>CM032121.1:39485876-40685876 GCA_018894105.1 Jacaranda mimosifolia | reverse complement strand
CTAGCTTTCACTATTCTAGTATCCTTAATCCTTACCTTGTGCTTCATTCACAAAGATTGTATCTACTCAATTAAAATATTTTATGTAATACATCAGGGGTGGTGATCGAGTGATTCCAAACTTACTCTCAAGTGATTTGGTAAGTCCAAGTTTTGGGTTTGAATTCCATCTATACATTTGTCACAAATATTTACTAGTTGTGTACTATTCGGCCTGGATGTGGACCAATGCCGGTTTATGTGGACTGTAATCGGCCCTTGGTGGTGTTACGCTAACAGGACCCGTACTTGTGTGGATTATTCAGGTGTCTGATATGCTCACGACTAAATACGAAAGCCTGGACATGACGTAGTGGGAGGAGGCAATGTCGCCACTACTGCTTGCTTCCTTTTTACCTATAAAAAAACAAAATCTATGTGAGAAAAAAAATTGCAATTGTATTTTGATATATGTATATATATGTTTTTATGCAATTAACTTATATTATATGATTATGTTATAATTGAATATCTGAAAGCGATACGCTTCTTATCCATTCACCTGATACAATCGTCGTATATATGCCATATGTAACTTTTTATTTCATGTAAATTTGAGAGTTTAAAGAGAGATGCATTTGGTTTTTGTGAAGACATTAAAAAGTTTGGTCTATCAAACAAAAATAAAGTGCAGTGGTGGAAAGATTCAATTATGTGCTTTGTGTCCTATATACCAAGGAATTAGCTGTTTGCTAGATATTTGGGGAGAAACTTTCCTTTCCACATGTAGTCAACCAAGTTGGTTCAAGAGGATAAATATATACATATATATATATATATATTATTCTAATTCGATATTATCTACTAACAGACACTACAAGAAAACGTCCCTTCATTAATAAAAATTTGCAACGAAGAGGATTTCGTCCTATTCGAAGAAAATTGTGATGGATTTTTGATGAAAAATTCATTGAGCAAAAATATATATTAGTTATGATATTTGTGATGGATATGAAAAGTATATATTGATATAAAGAGTACATCATATATTTCATAACTCTAAATACAATTATTCAATTTGTGATGAATGACGCACTATATTTTCGTCGCAAAACTAATCGGGACAAAGCATATATTAGCCGATTTATGAAATAAATCCATCACAAAATTATAGATTTTATTAAATTTATGATGAACTTATTTTACAAGTCTGTTAGTATATGCTTTGTCACTGATTAGTTTTGTGATGAAAATAAAATCCGTCACAATACTAATTTTGTGATAGAATTTCCATCACGGATCGAAAAATCATATTTAGGTTATAAAATTTGTGACGGACTCTTATATCAATATACACTTTTCATGTCCATCATAAGTATTATAATTAACATATATTTTTGCTCATTTTATTAAATTCATTAGTAATCTATCAAAAATTCGTCACAAATTTTTTATTACTGAAGTGATGTTTTCTTGTAATGAGAGTCACTTTTCTTGTTAATTATAATTAACAATGGAACATTTTTTATCAATAAAATCAACATAATTTCAGAATCGAGATAGCAAATATAATTAAAAATGAATTTTTGCACTGAACTAGAATATAGAGAATTTAATTGAATTCAAGAGAAACTATCCTTCCTTTGTTTTATAAAATTTACAATATATCTTAAATGAACAATGAGTGAGACATCCAGAAGAGGCAAAAAAAAATTAAATGATTTTATTAATAAAATTTATAAATTTATAGTGGTCTTTCGTGAGCCTTTATGACCTATTTATTAATCGTATCCTATAAAAATCGTATACTTTTTTATAATTATTAATTTTTTATGAGTCAGATGCATAATATATCAAAAATTTATATATTCAAACAATTACAAATTATTATATCTAATTATGTAGCTTGGATTACACTCAATATTAAATTAAACACTTTGGGATTAAGCGCACGTTTCTATCCGAGGTGGTCCATTCTGAAAGCTAGTGCTTGTGTGTACCTTCCACTTGAAAAGCAAATTAAAAGCCATTGATACTTGAAACTTTCCCTGCTGTGCCTGTCGAGCATCACGTTTGATTTTAGAAGGCATCTCTCCTGCGTATAATTATATTAAGGAAAGATAAAGAGGGCCCTATATACATAGGGTATAAATGCGTCGAGCTCGAGTCCAATATTTTGAGTTTGAACTCGAGCTCGCGAGCTCAAGCTCAGCTCAACTTAATAAAATTTAATTATTAATATATAATAATTATTTAATATTATATATAAAATATTTAAAAATAAATAGTAAATTATTAATATAAATAGTTATTTAATTAATGTATAGAAAGTATTTAAAAATAAATATAAGTAAATTATTAATATAATATATAAAAATATTTAGAAATATTCAAAAGCTCACGAGCTAGCTCGTAAGCTTTTGAACAACTATATTAAGGTTCGAGTTCGACTCATTATAAAATTCGAGCTCGAGCTATAATCGAACTGTCTCATGAGGTTTTTAAGTCGACTCGACCCATCTTACATTAATCAAGAATTCAGAAAAACTAAAGTATATTTCACATCAACACTATTATTTATTCCTATGTTTCATACTAAACCAACTGAGTTCATTCCACATCTTAGAAAGCTTTAAAAATTGAAAAAGATTCGGCAAATAATTGGACCGTATCTTACCTGCCTTTTGATCAGATTATGAATGACTTGTCGACAAAGTACCCCCTATATTAATCTTGATCCATTATTGTCCATCCTAATTATGGTCGTTGGGTTAAACTTCTAATATATTAAGATAAATGATAGAAATTATTGTTATGTGTTTGCTGAAAAACTCATTTTATCACCTTTATTAATCAACAAAAAAAAATTCTATAAATTTGATTTAAGTGCTCGTTTTTCAAATTAATTTAGCAATTTACTCGAGAATTTGACAGTGAAAAACAAGGAAAAGACATTGTAGCCCTTACACTTGAGTAAAAATATTACTTCAATCCTAGAATTCGCGTCTCGATCCGACAAGGTGACAACCTAATGCATGACTCTACTTCTTTATAGAAGTGGACAGATGGAATCATCAAGATCATCCATTTCGATTTTGATGTGAAATGTCCATACAACCCTCTGCTTACGTATAAATACTTCATGCTTTAAAATAATGACTCTGATTTTTCTGTAATTTGTTCTTATCTTTTTATTAATAATCTCAATATCCGACTTAATTTAGGTATTGGAGGGGTATTGTTGAAACCCTAACTCTCTGCATCTATCTGATTCGTGTTTGTGGTTCGAATTCTAAAATTCACCGTCCGACCTGACGTGGAGGATATTAATAATTGGTTTGGATAACCTTGTTGGCAACTCCAAGTAAGAATTGATCTAATATTTTATAAACTTTAAGCTTTATTTTACAATGAGAGTTTCTTTCCTTTTATCTTTTCTCAAACTTAAGCGAAAAGCCTCTTAACTTTTCACCATATCAAGTTCAGCTTTCTCATGCATATAAATAGAGAGATATCAGATATCTCAAAGCAGAAGTACTCATAACTCACTCCACCCCATACCAAAAACTGCCCACCAAAACTCAGCAAATTAATCGTTACTTTGTTAATCAATGGAGTCAAATCGCAGCAAGCGCAGGGGTTTCTCCAAGGCAAAGCTAGTCATGTCATTCTACCGAGCGACGAAACCTTCCAGCGCCGCCCTGCAGCCATACACCAGCAAGCCGACGAAGCCGAGCCCCTCCAATCCCTCACCTACTTCTCTTGAATTCGTTTCTAATCAGCCGATTAAGCCCAAGGCTCCCCCTTCTTCAACCACCGCTGGATCGCCGGTGGGCTTCATTATCGTGAACCAGGATCAGGTTTTCCCTCAGCCGACGCCGAAAGTCGCGTTTGTCGTGGAGAACAAGAACCGCGACTCTTACGGCAAGCTGGAGAATTTCTACGGCGGCGCAACCGAGGATGAGGCCGTGGACGCCAAAGCTGCAATATACATTTCCAGCGTTCAAGAGAGGTTTCGGCTTGAACGCGTTAATTCCGAACGCAAGAATTTAGAAGATATGCATATGTAGGCGCTGTGTTTAAATATATGCATTTCCCTTTCTTTTTTTTTTTTTTTTGGTTGGTAAAATTATGCACAATGGCATGGGTGGGTTTAGCCGCTATTGGCTATTCTATTCAAAACAGGAACTCTAACGAGAGGAGAGTGGTGCCGTTCGATGACCACCAACTCGGTGGCAAATATATGTAGCTGTAATTATGTATTGTTTGGGGTTGCATGCTTAATTAATTTAATATCGTACTTACTAGTGGGGACTAATTGCGAATAGGTTATATATATATATATATATGATTTACGCACGCATGCTATATGTAAATTATGTGTGCGCTCTTGTTGCATTTTGCTATTATTATTAATTAACTTATATTAGGGGTGTAAATGGGTCGAGTTAGGCTTGGAATCGACCCAGCCTAGACAATCGAGCTCAAGCTCGACTCATCAAAAGTTGAAAGAATAGGTTTATGCACGCATGCTATATGTAAATTATATGTGCGCTCTTGTTGCATTTTGCTACTATTATTAATTAACTTATTATTAGGGGTGTAAATGAGTCGAGTTAGGCTTGGGACCAGCCGAGCTTAGACAATCGAGCTCAAGTTCGACTCATCAGAAGCTAAAAGAATTTCCGTTATAAGTTATAATTGCCTTATTGAATGGTAATATTGCTACTATACAATATAAATTTATTGGGATATTCCTATTAATTACAATTTATACAAAGTTGAATACAGAAAATAAATTGAAAAGTTGAAGAAATAACTATAACTTTGTTAAATAATTTAGTTCTCGTAATTTTATTAGCTATAGTAGCATGATATTAATTACCCTTAATCCTTATCGTGGCTAAGTGCAAAAGCATGTTTTTAAATGGAATCGTATTGGAGATGCGACACCTAAGTTCTATAAAATTCACATTTTTTTTTTCTCGAAAACTTACATTGATGAATTTATTATTTTAACAAAATAATATTGTCCTATTATTAAAATCAAATCAAGTAAAGTGAAATACAAACTGCACAATGTTATGCACATAAGGAGCCCATTCATGTTTGAACTTCGAACCTCCCATATAATTAAGAAGATTTATGTCATTAGAGTACAAGCCATTCGACATAAAATTCACATTTTTTTAAGAGTACGATATTGAAATCGTGACATCTAATTTTTAAAGCTCACATTTTTGAAGGTCTTTAATTGGACTAGACCAGGCCCTTGGCCCAACCTACTCGATTGGACCCCTGATAAGTCCGGACTGAGGTAGAAGGGCGGCTATTAAGCCCAACCCATGCTGTGAAGGACAATGTGGGTAACACCTATTTGCACGTGCTAATGCCATTTTTTTTTTTGGTCATATATTACTATATATATATATAACTGATATAAGGACAATAATAGATAATATTTTCTTTTTGAATTTCATCATAACTATCTAATATTTATATTATATTATTTATTTATCAAGCATCAAATTGCATAAAATTTGAGACCCGGATTTTAGGAGGTCTTAAATTTCAATTAAATTCAATTTTATAACTAGGACATAGAGTAAATATTAATATTTAACAATATTAAGATTTTTAATATATTTTAGAAACTTTTATAAGAATTATAAATTAGTTGTTGAAATAAGGTAAAATCAGCACATGAAAGTAAAATTAATTACCAAATAAATTTTATATTTAAATTATATTGGAGTGAATGAGAGTTAACGACCACATATTAATCTATGAGTAGCCTTGGCGTATAATGAGCAGCCACGTGCGAATTTTTCCAAGAACCTAAAATTATAACATATGAAATTAGCGTGCACCAAGTTAAATTGTCACTACAACAAAAAATTTACTCCATCATTGATATCAAAGTTGTTAATTATTAATTTCTATAATAAATAAAAAAATTATTTTATCACAATAATATTGTTCAAAAATTTTAATAATGAGTTTTTACATCACAACTATTAACTATTAATATAGATATATGTAGAGTGATCAAAATAAATTTCGAAATGGTAATGCGACAGTATAAATATGTGTCACGAATTATTTATGTGGGACAATTTAAATATAGTTTTATTACAGTTTAAATCTATACTATTACATATAGTATAATTTTGTATTTATCTAATTACGCAATTTTGGCCAAATATCAAATTCTAAAATTTTTAACTATTTTAATTCAATTAAAAAAATTTCATTAGTTGTTGATTATTATCTCTAATTGATATGATTATATCTTATTTTTAATTTTCTTTGATTTGAAATTCAAAATATATTTAATAATATTTAATAATTTTTATCTGATAGAGGATTTGATGTTATCTATTTTATATTATATATTGATGAGATAACATCAAAGATGTATAGGTATATTAAAATTCTTCTACTTTATATACCTAAACCCAATTTAAAGAATGCACCCTAAATTTCAATTTTCGCATCTTGAAGAAGAGAATCAAATATATTCTTCATATGATTTTTTTTTATGAGTAAAGAAAAAGATATTGACATTTATTTTCATTCTTTCATTGATTTCGTTGTTGTAGCTTTAATTGTATAATCTTATGTTTTGTTCATTATATGAAATTGATTGACTTTGTGTATTGATATAATTTATGTGCAAAATAAAGGGAACACCAAGATAGTAATAGAATCAAGAAAAACATTGAATATTTTTTATTGATTTGCATCGAAATCATGAGGTTTGTTCCTTTCTTTTTTTTATTACTTAAAGATATTATCTTTCGGCATATATCATTTATGAGCTTTCTAGAATAGACAATTTACTCAATTATAATAACAATTTTTTTTGTTAATTGAATATTGACGTTCATCTTTTTTTTTTTTTTTTTATGTAATAGAATTTACTTTTAGTTAGAATGACAATTATAACGTTATGATATATATATATATATATATATGATATACAATACAAACAAAATTTAGCTTAAAATGGACCATCGTACAATTTTTAAACTTTGCTAAGCACGTCAGTCCAATTGATCAAAGTATATGAAGTACTTTTTTTTAGTAGAATTAAGATATGCCTCAAACTTTTTACCCTATTCATTTATATATCCTTAGAAATAATTTTAAGCATACCTTTTTATTTCAATAAAAATTATCTTCAAACATAATATCTTTAAATTAAAATATTCACGTTATTTTATTTAATCAGTAATAAATTTTAGTTTTTTAAATACAAAAAATAGCTACAGTTCATTTTTAATCACATTGAAACAAAATAAATATTATTATAAAATAAATTATTTCAATATTAAAATTATTTTCGATGCATTTTATTGGGCACATGCTAGTTTGTAAATATAACATAGTTAGGAGAAAAAATATATATAGTCTAAATAAGTACCATACAAAAAGTCCTCTATAAATACTTCCTTTATTCAACATATTATGATACGTATTAGCAAATTTTATCTGACAAAAAAGAAATTCTTAATTAGGCAAAAATGCTCTGTGTGCAGATACCAACATTAATTTCTCCGACTCTCTCTTCCCATTCCAGGAATGAGAAACCCTTCTCTTCACTTAAACTTTGCAGCTCCAAACAAAGACTTATCGAGGGACCAAATTCCCAATGCTTTTCTCCAGCTTCTTCTCCTATTTCCAAGTTCCGTTTGGCGGCGGCAGGCTCGGCCAGTGATGCTGGAATCGATGATAAGAAAAGTACTGTAATCCAATTACCAGAAGACCTCCGGCCAGAACTGATGCCCAAACACGTCGCTGTAATCATGGATGGGAACGGAAGGTGGGTAAAGAGGAGAGGATTACAAATACGAGATGGCCACAGCGCCGGTTTGGCGAGCATGAAACGGCTGGTTTCGAGCTGTTTTAAGTACGGAATTAAGGTTCTCACAGTGTACGCTTCTCAATTGAGAATTGGACCCGCTCCAAGGTAATTTCACTGCATTAGGGCTGCGAATCGAACCGAATATATGAGTATTTGAATTCGATTCGATTTATTTTACTCGTATTCAAATTTGATTCGAGTAACTATTCGATATAGTTGGATTCGGTTTAAATGTTCAATTAATTTAATTTTTTACTTGAATTTTGAATTATTTATTAATTTTTCACATTTTATTATGATTACAAAATAAAAATACTTGATTTACCTAAAAAGCAAATATCAAATATATGTAATAGTTGGCATAATGTTCAATAGCTTCATTACTATAAATTATAAATTATCAAAAATTTAAGTTTTCAAAAATAAAAATATTAATATAATAATAATAATATATATAATAAAATATATTCAAATATTTTATCGAATATCGAACTCGAATATTATTAAATTCAATTCGAATTTGATTATATATTAAATATTATACTAGATTCAAATTCGAATTCAAATCTGCTATTCAAATTTGAATATCGAATTATTTGATAAAAGTTTAATTCGTTAACAGTCGACACTGCATAAATTAAAGCTGTTTCTAAATTGCATACATAATTAAATAACATTTTTTCTTTGCATGCATGGCTTTGTCGTTTTCTGATATGCGACTATGCTTTTACTATTTCAAAAATCACTCACACAGGTGGAAGTTGACTTCTTGATCAGCGTTTTTGAAGCTATGGTACAATCATATATCAAGGAACTAATACTGAGGTACGTAATTTTTACTACAGTGTTCGTTATTTTACTCTTTTTTTTTTTTATATTAAATTTAACATCATTTTACAATTCTTATTATCAAGATACGTATAAAGGAGTGCTAAATTTGGAATAAAGAAAGTAATAGTGACAAAAAATTAATTTCAAAAGATAATATAACAAACTTGAAAATTTTATTTATATTTTTCGTCTTGTAACTTTGCTCACTTTCAGGATTTTGTCCTGAAATTTATTGAATTTCAAATTTAATTTCGCATATTTTATACCTGATGATTCTGCTAAAAAAAATTATAATTTGTCCGGAATTGATGACGTGGCAGGCCGAAAATTATGACTATGCATGTCATCAAATAAATCATGCCATGTCATCATTCTGACATGCGAAGTCATTATTTCAATTAGTCATATCATCAATTCAGGGCGCACCAAGAAATCGAATGAAATATAATAATTTTATAAAATCATACGTGACAACATTTGGAACTTAAAAAATTACAGAAAAAATTCTAAAATTGACAAAATAAATGATGAAAAATACAAATTTTCTAAACAAATTTCTTATAAAATATTGGTGACAGGAAAAATATTCGGTTCTCCGCAATTGGTGATAGATTAAGAATTTCACCTTCTCTACAAAATATAGTAACTTTAGCAGAAGAGTCAAGCAAGGCCAACACAGGCATGCATTTTGTGATTGCTACGAGCTATAGCGGACGACACGAAATTACTGAGGCAGCCAAGAAACTTGCTACCAAAGTAGAAAATGGGATTTTACGGGCAAAAGATATTAATGAAAGTGTATTGGAGCAACAGCTGATGACGAATTTGATCGAGTTCCCAAACCCAGATTTGCTCATTAGAACAATCGGTGAGTTGAGATTGAGCAACTTCCTCCTTTGGCAATCGGCTTATACAGAGTTCTATTTTGTCGACAAAATGTTTCCTGATTTTGAGGAGGCTGACTTCGTAGAGGCTCTTAGATCTTTTCAAAGGAGACAACGACGTTTCGGTAGTCGTTTGATTTAGGATGCAATGTTAAGGATATGTTACGAGCTCGTTTGCTTATTTTGATGTTGTATGATAGATATATAATTTAACTCAATTTTAATATTTTGTTCATTTTTAAAACTTTTTGATACAGTTAGGTGCTAGCGTGGATTTAAGGCCATACTTGGTTTGTGTATTAAGATTTTGGGGTGTGATATGTTTTTCAATCTAAGTCGAAAATAAATTGTAGTTTGTTAAATGAGGTAATTATGCCAAACAAACAATCAAAGTTGGATATCAAATAATTTAAAATATGCAAACAAACATTAGATATGATACATAATAACCCACTATTTATCGTAGTCATGTGTATCATGCCTAATTAGGGCTGTAAATGGATATTCAAAAATTTGTTTACAGTTTACATTCGTATCCGTTTATATAAAATTTATTTGCATCCGTTTAAAGCGAATATTATCCATATTCAATTAGTAGATATATCTAATTATAAATAGATACGAATATGGTAAATGTGTATCCGATTCGTTTAATATTCGCTTTGAATATATATTTATTAAATAATATATTATTTATGATTTTCAATAAAAATCTCATAATCCATAGATGTATATATATAAATTATAGTTGAAGAATTGGGAAGAAAAAAGACTAAATTTTAAAAATTATTGTAATATAGAGAAGAAAAATTGAAGAATAAAGTGAATCAACATAATTATTGTTGGTTAACTTTATAATTAATATACTTAAATGCCATTAAGTACTAATATCAATTATAAAGTCAATTATTAACTAGAAATTATGCTATTTGTTTGATTGTTTTTTTTTAATAAAATTATATAGTTCTTTCTATTAATTAAAATATGTATTTGTTATAGGTTCATAAATTTACGTATTTGGATTTTTGTAAATAGATATCTAAATAATTATTATTGAATATAAATATAAAAAAATAATTCGAATATGAATAAGTTTAATAAAATATGAATACATCTAAATAATTATAATCGAATACGAATATATCTGAATTCAATCATTTTTAAATATCCGTCAAGTTCGTATTGTATCCACATATTCGAAAAGTTAAACGGATACGAATATAAAAAAAGTGTGTCCGATCCGTTTAATATCCGTTTATCCTCCATGCCTAATCCAAATACACCAAACAAATGATCTCTTATGATATAATCAAACTTCTAATATTGTTTTCCTTAAAATATTATTCTTTTTCTCCAAAACATTATAGACTAAAAAAAAAATCTTAATCAATGCTATGATCAAAATATTCCAGGACTAGTTCGGTCGAATGGTGGGTAAATTCTGTGATTATTTTCCTAATAAGTGATTATAATATGGTAAACAAATTGTTTGCTCTGCAATATAAATTAATTTAATCCCATTGAAAAAAAAAAAAAAAAAGAAGGTAGTGTTTGGTTGAACGTAATTGTTCAAGTGTTAATGTGATGATGTTGATTAGCAAATATTTGCTGGTAAAAAAGCTATGTAAACTATGAAAATTTGTGAGTGGGAGAAATTTCCCATTTCACTTAAAGAGTATGACAAATTTAGTCTGCAATTATGGCTGTACCCTCTGAAATTAGGCAGCCTTCCAAGTTCAAAGAAAGTTCAAGATTTTTGAATTGTCTATTTACCATCTAAAAGCTGCCTCTCAAATTCAATGAAAATTCTAACTTTTGAATTTTCTTTGTAGACCCTTTTTATGGCATTCCCCAAAGAAAAATAGAATAATAATAAAAACAATAAAATAAATTATTTTTATTAATTATTAACTAAATTAAGTTAATGAAAAATGAATTAATCAATCAAATGATAAAAATAAATCTATAAATTATCACGACAATGTAATATTAGAGATAGAAATCTTCCTTTACTTTCAAAATAAAACAAATGATTTTCAATCGAAAGTAAGGAGTTTGAGCCAGTGAAATTGTCTAATTCAAAACAAATAACTAACATAATTAACAAAAGAGCATCAGTAAACCTACCTAACTAAGTCTATTTAATACGGTTTAGATCATCTATTCCGCTATATGTTTCATCTCATATTTTATTGCATGATATATGACACGTGTATTAAATATTTTTTAATAAAAATAATTGATTGAGAACCTTTGTTTTCAAATCAGATATCAGATAAATAATTATTTATCTATAATTCATTGAAAAAAAAAAAAAAAAAAAAGGGGCCCAAAATTTCAGTCCAATCAAATGATCAACGACAACCAATACATCTCGTGGTAACAAAAATGTATTGTTTAATGTTTGGATAAAAAATCCTTTCTGGCATCATCCCATTTTGAGGACTCACAAAAATACCACGGATGGTACCACAATCTTTATACACTTGATATATATACATCACATTGGAATAAAAAATGAAACACAAAATGGAATAAATGATCCAAAGTGTATTTAAGATGGACATCATAATTCTGATGGGCGCAAATCCACCAAGTCTTCGTAATTTTACCACAAGAAGAGTCAAATTTGGACAATAACAAAAGTTGTTTCTATTAACAAATGTTGGTATCTATAATTATCAAAAGATTTTTCAAAAAAGGGCATGTGGCAATTTTAAGCCATCAAAATTTCTTCTTTGAGGAGAACTCTTGACTCTTGAAATCATATTTTCCTATAAATAGTTCCAACATGTTATTCAACACTTACAATACGCATTAGCAAATTTTAGAAGTAACTTTACAACAAAAGCTGTTAGCTCAACTCTGAGGAGCTAAAATCTGAGAAGAAGTAGCAAAAATGCTCTCTCTACAGGTACAAAAAATTTCTCGAACTATACTCTCATTACAGGAATCATGAGAAACCCTTCTATTCACTTCAAAAAAGAGTTACAGACAGACCAACTTTCCAGTGCTTTTCCCCAGCTTCTTCTCCTATTTCCAAGTTCCGTTTGGCGGCGTCGGCGGCGGGTTTAGCTGGAAATGGTGGAATCCATGATCAGAAAAGTGTAATCCAATTGCAGGAAGACCTCCGGGCAGAACTGATGCCCAAACACGTCGCTATAATCCTGGACGGGCACGGAAGGTGGGCAAAGGAGAGAGGCCTGAAAATACAAGACGGCCACAACGCCGGTTTGGCGAACTTGAAACGGATGATTTTGCATTGTTGTAAATACGGAATAAAGTTTCTCACTGTGTTCGCCTTCTCAACTGAGAATTGGACCCGCTCGAAGGTAATTACATATACGCAAAATATACTTTGGATTCTCTATTCCATTCTATATTTTATTTCCTATTCTAATGTGGTGTACATATACAAAGTGTATCTGATTTTCAATCAATTATTTTTATAAAAAAATAATTAATATACGTAACATATATCCATGTAATAAAATAGATGATGAAACATAAATTGGAATTGAGTATCTAAACTGGTAAAATACCACAGATTTCTTGAATAAAGCGCAAAACTAATAAAATGTACATATATATTGATGTCATGTTTGGTTTATAGCGTTTCGATAATGCATGAATGTGGTGTTCTACATGTTTCTGAGCCGAGTGGTGTGTAGCCCAACGGTATAAATTTTTCACATAATGTGAGAGGTCAGGAGTTCGAGCGCAAATAGATTCTTGATGTGATGTGTATAAATAATATATATATATATTTCTCATATTCGACTATGTGTGTGTTTATTTTTACAAAAATCAACATATATATTTATTTATTTATTATATATGAACTTGAGACGTACAGGGGGAAGTTGACTTCTTGATGAGTGGTTATGAAGATCTGATACAATCATATGTCAAGGAACTAATAATGAGGTAATTAATCTACTTCTATATATGCTACATATCTATAATTTCTAGCCATGAGTTCCAAATATGAGGACTACAACATTTTGCCCTATACATTTCATTATTTTATTCCTTTTTTATGTTAAATTTTAACATTATTTCACAATTTTTAATTAAATTAAGACACCTATAAGGAAATAAATCTATTTCTTATATATTGACATTTAGTCAAAACATTACATCATTCACGAGTACACTAGTAATAGTATCATTACAACAACAAATAATATTTATTCCATCCTAAAAATTAATATATATATATATATTTAATTTTACTTAGTATATTTTTAATTTCACTCAACACAAAATTATGGGACATTTCATCACGAAATGTTTTCAACAACAAAATAACCTCACTTCCAAAAATAATGACAGGGTAAGTTTTTTTTTCTCCTTTCTCTTTCTAACTTTTTTTCATCTTCAATTATTTATTTTTTCTTCAATCACTTAGTCTCTATTAAAATTTTCTTTTAATCCATTCTAAAAATTTAGTATATTAAAATTATTATAAAATTAAAATATTATATTACAAAAGTAAATGAAGCTTCACATTAAAAATAAATTTAAAAAAATTAGCATACGCATATCAAAATTACTATTTTTAATAAATATCTAACTTTAACTTTGGGCATTCCATAAAAAAAACATGAGCCATAAAATTGAAATAACGAGAGTAATAGTAAAACAAATTAGGCTTTGTTTGGTTATGTTTCCCCAAAACAAAGTTGTTTTGGAAAAACACAATCAAACATATCCCTATTTTTTCTTCAAAACGCACATTTTTCAATATATACATGCATATTATATATATATATATTATTCTAATATTAGAATAACCACTCAATTTCATTTTCACTTCAAAAACCTAACAAATTTGACTGTTATAGTAAAAAATATCTCCCCAAAACATAAACAAACATATCGAAAAACAAATTTCACATTCTCTAATAATTCATTCTCCCAAAACACATAATTAACACATAATAAAATAAAACAAAAAAAATAACCTTAATTTCCAATAGATATATAATATAACAAATTAAATAATGGTGATCGACAGGAAAGACATACAGTTCTCTGTGATCGGCGATAAACCAAGACTTCCACCATCTCTAGAAAGTACAATATCTTCAGCGGAGGAGTCGAGCAAGGCCAATAAAGGGCTGCTTTTTGTGATGGCTATGAGCTATGGCGGACGATTCGACATAACTGAAGCAACCAAGAAAATTGCTGCCAAGGTAGAAAATGGGGTTTTACGAGCAAAAGATATTAATGAAACTCTTCTGAGCCAACAACTGATGACGAATTCTATCGAATTCCCAAATCCTGATTTGCTCATAAGAACAAGCGGTGAGCTGAGATTGAGCAACTTCCTCTTGTGGCAATTGGCCTACGCAGAATTCTATTTTGCAGATAAAATGTTTCCTGATTTTGATGAGGCTGAGTTTGTGGAGGCACTGAGATCTTTTCAGAGGAGAAAAAGTCGATATGGTGGTCGAAAGAATTAGGATGCGAGTAGGGGTGTAAACGAATATTAAACAGATTGGATATATTGTTTTCATATTCGATTTCATTTAACTTTTTGAATATTAGGATATTGATACTGATTTAACGAATATTTAAAAATGATATCCAAATTCGTATCCATAGAATATCGGTCCAATGCGGATAATTCGTATTTGATTATAATTATTCAAATGCATTCACATGTTATTAAATTTATCTGTATTTGAATTATTATTTTATATTCATATTCGATGATAATTATTTAGATATCCATTTACGAATATTTAAATACGTGAATCTATGAACCTATAACAAATACATAAAACTACTTATTGAATCATATAAAATTAATATATGAAATAATTTAAATTATGAGTAAAATTAAAATTGTGTTAGATGTTTTGATATGATATAAAAAATAATGAAAGATAGAATTTTAACAATATAAATTTGTGGATTTGTGAATTTTGTGAAAAATACAATTGTGTGACCTTATTGAATCATCACTTCTAAATGGCAACTTGAAAGAGAAATTTGGAATATTAGTAAATTTGGTATCTAGACCATTTTTTTGCACTAAATTCTCTATTTTATCCTTTAATCTGTACTACCCATTTTAGTTGTTCGAATAATTGAAGGATAAATTATGTAAAAAACCACAAATAACTTTCATTTTAAATACAAAACAACCTTTATTTTTATAATAGTATAGATATATATATATATATAAATATATATATGTTAGACTTTTGGAAAAATAAAAACACACATATATAGTCGCATATCAGAAACATATATAACACCGCATGCATGCATGCATTATCAAAACACAATAAACCAAACACGACATCAATATATATATATATATGTCTGTACATTAATCAATTAGTTTTCAGGAAATTTGTGGTATTTTACGTATATATAATCACCTTTGAGCGGGTCCAATTCTCAGTTGAGAAGGCGAACACAGTGAGAGCCTTTATTCCGTATTTACAACAGTGCAAAATCATCCGTCTCAAGTTCGCCAAACCGTTGTCGTGGCCGTCTTGTATTTTCAGGCCTCTGTCCTTTGCCCTCCTTCCGTGCCCGTCCATGATTATCGCGACGTGTTTGGGCATCAGTTCGACTGCACGGAGGTCTTCCGGCAATTGGATTACAGTACTTCTCTCATCATGGATTCCATCATTTCCAGCTGAGGCTGCCGCCGTCGCCGCCGCCAAACGGAACTTGGATATAGGAGAAGAAGCTGGGGAAAAGCCTTGGAAATTTGGTCTGTCTGTAAGTGTTTTTTGAAGTGAAGGGAAGGCCGGTTTCTCATGATTATTTCTGTAATGAGAAAATATAGTTTCAGAAATTTTTGGTATATGTAGAGAGCACATTTTTGCCACTTCTTCTCAGAGTTGGGCTAACAGTTGTTGTAAAGTTACTTCTAAAATTTTTGCTAATGCATATTGTAAATGTTGAACAAGTGCTGGAACTATTTATAGAAAAATAATATGCTTTCAAGAGTCGATCTCCTCAGGGAAGAAATCTAGCTGGTTTAAATATTGACAAGGTAGTTTTTTTTTCTCCTTTCTCCTTTCTAACTTGTTTTCATCTTCAATTTTTTTTTTTTTTTCCTTCAATTTAGTCTCTATTAAAATTTTCTTTTAATTTATTCTAAAAATTCAGTATGTTAAAATCATTACAAAATTAAAATATTATACTACAAAAATAAATGAATCTACACATTATAAAAGTTTTGGCATACATATCGAAAGTGTCAAAATTACTAATTTTAATAAATATCTAATTTTAACTTCAGACATTCAGAAAGAAAGCCACAAATTTAAAATAAAGTAATAGTAACAAAATTTACTTTTCAATAAATATATAATATAATAGTGGCTTGTAGTCCAAGTAACATTTATCTCCTTTATTAAGTGGAAGATCTTGTATTCGATCCGTAATAAACGCGTTGTGCACTTTATGTACTTTGTGTGCATTTCGTTATTTGTAATATTTTCTATTGAAAGAATATTATTTCATCATTTGTAATGCTTTTCTCTCAAAAAAAAAAAAGAAATAAATATATAATATAACAAATTAAAAATTGGTGACCCTGAGATCTTTTCAGAGGAGGCAAAGACGTTATGGTAGACACAAGAATTAGGATGCAAGTGCTTAAGGACTTCGGAGTTGATTGTCGAATGTGTTCAAATTTACTAATGTGATTAGCATGATTGGATGTTATTACATATGAACATGTATTTTATTTCATAAATATATTTTTTTTATTTGTACAAGAACGCACTCTAAGTTTCATATATCAGCCCTATTTTAAATTTTACAAGTTCCAACGGTGATTTGTTCATTTTTGTGTATGATATAAAAATCTTTGATATATTCATTCACATTGAACTCATCGCATCTTAAAATTTAAGAATATATCATATTATATTATATTTGTATCTTCATGAATGTCTCCAATTTTATATATGCGTTTGTTCATTATAGATAGTTACTACCTTTTTTGGGTAGTTATCAAAAGAAAAAGGGTTAAATTCATTTTACCTCATGTACTATGAGGTATGTATCAAATACCTACTTTTGTTTTCAAAACCTTCAAATACCCTCCTTAAAGGTGTCAAATACCTCTTGTACTACCAAAAATCTTTAAATACTCCCCTCAAAATCATCTATCGTTAGTAAAATAACTGACGGCGTCAAAATTGTACAATAAATTATTAATTTAACATCAAAAATAATTAAATAACAAAACAATTTAGGATACGTGACTTTTTTGAAAAATATTGAATGTCAAGCGAAATCAATTGACGCAACGCATTCATACTACGAGTGTCAAAATCAAACTCAATCCGATGACATGACAATGACCTGCCTGAAAAAATCAGGTTTGGGTTTGGGGTTTTCGAGTTTGGTTCATATTAAGTCAGACCCGAAAATGACCCGGAAAAAAAAAAAAGAAAGAGGTTGGGTTGTTTTCGAATCAACCCGCATAACCTGGGGGGGGGGGGAAGGTGACCCAATAATCCAATTAACCTGACCCAATCCAACCCACCTGAAAATTTTAGCTAATTAAAATAAAATATAAATAGAGCGCACACACACACACACATATATATATATATCCAAAAATCTAAATTTTGAAATTTCAATTACAATTTATAAATTTATAAATTACAATAACATTATTAAGAAATAAGTAATAACACTTCCATTCTTCCAATTCAAAGATGATTGAATTCGATATATTTTTGTCTTTCAACTTTAATTTTTCCTATTTTGTAGTTAATTATACATTTTGATCATTTGATGGTTGTAATCAAAATTGTTAATTGACAATGGTTTGTTATTTTTTTTGCATTCAGAGTATTCATAGACATGATAAGCTATTGTGTTTCTTAAATCTTAATTATTGTGTCAAATTTTAAATTTTATTACAAGTCAAATTTCTACTCAATTATGATGGTGAAATTTATAAATATGAAAAATAAAATAAATAGATCAAGTTGGGTTGAATTGGGTCGGGTATATCAGATTATTTGATAACCTGACTAAAAATCATATCAATCCGAACATGATACGAAATTTTATGAATCAAGCTATGATTAAATCTTTTGAGTTTAACATTAGATTATGTTGAATTTGAATTTAATTTTTTTATATTATACTCGCACTTCAATGCAGCCCGAACCAATTCAATCCGCACGAATTGAGACCCTTTCATACTATTTGATCTTATCCTTTCTTCTCCTTTCTTGAAAATTGAAACTCAAATCAACAATCCCACCTCGAGTCCCGCACCCAATCTTTCAATCGAAATACACAATTTCTCATCTACCGCCACCATAGATCCCCAGCCCTTTTCCATATTTCCCAGTAATAATCAAACAAAAAGCAGAAAAAATAAAGGAAAAAACACAAAGGTCGTACCGTTCTGGATCAGGAACATGAGAGACCAAGATCAGCAAACGAGAGTGCTCTACGAGCTCTGCACCATGGCCATTAACATCCTTCGTATGCCGCAGCTTCCCATTTCCTTCCCCAGCCTCTCTTTATTACCTTCGGCGCCGTCTTCTTCCTCTTCTCGGCCGCCCCAGATTTCTCCGGCGGGCTTTGGGTCGATTTTTATTGGGATCTCCGTCGCACTGATGCTTTTCGGGTCGGTTACTTTTGTCATCGGATTTCTTTTAATGCCGCTGGTGATAACGTTGGTCCTTGTGTTTTATATTGCGGGAATTGTTTCCAGTTTGTCGGAAATTTGTCGTGCCATTCTCTGGCCGGCCCGTGATTACAATTTGGTTGCCCCAGGTAATTAAAAAAAGATATTTCTAATTCATTATTTTCTTCTCTCTCTGTGGTGTTATTTATTGCGTATATACATGCGATTGTATCTACAAAATTACCGAGTAATTCTGTTTCGGAAATCCTGACAGAAGGAACTGAAAATTGGTTAAACTCGAAGGATATTTCTTTGCTAAATATGAATTCTCCTAGGTATATAACATGAATCGCTGGATTTCTTAGTTATTTCAGTCATTAGGTAAAGCTGTTATGTTGTGTGCTTTTGCAGCCTGGAACTATTCAAGCTGAGGCTTCCACTCGAAGAACAGAAGGCAGAGATCATTTCTTGCCACCAGGCAAAGTTGGAAAAGACTAGAGCTTTTACAGTAATCATGATCTACATAGTTGACAGAATTTTCTAAACTGATGTTAACCCACTTCTTGTATGCTGGTATGCAAATCATAGCATTGAAAGTGACTTTGTTCTGTGGACCATGTTGTGTTTGTAATGGTATTTTTCCAACATAGTTTCATACAATATAACTTTGCCAATCATATTTGAATTGTTTAAGATTGATTGGGTTGAGTAGTACCATGGAAGACGAAGATTATTCTGACAAAAATCCACAACAAACAATCAGATATCAAGTATATAACCTGATGCCCATGGAAAAAAATCAGCCAAAAATCAAAAACAGGGAACTCATGAATAATGGCAATCTATCCCACATAGATGTGAAATCCAATGGCAATAAGGAGGATGGTGATTATAGCTGCGAAGATTATGGTGTGCACACAAATGGATAGGCCGCTCGTCCGCATGTTGGTGAACTCAATAGGCCTCTTGTTCCCGGGGAGCTGGAATAGAAGTCCAGGCGATAAAACAACGAACAGTATAACAGCTACAAGCACTGGTGCCAAATCTGCCATACTGTCTATCCCTTCCTGTATGATCTCAAAGATATATGAAGAACTAGAAGATCTAAGGTGATATAAGTATATATTGATACACCTAACAGTTTATTTTTCTTTAGCTTCTGCAGGATAAGTGTCGAATGAAAACAAAATATATAAGGGTTCAACAATCTTTCTTTGTAAATGATGTTACAACATCGGATTTGACACTTCTGCTTATGATAACCAGTCTCTGTCAAAACGGGGCCGGCAGAAATGTTTCTTTGGGCGGCAACTTTCTATAAGCCCGCTTATGGAGCATTTGGGCCGTCAGATAGTGATTGGCCCAAATCTTTGGTGTCTGGGAATCATCAGGCCAGGTGTATTGGAACTACATGCTCCACATGCCTTTCCCAAATTCAATTTTTTTATTTTATACATGATATGTATATCCTTGATAAGCTTCCACCTTCTTAAGTCTCAAGAAAAGCAATGGAAAAAGGGGTCATTCACACGTTTAATAATTGGAAGGTTATGCACAAAAAGTTGTCCATTTCGGCCTTAAAAAGCAATCCCATTATCATTCTTTCATAATATACTTTCCCCCCTTTTAAATCCCACTGTCACCTTTTTCCCTTCAAGTTTAGCATCCCCCTACACCTTCTTCATTAAGCAAAATCATTCACTACGATAAGCCATTTCCCCTACTTATTTGCAACAATATCACCAAAGATTAGACCGCACAGAACCAGAACAGAATAAGACACGTTTTATTATACTCCATACAGCAAGAACTATTACCATAGATTAACAAAAGCGCACACAGAACACACAGTAAAGTGGAAGAATGGGAGCTGACTGGGGACCGGTGGTGGTGGCGGTGGTGATGTTCGTCCTCCTGTCGCCAGGGCTGCTGTTCCAATTGCCGGCGAGGACAAGGGTGATGGAATTCGGCAACATGTACACCAGTGGCATCTCCATCTTGGTTCATGGGGTTTTGTACTTTTGTATCTACACCATCTTGATTGTTGCCGTTGGAGTTCATATACGCACTGGCTGAATTAACATGCAAACACCATTTTTAACAATCGAAGTTATTCCAAAGTTCCCTCCTTTTCTGTGTGTATTTGCTTCTTTCTAGCTTCTTGTCAAACATGGTTTTAGTTTTTCCTTTATACCGTGGAATGTTTTTCACTTTCCATGTCATGAAATTCTTGGTTTTTCTTAATTGTAGAATCAAAAAAGAGAAACCAAGGATATTCTGAACATGGATTATGCTTTCAAAAGAGTCATTATAAGATCTTGACCACATAAGATTTCAAATTAATCTGATTCTTTGGTCTTGTTCCTAATCATCTGAGTTTCTGGGACATGGGTCTGTATATAGTATGATACAATTCTAGTCTAGTTCTTCCACCAGCAAGTTTGCTCAATGGAATAACTGCACTTTAAGAGGTTTCTTGATATGTTATATCCAGATTCCAATTTGCAGGGCATTGTTCTTAAAGGGTCTAAATTTTCGGTTTAAATCTTCTATTCCATCTCCTATTCCACCTCATGAATATACGACATGTATATTAAATATTTTTTTATAAAAATAATTAATAAATAATCAGATATATTTGCCATAATTACAAGAAGTTGGAATAGAGAATCCAAAGTGCTAAATTTTAGCTATTGTAACGCAGATCTTGCAAGCAAGAGACTTGAGTCAAAACTAGGGACATCAAAGAACCTTCTCAATTACAGACTAAGATGAAAATTTGCCCTCTAAATTTCAAGACGAAGTCTTTCTGTATTTTGTGGTATCAATTGTTTTGGTAAATGCGCTTTCTTGGAAAAAGTTTTCCAGTCTCTTGACAAATACACCATACTTCTCCTCAATTAACAGCTGTTCTTGATTGCAAGCAAAAGTTGAGTATATAAAAAATATTAAACAGAACAGGAAAAAAGAGGCGCAGTTTAAATTTAACATTTCCGATTAAAAAACCCACAGAAATACAAACAGTTTCATTCAGGAAACTGGGTGCGGAATCGGACCCAGAACAAACAGAAAGGAAAAGGGAAACAGAAATGCTATGCCACCCAGTTATTCAACAGAACAAAAGGCGATCAGATCAGCCGGTATAGATGTGAACTTGAACGGCCAGGATTAGAATAGCATACAGAGCAAAGAAGATAAGCGTGTGCACCGCAATTGCCTTGCCATTGGTCTTCATGCTCCCAAACTCCACATGGCGATTGTTTCCCGGGAGTTGAAATAGCAGCCCCGGTTGCAGCAGTATGAAGAGTACAATTCCGATAAGCACGGGCCCCCAGTCTGCCATTACTGTCGAGGAACGAGAAATCTGGTGTGGTTGTACCCTTTGGACAAAGCTAGAAAGAAAGAAATGGGTGACGGAATTTGAAGGAAAAGGAAAAGAAGAAAAAGTGAACTGAAAAAAAGCAGTTTTTTTATCTTCAAAAAGAAGAAAGAAAGAAAAAGCTTTCAATGCCTGTGGACAAGGACACGTCGGATTTTGGAATCTCATTTTGTGAGCACAAGGCGTGGCCCGCGGGGGACGGTGGATAATTTTGATAAAAATAAATGGCAAATTTTATGTATGGGATAAGATGTAATGGCACTTAGTATCTTTTTCAAACTTGTATTTTCCTTGTACCAAGTAAAGTGTACTTTATATTTTGAGATGAATCCTACATTTTTATTATTAATTTGATGTAGATAATAAAAGGGTGAAACTTCAACGTGGGGAAAAAGTTCATCAAAAAAGTTAGCGACCCGACCTAGAGGATGGTACACATGGCACGATCTGGTGCGTAGCGGCGGTACACCTTGGAGGAGCATACAATGTTACTTAACGATCGTCGATCTATGATACGTGGCTAAACCAAGGAAGATTATGAGCGTCGATTCTTAAACGCATGGCACAATCTGGTGCGTAGCGGCGGTACACTAGGACCTTTGAAGGGCGTACGATATTATTTAACAACCGTCGATCTAGGATACGTGGCTAAATTAAAAAAGATCCAGGACAAGATTTTATGAAAAGAATACATCAACATTCACTATAAATACCCCCTTGTAATTCTGTAAAGAGATTTTTTTTTTTTTGTTTTGCCTGAAAAAAATATTAAATGGGTTGTAAATTGTAATCTTGTTATCCTTCTATGATTCCGATCTCATTATAAATAAACTGATTTATTTTACCTCTTTACTCATCATAATTTATGAAAGAGTTTTAGTAGAATATGGTTAAATTTTATCAAGCGTTGAAACAATGCGAGGTGGATGAAAGCGAGCTGCCTTTTAACATAAGTATGCAGATTCGGTTACAAGAGTGCCCATTTTAAGGTGTCAAATACAGATAGAAAAATTGAAGTTTATGAAATGCCAAAAACACCTATGTTTAATTCCAACAGCTAGAGAATTGCATCAGCAATCGTTGATGCTTCTGTCCATTTGTTCTCCAACAGACGAATGATCCTTTGCCGTGTATAGTACTCAGCAAAATACTTGAGAAACAGAAAACACTTTAAAAAAAGAGTTAAAGTAACAGTTGTTTTCAATATTCCTCTTACTTTTATGGGATCCCCACTCCCCCTCTAGAGGAGCTTGAAGCCCAGTAGTTCCACCCAAAGACCCTTTTTTATATTCTTTCTTTTCTTCTTCTTTTATCACTTCTATACCCTATAGTTGCAAGAAACAAATAGCTCAAACGGGTTTTGAGAAAAAATTGAAAGAGAAAAAGGAATGACTGATTATGCTGCTGTGATGATAGCCACTGCACTGTTTGCCTTCTTGTCCCCTGGATTAGTTTTCCAGGTCCCTGGAAAGCATAGGCCAGTGGATTTTCTTAACCTGAAGACCAGTGTCCCAGCCATGGTGTTACACGCTGTTGTTTATGGTTTGCTTCTTGTTCTGTTCCTCATCATGCTCAATATTCATATCTATGCCTAGGAGAAATTCCAACCAGCTTCTCTCCTGAGATATTGCATGGAATATTTCCTGCCCTGTGGTTCTTTCTTGCTGTTTTGTTATGTCCAAGAATAAAAGAATAAATTTCTTACTTTTTTCAAATCTTTGCTTAAAATGTTGTTTGTGCACTTTTGTTGAATTAGCTGGGGAAAAGGAGAAAGGAAAGGGCAGTTATGTTGGTTTACTAAAAAGCCTAGATATTGTTCTTTCTTTCTGGGACTGATTTGAGCAATTTGAACAAGAAATCCAAAAGAAAGTTTTGGATTCCAACAGCTTTAGAGCAATATTAAATAATTGGACTTGGGGTTCTTTTTCTTCACATCTTTGTATGATATGACAGAGAACTATAATGTATTACTCTTCTTATGTCTTTCTATTGGAATCTTTACTTCCCTTTCCCCTCTCTAGAGAAGCAAAATTCAGAAGAAACATGGAGGTTTCAATTGTTTCTGGATTTTGTTGAGCCGCAACAATTTCAGCATGGGGTATATAAATGAAGCTTTAATAAACCAACCGAAATGCGCCAAGCGGGCCTGTGACCCAACAGCATAAGTCTCTCACATTATGTGGAAGATCAGGAGTTCGAACCCGAACGGACTCCTAATGTGCGTGTGTAAAAAAAAAAAAAAAAAAATGCCATTAAAAACCAGCAAAGTTTTACGAGAACAGGCCTTCTCAATAAGATCGGAGGTTTAAGGTGAAAATCTCACAGGCATAATGAAGGAACGGTGTTTATCAAATAAGAATTAAAGCATAACGAATTGACATAAATCACATTCCGCATAGAAAATAAACTTTGAACTCAAAAAGGCAGAAAATCTGCTGACAGCAGCATCATGAAGAACGGAAAGGACAAAATAGAAAGAAAGAATGCCATCATCAGCCCATGCACATGTGGATACCTATAGCGAACAAGAAAATACAAATGAGAGCAAAGTAAAGAATGGCATGAACCAGTACAGAAACTCCACTGGTCTGGAAGTTGCCGAACTCAATGAAACGGTTGCGGCCCGGTAACTGAATCAGCAGGCCCGGCGTCAACAGCACGAACAGAACCACTGCAACAAACACCTGTCCCCAGTCGGACATCTTGTCGCCGTTTGCTATCTTCTTGTTGCAAAGAGAGTATAGAGTGGGGCTGGAAAATGGGCTTAATATAGATTAGCAGATAGGAGTAGACAGAGATCAAATTACGAAAAGTGAAGATTACCAAATGAAGTTATTTCAGTTTCACATCTCACTTTATTGCTAGTTGCTTGTATAATTTTCTGTATTATGTACGAGAGAACGTGAGATTTGGTTGCTTGGGGGTTCGAAATTCTTATGCTGCCTCCTTTATCAGCATATTCCTCCAACAGCACGCCAATGAGGGTTCTTATTTTATTTCAAGATTCCATCTTAAATTTACTGTCATCAATAGTTAAAGGAATTACGCGCTTGGTTCAAGTAGTAATAACAATAAATTATGAAAAACCTGGAAATGCATAATTGCAACCTAATATAAAGCCAAAACCTGAACCTCCAACTTAAGAACTAGTGAGCTTGTTTACAATTTCATTAACGTAAATTCCAGCTTTCTGCAAATAAATACTATGTCCATAGGATATAATCCAAGAGACGACAATCTGCATCAGTTCCAACTGCATATAGATCTATTCTGAGAAACATAAGAGTCCACCAATGTGCCATATATATATATATATAACGAAATAACAAGTGATACACAACTTGTTCGATTAAACAAGACTTTCCAGGCAGAGTTCATGCAAAGAAATTCATCCCATCTCAACTGGGAATTAGTCTGAAATCTTCATAATAACTGGCAAAAAGAATACACAAACAGCCAAGCTGATGAATCTAGACGAATAGTTTTCGAACCCTAACAGCATTTTAACTTAGAAATAAAGTTCAGAGGCAACACAGTTCATGCAACCCCGACTTGAGTTTCAATTCCTGTCACTGACCATCATGCATAATTTAAGCGGAAGATGTCATTTAGCACATAGAAGCTTCCTTGAGGTGTAGGGATCAAGTGGAACATCTGCGCACCAAAAAATCACAACAGCAGAGGTGAAATGGTAATTCCAGAAGTAAGTAAATTAATGATTGTTTATGATCATGAAGAAATTGTGAAAATCAGATGCAATTATGAGAACGCCAAGTTAGAAGAATTAGTTGATACCAAGTGAAGGAAAAGATGGGCTAATCCTCTATATAATAATCATTTCGCTACCCAAACAAACTTATCCCATGTTTCATGAGTAGCAGTGAAAAATTAAGATTTATTATTAAAATTCAGTGCCTGATGTTCTACAATTTGTTGGCACATTTGACATATTTATATCATGAATACAGATAATAAACTATTAGCTACTGCAAATATGCATTGTCTAAGAAAAATATCTCAAAATGTGGCAACAAATTGATCACTCTTTATAGCGCAGGCTTTTCATCTGAAACAATTAACTGAACTGCAGCATGACCACCATCTGGAAGTGCATTCAAACTCAACTAATTGCGACCAACGCTATCGCTATGCAGTTTTATTTATCCAAAAATAAAGAGCATATGTCCATTCACTTGCACAGTTGCACCTGCCAAACAAGACTACTCAGCGCATCTAAATGCTGGACGCCACGACACATACAGTACGTACACTTGGCACACAACATTGGCCATTGTAAAATACAAACCCTTCTTAAGTTTATATGCAGAAAGTTAATACGTCCTGCCTTCTATCATTAATTTACTCACCAATGCAGCAAGGTTCTATGTTAAAGGCATTAAATGATAAATCCGGACAAACAACACCCAACTTCAAATTTTAAAAGACATTTGCAGCTTGATACCCCAACGGCACATGGTTCACCTAGGAAAGAACTTATAAATGCAAATTTCTTTTAGAGGCCTGAACTCCAATTGCAAAATTTTCACATAAATAGACGCTAAATACATTTGAATCTTTTAATGACCTGACCCCCATTCTACATGGCAAATGAAATTTCACATGATATAAGAATTCCTTACTTCCTTTCCACCAGATTTTTTAAATTACTCCAAGTAAATAAAACCTCATTCTCATAAGATACACAATGAAGGTCCAAACCTTTGTCAGGCATGGCAATCTTATTGCCATATGCAGTGAGATTGGTACTCAAATATGCTAACATTCAGCCATACAAGTTACGGAATCAAGAGAATGCAGTCATTTATAATAACTTCCAATACATAACAATGTTTACTGGGTGAAAATGTTATATTAATAAGTGGCCATACAAATTTTGAGTTATCCGCAATTCAAGAGGCTCATTAACATAGGCCAACCTGATTACAGCCGCATGTGGGGCAGAGCAGCACACGTTGACAAGTTGGTTACCACTACGTTTTCCTTCTTGTAAGACACTTATACACGTATTGGCAACAAAATGAAGTACTCATGAACTGTGAAACTAATGGAAAAATCACCATCTATATTGAATCACATTCCTTTCAACTACTAATTAGATAAATCAACACTAACTAATTACAAGCCAAGAAACCAATACTGCATCAAATCAAGCATCACAACCTAATTAATTAAACAAATGGACAATTGGGGAATGATCATTGGACCATTAATTCTTTTATCCATAATCACAAAAAAAAAAAAAAATGAAAAAAAGGAGCAAACCGAAGAGGTATTCGACACTATACCTGACTGAACTTAAGGGCGTGCTGCTCGCCAACAAGCTGAAGATTGCCAGACACAAAAACGAGCATTCCGCCGGCGGGGCCCGAGGGCTGGCAATCAACTGTGCTGATCTGATGCTGGCACTGCTGAAACGGTAAACTCGTGAGCTTCGCTACGATATTCTGGGATCCCATGATTTTCTGCCCCTCGAAAGTCAGCATCGACCCATCTTGATACAGGTTCGCAAGCCCGGTCCGATTGGCGTCGAACGTCGAGTAGTAGTGCTCCACAAATGCCTTCGCCACAGCGTCTGGATCCATATCGACGGGTTGGGATTCGGTTTGGCGGCGGCTTTTCCTCGGTGTTACTCTCCTTTTTACACAAGGTCAAATCGGCAAGGTAGATCAGTATTACCTGTTTTTGAATTTTCTTTGTCTAATCGGCGTGCGTTTTCTAGCTGGAAAAATACGCTAATTGTGGCCTCGTCGATGTGGGACTGGGACCCTCTCTATATGAAATGTTCTGGAAGCATAGATAGGTTAAGATCAAAGAAAAAGATCCTCTTAAGCAATAGTATTTCATATTAGGCCTAAGCCCTAGAACGTTATAAAGCAAGTGGGCCATACGGGCTACATAAATCTATCAGGCTTGGAGAGTTGGAGGATTGGTAAGAGACAAGTCCAGTTCAATTCTAAGCTTTTGGTCTCATTGTTTATCCACCCGCGGCTCGACTCCATGTGCCCAACTGATTTTTTTTATTTTTAACTTATATACATACATACCAACAATTCATTAGGTCAAGTTTTGGATGTAAGATAAGTCGAATCGACTTGCAAACCTCGTGAGCTAGCTTATTTATAGGTCTACTTTAGCTCAAACCTTAACATGAATCGAGCTCGAGCTATTCTAGTTGTTCAAAAGCTCACGAGTCGGCTTGTGAGCCTTTTTCAATTTTTAAATGCTATTGATATATTATTTAAATAGTTAATATTATTAATAAATTATATTTTCTTTAATTTTAAATATTTATTATATATTATTAAATAATTATATTATATTAATAATTTATTATTTAATTTGATTTAAAAAAATTTGGTGAGTTGAACTCAAACTCAAACTCAATTGGTATCAAACTAGCGTAGCTCGAATTCAAGTTCTTTTTCTTATTTTGAGCTCACTCGTTTACACCATAAGTCAAATGGCCTTTGGTCCAGCAGCATAGTTTCATACATAAAAGTGTGAGGTTCAGAGTTCAAATATAGCCTCGAGTTCGAACTTAACTCATTTACAACCCTAAGTGAAATGACCTTTGGTCCAGTGACATAATCTCGTACATAAAGTGTGAGGTTTAGAGTTCAAATTTAGTAAACACCCAATGTACATGTATTTAAATAAACAAGACACTAACAATTCGTTATGACTTAAACTCCTAACCACATATCAAACTCGAGTTCGAGCTCAACTCATTTACACTCCTAAATGAAATGACCTTTGGTCCAACGGCATAATCTCGTACAAAAAATGTAAAGTTTGGAATTCAAATTTAACAAACACTCAATATACATGTATTTAAATAAACAAGACACTAACAATTCATAGAACTTAAACCCCGAAGCGCATATAATTTGAAAGCAATGCAATTGATCTACTAAAAATTCCACAAGTCAATACAAATGAATTGACAATCAATGAATTTTAGTTCAAATGTTTGAGTGAAAATTCAAACCAATAAGATATTATGTTCAAATTCCAATAAAATATATATATATATATAACAATTTTATTTATCTTTACAGTAATTGTTGGTGCAGCAAAAGTATAAAGTACCTGTCATTTCAGAAAATTATTAGAGCACAATTTGCAGCCACACGATTTGGAAACGATTTTTTTCGTGAGTATCATATAGTTTTTTTATTTCCTTTTTTCTTGAGTAATATATATATATATATATATATTTGTATTTAAAAGGTGCAACACGAAGACTTTCCAACTTTAATATTATATAATTACCAGCTGATTTGTTTATGTGTACTTTCCACGTAATACTTATCAAGCTTTGGAATCACTGGCCATGGCCCACCTTAAATTATTTTTGGGAAGAAATGTATGGTTAAAAGCCATGCTTATTCAAGATAATAATCATTTTTATAATCTTATTAGAGCTTGACAAGTACATAATTAAATAAAAAATTTATACACACTCCATGAGATTCTTACGACTTATAATCGTGATTATTATTTGTGCAAAATTACACTTTAGCCCTTTGAATAGGTATTGTAAATGAAAATTTTATACCCACCCCATGAGATTCTTGTGACTTATAATTGTGATTATCATTCGTGCAAAATTACACTTTAACCCCACGTAATACTCAAGTTCTAGTCGAGAAGAAGTAATTTTGTCGCAGTTAAAATCCTATAGTTGGATGAGAGACCTCACATCCTGATTGTGCTCGACCATGTTCTGGTCAAAAAAGTGAACACCGATTCTCGCCACGGTGAGTAGAGCCGAGATGTCGAATTCTGATCGATGAGTTGGGCCATCATACATTGCAGTGCTGTCTTGCTCGAATTCTACTGAATTAGATCTGTTAAGCTATCCCATATTAATAATACTTGTTGGTGTAGCAAAGTATAAAGGACCTGTCATACCCAAAAGGCCAAAACTATGGGAGACAAACCAAAATGTACACCGCACTTTGGAGCCACACAACTTGGAAACGATTATTTCATGAGTATTATATAGTTCTTTTATTTTTTTTCTTGAGTATTATATAGTTGCTTGCTCATTTTTTAGGTGTACTTTTTCCAACTGGGCCCACGCAATACTCATCAAGCTTTGGAATTACTGGCCATGGCCCACCTTAAACTATTTTGGGGAAGAAATGTATGGTTAAAACTTGAAGGCCATCCTTATCCAATATAATAATCACATTTATAATCATATTAGAGCTTGACAAGTGCCTAATTAAATAAAATGTATACCCACCCATGAGAATTCGTGCAAAATTACACTTTAGCCCTTCTGAATAGGTAGTGTAAATTAAAAATTTATACCCACCCCATGATATTCCTGTGACTAATAATTGTAATTATCATTCGTGCAAAATTACACTTTAACCCCTTTGAATAGGTTGTGTAAATAAAAAATTTACACCCACCCCTGAGATTCTTGTGACTTATAATTGTAAATTACTATTCATGCAAAATTACACTTTAGCCCCTTTGAATAGGCAGTATAGATAAAAAATTTATACCCACCCCATGAGATTCTTGTGACTTATAATTGTAATAAAAAATTTATACCCACCCCATGAGTTTTATTTATACCCACCCATGGGATTCTTGTGACTTATAATTGTAATTATAACTGTTGCAAAATTACACTTTAGCCCCTATGAATAGGTAGTGTAAATGAAAAATTTATACCCACCTCTTGAGATTATTGTGACTTATAATTGTAATTATCATTAATGCAAAATTACACTTTAGTCCTTTTGAATAGGTGGTAGATAAGAAGCAAAAAACAGTACCTGAGGTGTTAATCATTGGCATGTAGCTGAAGGGTCAGACAACTAGCCATGAGCCACATATGACAGGGGCAAATATTCTCAAAAATAGACCATATAGATATTTTAAAATGGCTTTTTGATAAAGGGAAGGCCGTTTTTTCTTATTTTTCAATTTTCATTGAAAGTATTTTATTTTATTTTATTTTGAAAAAAAAATAAATAATTGGGTTAAAAAATGGGCTTAAAATTAGTCATAATTTTGGTTTGTTTGATTGGCTCATATAGGAGAAACTATACATTGTTTGGCTGTTTGGTTTGTAGACAATGACACATCTAAGAAACGTGTGAGAATTGAATTGTTTATACTTTGCTGGACTAATTTAGTCACCCTTGAAAATTGAAGATTTTAAATACTAATATAATATGAAAATGGTTGCCTTGCATAAAGTAAGAATAATCTATGTGAACAAAAAAAAAAAAAAAAAAGGAATAATCTATGTGAACACGTAAAACTTCCCAAAAACTTCTTTCACCATTCAAATTTAAGCATCTTTGAGTTTTGTTCAAAAATTTAATTCTAAAATTCAATAACTACTTAGGGCCCGTTTGATTTTATTTTCATAGCCACTTTTTCCAATTTCTACTATTCAACAAAATGAAAATCTATCATTTTTTAGAAATTTTCACCCAACATCATTTTCATTTTTATTTTCAAAACACATTCATTTTTTCAATAACCTATATATCTTCTCTCTTTATTCCATTATTTCTATTTCTCTCGACCTACAACCTATTAAAACCAACATAATCATTATATTTTCAACATTTCATCCAAATATAAACTCATTTTCAACTTATTTCCATTAACTAATTTTTTAAATTTTAGAAATAATGAAAATAAAAATTAGAAATGGAAATAAAACCAAACAGCCCCTTAAGATCCTGTCTGTTGTTGATCATTTTCATTTTAGTCCATATATTATGATTGATAAGTTGAATCCTAGTACCCTACACATGGATCTAGTCCGATTATGAAAAGGAAGTGACCCATATCAAATACCCCACATCATGAAAGGTATTCAACGAGGGGGGAAAATGATGGAATTGAATTTAAATTCATAAATATTTTAATTGTAAAGTTTGAACTCACACATTTGTCATCGAATTAGGGATAATCACTTAAATGTTGCAAATACATTTTGAAAATTATGAATCATTGTGAGATTTTTTTAAAAAGAAAAAAAAGAAAGATCATTACTTTATTTTATTTTTCTTATTCATCTCATTAAAATTATTAGACGATAAAAGTAGTTCTAATAGAATGAATTGTTGATGCCAAATTAATTAAGGAATTATTCAAATTGATAGTGGAGCGTAGATCAAACAAACAATCAAACAGAAACCACATTAACCTTACTGGTGTAACCCTAGTCAAAATTCATATATACTTGAGTCAAATCGAATAATGAGATAAATAATAAATGCAAGCGACGAAAGCTAATCAACTTAATAAAAAATTACATATAGCATTAATGAGGTTAAATATTTATGTCAAATAAAAAAAAGAGTTAATTGCAGTCAGCCCCCTAACCTATGGTCTCCTTTGTACATTGACACCCAATCATTGTCGATGTACAATTTCACCACTTGATCTAGTTAACATATCTATCAATACCATATTTGCTCATTTCCAATGGAATCTAACAAGAATATTTCATTTACTTCAGCCCACGTGTCCAATGTTCATTGGTCGGACTCCACCGGAATTAAGCAAATGTAGTGCCGGCACACATGTTAACTAGATCGGGTAGTAAAATTGCACATCGACAATGATTGGAGGACAATGTGCAAATGAGACTATAGATTGAAGGCTGACTGCAATTAACTCTAAAAAAAAAAATAGCAACATTCTTTTTTTTTTTTTAATTCCGATACACTTGATATAGAAAAATGTAACTAAGCACAATTATCCCAAGGTATCATTACCAATGTTGCTTGAGAAAATCTCCAAAATTACTTTTTGTTGACTCTATGTTCTAGAGACTAGTTAACAATTTGAACTTCTTCATTAAAGCATACACACATAAGCATATTGTATAATTAATACGGGTGATCAAAAGCAATGATTGAGGAAGCATATAAGCCGAAAATGAGCTTTTCACACCACTATGCAATACTTTAGTGTTAGTTTTACAAGCAATCATGACTATAAAGTACTTTTGTAGGTGAAAAGGAAGATAAAATATTAAAGTAAGTTGGGAAGCCTCGAAAAGTTGTGTATATTGGCATGTTTCAGAATTCAAACTGTTCTGTTTGATATATAAATTATTAGAAGAAAATATATAAAATATTAAAAAATATAATTTAAAAATAAAAATGTATAAAATAATAAATTTTAAATAATATAAAATGTGAAAATAGCATCTGAGAATGAAATCAAACAAATTTGTAGTTTTAGACAAAGACGGAGTAAGGAGCTGATAGGGCAGCCGCATCCCTCAAAATATTATAATTTTATTTTTTACATTAAAAATTTAAACTTTTGACCCGATCAAAATATTAAAATTTTATTGTTTATATCAAATATTAAAATATTACACTTTTGTCATATTCAAATTATAAATTTGTCCTTCCTCTTATTGAAAATATGTCATTTACTCTCTTGTACTTCTTTGTATATATGTGTAATTAAAAAAAAATTATATTTTTTATAATTCAAAATTTTACCCCCTATAAATAAAAATTATGGCTACATCCCTGATTTTAGGAGCATAAGAAATTCTAACGACATTTAAATAGGCATATCAACTTTTATGCCTATATATTATGATAAAAATTTATTAATTTTACGACCTATTCATATTTTTTTTTATTCTTAATCTATAAAATTATGAAATGATTTCTTTTCTTTTTTTTTTTGCCAACCTTAAACTTGCCCCCCTCTCCTAAACCGGCCACAAATTATTTTAGGACAAAATCAATTAAATGAAGTGTTGACAGCTCACAGACCGTCCAATATTTTCTCAGAAAATTAATTAGGAAGTCGGTTTTACTATTCTAAACTACAATTGAGAATTCAGATTGAAGATTTTGGAAATTCTTATTTTATAATTCAGTGGCATCAATCTCTTATATTATGTAGAAAATTTTGTGTTCGATTCAAAATTAGCACATGGTGCACCTTATGTGTATTGTGTATAGTTTATATTTTGATTTATTTAATTTAAGAATAGAAAAATATTAATTTATTGAAAAATTAAAAATTCGTCATTTATAATGTTCTCTCTCAAAAAATAAAAAATCTTATTCTGTACATAATTGACTGATAAAATACACTATTCCCGAGAGACATTGAGGAAAAACAATTACCGTACTTTAAATGGAGAGTTTTAATAATAATAATAATAATATATTAGGCAATGATGTGAAAGTTATCCTAATTACATGTGATTAAAAAATATTTTTTATAATATTTTATAATTTTAATATTAACAATAATTGTTTATAAGTTGTTATAAGAAACAATTATTAATATACGTATAGCCACAACAAAAATTTTATTATTAATTACAGTATTAATTTTTGTTGTTTTATATAAATGTGTAGAATAATGACAACTTAAGATGTTCGTTCTCTTAATATAAATTGTATTTTAATAAAATTATCAATTATTATATATATATATATATTAATAACAAAGCAAATATTGTTATTATTGATGATATATAGTTGCTTGATAAGAGTCGAGCTTTTACAATAGTTTATAAATTATTTTATCTCTTTTAAATTTTTTGAGGTATTTTTTGTAACAAAATAATATGATTGAATTTACTATTTAATGATAAATTTAGTCATTATTATTGACGTCGACTTGTAATAAGGACGGTCACCTAAGTCCAATAGCACAACCATATTGTACATCTGTGGAATTTTCTATTCCTAAGAGGAGAAAATGACATCTCTTGTAACTCATTTAATTTGAAGGGACAAAATCAAGTTATGATTCGTTCAGGTCTGTTTGGTTTCATTTTCAAAGCTCATTTTTCATATTTTTTTATTATTTTAAAAATAAAATATATTAATATATTAAAATTAATATATATATATATTTATAATTTATTCAAATACAAACTCATTTTTAACTTACTTTCACTAACTAATGTTTTAAATTTTAAAAATAATAAAAGTTAAGATTAAAATTAAAAATAAAATCAAACGGACCCTAACATTTAATTAAAGGTGTGGAATCTAATCGAGCTGGAAATGACCTACATTCCATGTTTTTGGGATTAGCGGCGCCTTTTTTATTCACACAAACACAATTAATTAATTAAAGTTGCGCTTGCAACCCATGTTTTATTTGATGATTTTTATAATTAATTTGATTGCATTTTTCAATTTCTAGAGTCTCGAGTAATAATCTAACCTTAGTCAAAGTTTCGTAACCATATTTGGTTAGAAGCTACGTTTTTAGGCAATATAAAAATGGACTTACGGGTCAAACCCAAAATAGATATATGACTATGTTTGGTTGCATTTTGGGAAAACAAACCAGTAAATCCATTTTCATATTGCCTAAAAACGCAGCATCAAACCAAGGAATATGGTTAGTAAACTTTGACTAAGGTTAGATTATTACTCGAGACTCTAGGAGTTGAAAAATGCAATCAAATTTAACAATTTTGTTTTTTCAAAATGTAACCAGACATACAAAAAAATTTCCTCCAAAATGGCAAATTAAAATTTCTAAAATATTTTCTTTTATCTTTCATTATCCCCAAAAAAATTTCATTTTCCAATATATACATACATATTATATATATTATATGTATTTTATTATTATTCTAACAATAAAAAAACCACTCAATTTTATTTTCACCCCAAAAACTCAACTAAAAGGCATTAATTTGATTGTTATAGTAAAATTTATCTTATCTCAAAACATAAACAAATATATCAAATTTTCCTAAAATAATTTTCTCACCATTCCCAAAATATAAACAAACTACATCACATTCCCTAACCCCACTCTCAAAACTTATTCTCCCAAAATACATAATTCATATCCAGATATTACCTATAATTTTTTCGACGTATTTTGGCTATATTTTTTACTCATTTTTAACTAAAATTTGCTCTCACCTTAAAAAATCATTTATAAATTGTATAATCTACTGTTTATTTTTATATTTTCTTTAAAAACATTACTTTGAAAAATATATGAGAAATAAAAAAAATTATATATAATATTTGGAAGAGGAATAAATAAAATTAAAAGAGATAGAGACGTATAGGAAAGAGAAGAAAAATAGTATGTCTTTGTCCACTTCTGCAAATGGAGATAAGGGAAAGTTGTTCTTTGAATTGGCAGCCTTTTTTAACCACTAATGTTAAAAGATTATGCGAAACTTTATCGCATGAATTGCCATTGATGTTCTTCTTTCTGCTCGACGAACATAATTATTCTCAAAGTTTATTAACCACAGTGAACTTATCTTAAAGGGTCAGTGAAAGAACAAGAAATTGTAAAGTTGAGGCTAACTGCGTTAGAACAGAAATTTTATTTTATCTTTTTTCGGATATTTACAGGAAAAAAAATCTCCTTTTTCTTTTTCCAGTTGGATATATAGTTTTCTCTAAAATCATATGCAATATATATTGCATCCATCGCTGTCGCTCGACCTCTCTCCAAGCTCGGCCATTTTATAAAAGGTAAACGAGAGACCTCATTACATCAAAGCAAAGCAAATCAGCATTCAGCACTTGCCCTTTATTTTCTGCGAAAGAAATATCAAAATATTGCACAACCCATCTGCAGAAAGCCCAAGAAAAGCGCAAAAACTTTAGATTCACTGGAAGTTGTTGAAGAAATTAAAGATGGGTTATTTCACTGAGAAGCTATCTTCATTCTTCAGTAACAGATGGCTGGTTTTTGTGGCTGCAATCTGGATGCAATCTTGTTCTGGGATTGGATACTTATTTGGCAGCATCTCGCCAACGATCAAGAGTTCTTTAGGCTATAATCAGAGGCAGGTCGCAAGGTTAGGGGTGGTCAAAGATTTGGGTGATAGCGTTGGATTTTTGGCTGGTAGTTTGTCTGAGATTTTGCCCTTCTGGGGTGCTCTTCTTATTGGTGCAATTCAGAATTTTGTTGGATATGGTTGGGTTTGGCTTGTCGTCACCGGCAGAGCTCCTGTTTTGCCGTTATGGGCTGTGAGTATCATATTTCATTTTATTGATTTTCATCAATTTTTGAGCTTTTGGATTCATTGGCTTGAGGCCCTTTTGCTATTCTTGGTCAAAATATTGTTTTGTCTTGGATTGATCATTGATTTGAAGCAATTCTGACTGTTCGATTTGACATGATCTGGGTTGATAGTGATCTGTTTTAGATTTTGATTCGATGTATGCCGCCAGCTGAATCGAGCTTTAATATCTTATCTTTTGGTAGCAGATGTTTGGGACCTTTGAACTTTCAGTTCTTAGTTCTTTTGTTTTTATTCTTGACTTGGTTTTAGCTTGACGAGGGTGCCCTTTTGTATTCTGGATTTTGGTTGCTCTTGTGTTTCCTTGAGAGCTCTTAATTTCTGTAAGTGCTAATGTTTGAAGCCTTGTACAAAGTAAAGCGTGTTTTCCTCCACTTTTATCTATTTTTATCCATTGATATGCAGATGTGCATTCTTATCTTTGTGGGAACAAATGGTGAGACCTACTTCAATACAGCTGCATTGGTCTCTTGTGTGCAAAACTTCCCGAAAAGTCGTGGTCCGGTTGTGGGAATACTAAAGGGTTTTGCTGGGCTGGCTGGAGCAATTTTGACTCAGATATATGCAGTGATTCAATCTCCAGACCATGCTTCCCTGATATTTATGGTTGCAGTTGGGCCGTCAATGGTGGCTATTGCTCTAATGTTCATCATCAGGCCCGTGGGAGGTCACAGACAAATAAGGTCATCTGATGGTTTTAGCTTCTCGATTATTTATAGCATCTGCCTCCTTTTGGCTGCTTATTTGATGGGAGTCATGCTTGTGGAAGATCTAGTTGATTTAAGCCAAACTGTTATTACAATCTTCACTGTGATTTTGTTTGTACTTTTGTTGATTCCCATTGTCATCCCTATCACATTGAGTTTTTCTCGGGATCCAAGATCATCGGTGGAAGAGGCACTTCTTCCTGACAGAGAGAAACAAGGCCCCAGCAAGTCAGGAGATGATGGTCAAGATATCATATTTAGTGAAATTGAAGATGAAAAGCCAAAGGAAATGGATTTGCTTCCTGCTTTGGAGAGGCAGAAGAGAATTGCTCACCTCCAGGCAAAACTAGCCCAAGCTGCTGCAGAAGGAGCAGTTAGAATCAAGAAACGACGGCCGCGCAGAGGGGAAGACTTCACTTTGAAGGAGGCATTGATAAAGGCAGATCTTTGGCTTATGTTTTTCTCTCTTTTGTTAGGTTCTGGTTCTGGTTTGACCGTGATTGATAACTTGGGCCAGATGAGTGAGTCGTTGGGGTATGATAACGCCCATGTATTTGTTTCCATGATCAGTATTTGGAACTTTCTAGGCCGTGTCGGTGGTGGTTACTTCTCTGAGAAAATTGTGAGGTATAAATTTCACTTTCTCTAACATTCATGCTTTAACTTTAGCATCATATTTATCTTCAATTTTTCCTCACAAAAGATTACCATACTACTAACAGGGACTATGCATATCCAAGGCCCGTAGCCATAGCCGCTGCCCAAGTCATAATGGCAATTGGACATTTCTTCTTTGCCATGGGTTGGCCTGGGGCAATGTACATAGGAACTCTTCTTGTAGGGCTCGGCTATGGGGCACACTGGGCAATAATACCTGCTGCTGCCTCCGAGTTGTTTGGCTTGAAAAAGTTCGGCGCTTTATACAACTTTCTCACCCTAGCGAACCCTGCAGGTTCTTTAGTATTCTCTGGTCTCATCGCTAGTAGTATATACGACAGAGAGGCAGAGAAACAAGCTTATGGGCTCAATCTGGGACAACGTAGTTTATTATTGTCTTTCTCAAGCTCTGTCCGAGCCGATGTGTCTCTAAAGTGCCATGGTGCCATTTGCTTCTTCCTAACATCCTTGATCATGTCCGGGCTTTGCATCACTGCGACTGTTTTAAGCATGATTCTTGTGTACCGGACAAAGCCAGTCTATGCTAACCTCTATGGTAGATCTCGGTGAGCTGTGAAATGCTGAGCGAGACCAGGGTCGACCGACGATCTACCATGTGATAGAAGCTGTGATATGTTTATGTAGTATATTCTTTGAGGGCACCATCTGGTAGTTGAGTGAGATGGTATGGTAATGTGTGTCTTGTGTATTTTCTATTCTTTGAACATATATTCTTTGGTAAAATTTTGATGACCAAAGAAGATTGCTGATGAGATTGTTCTTGGTTTGAGTCGTTTATTGTCATGGGTAGAAGTTATCACTCCGCAATCTCCGCAATTCCAGTCCATTGCAGTATTATATTTAGAGGATGTTTGGGTGAACTTAAAAGATCCACAAAATATTTTATAAGATGTTTAAGAACTTATAAATTGATAAAAAGTATTTGATAATTTTTTTTAAAAAAAAAAATTATAAGACTCTAAAATAAGATATTAAGAGCTTACAAACTCTTTTAGAAAAAAGTAAGGAGACTCTAATTTATTTTTAAGATCTTAATAAGCTCTTTTATTTTTAATTGTTTTAATTATAAAATTATCATTATTAACATTTTATAAGTTTCAACATTTTAATTTATCCAAACATTTCAATAATTTATTTTAAAAATAAAATGTTAAGAGCTTATAAGATGTTTTAAATAAAAGGGTGTTTGGCTAAACTTATTTAAAATATCTTATAAGCTTCTATATCTTATAAGATGTTAGATCTTATTTTTAAAATAAGTTGTTGAAGTGTTTGGATAAAATAAAATCTTGAAGCTTATAAAATGTTAATAATAACAATTTTGTAATTAAAATGGTTAAAAATAAAGGAGCTTGTTAAGATCTTAAAAATAAGTTGGGGTCTCCTTACTTTTTAAAAAAATACTTATAAGCTCATAACATCTTATTTTATGATTTTATAAGTTCTTTTTTTTTTAAAATTACCAAATTTTTTTATCAACTTATAAGCTATTAAACATCTTATAAGATGTTTTAAAGAACTTATAAGCTCACCCAAACACCCTCTAAGTTGATAAAAAATATTTGGTAATTTTTTTAAAAAAAGAGCTTATAAAACTCTAAAATAAGATGTTATGAGCTTAAGAAAAAGTAAGAAAACCCTAATTTATTTTTAAGATCTTAACAAGCTCTTTTATTTTTAACTGTTTTAATTACAAAATTATCATTATTAATATTTTATAAGTTTCAACATCTTATTTTATCAAAATATTTTAATAATTTATTTTAAAAATAAAATATTAAAAATTTATAAAATATTTTAAATAAATTTAATCAAACATTCTTTTAACGTGTTAAAAGGAAATCATATTTAATTCTCATTTTGACAGTCTGACATAATTTCATTACTTCAATTCATTGTCAGATGGTGGTTGGGTTGAGTTTAGATTGAACATCTCTCCTGAACCTGATGGGCAGTATTTACACCAGCCCTACCAAACTTCCTCGTTGATGTAATAAAAGCTCCATTGGTTCAACTCCCTAGACAATAGTACAGTGGTTAAATGTGGTTTGACAGGGCAGCTGTAATTGTTGTGGGCTCTTTATTTGTTAGGTCTCTGAAATTAATAAGGGAAAAAATTAAAAAGAAAGAATACAATGAATAAAAATTTATTAAATATAAGTAATCAACACTTAAAATCCTAAAACTTGAAGTCTCATTAGGGCTTTTAGTACTATTTATCAAGTGGTCAATTGATTCAATGACACTATAGCCCCTCTTTTATATATGAGATTCGAATTTCAATTTTTTACAAACTCTAAATGTGCGTGCGGACGTATTTAAAATAAAAGACACAAAATAGCACCAGTTATAATTTGGGCTGTCAATGGATTGGATTTTAGTTTGAATTCGATTTGAATTTTATAATTTTTATGCGATTAAAATATTCGATGGATCTTATTTGATTATAAATATTCGAAATTCAAAATAAGTGGATCGGATATGGAATTAAGCAATCCGATCCATTAAAGATTCGAATCCAAACCGTAATATTTTTATTAAATTAATACTCTTATATATAATATTAATAAATATTTTAAAATAAAATTTATATATTATATTGACTTAATATCTATATTAACGTCTATATTATACTATTTTAACTTGAAAAATAAGAGGAATATTGATAAAATATCAAATATAATAACATATAATAGCTTGTTTATACATTAATATAATGTGAAAAGGAAGTTTAGTATTCAAATATTTAATTTTTTGACTAATATATAATAAAAAATTATTAAAAATTTAAATATGACATATATTGACTTTATAAATACAATATTTTTATAAAAATTAAAAGAAAAAAATTTGGGTCGGATTTTGTAGTCGGGTTTTGGATATCTATTGGATTCGAATATGGTACTAATTAACAAAGATACTATAGGATTTCGGGTTGGATTCGGGTATGAATTTTGTTAATCGGATTCGAATTTGAATATGGTAGATCCGATTCAAATCCGACCCGTTGATAGCCCTACTTATAATTATTAAGAAAAATAGATATTTCTATGGCAGTGGGCTTTACTTGCTTTGACAAGTTACAAAAGCGTGTTGGGCTTGGGCTCTAAAGCGGGCCCACTAAATAATACGATAAATCCTGATTCGAACCCACTTAAATCAGACAGCCATAAGGGAACATGTATTGAGCAGAATATAAGTAAATAGAATTGAGCTATAGCGCCTAAATTTGCTAGCTAATTTCTTTTTCGCTCGTTGAAGAGAGAAGAATCAATACAGAGCAGAAAAGGTGAACATGGATGCATTAGATTCAGTACTCGATCCATTGAGAGAATTCTCGAAGGATAGCATTCGTCTTGTGAAGAGATGCCATAAACCCGACCGTAAAGGTAAAATTCATCCTTAAACATTGGGTTTTTGACACTTTCTTTTGTTATATTCATTACATTATTTTTGGATAATCAATTGGCGATCTGCTTCGCTATTCTTCCATGAGAATTTATGGATCTATGAATGTTTTGTAGAATTCTCGAAGGTGGCGACGCGTACAGCGGTAGGATTTGTTGTTATGGGATTCGTAGCATTTTTTGTGAAGCTGATTTTTATTCCGATAAATAACATCATCGTCGGATCTTGAGATTTCGCGAAGTATGTCCTCTCTCTCTCTCTCAAATATTGTTTGTTTTTGAATTTCTATGTTTTGCGTAGGATGTTTGATTAATTATTTCTATGCTATAATGGTTTTGATACTGCTTGTTATCTCTGTCTTTATGTACATTACCGTATTCTGGTCAATGATATATTCATATTTATTTAGATCTTTACATGTGGAGTGAAAAGTTAAAGGCTATATCAATTTAAAGCTAGTTTTATATAAGAATTACTTTTGTAGTACTAATTTCACGTAAATAAGTTCATGAAAATAATCAAATATAAGCATAAACTATTAAATATTACAAAAAATTATTCAGATCTGCACATGTGGAGTGATAAGTAAAGCTTTTGTCAATTAAAACTCATTTCTTTGCATTTCATTTGTAGTGAGATAAGGATTATTTTTTAGTACTTTTTCCACGTAAATAAATTCATGAAAATAATCAAATATAAGCATAAACTATTAAATATTACAAAAAATTATTCAGATCTGCACATGTGGAGTGATAAATAAAGCTTTTGTCAATTAAAACTCATTTCTTTGCATTTCATTTGTAGTGAGATAAGGATTATTTTTTAGTACTTTTTCCACGTAAATAAATTCATGAAAATAATAAAAATATATGAATAAACTATTAAATATATCTAATAATTTATTCAGATCTTTACATTTGGAGTGAAAAGTAAAGCCTATATTAATTAAAAACTAATTTTCTTTGTATTTCATCTTTAGTGAGATAAGAATTACATTTTTGAACTTTATTAACCCAAATGTATTCATGTAAAATTATCGAATTGAGTAAACTATTATATATTATAATTGCAAGGATAGCGTTTTTCTTTAAAACTCAACATTGGAAGCCATTTTTTTCAAGTATTTTCTCATTCAAATCCAAGATCTAAATGAAGTGTTCGGATTCTGATTATTTGTTGAATTTCTTGTCCTAAACTTTTTGGATAATGATATCACTATGTTTTATCTGTTTCTCAAGATATTTTTGAAACTCAGTAGTGTGAGATTTGTATTGGTTTTCCTTCGCAATTTTCTTTGCCTGGATGACTCTTGGTCCTCTTCAGTAAATCACTCTCCAATGGTAACTGAGGAACTGTTTGTGCACCTGGGTGGTTTGATCTTTTTAGCTTTAAGAGTTCTGTTAACCGGTTGGCAGATGCGCCAACCATTACTGGCTTCATGACTAATTTTGTCCTCGCATCTGAAATAGTATAATGAATGGAGGGAATGTACAAAGTTCATGTCCTAAACTTTTTGGCTAACGATATCACTATGTTTTATCTGTTTCTCAAGATAATTTTTAAACTCAGTAGTGTGAGATTTGTATTGGTTTTCCTTTGCAATTTTCTTTGCCTGGATGACTCTTGGTCCTCTTTGGTAAATCACCCTCCAATGGTAACTGGGGAACTGTTTGTGCATCTGGGTGGTTTGATATTTTTAGCTTTAAAAGTTCTGCTGACCGGTTGGCAGATGTGCCGACCATTACTGGCTTTATGACTAATTTTGTCCTCGCATCTGAAATAGTATAATGAATTGGAGGGAATGTACATAATTAACTGCTTGACACTTGTTCATGATTTATGCAGTGTACCCGACTTTGGACTTGCTCGTGACCTCTCTAACGCATTACCATTTCCTTATTCCTACTGTAAAAGCTAAATCTGTCTTTGTAAACAACAAATACAAAATCATGATTTCCATCCCTTTTAAGCAAGATGCAGCAACAGTTTTGGAGTCTAGTGATATCTAATTGGTCCTCCAGCACGACAGGGTTCCCTGGATCTATCATTCTCGAGTACTAAGTCGGTATTAGTCTTTTAGTAACAATTACACTGGAGCCTTGAAATTAATACACAAAATCCAAAACTCTATTGCATTTACTGGAGTGTTTTTCCAGTATTATCAATTTAACTTTCCTTCGCTGGTTGATGGATATTGCATGGCTATTTATTGTGTGTTGGTTTTGGATGTGTTCTGTGCTGTTTTACGAAGCAAGTTGCCTATTTATGTTGTTAGCTTCACGATCTTAACAGACATATTTATCTGATGCTATCTGCTTCTATACCTAAACTTTGACTGGGAATGATGCCCTTATCTCGTCTTTTGTTGAACCTGCAGATTTGGTGGAAGCTGAACTTTATACTAACATTGGAGCCGAAGAGCTGGAAAAAACACGTAGAAGATTTATCATCATAGGGTCATTCTTTGATGTTACATTAGTCTGAGACATCTGAATTCCACCCTATGAGTAACATTGTATATAGGCTTGGCATATAGGATATTATGATAAATATTAGCTGGTCATTTTGTTTTCAATACAGATTTTTGGCTGAAATTTTCCCAATTGTGCCTGACTTAGAGATGGGATTTTCACTAATCGAGAATTAGAAATAGGTTATTATACTGGATTCGCCCTGCTGCATTGACCCTAAAGGTGAATCATGTGCTCTCATAGAATGTATGGATTCCAATTGCTGCACCAAATGCCTGATTGGCATTGGAGCTTGCGTGATTAACAGGCCCATATCATTTTTTCTCACATCTCTTCTGTTCAAGCTACTTGCCCAATATAGGTAAATGCCTTCTTTTCTCCTAAAATTGTCGGAATTATTTGCAATAAAATATTGACTACAATTCAAAAGATTGGGTCCACTATTCAATCAAATGATATTTTCTATTACTATTCAGTACTCATAACAAATGTAGTTACATCTCCTTCCTCCCTCCCCTACTCTCTGCCCCCATCCCCTTCTAACTCTCCTTCCAGAACCTCCCAATTCCTCCCCCAGCCCCCTCCCCTCACTCTCTACCCTGCCTCTCCCTCCCTGTTCCCTCCTCTCTCCTCTCTCTACAGACCTCTGCTTGCTCACTATCCTTCCCCCCCCCCCCCCCCCCCAACCCTCCTTTCTCAACCAAGCATGCAACAAATGTCTTTAGAAAGCAGGATACTGTTCTTCTCTCTCTTTTAAGTTTCTCCTTCTCTTTCAATAAAATTCTCTGTTTCACAACTCTCCTCTTGCAGTTTTTTCCTTACAAAGAGATCAACATTGTCATGACTAAAACATTAGCAAAAACAAAACAAACTAGTTAAGGCAAACCACAGTTACACGGTGTACTCATGATTCCTTGTGTGAATACACAAATGGTCGCTTTCATCTGGTTAACAAGTGGGACTATCTTCAGAGCCTTCAGCAGCAGAAGCAAGTACTAGTTGTGGTTCAGGTACAGAACCTTCTCTTCTTGCTCTTCTTCGCTCACGCTGTAATCTGAAGGACTCTCTCTTTCGTGCTCTGTAACTATTGGGGTTCTCAGGCTGCACCTCACGAGGATATACACTTACCTGCATATTAAGTAAGTCATAAGCTATTGTGGATTCTTCCGTTGTTGGAAGTAAATAAGTAGCTGGTTAATGAAGATGAACCTTACCTTTTTCTTATCAGGTCCAAACTTCTCAAATTTGACTAGTCCATCTATCAAGGAGAAAAGAGTATGATCCCTGCCAAGCCCAACGTTCTTCCCTGGATGAAACTGCACATATGATGGGAAACACCAGTTATATGATTGAATAGATTCAAGCTAAAATGATAGCTTAATTCAGAGCGCTATCCTCGTCAACAAATCCATACCACAGTCTTTAAAATACCAGAAAATTCAAGGCAGATTTGTATTCGAAAAGTCAAGCACCATAGAAGTTTCATTATTACAATGAAGTTGATGCATCAAGTAACACAAAGAAGAGGCCTCAGAAATGAAACAATATAAATTAATTTCAAAGGTGATGAGTATGCACAACTGATAGCCAGAAGTTTTTAAAGAGGCAAGTCACACGTCCTTCACCCCCCTTCTCAACTGCTATGCTGAAGGTGCATAATTTGGCAGATAATGTAACAGAACATCTCTAATCCTAGGAAGTTACTTGTACCACCTGTGGTTTTAGCATGTCCACAATTTTACAGGAAAGGGATAAATCAAATATAAGAAACAAGATTGGCCCCATTACCAACGTCAAATTCTGTATTTGGGAGAAGTAACATAAACTACAGCAAATGATACAACATCCATAGAAAAAGTTATTTGATCAACATTTCTTTAGGCTGTCTCTATCTTCGTGGTGATCAACTGCAATCCCAGCCTTTTTAAACAATAACAACTAGTACGCATACACACCATGTCGCGAATTCATTTCACCTCCTTTTAATACCGTAAAGATATAATCTCAGACATTGTCGTGCGCATTCTCAGAAGGTCACCTTTGCTGTCGCATTATTTTGCAAATGTACATTTTGGAATTCAGTGGCAAATTCAATAACATGTGCCTTGAAGCAAGCGAACTAATATACAAATCAAACAAATTATTTGCACCACATCCAGTTAGACATTTATGCTGCAAATGCAGAACACAACGAGGTACTTGAAATCGGATGAATATTTTATTCATAAAGCAACTGCATAAATTCCTTAGCCACATAAAATGAGTTTTTCATGTAACCTAGTTCATCCAGAAATAGTGTAAAGCAAGCCTAAACTCACATGTACACACAGCAAGCAAAACTCAAGGAGATCATAATCCTTTAATATAAGTGTAAGGTTCTATGGCGCTTTCTTCAGCAAATCCGAAGTCCAGACACAACGTAAGAGAAAAAAGCAAAAGAAAACATCGAGATAAGAAAGGTTCAAACCTTGGTGCCGCGTTGGCGAACGATGATGGAGCCAGGCTTGGCGACTTGGTCGCCGAAGATTTTGACTCCGAGCCGCTGTCCCGGGGAATCACGGCCATTCTTAGTGCTTCCAGCTCCTTTCTTGTGCGCCGACTCAATCGTCAGCGGCGATTTAATCGGGAACGAAGCAGCGGCGTTTTGCCCTACGTGAATCGAACCGAAGTCGCCTCTGCAAAAGGAGGACGATGAGCTGGAACCAATGGAAAGTCCTTTGAACGCCCCTACCAAATTGAAACTCAAACTCACAGCAGCCATTATTATCTACAAATAATTATTGCCTGCCAAAATGAAACAACGAAAAAGAAAAGATGTTAGAAATTGGATTTGCAATTTGAATATTTTGTTGAAGTGAAACGGCAGTTTGTGCTTACACTTGGAGATGTGCAAGTGCAGACTGGTTAACTTTCTGCGGAAGGGAACAGAATAAAACCTTATCAGTAGCTTTATCCTTAGAATATGTGAGCTCGTCGCAGCTGATTTTTCCTTTTTTTGGAAGTAAATTGCGGTTTGTGGTGATCGAATATGTGCAAGTGCAGACTGGCTGTGGGGTGGACATCCGGTTCGGGTATGGGTACTCAATCCGTCTCGATTGAGTATTTTTTTGTTTGAATTGAATATTTTTAATCTCCTAATTCGAATGAATATTTATGGGTACCCTAAATTTTGAGGATCGAGTATCAAGTAAATAAATCTGGTTAGCTTTTAGAGTGGGGGAGTAGATTAAAAAACCTTATCAATAGGTTTATCCTAGGGAGCATGTGAGCTCGTCGCTGTTGATTATTACTTGAGCAAAATTATTATTATTGAAGAAAAAAAATATAATAACTTGCGCACTTTCTAAATAAGTAGAAAGTGTTGCTAGTGCAATATACTTGAACAAAAATTATTATCACTTAAAAATTTTAATTAAGTAGAAAGTGTAAAATTATTATTACTCAAAATTAAAAGGAAAAAAAGATGACAATAATTTGCGGACTTTCTAATTAAGTAGAAAGTGTTGCTAGTGCAATATGCTTGAGTAAAAGTTATTATCAATTAAAAATTTTAATTAAGTAGAAAGTGTTGGAGTGCAGTATGCTTGAGCAAAAGTTATTATTACTCAAAATTAGAAGGAAAAAATATGATAATAACTTGCGGACTTTCTAATTAAGTAGAAAGTGTTGTTAGGTGCAACATGGCTGAGCAAAAGTTATTATAACTTAAAATTAAAAGGGCAAACAATGAAAATAAATTGTGGAGAGTGGGATTTGAACCCACGCCCTTTCGGACCAGAACCTTAATCTGGCGCCTTAGACCAACTCGGCCATCTCCACTTGTGTGTTGCTCATTTAATATATTTCTACTTGTTTTAGGATTTTCAAGTACAGAAAAGGAAGTGCTATTTTTTTGTTATCATGCATATGAAAGCATCTTATAACAGGTATTCAAAGTTCAGAGAAGGATGAAGACAGTATAATGAGTCATACAGTTGGCAGCATTTGAGCAATTTTTAATGAGGTATATTGTTAGTTATGGATCAAATTTAATTCCAACTTGTAGGCTTTGGGCTTTGGGCTTTGAGCTTGGGCTCGAGGAATTATTTAACTTTTGATGCCACTTCTTCAAAGAAAAAGCAATGTGTAAAGTTTGCAATATTTGCTTTAGTACATGTTAACTACAATACACTTTGAGAAAAAGTGTGAGGAGAATGCAAGATAAATTAGTAGGTCGATGCGGTGCCCATGAGATATGCAAAGAAAAAAGACGAGGGCTGTAGAGATAATTCAATGTTTACACATTACCAGCAACAAGTAGAATAGAAAGCTGTCCTTCAAGAAGAATTTTTAAAGTAGAATACATATATAATTGAAACTCTTACATTGGCTGAAATACAGGTGAGACCCTTCTTCTAACAATGTCCTGGATCTCCTCATCTGACAAAAGAGATGCCTCAGATTGAAAGTTGGCCTGCTCCATTTGTTGGTGGATCTGCACTAGCACAAGATAGCTCCTTATATTCTAAATTGAGGTCTTGAAGGAATTAATAGTACTGACAATTAGTTAATAAAGACAAATGAAAATCATCACAGGCAAACTACTCAAAGCTTGAATGTATCCATTTCGACCCAGTGAATTAAGTCACGGCTCAGTATGACAAACAGAAGCTAATTAAGTGTGGGTAAGGCCTTATAGCAACTCAGCTGGATGTACATGAGGTATGTTGATATATAAAAGTAAATGGGAAAAAAAAATTGAGATCAAAAGAATGCAAAACTGAAGGCAAGCACTATGATCGTAGGCCTAAAATAAACACAAACTAATTTCGAAAAGCACACCTTCTCAAGGATTGCAGACTGATCATCCAGCTGATATTTGCGCATGTGCTTCAGCATCTCCAATTGCTGTAGATATGTTAATCCAAGCTATCCATTGTTTATAATAAGTCTATTGATTTACAAAACTAAACAATAAACCTGTTCTTGTAAAGACTGTTGCATTTCCATTCTTTCCGCAAAATTTTCAGGCCCAAGCTCTGCCTCCTCACAAGCTATCTCCTCCCTTTCAAGTCAACAGAATATAGTACATATGAGAAGTCAATTTCATAAAATTGGATCGAACGTGTAACATTTTTCCCTGAGCGAGAATAAAATTGCAAGACAAACTAAGACGTCGGAATTGGAAGGGCCTAAGGAAGGAAGGTAGTTTTGTGTATGTCCTATAGATCTACCCATTGTAAATCCCCAAAGGATTGTGAGTTTTTATTACTGATTGCATCTAGGGAAGAAGGGAGAGAGCAATCACGCACATCAAACTGTTCCAAAATTTGATAATGAAATTGAAAATCTTGCTTGATAAATGTACAGTCAGCAATAGGCACGTAATTCCTTATATTGAAGAATTTAGATTATATCCATTTAAGAGTCAATAGATTCATTATTGCAGAACTAGCATTTAACCAGAAAGTCAAACATATTGAACAAAAACTTTAGAGGAGTTTAAAGTTGCGTCGTCGGATGGTGACATGCTGCACAGAAACATAGATATAATACTTACTTTGCTACAAAACCATAAAACTGAATCATCAAATCTTGATCATTCTCATAAGCCATGTTTACTTTTCCCAAGCAAGCCAGACCAAACTGAGGATCTGCAAATAAAAGCAAGTATTAGCAGATGCATCCTGCACTAGATTTTCAAATATAGAAAGGAAACAGATGAAGGCAGTTTCTTCAATTAAAAAATTTATCAATCCAAGCACCATTGCTTTCTGCAGGAATGCTCTCTGCAAGCATAATATGCTAATCTACAAAGAGATGCTGCAACAAACAGAAAAGCTTTCAACTAGAACCACTCACCAACTCCCATCTCTAAAAATATCTCCTCTTGAATTGCAGTAGTTACAGCTACAGCTTCCTGTATACATTAAAATCCAATTGCTAATAATACATAAACAGAATCATATTAAGAATAATAAAACCAGGAATCTCGTGTCAAACGAGATTAAGAATTTGGATATGCATTTCTAAGTTACCTCTAAACTACACTTCAAATTCAATTTAAAACAACCTGAAACATTCAATATTGCATAAGGTACATACGAACTTAGTTTGCAGTTTCCACAATTATTGGCAATGGATAATGAGCATTGGAGCTCCAATTCACATTCAAACGTCACAAATATTGGAAATGGATAACGAGCATTAGAGCTGGAATTCACATTCAAACTTCAGAAAAAATAACAGAAACAACAACTATAATGATAATCAAGTTGCTTCAAAGCAATTCAACAGGCACAAACTTCTGATTCACAATATTTAACTAATTATGAAGCACTTTACCTGCTTATCGTTGACGGCATCAGCAATCCGTTTCTTCACCTCTGAAAACATTCCAAAACAGAAACAAACGATTTTCAGCAAAGAAACCAAAAAAGGAAAAGAAAAAGCAAAAAGAGAGTAAATATTTTAAATTACCAGGCTGTGAGGTGAGAAAGGCGAATCGATCGAAGAGATAAAGCAGTTGATCTCTTGATAGCATTACCGATTTCTGCAAGTCCATTTTTGAGCTTGAAATGCTACGGAAACAGCTCGATATCGAGTTGTTCTAATCAAATGGCTCAGCCCTCTTATCAATGTCAATGGGCGAATTCAAAAAAAAAAAAAAAAAAAATTAATGAAAAGTAGGTGCCACAAAAATAAAAGATGTGTAGACCCTTTTTCGTGTTACTCTTAATCACTTCAATTTTTTAATAAATAAATATATATTTTTTATTTACTTACACATACACTAAGAATTTATCAACGTTAAATTTTATACATCATAATAAAATTTCTTAAGCTCACGACATTCTATTTATTCACAAAAATATGAGTAATTTTTTAATTAACTTATATAAACTATAAATTTGCACTTGATCTATTTGTAAGAATAAAAGTTTATCACCAACCTCTTCATTTATCGTGAAAAGCAGCTTAAATTCCTCTATTCCATCTTCTATTCTAATTTATAAATATATGAAATATGTATTAAATATTTTTTTATAAAATTAATTAATTCAAAATCAAATACAATTAACATAAATTTTACAAGTTGAAATATAAAATAAAATAAAGGATCCAAAATGCCTCAAAAATATCTAAAATTGTCGTTTGGATGTATTAATTTATTATTATATATTTTTTAAACAAAATAGTGGCAAATTTACAATTTCCGCCAAATCGGTCAATCACCTGCGGTGAGGCCCTTGATGAGCGGAGCAACCTACTCCAGCAATTAAAAGTCAATGGGCGACTGACGAGTGCTGCCTTGGCTTTGTTTGGATATGAATTAGGGCATTATCCCAATTTTAAATTCTAAAATTGATTTTTGATAAGTGAAGTTAGGGAATGCGATAGTTGTTTGTTTGTATTTTAGATAGAAGTGGAGAATGAATTGAGAGAAAATTATTTATTCGTTTATATTTTGAGATGAGATAAGAGTCACATTAATAACTTTTTGTTCGGTTAGTAGGATTAAATGAGTATTTTAAAATTATTTATATATGTATATATATATAACTTGTATGAGTGGTGATATTTATATATATTTGTAATAATGAGACAACTAATTGAAACTTTGGAAAATGTGTTGGAAGTTTGAATAGTAGGGATATTTTGGAAAATAAATTTTGTATTTTGGGAGTAAAATTGAAGAATATGTAGTATTTATTTATTTAAGTTTTGAGAGTTGAAAAATGAATTGAAAATTTCTAAACAAACAAGCCCCTTGCATTTCGTGATATTTTTGGTTCTAATTTCTTCCGTCTCTTTGTACGAGGATAGAATGCACATCAGTAGGAATGCAAACGAACTGAGCCAGCTTGCGTCACACGAACCGAGCCAGCTTGCGAGCCTGACGAGCTGGTTCGATAAGTGTTCGAACTCGAGTTCGAAGAATTAAAGCTTGAACCAAGCTCAAACCAAATAATTCTTATTCACAAGCTCATGAACCTATATTTTTTATTTAAAAAAATATTTATATATAATAAAATAAACTAATTTTAATTTTTTTTTATAAAATAATTTAACTTTTCGATTTCGAGCCCAAGCCGAACTCGAGTCTATAGCTAATTTTAAATATTATAAAATAAAATATAATAGTTTTATAATTTTTTATAAAATAATTTAACTTTTCGAGTTCGAATTCAAGCCAAACTTGAGCCTGTAGCTTGATTATGAGTTCTAACCTAATGAATCGAGCCGAACTCGAGCTTGAAAAAATGGTTAAAGCTCGGCTCGACTCGTTTGCATCCCCATGCACATGTAATGCCAGTACTGTTGATGCTGCATAAGATCAGTTATATCTTTATAGCAACTAAAATTCTTTTTGTATAAACTTTAATTCCAAGTTCAAAGCAAAATATCCCATCTGAAATTTTGCCACCTTAATGGTCGAAGAAAGTAACATTCAAAATTCAATCGCTTTGCCCAAGGATTTTAACTGGTTAAATAGACCGAAAAGGAACAAGAGTAATTAAAAATGGAGCGAAGAAGATCATTTTGCTTACAAGAATGTGCTCAAGCAATTTCACTCACAACTTGAAACAATTCTAACTCAGAAAGATCCTGAAGCTAAGAAAATGGACCACACTAACTCTAATACTCTGACAAGGTGGCTGGTGCTACAACAAGGCCGTGTTCGCTTTCCAATTTTACAACAATAGGTCCACAAGTAATCAATGTCGTGTAATCATAATCAACTTTTAATAACAATTAATACAGTTATGGTCCACACTCAGAGAACTAAACTGCCAACCAACACAGCGGTGAGGGGTACTGTCAGGTTGTCATCAAGCTCTGTGCTTAAAGGATGAGATTCAACTAATGCAGAAGCAATGGAGACTATCAAGAACCCCAGAACCATCTTAGAGCTTTCTTCAATGTACCCCAGTGAGGAAAAATAAAGCATGTATCTGTTGACGTATTTCCCATCAGCGAAAAGATTTACCGAGTTTAAGCAGGTAGATGAGGCAAAGTATATTACCCGATGGAAGTCAAGAAACCAGCAGCTGCCATCGCAATGCTACCAACAACTGATTTGTTTTGATTGTAGGGAAGTTTCTGGCTTCCAAAATGCCTGCCCACAATATCAGCCATACCTGAAAAAAGGAAATTTGTGAAGAAATTCAAGGCCCATGTACTGAAATTTGAAACAGATTTTACAACAAGCATTCTCTGTTCTGCATTTGTGATAGGAAATAACATGCTAGCAAATTCTATAAATGACGGTGGAGAGAATCTGCAGCTGCTGATTGCTTTAGAAAACAATACCATCACCAGCACAGAGGTTACAAACTGCAGCAATTGCTATAGGAGATGTTCTCCAGTAAATAGCACTGGCCAAAGTGATTGTGGAAGCATAGTACAAGGGCCCCTTAAGTAGTTCCCTGAACACCAGAAAAACCACTTTACGAAATAAGAAGCCAATAAGAATTTCCAATTATACAGAAGGGAAGTAAAGCAAACTAAGATGATGTCTCATGGGTTTGGTCCCCAACCAATCCTCTAGAGTCCTAGAAGCTTCTAATCTGCCTCTAGCCATAGTATGAGCCGGCCTAGTGCCTATCAGTTCGGCATCCCATGTGTTTGGTCCCTAACCAATCATCTGGAGTCTTAGAAGCTTCTACTCGGACTCTAGCAATAGTGTGAGCCGGCCTAGTGCCTATCAGTTCGGCGATTCATTGAATTTAAGAAAGCAATAGCCAAACTCTAGATTCCAGAACGCACGCCTCTTTCTTTACCATTTCAACTTCATCAATAATCATAAACTACTAGAAATGACAGTTCAATATCAACATGCCTTACGGTTTCTAGCAGTATCAAGTGTGCTAAAATTCTGAACACTTAAAATGGAACTATTGAAGCATTATCTTGTTTCATTTCCTTAATTCTTAGACAAATGACAGGTTTTCAGATCCATATACATCGTCATATAAATGAACCAAGTAAATGAAACAAGTGTAATAGTGCAGGCATCGCCTCAACAAATTGATTTCTATTGCATCAGCACATACCTATGGTCTCCAAATCTGCTCATGGATTTGACAGTTGCATCATCCTTCCAAATGCCAAGTCCCAAAAGAAGCATTTTAACAATATTGAGCCCAGGAATAAGAGCTGCTAAAATTGCTCCCTGACGACCAGAACTGTGACAAATTACTAGTAGCTCAATCAATATTACTATGTCACCTAAAATGACAAGCTCTATCTTACTCATCTGGCATTACCTGAACATAGGCCAGCAAAGCATGAACGCTAATCCAAGCGTAACGTGTACAAGCTTCCGATTTAGTTTCTAAACAAGGGGAAAAAATGAAAAATAAGAGCAAACATGTGGGAAAGATGAGAAAGAAATGTTTGAACAAGGGAACTTGCAAGTATTTTAAGAATCTCTACAACACCTAAAGATAGAAAAACTTAGAAACTGATCAAGTCAAAAACTAGTCAAGGAGCAATTCGAAGAATTTCATAATATGAACAAAGATCACTTCATTATTCCCAAATGATTACTTCCATAAACCTTATCTCCCCCAACTCTCATCATCTCCAGTCCAAAAAAACAGGATAATCAATTTGTGCGCACAAAAATTGAAGAAACCAAAAAAACGATAAAAACAGTAAACCTGGTCAAAGACGCCTCTCTTAGCCGTTTGTTCCCAAATCTTAAGCAAGGACAAGGCAATCCCACCCGACAAACCGGTGGCGATGATGTCACTGACAACCGTGTTGTCCGAAAACATGGCCGCAGCTGCCTTCAGCTCCCGGCGAATCCCCCTCCTCGGCTTCCGTTTAAGCAGGTTGCGGAACTCGAAACAATGCGCTTTCAAAGGGCAGCAGATTTTGGAAATAGAATTTGGAGGAATTGAGAAGAAAGCTATTTTCAATGCCATTGGGTGTTAGGTTTTGACGAATTTTGGTTGGACTGGTCATTTAATTTATTGCTTCGTTGGCTACTGGGTTTGTCCACTATACCATAGCACAGTATTGGCTCCCTGTTCACGGGGTGGGGGAGGCACGGACGGGCGCGGATCCCCATGGTTGCACAGGGCCGGGCCGTATATTCCGGGAGAGTAGTACTGATTTTTTTTTTATTTTTTTTTATTTTTACATATATTAATATTTTGAATCTTTTTATTTATATACTATTATCTCTGATCTCATATCTTATGCAGTATTATTTCACCAAAAATTTAAAAGATGACGCTTTCATTTTACAGTCAAACTTATTGAGCCAATGAGGGGAAATGCTTAGCTGGCTTTGATTTGGTCGATTTCTTGGAAAAGATACTTGAGAAGTAAGTATAGCACAACAATATACTTCATTTAAGGCCCGTTTACTTTTAGATATGAAATGTGGAGTGATAATCGATAAGATGAAATGAGGAATGAAGAGTGAGAATAAAATAATTTAATATTTGATAAAATATATTTATTTTGTGGGATAAATGCAGGATGATGATGGATAATATTATTATTTGTTTACTTTGATAGATGATAAAATGTGAATAATAGCTATTTGACGTTTGTACCATTTCCTTATTATTATTATTATTATTAGTAGTAGTAGTAGTAATAATATATAATAATTATTATTACTAATAAAATTAATAATATATAATAATACTTCAAAGTTACGACTAAAAATAAAAATCATGTCGTGGCAAACAAAGGGCTGAGGGGTAATTTAACCCCTCATCCAACAAACCCAGTTTTGTGGAATTTTTCTATCCCACCAAATTAGTAGGATTCCACATCCCATAAACGGTGAGCACAGTACCGAATCATGAGATATCCACCGGACTTTCATCAAATGAAGTAAACAAAGGATGTGGGGGGATATGTCCAACAAAGTAAACAGCCCCCTAATTTATTAGAGATATATTATTTGTAATAGATATTTTTATAAGTTATTGTTTAATTAATAGTGTCAACATACTATCTAATTAATTATACTTGTTCCATTGATATAATGATTAACGCTGCATTTGGTTTATAGATTTTGGTGAGGAAAAAAAAAATACTAAGAAAAATATTAAAGAAAAAAAAAACTTAAGGAAAAATATAGTGTATTTAAGAAAAATGAATGTTTTTCATCAATGGTGAGGAAAACATTGAAGTACTCTTTCTTATTCTCCTAAACTTTCATCACTTATCTTTTCCTTATTCCTTTCTTCATTGTATTCTTTAATAACCAAACAAATTTTATATTTTATATTTTTTTTGTTTTTTTTTCTTTTCCCTAATATCTTCTTTTCCTTGGCAAATTCTTTAAACCAAACATAGTGTAAAAGTTTTAATGTTTTCTTATAGAAAAAGAATGTGGTTTCAAGAGAAATGTTTAATTTTATTTTCAAAAATAATATATGAAGAAACAAAACAAAACATACAAAAATATATTGAAAGTGAGACTTTTCTCTTGATGAAAACTTAAGTCAAAACACGGTTTTATTAAGAAAAAAAAATCGAAATTTTTATAACCAACATGCACTAATGAAGATTCTTTCTATATTTTGTAGTTGTTGAAAGATTACATATAAATAGCGACGACAATTAAAAAATTCTTTATTAAATGAAAATGTTTTGTCTCATGGTACCAATTATGTATATATTCAGCATAAATCATTCATCTCTTTGTCCAGCATGGATCAAATTGTTGCTACATAGAGCTTCAAATGACTTAGGGCCTGTTTGGTTTTATTTCCATTTTCAATTTTCATTTTCATCATTTCTAAAATTTGAAAAATTAGTTAGTGGAAATGAGTTGAAAATGAATTTATATTTGGATAGATTATTGAAAAAGTAATGTTTATGTTGGTTTTAATAGATTGTAGGTCGAGAAAGATAGAAATAATGAAATAGAGAAAGAAGATATATAAGTTATTGGATAATGTGTTTTAAAAATGAAAATGATGTTGGACGAGAATGTGTAAAAATGATATGTTTCATTTTTGAAATAGTAAAAAATGTGAAAATGAAACCAAACAGCTCCTTAATTAACCTTGTTAACACTTTATTTCATCGTAGATCGTAACTATATGCCCTAATTCCCAAATGATGAGCAAGAGTGTTGATAATTGATGAACGACGATGATAGAAACATCATAGTTAAATTACTTGATCCTAATGTATGATTGATTTTTTATATATAAATCAAAATTACATCACAATACAATTTCCAAAAATGAATACAAAAGAAAATTATATAGACAATCATAATCTAACTCTCCAATGATGAATAGAAAAAATAAAATAAAAAAAATAAATCACTATTTCCCAGTACATCATTAATTTCAATATCAAAAAACAAAGGGAATGTTTGGTTATGTTTTTTGTGTAATTTTATTATGTGTTTATTATGTATTTTGGGAGAATGAAATATTGAAAAATGTAAAAGTTGTTTTTTGGTGTGTTTGTTTATATTTGAGGGGATATATTTTTTACTGTAATAGTAAAATCAATGTTTTTTTTCTTGGGGTGAAAATGGAATTGAATGATTTTTTTAATGTTAAAATAATAATAATATATATAATGTATATATATAATATGTGTATGTATATATTGAAAAATGTATGTTTTAGAGGAAAAACGAGGATATATTTAGTTATGTTTTTTCAAAACAATATTGTTCTAAGGAAACAAAACCAAACGTTCCCAAAACTTCCAACCAACATGGAGACAAGGGCATCATCATATTGTCGTCAAACTTAGAGAGAGTTTGGGTGAGTTTATAAGTTCCTCAAAATATCTTATAAGATGTTTAAGAACTTATAAGTTGATAAAAAGTATTTGGTAAATTTAAAAAAAAAAAAGCTTATAAGATCCTAAAATAAGATGTTATGAGCTTATAAGCTCTTTAAAAAAAAAAAAGGAGACCATAACTTATTTTTAAAATCTTAACAAGCTCCTTTTAACTTTAACTATTTTAATTACAAAATTACCATTATTAGCATCTTATAAGCTCCAACATTTTATTTTATCCAAATACTTCAACAACTTATTTTAAAAATAAGATCTAACATCTTATAAGCTCTAAAAATATTTTATAAAATATTTAAAATAAGCTTAACCAGAGCTTAAAGGAGGGGACTCGAATAATGCTGAGACAGCAGAAACCATCAAGAATCCTAAAATAATGTTTGGACTTTCTTGAAAATACCCAAACCAAGAAAAATAGTACATGAATCTTTTGCACACAAAATTTCATTCGTCAACATTCTGCGTTACTATAAAAGCTTTTTCTTAAGCAAAAAAATAACTTATCCAAAAGTTGCAAATCATCAAGCAAGATAAGAATTATTACAATATGGAAGTCAAGAAGCCAGCAAGGCAGCCATCGCCATGCCAATGCTACCCACGAATTATTTGTCTTTGTTATATGGAAGTTTCCAGCTAGCAAACCGTCTTCCTGCAATATCAACCATACCTAGAAAGAATATATATATATATAAAATATTAAATTCTGAACTTTCCACATATACAGAGATTATAGAAAAAGAATTATTGAGGGCTTTAATTTCAAGAAAATTTGTTAGAGAAAAAGGTACCATCTCCAACTGAGAGATTGGCGATTGCAGCAATGACCAAAGGAGTTCTCCAGCAAAAATAAGTGGCAAAAGTCATTATCAAAACGTAGGCTAGTGTAGTATTACCTTGACAAGATCCCGCTTAAATAAAAACATCAGTGATATGAGATAATCTAATAGGCTCAACTCACTAATAATCGATTAGCTGATTAACCAGGCGCAAATCTTTATTGGGCTATTACACAAGTTCCACACACCAGTATCCTTTCAGTCGACTTAAGTGTGGTTGATCAACTCGAAAATGATCATTGGGCCCTCAACTAGAGGCCTTCAAAGCCAAGAAAATCCGGTATCTTGACTAAAGCGTAGGTAGATGACTTGCAAGACAAGAAGCATCTCGACCCTAGAAGGTTGATCAGAAGAACATAGAGCAGTCCCACACCACCAATCACAGTTGCATTGAATGAGTCACAACCACCACTTTATCGTATTAAATGTATTGACAGGCGGCGTGAAAAGAAGGAGGAAGCGTCACTTGAAAAAGGACACAAAAGGAAGAAGATCCAAAAGTTCTCAAGTAAGGACAAATGCCTTCTCTGCATGAGCAAGGGCATCACAAACATTTTTATCTGTTAAGAAAGATTATAAATACTCTATTACAATCCTTCAGCAAGGGGTGTTCATTATCCTTTAAGCCTTTACTTTGTCTCTTCCTTTTCTAGTTGGATATATACCGACTTAAGTGTCAAAATGCTTTAGTTGAGGGCCCATCGACTAACATGACGTATGCTATTGGTTACAGTACTCAATTTGATCACATCAAAATCATTCAGTTTCAGCCCATATCCTAGTCGATTGCATTGGGCTTGATCCCAATCCCCCGACAAACAGATCATACCATCATCACTTAGATATATATATATATATATCATCATTTAGACATCCGAAGAGTAGAACAAAAATCTTGTATCTCGATATCTTTTTAGAATTTTGATAAGTTTTTTGTTTTCTTGTTTGGTCCAAAGAAATGGTGGAGTGACTGGGCTTAAGGCTGGAATAAGGCCTGCTAGAAATATTTCAGTGACTAGAATTATATCAGAATTATTGGACCAAATGTCTCTCGACAATTAAATTAATTTTGTTAATACACTTTTATTTCATATGCTCTAATTCCCAAATGAAGTTGCTAGACAATGTTGATATTAATCACTGAAATATCATAATTTAAATTATTTTATCCTAATATTAGATATAGAGAGAGATAGTTATGTATATTTATATTGGGAGATAAATATCTACTAGGAGACATTGTATTATTTATAGAGTTATGCATGAGACTAATTTGATGCTTCTATCATATATCTATTGGGAGGGGTCGTATCTTGCTTTTAGGTGCTACGTTAATAATACTTTTTCATCTTAACTTTTATTTATATACATACACATATATAATTTGTTAAAATTCAAACTTCGTACATGTAACGGTAAGAAAAGTGTCATTCGATCAATAGACCATTCAACCTTTTCCTTTTTATCCTTCAATTAAGTCTTATCAAAATGAGTTTTAGAAAAAGTTCAATACAATAATAGAGCAACAATAAATTATCTTATTAAATATATAGTAAATCTTAGATAATTCTCAAAATTATAAGGTTGATTTTTCAAAATACAAAAAAAACCATCTTATGAATTCCAAGATATTCCAAACGAAAATAATGTGGATAATATTTTGGGGAGTGTTTGGTTATGTTTTTTGTGTAATTTTATTATGTGTTTTGGGAGAATGAGTTATTGGAGAATGTGAAAGTTATTTTTTAGTATGTTTGTTTATATTTTGGGGGAGATATTTTTTAGTATAGCAGTCAAAGCAAAGCTTTTTTTGTTGCATTTTTGGGGTGCAAATGAAATTGAATGAATTTTTTAATATTTAAATAATAAAAATATATATACGAATATATATAATATATGTATATGTATATTAAAAAATGTGTATTTTAGAAGGAAAATAAGGATATGCTTCGTTATGTTTTCCCAAAATAATGTTGTTTTGGGAAAACATAATAACCAAACACTCCCCTGTATCTTTCAAATTTAAGAGAAATGCGTGGCGCCAAAGTCAGCAGTGGGCATTCAAGTTTTGTTCGCCAAAAGCTTCCCTCGCAAGCTTTTTAGTTCATATGATTCAAAGTTTCGAATTTTTTTTTCCCTCCTTCTTCCCCCCTACGCTCCAAATAATTGGAATTAATTTTCTCTAACAATAATAGTACTCAAATTATTAATGCTAATTCAATTTAGCGTTTTTGAATCAACAAAGCCCCTCTCAATTCTGAATTCAGTCTTCGGCAAGCTTCTTCAAAAAATTTGAAGTCCCGCGCTCAGAAATCTATTTAAACTCAACAATGGCTGCCCTCTTGTTTCATAAATCATAGCCAATTAACTATTCCATTCTTCATCCTCCTTTTCCTTATCCAAATCCCATCAAGAATTCTTCTCCTTCTCCCCCAAAGAAGAAATCAAAAATGCCTTCCATCCCAGAAGAGCCCCTCCTCGCCTCCAACCCGGACCGCTTCTGCATGTTTCCCATTCAGTACCCACAAATCTGGGAGATGTACAAGAAAGCCGAAGCCTCCTTCTGGACAGCCGAGGAAGTCGATTTGTCCCAGGACCTTCGCCACTGGGAAAACCTCACTTCCGATGAGAAGCATTTCATCAAACACGTTCTTGCCTTCTTTGCTGCCTCTGACGGTATCGTTTTGGAGAACCTCGCTGGGCGCTTCATGAAGGAAGTCCAGATCTCGGAGGCCCGTGCCTTCTACGGGTTCCAGATCGCCATTGAGAACATCCACTCCGAGATGTACAGCCTTTTGCTCGAATCCTATATAAAGGATTCCGACGAGAAGAATATGCTTTTCCGCGCAATAGATACCATTCCCTGCGTGGAGAAGAAGGCCAAGTGGGCTCTCCGCTGGATTGACGGTTCGGAATCGTTTGCCGAACGGTTAATCGCATTCGCCTGCGTGGAAGGAATATTCTTCTCGGGAAGCTTCTGCGCCATATTTTGGCTGAAGAAGCGAGGTCTGATGCCGGGGCTGACATTCTCTAACGAATTAATCTCGCGTGACGAGGGCTTGCACTGTGATTTCGCGTGCTTGCTTTACAGTCTGTTGAGAATGAAGCTGAGCGAGGAGAAAGTGAAGGGGCTAATAGCGGACGCTGTCGACATAGAAAGGGAGTTCGTGTGCGACGCGCTGCCGTGTGCATTGGTGGGGATGAATGGAGAATTGATGAGCCAATACATAGAGTTTGTGGCAGACAGATTGCTGAATGCATTGGGCTATGGCAAATTGTACAATGTGCAGAACCCGTTTGATTGGATGGAGTTGATAAGTTTGCAGGGAAAGACTAACTTCTTTGAGAAAAGAGTTGGGGAATATCAGAAGGCATCTGTGATGTCTAGTTTGAATGGGAATGGGGTAACCCATGTCTTCAAATTGGATGAGGATTTCTGATTCTGCTTGTATTTTAGGTATGTTTTCAGAATCTAATGTAGGGGTTTTGAATTTTTTTATGTTTCTTGCTTTGATTTGAAATTTTACAGTCCTTGTTGAAGAATGCAAAAGTAGAAAAATAATTTTAGTTTGATCGGGCCTTTGTTGTATATATGAAAGAAGTTATTAATGGCATATTTGTTATGTTTCCCTTCTGAATCTTGATTGGTACTTTCGTAGTGATTTCTCTATTGCATTGTAAATATTCAGATAATGTCTGGATTCAAAGGTTGTCTGAACCCCTACCTGACCACATCTGTGTGGTTATGCCTAAATCAACTAATCAATCTTTTTATATGTTCATATTGTTTCTTCATGTGGAATTTATTGGTCCAGAGAGGGGAAATCAATAGAACAAGTGTAAGAGATGGGTTTGGTGAAATTCTAACCCATTTCATCAAGATTTTTATGAACTCAAAATCTAACTTGTTTTTCACACGAACTCCCTTTCTATGTCATAGAAAGAGAGCTCATAGGTGGCTTGGGTCTTACGAACTCATTGTGATTTTTAAGTAAGTGATAAAATAATTTTTGGAACTTACAGAAGAAGAATGACACTACCTCTCCAAGTATTTTTTTTGGGAATAACATAATTTTAAATTGAACAATATGAACACTCTCTTTGAGGGTATGGAAACCTAATAATGCAACACAAAGCAATAAGAATAAATGTCTTCATATTTTCATACTAATATCAATATAGCTTAACAAATAATTCAACCAAAAATATTAAGAATTAGTATGGCAACAATAGACAACCATGATGTCATGTGATATTATGCAATCTTGTTGCATCTTCGACTAAATTGCATCCATTGGTTTAAGAATTGGTGAAGGAATGAAAAGTTTATGCTTTTAAAAAATCTCGTCTTAGAAGCAGAAATTGAGGATGTTCAATGAAGCCGACAAAGTGGTTAGATCTAAGTTAGAGTTCATCTTTATTTTGTATGAAGTGATTTTATTCACTTGCGAGTTGTTAATAGCCAGAGGATGGAATCAACCAATTACTTACATGCGGATTTGCTTGGTTAGATTCCCACATAAATCACATAGAAATTATTTGGATAAATCAAGTATAATACACTTGGTTCATTAAATACACTGAATTGGAGGGGAGTTGGGGATGAAAATCGCCCAGCTCCTGCATTGGAATAGTCATGAGTAAATCGTATTATAATACTTCCACCCCCTTACAATACCATGGCATAACACAAACCCAGTCCTACTCCACTCGTATGCATCCTCTTGTATCAATGAAACAAATATTAGAAGGCTCAAACCTAGGCATTCCCAATCCCATTCTACCATATCATGCATTCATGTCCCTCAAATGGAGAGTACCTGAACCAATCGCATCAATCTCAATATTAAATTCGGAGCAAAGAGAACCCATTTAGGACTTGCGCCTTCCTCTTTCATCTCTGACCAGTATTCCACCACTTTCTACACTATCATTCTTTTCTTTTCTTTTTTGTTGGGGTGGGGTTGGGGGGGGGGGGGGGGGGGGAGGAAAGAAATTGCACATTCTAAATCCCAACGCTGCTAAATAGTTCAGCAGGCAGTTCAGGAACATGAAAGCAATCTAACAAGCACAGGTACCACCAAACTGCATACTTTTGGGAAAAATCCCAAGTCAAAGAATTTCATCAGATAGCACCTTTTAGTATATATACCCAGAACCCACCATAAATTCCAAAAAACATAAACAGCAAGGGCCCAGGCAAATATATGCAGAATAGCAAAAGGTTTGTCAAACTTTGGTAAGGGGTAATAAATATAAAGTAAAGATTCAAGAACTCCAAGGGCAAATGTAAAAGGGAAAGTAATGATAAAGCAATACAATATACTTTCTTTCTTAATTTGTCACATTAATAAAGGACTTGGTCAAAAAAATAACTAAACTGAAAAACCTAGTATTCTCCCAACTATCATCTACCCGTGGAGAGTTTCCTTTTGGCAGGTGGGGCCAGCCAAGTCGTATGAAGCAAATTCCCTATCTTATCCTGGAGGGGGTGGAGGTGGAGGCAGATTAGATTTGGCAAATCCCATCCACGCAACAATGCCAACTGCAAGAATTACCCATCCAAAAATGTCGTATTTGAGATCACTACTTTTGCTCTTCTTCGTACTCTGCTGCTGTAGAAAATGTAGCATACAGTCATTAAACAAGGTGATATACTATCAGAAACAAAGTGGTCCAAGAAAAAGTGAAAAACCGGACCACCAAACCAGCAATCAACTAACAAGAAGTACATGAACCTTACTTAAAGGTAATGAAATTTATCGGGAAATTTCTCAGTTGTCTATGCTGTCCAATTTCCTTGCTTTGATTTTAGGAGAGGAAGGCATGATGGTGCTAGGAAGACAATGTTAACTATCCAAACTAACATTTTCATAACTCAAACCATTCACTTCTAAACACCATTTTCGCATTTTGATACATTGCCCAATCATCCTTAAAAACAGAAATCACAAATCTCATCATACAATTAAAATTTAAAGCCGTAGATTGGTGGTGAAGCAACTTTTTGAGTGACAGATGATTGTAGTAATGGGGGCTAGGTAGAATGGGGGTTTCACAGGGGGAAACTTGAAAATAAGGCACCTGGAAGATGGCAACGTTAAATGAAATGCCTTGACAATGAGATGTGTGGAGCCAAGGGCTTATTTGTGCAAACACAGGCAAGGAGAGATGGCTGGCAGCAAATATAGGAATAGCCCTGTGCATGTGAAAGGCAAGAGAGGGGAAAAATGAGGGAGGAGGAGGTTCTTCACATCAACATTGTCCTGGAAGGCACCTTCCTTAAAGTGTTAGAAGGAAAGAAGATTCCAGCACTTAGTTGGAACTTGAAAAAGTGTTTAATAGTAACCGAGTGTCACTCGATCTCTACTTTTCTAGTAGTTACTGAGTGTTACTTGATCTCTACTCTACTAATAGTAACTGAGTGTTACTCGATATATACTCTACTACAAAACAAAAGAAAGGGAAACACTTCATCTAAACAGACTCTGTCAATCCAGTGATTCCACAAATCATTTGCAGCCTCAATACAATAATAGAGAATTAAAAGAAGCATTATTGCACTAAAACACCCAAAGCAATCTGTACCTTTGTACTAGTAGATGCTGAAGGGCCTGGTCCCATAGCCTGCTGAACCAAACCATGCTTGTGGATCTCCAAATGTAACTCAGGAGCCTTAATAGAAAATAAAAAATACAAATAAATATGCAAGTCCATGAAAATGTTTATATATGAGGCATCCAAGATATGTATTGCTATAACCACATTGACAGTCCAAGTTTTGTTCTTACAAGGACTCAGAAAAATGTGTAGAAGGGGTCAGGGTACTCCAAATCATACCGACATGAAACAACATGGAATTATCACGTTTTAACATATATTTAAGAATGCAAAGGTCCACAACAATAATCAGAGACCTCAATGAGGCATAAAAATGACACTGGTTAACAAATGAAAGAGACAGCCACTAATTTATAAATACTTTCACAAACAATGCACAAGACTAGGATGAAAAATCAGATAAACGAGCTATAGAAATGACAGAGGAGAATCACATTGAAATGAACTTGAAAAGAGCCCAGGCCAGTAAAGCTGATTGCAGACTATGTGTTGAGCAACAATAGGATCAAGCATAAATAATCTTAGTGAAACATCGAAAAGCCTAAAACCTTTATCATCCTACTTGAGGATATTCCTGTGAAAATACTTCATAATAATTCTACTTATAAACCATAGTTATTAAAGGCGTGAGGCGAGGCGAGGCGCGGGCGACCAAAAGGCGAATGAGGCGAAAATTAAGAAAAAAAGTTAAAATATATTTATACAGTATAACAAATTAAAAAGAAAGATTCAAAAGAATCAAAAGTATTGTCTGTATGAGAAAAGAACATTAAGACAAAAAAATAGAAGACAGAAGGTATAAGAGAAGAGAGAAGACACTTGGAGTCTAGGTTGCTAGAATCAAGGTGGTGGAGGGAATGCCTTGATTGTAGGAAAAGACTTGGATGCTTCTTAATTGTGGGTTATTTATTACAGAAAGTCAAGGTTTCTTATAGGAGACTCATTTATTATTATTATTTTTTAAAGTAAACAGGCAATTGAGGCGTCCAAGGCGACTGAGGCGACCGAAGCGACAAGGCGGTCGCCTCATCTCGCCTTGTGGTGCTCGCCTGGCTTGGGAAGAAAGAGGCGACATGGTGTAGCCTCACCTCGCCTCTCGCCTGAGGCGAGTGAGGCGACTGCCTTTGATAACTATGTTATAAACGGAACACAGCACTAGAATCTAATGTGAAAACTCTACAATTTCATCTATGATCAGATTGCTTTGAATCTCAAACTACATAAATTATCAACGATTGTATAGGAAATAAAAATAAAAATTCAATGCACATAACTCCCACTCCATTCAAATAGCTGGTGACAGTGAATGTACCTTGGCAGCCACTTCTAACGATTTCTTATAAAGTTCATTTTCTGGCTCCTGCACCAAAAGAACAACAACATACAGCAATTTCAGCAAGGAATCTGAAAAATAAACAGAAAGTTCTCATTTAACCAAATGTACCAGCTCATGTGCTTGTTCAAAGTACTGGGTTGCTTTATCGAAGGAACCTTTAGCCTCATCAAGATCAGGAATCAGAAATGCATTAGATGTATATGCATTCCCAAGGCACCAAAGAGCATCGTGCTTGCTAGGGTTAACAACCAGTGCCTCCTCCAGCTTGTCTATAGCATCTACAAAGAATTAAGCAGCTAAAGTTTGGTGATCAAGGCCTAAGTATACCATAAGAGCCCAAAACACTCATCCATCCAATATACCATTCAACGTAGAACAGCCATTTATCACTACACTATACTCATAAATCCCGATTTTCACAATATCGACACAATCATTTCTCATTTACTTTACAATTAAAAAATAATCCAACACTCAAAAATAACACATTGCCATGGAGAACAAGGCATACCTGTTTATATCTTTTTCTTCTTATCACTATTCTAAACTCATAAATCCAGATTCTCGACTCCATTAACATAAATCTTTTTTACTTCTATTGCTTCCATAAGCACAAATAATTTGATAACACTTTCGATAAATATCAACACAAAACATACACACAAAAACAGGGGGAAAAAATCAAAAGTAAGCAGCATAACAAACACCCTTGTAACATAGCAGCAGTTGTACCTTGAACCATCTTCTTTGATTCCGGACCGTTCTGAAACTGAGATAACTCCAGCAGCGCTCCTCCCCATCTAGTCAGATTCTATAACAAACAGTGACTAATTACTAATGCTTAACTGGAAAAAATAAAAATAAAAGTATACTCAAACACAGTGTATACTAACATCCGCATCAAGAGGGTTTTTAGCATAGGTAGCTTCCGCAGTTCTGCGAGCATGCTCGAAGAACAGGAGACGATCGAAATCACTCGACATCTCCATATTTTCCGTGTCCAATGTTGTTCTTCTCGGTTTTCTCTTTATAGGTTCTTGTTGCGGTAAAATATCCAAGGAGCTCCGAATTCTCTCAACTATTAGGGCATTACTGATTTTATACACAGTGCGAAATTTCTGATTTTATGCACACTGTGATTAGGCCCTTTGGGCTTTGAAACAATGAATGTTGAGAGTGAGTAGCTAGTGCATCGATTGGGCCTCACAGTAAGAGCTTTGGGCTTATGGAGTTCTTATTGCAACCCATAATTAGGGCTGTCAATTGATCGAATTTTAATTTGAATTCGATCCGAATTTTAAATTTTATTTGATTAAAATGTTCGATGAATCAAATTCGATTATAAATATTTGAAATCCAAAATAAGTGGATCAGATATGGAATTAAGCAATCCGAACAGTTAAAAATTCGAATCCGAACCTTAATATTTTTTATTAAATTAATACTCTTATATATAATATTAATAAATATTTTAAAATAAAATCTATGTATTATATTGAGCTAATATCTATATTAATGTCTATATTATACTATTAATATTGAATTTTTAACATAAAAAATAAGAGGGATATTGATAAAATATCAAATATAATAACATATAATAGTTTATCTATACATTAATATAATGTGAGAAAGGAGTTTAGTATTCAAATATTTAACTTTTTGACTAATATATAATAAAAATTTATTAAAAATTCAAATATGACATATATATATTTTATAAATATAATATTTTTATAAAATTTAAAAGGAAAAAAAGAAAGAAAAAAAAAGAGGAAAAAAAATGAAATCGGATCAAAATTTTTAATCGGGTTTCGAATATCCATCAAATTCGGATATAGTATTTATTAACAAAGATCCTATCTGATTTCGAGTTGGATTCGGATATAAATTTTGTTAATCAGATTCGGATTTTGATATGGCATATCCGATCCAAATTCGACCCGTTGACAGCCCTACCCATAATTGGTAATTCTTATAGGCCGTTTAATTTTATTTTCTGAAGATATTTTCATTTTTTAATGAAAAATTAGTTATAAAAGTATTTTTAAAAAATAAATTATTATTTGAATATTTTGTTTAAAATGTGATGATTATATAAGGTTGAAAATAAGTTATATATGAAAAATATAATAGTTTTGCATTAAAAGTCGTACAAATATGAACAGGATAAAATAAAAAGTGAAAATGGAGATAGTGTGTAATAGCTTATTTAGAAGAATATTTTGAGAATGAAAATATATGTAAAAATGATGAAAATTTTGATGGTTCTCTATTTTTATTTTCAACATAAAATGAAAATAGGTTCAAAAAACAAAAACAAACGGCCCTAAACTGAATTAAATACACTTGAACATTAGCATTCCGTCCACACTTGAGGCTTTCATATCTATAATTGTGATATAGTTTTCTCAAAAAGAAAATGAATATCCTTATTACATATTCCCCTTTGATGCAATATTGCACCACTTTCAATATTAACGACTATGCATGGCAACGAGGCGGGTTTGATCGGACCCGAGGTTCCCCATTTGGCCCCGAATCCATGGGGTCCAACCCATTTAACTCAATTTTTTATTTTGCTTTGTTTTTTGTTTTTTGTTTTCCCACTTAATTCACTTATTGCAATAGGAAATCTAATCAAAATTAGTTAATGGGATGCTAAACTTGGATGAAGATTCCGTGAAAAAAGTCATAAGTTTTTAAGTTTTAACTAAATTTATATGTATATATTAATATATTTAATTGTTTATTATTAATCGGCGATGGATTTAGTAAAACCTGTAACCCGCTCTGGACTCGATACCTACCCCAAAACTCGTTTAATTAGCCCCGAACCCGTCCCATTTGAAGTGAATCCGGGGTAGACCCTTGGATTACCCAAACCCCTTGCCATGCCTACTAACGACAAAAATAGCCGAATCAAAAACTCTATCCAACACCAAGTTCGATGATCATTTGTTCTATCAAAATTAAATCCATAAAAAATACTGTCGTATTTATATAACGCATTTGGTGGGTGTAATAGGTACAAAAAAGATGTATCTTACATCTTTTTATTGACAGGATTGGCCTTAGAAGATATTGAATCTTTGCTCATATGCCATAGTATGTCCATGTCAGTATTTAAAAGTTACCTCATATTTGGATGAACTTATAAATTTTTTAAAATATCTTATAAAAGATTTACGAGCTTATAAAATATTATAAAATATTTGGTAAATTTTCAAATAAGAGTTTATAAATATCCAAGTAAATTATTATAGTCCTATAAACGATATTTTAAAAAATAAAGAGTTTATGGCTTATTTTTAAGATTTAACATGTTTTTTAATTTAAATTATATTAATTATAAAATTATAATTACTAACATTTTATAAACTCCAAAATCTTATTTTTATCCAGTTAACTTATTTTTAGAACAAAATATACCATAAGTTTGAGAACATCTTATAACATATAGTGATTTATAAGATGTGACTTATAAGATGTTTGAAATAAATTTAATTAGCTAAACATCTTTAATCTCACATACAACCACCATGTAGTGTTTATATTTAATAATTATAAAAATACATAAATCCTTAAACGTGCACACTAATTTCATATTTTTTATTATACAAAAATATTTTTATTCAAACATTTTGGAGATGATACATTTAATTATTTCACTCAAAAAAGATATATTCTTCTAATAAAAGAAAATTTGCCCCACCAATACCAAGTGTGTCACTGCATATCTTACTAACTATATCTAACATGACAGAGAAAAACAGCAACAGCACAAAAGAGGTTATAAAAATGATGGTCTTGAATCAAGGAAACATCAAAACTAGATGACAAACGCGTTTCTATTTCATTATATATTTTATCTCATATTTCAATGTGATATATATATGCTGCTAAGTATATTTGATTTTCAATTAATAATTATTTTTATAAAAAAATATTTAATAAACACATCATATATCTATACAATAGAATAAAAAAATAAACTATACAGTGAAATAGATGATCTACACGAATCTATATACCCTCATATTTGGAATAAACAATTTGGATGGTTAGGATTATTCTATCCCACCAAATAAGGTACAATGGATGTAGGCTTGATATGTAACTTGTGAAGGCAAGGAACCAAGTGCACATAAATATATATCTGAAACCCTTTCTATTTTTACCATCTCAAAAGGAATTTAAAAGGTGATAGTGATATATTTAATGGGTGTGTTTAAATTTTTAAAATATAAAATTCAAAAGCAATTTTAGTTTTTTATAATACTATTTTTTAAAATTATTTTACTATATTCATTTAACTAACCGATAATAAATTATAAAATAAGATGAAATAATATAATTGAAAAGTAAAAGAGAGAAAAAGAATGATTTTGGTTATGTAGAAATAATTAACCGATTTGATATTAATAACACAAATGTAAAATTTAATATGGTTGGATTCCAACTTACATATATTCATGGTGCAAAAATAATAATAATATTTCATTAATTTAATTATGAAGTATAAAAATTTGCCAATTACAATTTTAATTCCACTACGCAAAGTTCGTCAACGTATTTTACACTAAAACTCAATTCCAACTATGCATGGCAATGGGCGGATTTGGCTGGACCTGAGACTCGCCTCGTATGGCAATTGTTGTAACCAAGATTTGCCCCACCCTGCCTTTCATTTGGCCTCGTCCCGTCCCGTCCCGTCCCGCCTCCCATTTGGCCTCGAACCTGACTGGTCTAACCCATTTAATTTACTCTTTTTATTTTTTTGTTTTTTTTTTCTCTTTTTTGTCCATTTGATTCACTCATTGCAATAGAGAATCTAACCAAAATTAGTTCATGGAACACCAAACTAGGATGAAGATTTCATGAAAAGAATTCTAAATTTTTAAGTTTTAACTAATGTTTATATGTATATATTAATATATTTATTATTAAATGGGGCGAGTTTAGTAAAATTCACAACATCCTCGAAACCCGTTTAATTAGCCCCGAACCTATCTCATTCGGGGTGAGGCTCTGTATTACCCGAACCCATTGCCATGCCTAATCTCAATTACATCTATAACATGTTCCCCTAAAATTGATTGCCAAAAACAATTTTCAAAATAACAATTTTAGAGTTTCTACTTTTCCATAATTTCTAATTTTAGAATATCAGGCCTCTCTATCTTATTCGAGATAGCTAGTCATCATCTTTAGTTGCAGCAAAAACATACAAACTATAAAAATAAGATATGTGCTACTATCCTAAATTTTCTACTTTTTAGTGCCTATGCTAAAGCCCTTTGATTTTGGATGATATCCAGTTCTCTATCCACTCAATGACGCGAGTCTATTTTTTCAGTATCGCATTATCAAAATTTCTGTCTTGAAGTTGCTTATTCTTCTGTCAAAACAATTTAATTCAAAAATGCAAAATATTCAAATAATATGTTAAAACTCTTCCCACTTAATAAATAATACACTTTGCACACAATATTAAGAAAATAGTAATTGAAAGTATATATATATATATTGATGAGGGTTCGAATCGTGATGCAAGTACTCTGATTCCTATCTATATTGGGCTTAACCCAAAGGTGGATATCTTCCGTTGATGATGTTTGAGAATCCTGCAATCAAGGCAAACGTTAGGCTAGCCGAGTGGCCCTCGACTTAGGCCCTCTGACGCTCAAGTCAGTATTAGATTCGACTCCCAATATTGAGCAATGGAGTAAGGTAGTTTGAGAGTGTATGAGTGTATACCTTGTGAGGTAAGATAGAGGGGTTTTTATATTCTTCCCCTTATAGGAAATGACAGGTAAGTCCTTGGCTTACCCTTGGGGTCTCCAGCCTCCTCACAGGGGCAATTAGTCCATTCCTCCATTTGAATTTTGCCAGCTAGATGTCCTTTCATGCTACAGGACAAGACGGTATACGGTGTGGCGCCTGCCGTGTCAGACGGTGAGGGATGGCATGTGTTATTAATGCGGTGGCGTGCTGCCAGTTAACGCATTTAATGCGGTGGCAGAGTACTGTGCAAAATTCGACCTCCTATCGGCCTAATCGAGGTCGAATATGGTCGATATTATCCGAGGGCTCTGAGGCACCCGCCTGGGTCTGGGGGAGACTGGTCGAACATAGTCGACGTGTCCCATGGGCCCTGGGCCGTTGTCTGAACGTTGGGCCATTGGGGCCACCGCCTGGTCGAACAAGGTCGACGTGGCTCATGGGCCCTGGGCCGTTGTCTGCACGTTGGGTCTTTGGGGCCACCCTATATTATATATATATATATTTCAAAATTCAAAATCGATAAAAATATCTTATAAGCTCAAATATCTACGACCACGTTACAATAAAATCCATGTAATAGGAATATATAGTCAATATTTTGAAAATTAACTTGGAATTAGTGGGTCATTTTCATTAGCAGCACGGGAATCTTGTTACATTCATCGTGACCTAATTTTCTATTACTTCCGGCCCAAGTCGATCTACAGTCCCTTGCCCAGTTGTCATCCACCTAAAGTTATTTATTACCAACTTTAATTTCGAAAATTTGATCCGACGGCTCAGAAAAGTTTTATCACAGCCAGCAAGAGAGTGGGAAGCGCGTGTGAGCTCGCAGTCGTAGGTGGCTCATAGTACGCTGTCGCTTTCCCCCAACAAAATTTTAAAAACTCAGTGACAGTTTCGTAAATAAGCAGACCGTCGAGGGCATTTCCGTTGAATCTTTTGGTATAAAAGGCGAGAAATATATGCTGTGTTGCTCTGTCGCATCTTCCGGTAGTTCATAGCCGAGGAGATAAAGGTCGGTACTTTCTCTCTCTAGCTTGAGTTTTGAGCTTTGGATCCCTAAATCTAGGGCTTGTTTTCATCTGGCGAATATATTCTTTTTGCTGATCTGTTGAACTTAATCCATTGATTTTCTCCAGTCAAAACTAATCTAAAAAGTTCTTATTTTTACTGAAAATATTATTTTTATGCTTGGTGGGTGAAAAATGCTGAATATTTTAAGTGTTTGCTTGTGCATTTGCAGTTTTGTGGCTTAATCTGATACTAACGGCATCAGCATTGTAGGAAATTTGTTTAAATTCCTATTTGACTTTGGCTTGATTTGCCTAAATGTCGGCCAAATCTGAACAAATTGCTTTTGAAGTCTGGAAATTTAAAAAATGCTGAAAATTCCCCTTTCGTTGATGTTTGATCTTGACTTTTCATCATTATTTTTATTTTTTCAAAATGTAATTTCCTCAACTGGTATTTATGGGAATAGAATGGTGTAAAGTGAATATGTTGGTGTTTGATGTTTTTTCGGAAGTTATTAGATGTAATGAACTTTGTAGAAACTTGTCAATTTTTTCCAATTTGCTTCATTTTCTCTCATGGATTTCTCTTTTTTTTTTAATAGAAAATTGAAGCACATTAGTGAGTAGTTATTTGCCTTCTGGACTGTCTAGGCAAAATGGTTAACTTTATCCATTTTCAGGATTCTCTTTTTGAATTTATTGAGGTTGAAAATGTTATACTATTATATATAAACTGTAACTCTCTCATTTGAAAATTTTATTTGAACCCTGGAGTATCTTATAACCGGGATTGTAATTACTACTGTAGAGGGAAAGTATTTCTCACTTGAAAATTTTGGGTAGTGAAACTATAAGGATCTGTTGGGGGAATATCTCTTGCCCCCTTTTTTTTTTTTGAAGTTGTATTTTTGCTCGTTGAAACTGTGGGTTGACTAACAGTTGATGAATAAGTTTCCGAGACGGGATTGCCTGAGTTTGTAGTTTAAGTTCCTTTACATAGTGCTGGGGTCTTTGGAAACTTTGTTCGGTACTTTTCTCTGTTGTGCCTGCAGCTGAACTATTAATAATTAAATTCAAAATTTCACTACTACCTTTTCTAGTATCATTTTTTTTTTTGGGTTCAATGTATTTATCTTGTGCACTCCGACATCTCTAGAGCTTTGTTTTGGGACATCAATTCATGTTGATTGATTGGATATCATTTTGAGTGAGATATCTGATGATGTCCCATTGTTTATTATTGTCTACAATTTCCAGCATGGAGAGTATTCACAGCTTTTGGCAGTTGGGCGATGAGCTCCGAGGACAGTCAAAAGTCTCTGAGGATCACCAGTGGTTGGCGGCTGCTTCAAAATTAGCTGAACAAACTAGGTTAAAGACCGAGCGAAGGATCAACTTAGATCTCTCAAAGGGTTCTGCTGAATTAAGGCCCAGTAATAATTTTGGGTTTCAGGAAGATAACAAGTTTGAAAGTTTTAACTTCAACATGTTAAACTTGGAGCCAAAGTTGAATGAGAATGTAACCAAAAGTTCCCTTAGGCATGGAATATACAATATAAATGCTGTTTATCAGAATCCTAGTGTTGGCTCTATGGGAAATATCTCTGGAAGCAAATATAACAATATCAACCACATCAAGGAGCCTAATCACAGCAACAACAACAACAATAACAACAAGGAGGACAACACAAATGCAAGCAATGCAGTTGACAAAAGGTTTAAGACCTTACCTGCGGCAGAGACACTTCCCAGGAATGAGGTTCTTGGTGGATATATCTTTGTCTGCAACAATGACACAATGCAGGAGGATCTGAAGAGACAACTATTTGGTAACTATGAATTTTTTCTCTTGCAAATTGGCATCTTGACTAAATTTAGGTTCTGGTAATCTAATTCCAAGTTTTTATAATAGTTTATGCCCCAAACATGTTCGTACATTGGTGGCCTATTCAAATGCAGCTGCTTTAATTTGCTTGCTTATATTGAGCAAAGTTGATAGTTAGTTTGTACTGATTTTGATTATATATTATTTGTAATATTCAGCTTTTTGTTGCCATTGATGCTGAGCATGTGTCTGTTGTAGGTCTGCCCCCAAGATATAGAGATTCTGTGAGGGCAATAACGCCTGGTTTACCACTGTTCCTCTATAACTATACCACTCATCAGTTGCATGGTATCTTTGAGGTATGTTGCAAATTTCCTTCATGGCACTTGCGTCAACATGATTCAAGCACATAGTTGCATCAATTGGCCTGGCATATTTTTCTGACAAAGATAAGATCTATCATGAACCACTGCCTTTTACAAACATGATGGGAATGGAAATCATATGCTTTGTGCTAAATAAGCACGGGAAGATAGTCATTATATTAATAAACAAGGAACAGTCAACATACTTTAGCTATGACTATTATCATTGTTCTCAGATCATAAGAATCTTTGACTTAAACAAACTTTTCTTAAATTACTTTACAAACTGCTTTTCTTGCACAGGCAACAACTTTTGGGGGTGCCAACATTGATCCTACTGCTTGGGAAGATAAAAAGTGCAAAGGTGAATCAAGGTTTCCTGCTCAGGTAATTTAACATTATACTTAAAGTATCAGTTATATATTCACATATTTGGTGATCTCTCACCTTGATTGTTAACCAGCTATCTGTTATTTTCAACTAGGTAAGAATTCGTGTTAGGAAACTCTGCAAGCCTCTGGAGGAAGATGCCTTCAGGCCAGTCTTGCATCATTATGATGGCCCTAAGTTTCGTCTTGAGCTCTCTGTACCTGAGGTCAGTTTTAATCTTAACATTTCCACCTATTATCTGTCTGAATATTCTTCACTGCAACAGGCAAACCTCATAATCTTATCGAACTCATAATTGTATATTTTATCTGGTATTGCAGACCTTGGACTTGCTAGATCTCTGTGAACAAGCCGGTGTGTAGAATGCTGTTGCAGGCATTAATCCCAACCCAGCATAAACAAATTGTAACGACGTATGCGTATGCTGTAGTTGAGAAGCATCGCTTGTGTGGTTTTCACAGATTTTCCATGGAGCGCAAGCTTGTGAGGCAAAATCTGGTTGTGCGATAGTCTTGAGGGCTGTAGGTTTGGCTTGTCTGTGGCCAAATAAATGTAGTGGTGTTTTGTGAAGATGCAAGTAGCTTCACTATATTTACCCTTGTAATATTTATGTTAAGGAAAACAAAGGCTGGTTGATGGCCAAATCATAATGCGACCATATGTGTTTCCATGCCATGCAAAGGGGTTGAACACAAACGTTATTTTGGTGGATTGTCGTTCGAGTTGGTGATTTAGTAAATTTTCTAAGATGTCTTAAAATATTAAAATTTTGGAAAAGAAGTTCCACATTTATGGTTATTGTTATACTGTGTCTATATTGCTATAAAATGAAAGTTCATTTGTATAAAAAATATAAGTTCTTGTTGTTTACGTAGTTTGTCCCTCTGTTATTTTCAAAAATTAAAACAAAAAATATAGTTTAAAGAAATAAAATGAAAATTTCAACAAAAGAAAAAGTAATTTGGATGTTGTAAAATGAACAAACTCAGTGCCCGTTTGGTTTTGTTTTCAAACACCATTTTCATTCTTTGCTGAAAATGAAAATAAAAAATTATCAACTTCTCCTCTATTTTCACAAATATTTTCATTCTCAAAATATTTTTCAAAATACATTATTACACTCTCTCTCCATTTTCACTTTTCATCATTTTTTATTTTTTCTTACTCACATTTATACAATTTTTAATATAAAATATTACATTTTTTAAATACAATTCATTTTCAACCCTATAATCATTACATTTTAAACAAAACTTTCAAGCAAGATTTTATTTTCAAATTTAAATTTATAACTAATTTTTCACTATTTATTTTCACTAAAAAATGAAAATGTCTTAGAAAAAAAATCCAAACGGGCCCATAAATTATATTATTAAAATTTTGTCCTCTAATATATTTTTTATTATCAAAATTGAAATGCTTAATACAATCTTCGGATTATTTAATTCGTTAATTTGGAATGGCCAAAAAGTTATTTTTGTTCGTGTAAACTGCTAATTAATTAAAATAATCATTTTTTATTAGTTGGCAACAATTTATAATTAATTAAAAACTACTATATGAAAATGGAAAAGACAATTATGCCTTAATCCCTACAAACCACAATAATTTAATTAATATGTTTTTCTTTTAATCTAGATTTTTACTGGTCTGCGAGCTAAGAAGGTCAACGGAAAACGAAGTGGCGGCAAATAATTACCAGGACTACGGCTGTGGACAGAAACATACGATTGGATCAAACAGACAGAGCTGGCGTGTATGCGTATTATACCAAATGGAACGACTGGAGCAGACACCTGAGTACATACGCTAACGTACGCCTCCACAGCTCTCTCTCCTCTTCCAATGGCTGCAATTCCTCTTCCCTCCCTTAATTTCTCGGAGAAACTATCCCCGGTTAGCTTCTGCTTTAACACCACAAATAAGCCGCTAATCAGTTTTGCCGGTGGAGTTAAGCTTAAGCAGGTGAAGAGTGAAAGAAGGCGTAAACGTTTTGTTTGTCGAGCTGCTTCATCCGTTGCTATTCGCGATCTTGACGCAGATGATTTTAGACATCCTCTGGATAGACAAGTAGTTGATTATTTGATGATTTCCTATTCTTAATTTCGAAAGTTCTGATCTTTTGTATATTCTCAGCTTTTTTTTCGTTTCATACGTTTTTATGTGATTCCAGAATACGTTGATTTTGAGAGCGATTCCAGGGTTAAATGAAATCGGAAAAGCTTTATTAGGTACTGCAATTCTGTCATCATTGAGCAATTCTTGGTTAAAATAACAGCTAGTATAAATATTTTGATTTATTGGGGATTTTTACTTGTAAATATGAGAAAGAACTAATCCGCTTGATTGCTTAGGAGGGCTGATTATCTCATTTCTGATGATTCGTTTTAATAGCTCTCTTGGTGAAAATGGTGCTTTTGAAGTAAACTTTGAAGGCTGAATATGAGCATTTGTTCTTTAGTTAAAATCAATTTATGGTTGCAGGAACTGTTGCAGAGCAAGTCATGCTTCTGGAGAATATAGGGACATCCGTTCTTGTTTCTGAAAATCAGGTTTAGTAAATAAAAGTTCTGATTAGGACTGGTTATTACTTCTATGAGTTTATGCTACTCTTTTCATATTGAATTATGGATGCATTACAGAAGAATGTTTTTCAATCACAAATGTTAGGAATTCTATATCATGCGATGAAAAATTTCTCTAATAGCTGAGGGTTGCTTTTGTTACTATTAATAAGTGCTGACTTATGATAACTATTTAGAAATCTAAATTCTTTTGAGTTATTTTTGGATGGCTTAAAGTACTTTGTTCCACCATTTCATGCATATTTTTAACTTCAACGATGTTTGCAATATTGAGAATTTGTGTACTCACATATTTATTTTTTCATTCAACTGTGGCAATTGCATTATTCTTTTGGATGGTTGCTTTGTTGACTCAAAGCAAGTATTTTTTTTTTTCTTGTTTTTAAAGCTTCCAGAACTTCATGCGTTGATGGTAGAGGCTGCCAGTATGCTGAACATTGAGGCACCTGACTTATATTTGCGTCAAAGTCCTCTGCCCAATGCATACACTCTGGCTATCAGTGGGAAAAAACCGTTTGTTGTTGTTCATACGAGCTTGGTGGAGCTTTTGTCAAGAAAGGAGTTGCAGGTCCTCAATTTATCTTATTCATCATGGACACTTTTATTTTCCATTTTTACACATTACAGATGCAACTAATCTTACTTCTAGCGGTGCTTGAAATGTAGTTTTTGAGAAACATCTTGGAGCATCTAAGTGTTGAATTAGCAATTTGTTCATGATTCCTTGCTGTATCATATACAGGCTGTTTTGGCTCATGAATTGGGTCATCTGAAGTGTGATCATGGTGTATGGCTCACATTTGCTAATATTCTTACTCTTGGAGCATATACAGTACCAGGTAAGATCTCGCTATGGTCGATCTTATACTCTCATGGAATAAGCTCAATAGATCTAATTCTTCAGCTTTTGCTGAAGTGTTAAAACTCTGAAGTAATAACATAATCACCTCAACACGCCCCCCCCCGGCCTCAAAAAAAAAAAAAAAAAAAAGAAGTAAAAAAACCTGGCCAAACTGCCAAACATTTAGTAACTCCAAGAAAAAAACATAAGGTTGAACTCAGAAACTAGCTCAATGGTTGATAAAAAGCATTTGAAGCAGGGTTCAGTAGCTTTCAGCTCCTTTAATCCCTTGTTTGTTTAATTTGTGAAGGAATAACAAACTTTGGAAAATTATCTGCCAAGTACTGTAACTTTAGTTTCTGTAACTTTAGTTTCTGTAACTTCCTTATATTTTTTCTCAACAATTTCTATGAAGAGTGGTGGCAACTAACAAATGTGAATGGAGAGGACCGAAACATTTTCTGATACAACTTTTGTATTTTGGTTGTCACACTTAATCATCCGCTCTATTTAACAAGCTCCTTGCTCACAGGTCTTGGCAGTTTGATTGCTCAGCGATTAGAAGAGCAACTCTTGCGCTGGCTTCGGGCAGCAGAACTCACTTGTGATAGGGCAGCCCTTCTTGTTGCTCGAGACCCAAAGGTAGATATAATTGAGAATTTGAGATTAATCTTTTGTACTATGTGATCAAGTATAATTCTTCTTCTTTAATCATCCTCCCATGCCCCCACAAGAGGTGGTCATCTCCGTTCTGATGAAATTAGCTGGTGGCTGCCCCTCTATGGCGGATCAATTAAATGTGGATGCCTTCTTGGAGCAAGCTCGCTCTTATGAAAAAGCTTCTTCTAGTCCTGTCGGGTGGTATATGAGGTCAGCCAAGTCATGATGTTATGAACTTTGTATGTTAATATATCATAAATATTTTACCTTGTTCGATGCTGTTCAGGAATGCCCAAACGAGGCAACTTTCCCATCCTCTTCCAGTTCTGCGTGCACGTGAGATTGATGAATGGTCCAGAAGTCTCGAGTATAAATCTCTTCTAAAGCGTGTGAAGTGGGTAAACTCAGTGGAAAAGATTTAGCACTACATATGGCATGGAATTTATAATCTTTCAAACAGGTAACGTTTGAAGTTTTCAAACCCTCTTTGCTGCTTAAATAAGAAATTTCGCTCGCAACACCCCTTTATATTGTCCTTTTTATAAAGATTTTTTTCCTTATGATGCGAATCTGTTGATTATGATTAGTCCTTTCTGTGCCTTCTGCAGACGCATCAAGCAAGATTTATAAGCATGGAATAATATTGATTCAAGCAAGATCACTCCACAAGTACAGGTAGAGTTTTTCCCAACAATGGGTCGTTGTTAATTAAGCTATTGGACAATGTTATTTCTATGATAGCATGTTCCATACCTTTTTGAGTGGCGTTGATGAATGCAGATTAAGCAGTGATTGTATATGATATTAGATTGTATATAATATGTTACGAGTAGCATCTTCACTTGTGCATACAAAATACACTTCTTAGTATATGTACATGAGCTCTTCCTAATTTGTTGCTTCCCATTTCTTAACGATGACGTTCCGGTTCTGTTAAGTTTAAGCAGATGTTGTCAGACACTTGAGACTTTTTTGCTATGAAATTTAGAAATAATTGACTGAAAGTGATAATGAACTTCTGGAAAGCAAGTAAAAAATAAGTATGAACAACATTTTATGATCCTTCGCCAACATCTTAGCAAATGATGCATGACTATACTAGCTGGCTTATATCAGAAGGGCTAAGAGGAGCAAACCAATGAGAAAAACACTATGCATATGTGATTTGTGCCCACTAGAATCACGTAAGACAACACCATCAATGACCGGCCCACAAAAAACGCCATCTTCTCTCTGTGTCAATTTGTAGCTCTGGAAGATTATTGGGGTCAGACTCGGCCCAGCTCCCCTGAATGTCAACGAGTATTTCTTAGCTGATCCAGTTCCATTACTGCGGATGGTAAAATTCTGAACTGTTGATCCAGCTGTAACCCCTACCGTAAAATCTCCAGAGCAGGAGTCATTTGCATCTCCCAGCATGAATTCCAAGTTATAATTGGATCCCTGGGTGAGTAGTTTTGCTGTTTGTACACCTGCAGAGATTCCTGATACGATCTCAACAGCAGCTTTTCCTTCTGGTACGAAGTAGCTTTTCGAATTAATGTATTTTACAGTTCCCATTACCGTCCATTGCGGTAGAGCAGATTCAGTCAGGCTTGGTTCTGAATCCAGTAAAACTAAATCATTGGGGAATGACGGGAAAGCTGGCCCCGACTCAAAACCACCATTTGACATAGGATTATCTGTTTTTCCCCCGTTGACCAAACAAAGTAAGTATTCTTTGAGGAGAAGGAAAGAAATAGCGAAGGAAATTTAGAACTAGTACAAAAAGTTGGATACCATTATTTTGATTAGGTGTGGATCCAACAGTGATGAGTGAGAGTTCATCGACAACCGGCCAACATGTGGAATTGGGGTCTGCATCTATAGCTTGACTTTGAAGTACTAAGTTTATGGGTTCTCCATTCCCCCAGCTTCCTATCTGGTGACCATAAACTTCCCATATTTAAGTGTTAAAGAAAATTCTGCAGAACTGTCTGGCGCTGAAACCACAAGGCTTGCATTGGTGGTACAATGCTGAACCCCTCTGGCCAGAGCAAAGGTTAGAATATACTGCATTTGCTCACCATTTGCAGTAAATGTTTGGTTGAGTTTGCCATCTTGACCCAAAAGAATAGCATGGCCGTTCTGGGGCAGCGATAAATTTGCTCCTGCAGTTGCATACTGGACTGCGCCTTCGAAAGTCCATCCAGGAATGGTGCTGTTTTCATCTAATGGAAATAATGGGGTGCTGGAGTTCGCCCTCCAGTTAGACGGTGGGAGTTCAAAATCTGGATTCTGCAGAATATCTGCAAGAGAAAAAGGAAAATTTGTTGTTTTGTTGGTTGGATTAGAAGAAAGAATGACAAGAACTTACCTGCAGAAGCAGTGGCCAGCAAGATGAATGAGATGAATGTTATCCTCAGCTCCATCTGATAGGTGTTGGATGGGGTCCTGAGAAGTGAGAAGGTTTTAAGACTTTGAAAGTGGTATATGACTTTGTCAAACACTTGGGAAGTCTTGTGTGGACAGAATAATAAGGGGAAACAGTGTTTCGCGTTGTCAAGAAGGTGCTTGGCTCCTTCCGTTGATCTGCTTACTCCCACTACTTCCCTAATGATTTGGAATACAATATTTTAGTGTTGGCTAAGGGCCAAAGAGTTTCTGAAGATCGCCCATATATAATATAATATAATAAACCTCTCGTGGTGGGATAATAAATCAGAATAGCAGCAGAATTGAGGAAAGGGGTGTAACAATTGAAGAGGGCAGTAAAAATACGTGATGTGTTGTATCTTAAAGTCATAAACTAATGGGATCCAAGTGTTCTAGTTTATTTAGAATAATAGTGTTCTAGGTTTTTGGAATTTAACTTGATTCTTGAAAATTAAATTTGATTATAGTCCTCAAGTACTTTGATTTTATTCCCTTTATGTATTCCTATAAACAGGAGCGTCGTAATCATTAGAAGCAACACTTGATTGAAACTCAAACTCGCGGAGATATTTTATAATCTCCTGAATGTAAACCTACATCCGTCCTCTACCATCAAGTTATCAATTTTCTTGATCTTCCAATATTGGACAAACATCACCCCCCTAAACATTGTTTTTAGTTAATAATAAAGATCGTAATACCTATTGCCTATGGATGTGCCCCATACAATTTTTTAGTTAATAACCAAAATCGTAACCCTTTCATGGACGAGTGTAGCCTAATTTGAGTGAATCATGTAAATTCCTTGTACAGTCCGTTGTGTGCTTTTAATTTTGTGGCGCCATTGTCATAACATACGGGCATGTACCTTGGCTGCTGCATTTGCTGGTACCTCAAGTTTCCACTCGAACAGGCACTTGGATTGACCTGTTGCATCTCTCCTAAGTATGTTCAGGGAAGATGGACAGATAGAATTATCATATAAACAGCTTGTCCTATTGCTCAAGGTCGTTATAGCAAGAAAACTACATTATGATCTCCGTACATTCTAAACATTGACGTACAAGTACAACAACGAGAACGAGGAATCTTCCTCCTACTTCCACTTTGCTGTTGTAATGGTACATCACAATAACCACTGGTTTCTCTTTGATACATATGGAACATCTAAGACGTATGATCCTCCCAATGATCCACAAACAATCAAACAACCCGCAAGAACATACAAAGGTGGGATAGATAATCAAACTTTCCAACCTTATCTTCAAAATTTCGAACTCTATCTTCAAATCCCCATCAATAAATATCAGGTATCACCACCCACCAGGCTCCATCCTGCTGTTTTCTTCAAACTCCCTTCCTTCATCCCCTTTCTCCTCTCCATCACATCCTCCCATCTTCCAGCCTCTGCATATATGTTGGACAAAATAACATAAACCCCATGATTCTTAGGATCCAACTTATGAATTTCCTTTACAGATCGCTCGGCAACCTCAATATTTCCACACTCCTTACAAGCACTCAACAATGCTCCCCAAATCACCACATCAGGTTTCCAAATCATTCCTTTTATCAGTTTTTCAGCCTCTAAGATCCGTCCCCCTCGTCCAAGCAGGTCCACCATGCAACCATAATGCTTTATATTGGGTTCGATACCATAAATCCTTTTCATGTTATAGAAAATTTCGCGACCATAATCCAAGAATCCATCATGGCAGCATGCGGATAAAACACCCAAAAGGGTAATGTCATTTGTCTTGACATTTTCTTTCTCCAGAATTTTGAAATAACTGATGGCTTCTTCTGCATGTCCATGAACGGCCAGCCCACAAATCATTGCATTCCAAGTTGCAATATTTTTTTCCTTCAATCCATCAAAACACTGTTTTGCTTTTGCCAGTGCTCCGTTCTTTGCATACATGTTCACCAATGCAGTACCAAGAATCACATCTAATTCCATCCATTTCTCCTCAATATACACATGAATTTGCTCACCCAAATCCAGGCACGCTGACTGCGCACACGCCGAAAGGACAGAGGACAAAACGACTCCTTCAGGTTCAAAGCCATCTGCAATCATTTCATCAAACAGCTTGATTGCTTCCTCCGCAGAATCATTCTGAGCATACCCACATATCATCGTCGTCCAAATACTCAAATTCTTCTCACCCAATTCATCAAACACCTTCCGCGCCTCGCAGAGTCCAACCGATACAGAATAACTCCGTACTAAACCATTCACAATATGCAAATCAGAGTCCAACCCAAATTTCAAAATATCCGCATGCACCTGCTTACAACAGTTAATCGATTTCACATTCGAACAAGCCTTGAGAACAAAAGGAAAAGTGTATTTCCCAGGTGCAATGCCTCGCCTTCGCATTTCAGCATAAAGAAGCAGCCCATCAAAAGGGTTCGAACTGCTTGCTTGTGCTCTAATTACAGTGTTCCACATGAACAAATTGGGCGTAGGAGTGTGGCGGAAGAGTTTCAGAGCATAATTAAGGCTCCCAGAAGCTGAGAGAGCACAAAAGTTGAGCAAGCGGCTGGCAGCGTAGGTGTCGCGAATGCCGGCGGTGATAATCATTTGGGCGTGGATTTGCTTGAGCTGGTCCATTGTTTTGCACTTTTCTGCCATCAGAGAGAGGGACGGATACTCTGCTGGTGGCGCCGGCGCCGGCGGCCATGGTGTTTGATGGGTAGACAGTGCAATTACGTTGCGGCGGTGGCGGGCGAGATAGACTTTTATGGGTAGACTGAGTTTTGAAAGGAGCATTCCACTTCTTTTCTGTAGGCCTCAGCATCGCAGCGTCCTCTTGAGTCTCGGCGGAACAGCGACCACCATTACCAGCGCAAAAGAGGTGGAAGCCCAAATTATATATTGGCCAAAACGGGCCCAATTTAAAATTTTGTAGCGTAGATTGGACCTGTAAATACCGTTCTTCGGGCCGGTTTTCTCAATTTGCTTTTATCGGTCAAGCCCACATTGAGTTAATTGTTTTAATCTTACGAATTTGAATATGAGAAAAAGAATTTTCACTAGAAATTTCAATTTGAAATCTGCAATAATTATTTCTACTTTACACTCATTTTATTATAAATTCAATTAAACCCGGTAATTTTTACAATTGAAATGTAATTGAATTATTTAGGCGTGAATGGATTGCATCATGATTGTGTCGTGAATATTCACTCCCAACTATTGTAATAATTATCAATAATAAATAATTATTATAAAAGTAGATATAGCTACACTATTTATTTATTTATATTGGTGTACATAATTATGTAGCAATTAGGTGCATTTCTCAACTTTTCAATTTCCATTATTATCACAATTATTTTTCTTTTAAGTCCATTATAGGAGGTAGTGAGTTGTTAAAGTAAATTACTAGACAATTCGAATTTCTAAGCTTCAACTATTATTTTCCAATGTCTTAAAATGAATCACTTTTGTTCCATCAATTTGTTGTTTCTACTTCTTGTTCTTGGGAACGAATATGGAGCAACAATCGTGTTTTTATTAAGTTTTTGGTGAAATTAAGGTAATATTTTCTTAAGTTCCAAACTTTTGGGAGGGATTCAAGTTTTGTATGAACTCGAAATTATTATCCTTTTGATGCAGTAAGGACATTTTCAGTTTACTTTCAATTTTTGATTATTCTTTCTAGTTGCTTCGATCTTGCAGAGATTTCGAACTTGATGATAAACATTTTCATATTTTAGGAAAATTTTCAACACCTCATAAGAGTCTTTGTTTTTGGATCATACCCACCTTTATGCACTAGCATATTACTGTTTATCGCTATTTACGTTTCCTCTATAATCGTCATTCTTCTCTAAAATGTAAATGAATAATGAATTATTAATTATATACTCTCTTTTTTAACTTACTTGAAAGACACTTCATGAAATTTGACATTGAGTATTATAATATTTAAATCTTAATTTCACAGTTCAAAATAGATCTCAACCATTAAAATACAATCGAATTCTTAATCATTGAGTTCTTTATAATAGTGAACTTTAGAATCTAATTTTATAACACAACCTAAGTATATCCATTGCTAATGCAACCGTTTTATGTTTGGCATTATACGTAAATCCCAAAGTATGAGGATAGTTTACCACGTCATTATCACGGACTTGTTTGGTTTGTCATATTGGAATCTGCTAGGGACACAAAAGCTTGGCCTATGGAATCCACGCACACGGCCCCACCCGCCCACAGAACCAAGGACGAGGACGGTAAGGCCACAACTTATCCTGCACTATAGAAACTACAGTCACAGTAGGTTGAAAAGCACTAATTTCACAACCGCCTTTATCACCGTTTATCTGATTATAGAGCCCCAAGTGGGACCAGGCCCCAACTCTCGCTTTTCATTACCCTTACTGGATTCTAATTTCACCATTTCCACACTCTTTCGCGAGCGCTCGGAGATTACCGCCACCCTCGACTCTCAATTTCCCACACAGTCACAGACAGAGTTTGAGAGAGAAAGTATTTGATTGATCAGGGGAAATGCCTGGACTGAGAGCACCTTCTGATTATACGGAAGAGCCTCCTCGCCACCCTGCTCTCGTGATTAATTCCAAGGTTCGTCGCTCATTACTCCTGAAGAGTCTCGGTTCGCTCGTTTTCTGTTGATTTGTGGAGTAGTAGGTTTTGGATTTCTTGTTGTTTAGCTTTGCTACGTGTGATAGACATTTCATTTTATGACGGACGGCTACTTTCTGAATCCAGCTTTCGAGGTTCGGTGTTATGATCATGCCGGAAAATTTGTGCTAGAAGATAAAAAAAATTGTATAAGTTATTGAGAAGAGAACATAAATTAATCTGGAGAATGTGTGATTTCGTTTTCGGATATCTGAATGTAGTTTATTTTGCACCGTGTTATCGATTTGTGCCGCCATTATACTATAGAGAAAGAAAATGTTCGATGATCCTAATTTTTGGTTCAGGAACCTTTCAATGCCGAGCCTTGTCGTGCAGATTTAATTTCGTCTTATGTGACACCAGTGGAATTCTTCTATAAGAGGAACCATGGACCAATTCCGATAGTGGATGATTTAGACAAGTCTGTTACCTTTACTTTTCTACAAATATTCTCCATGTTTTAGTATGAATTATTTGATTTTATCTTAAGGAATCTATTTGGTGTCCAGATATAGTGTTTCTATCACTGGTCTAAAAGGAAGTCCGAAGGAGCTGTTCATGAAGGATATCTGGTGAGTGAATCATCTGTGTGCCTTATGGTGTCAACTTTACCATTTCGTGTGAGATGCCTTATATTGTCTTTGTATAACAGGAAGCTGCCAAAATATACTGTCACTGCCACTTTACAGGTACACTCTCATTTTGTTTTTCAAGTTGTTTTAGTGCAATTGGGTCCTTTTTTTATCTTCCTTTGTTATGTGTCAGTTCAGAGATCATCAGATATCCCATAAATGAAATACAGGGATTTAGTTGTGGATAGAGGGAATACATGATTTTGCTTTTTGCCTTCATAGAATATGATGTGCAAACGGTTTTCCTTTTACAATTGTGTGGAAAATACTTATCCTGAATGCTCATGCAAATAGAAAAGCATATACCTACTATAAGTTATATGGTTAAAAGGACAAATAGTTGGTACTGCCAAGTAATTTGACTTGTGTTTTCCCCCCTCCAATTTATTTCCATATCCCATTTCAATATCTGGCCTAATTGGATGAGACTGTAACTAATCAACTAGGATATCAGTGGGCTGACTTACCTTAATTATGTTATTACGAGGAGTCTTTTGTTGGATTCACCAGCTAAAACAAGGCTAAAAAATTGTGGGGGCAAACAAATTTGGTTGACTTTGAATTCTCTCAGCCCTACTATAAAATTGGAAACAGTTCATGTTATTTTGGCCATGGAAATGTCCTGTTACCTTATATTGGGGGAGTAAGCGGGTTTCCTCCTTGCTTCCACCTCCGTTCACCCTTAACTTGAATTATTTTATTGCCTTAGTGTCCTTCTCCTTTCCTTTACATTTGATGTTTTCATCAAATTGTATAATTTGCAGTGTGCTGGCAATAGGAGGACTGCCATGAGCAAAACTCGAAAGGTGAAAGGAGTTGGATGGGACATTGCTGCAATAGGAAATGGTTAGTTCATGCAAATATGAGTTACCTTTTGATTCTATTGATACTTATTTTCTTTTCTTTTTTCATAATTTGGTAAATACATATATTATTCTTGAGAGTAATCCTCTCAAATATAATGTTCTTTGGATGCCATACCGGCATCAGGATCCAGAGATGATTAAGCTTTGGTAACCATTTGAGAAGATATATAATCTAATGCGGGAAAACAACTTGTTTCGTGTAAGTAGTAATACTACTACATGTGGCACCCTGGAGGTCCAGAAGTCACCACACTGTGACAGTAACTCTCTCTAGGAGATTTTCCCTTCAAGAGCCAGTGCTAAGCGCAAACTAACTAATTAAAACGGAAAATTGTATTAAAGAAACAATTTATATATATTTCTTTGTACAATAGCCTGAACGTTTCTTCTAGTTATAGATGAGCATACATGTACTAGGTCTTGAGATATAGCACTAAAGCCACCATGACTATAAGTCTTATTATATATATACATAAACTAATTGATCGTTGTACATTTTGAATCAGACAAAAGATAATTTCTCCCTTCTCTATTTCCAAGTTCTTTCTTCAGGTATGACCAATCCAGTCATTTGTATAAAGAGAAGTATAGGGGTGTGTTCGAATGACTCAATGAGGCAAGTTGGAGAGAGTTACTTGTATAGCTTATTTTGTAGTGGAAGATGAAAGAGTGATAATTTAAGTAGAAAACAAACATGTTAGGATAACTAGATTTTTGTAATAGGCATTATTATCAAAGGCGAGCGCCTGGCTCGCCTCAGGCGCCCCAAGGCGGGCCCCTCGCACGCCTCGCCTCAATAAAAAAAGGCGTGCCTCACCTTTAAAGGCTTAAATTAAGAAAATAAAGAGACAAGAACTTAAGGAAAAAAAAGAAAAAAGGAAGCCTGTTGCCGCCACAATCTTTGCCGATTGAAGTAGTTGCCATTTCTTTTCTTCCTTTTTTTTATGGTTTCTTTCAGTTTTATATTTAACTGAACTTCTTTTATCTCGGAGAATTGATATAACTACAATTTACTAGAAGAGTATTGAATGGCCTAAACTATTTCCTATAATTCTATTATTCCCATGGCCACATTAATTGTTTGACTACTATTTTCAAGACTTTATTAATTCTTATTAGGTTTTCTATGTTAACTAACATTTAATAATTACTTCTATCATTTCCAACAACACTAACTACTGCATAGCCTAGACTTGCTTTCTATTATGCTGGTTATTTTTCCTAACTTCGCTATTTTTTTTTCCTTCTTCTAATTTTTACTATTTTTTGTCATTTATATGTAATTTTTGTATTTTTTTTATATTATAACCTCGTTTGCCTTTTGATCACCTGCATCTCGCCTCGCCTCTCACCTTAAAAATGGGGCTCTCGCCCGCCTCACACCTCACGCCTTTCATAACTGTGGTAACAGGCTTTTGTGCTAACTGCTTTATAAGTCAAATGCACATTTATTCGAGATATTTTAAGGTTTTATATAAATTAAGTAATGCAAAAATTACTTATAAGAAGTCTTATCGGATCAGAGATATCATAATCATATCAAACATTTCATATAACTCCACCACTATCCCATACCAGCAAGGAGAATTCAAAAATCTTAATGTTTTTTTCATGTTCGGATTCAAGTGTATAGAATTCTAGAGGCGGCCCCTGCTGCATGGCCGCACATGGCATTTAGTTCCTTACACTTCATTTTATGAAGAATAAGATATGATTTTATCATTTGAGGTACAAAATGCAACTGAAGGATGTCTAGTATTGAAATCCAGAAGTGTCAATGATGACAGATTCAAGAAGTGGCCCCCATTGCATATTCTCTTTTAGTGTGGCACTTTGCTTTATCCGGCACATATTTTTACAGTACTGACTGAAAGTGTTAACCTTGGGATTTTAGAGGTGGCCCCTACTGCATACCCCATGTCAGCAAGTGTGGCACTTAGTTACCGATTCGATGAGTAGGATGAGTAGATTTATAATAATTAGAAAACATGAATTTTTTTCAAGTTTAACTTATTTGGAGTAAGGAGACTTTTTCCATAAAATGCTTTAAACAATCTTTTCTATTTTGAGATGTTTTGGAAATATCCGATATAGGGGTTTCTTACTTAATTAAGTAGCATAATTTTGATTATAAAGAAACAAATGAAATAATATTAATACCCTGATCATTTGATTAGGAATACTTCGGGATTTCAACTGGCTCAAACTTACCAAGCAGATCTAATAATTATCATCACCACAAGTAAGACATTTCAGGAAGTGCGGAAAGGTTGTATGATTTTAAGATGTAGCTATTAACAAGTAACAGATGGAAATTAGAAAAGGATAAAAGACCTCATGGATTAATGATCAAGGTGTTCCTGAAAACACGAGATATCTGATAGGTATATAATTTTACAAAAGATATTGCAAAAGAATAGAAGACTCTACATATCAATATTCAAGGTGTTTAAGAAAAAAAAAAAAAAAGAATTACGTGTAACAGAACCGCAATTTAGAAGGAACAGAAAACCTCACCGATTCCTGTGGTCGAGATTCTTCAACAACTTGTACGCCTAATTACTTAAATTCAAGATTCAATTATTATGGATTTTTTTATTTTTTGCTAATAATATTATCAGGGAATGAAAATAAAATTGGTTCATTTAAAGTTCTATATACCATTTTAACTATTTTAGTTACTATTTAATAACTCAAGTGACTTATATATATATATATATATATGAGAGTGATCTTTTCTACTTATTAACTTTCAAATGAATCAAATATGTCTTAACACTTTTCTTATCACATTGTTCTATGAATTACATAAAATCATGGTATCTAAATCATATTTAACAACAAAATTATAAGTCACTTATATTTAAATCAAAATCTAATCATCCAACATAATCTCAAGATTCAAACATTCATTCATGCCCAACCAGTTTAACAAAATAAAATAAAATAAAATAATAATAATAATAATAATAATAATAATAAAATATGTCAAGTTATCATTATCGTAATATTCCCGCAATTTTAACAAAATTTGCCCACTTCCAAAACCTGCATTAGCTGCGATAGTTTCTATCAAAAGTGACCTTTACTTCAAAATGGATTAGAACTCAATAAATTTTCTAATTATGGCTCCAATTGGATGATCAAATGGGCCGATTTTTTCTAATTTCTATTCAAAGTTGAGTTCTGACCCTGGTCACGTCTTGGTGGAAGGTTGCGGTTTTTACACGTTTTAGGCCGGAATACAACATCAAATTCAATGAATCTTATTTCTAACCTTACCTATACTCATAGAGCTTTCCATCCATGGTTCCCTTTTCTTATTTGAACGGCGGATTCTCCATATATAAACAAAATAATATTACCTCTGCTAGCTTCTACCTGTGTGTGGCAGTGTCAATTCCGGCTGCAATTCAGGTGTGATTTTGGCATAATTTTTAAAATCCTATTTCACCAAGATAATCTATACAAATAGAGCTTCCTAACGGTATATTTGCATGGGTGATCAGGTGATAGGAAGGTTGGTTTTCTATTTTTTTAAAATTTAACTTTGAGCAGTAGTTTTACTGGCTAGCGGGTTTCTTCTTGGTTTTGAGAGAAATTATGGAGTTTAGGATTGAAATTTTGAGTAAATTTTTCTAGTGATTGTGATTCTTGATGAGTTAGAAAGGTTTTGGTTATAATTTGATGGGAATTGTGACATCCCATCATTTCTCGTAAGTAATTTTTCTTTCTAAAAATAATAATATAATAATAAATAAATTGTTATGCTTATCTAGTAACCATAGGAAATCCAAGTTTAAAATTTTTAGACTATCTCATTATAAAAAAAAAAAATAAAAAAAAAAAAGGGTTATCCCTTTGATTAGAGTTAATAGCATTTTAGATTAAATGAGTTAGTCCAAAAGATTGATCTTAAAATTCCCTAAAAATACCTACACTACGAATTTAGTCATGTACCCTAAGTTATGAGGCACAAAACGTATATAATTTAAGGTACAAATACCTCATTATATATATTAGGCATATAATAGAAGTTTTATACGCAATTTAAATAAAACAAGAAATCAAGGGCTAAACTACAATAAAAAGTCTAGGGACAAATTGGAATAGAGTAAAAATTCAAGGATCTCCCTAAGCAAATATTAAAAAATTGCACTTCTATAAATAAAGGCAAGCTCCATTGCCATTTCCACACAAAAATACTCTTCTCTCTGCAGGCTGTCTAAAATCCAGTTTTTATCCCTCCAAATCTTCATCCATTAGCCATCAAATTATAGCCAAACCCCCCCTAGCTCATCAAGAATCATAATCCTCAGAAATATTTTCCCAAAATTCCAGTCCTAAACTCCAGAATCTCTCTCAAAATCATGAAGAAACCAGCCAGCCAGTAGAACTACCGCCCAAACTTAAATTTTTAAAAAATTGAAAACCAACCTTGTTGTCACCTGATCACCCCATGCAAATATATTGTTAGGAAGCTTTGTTTGTATAGATTACCTTGGTGGATTAGGATTTCAGAAATTATGCCGAAATCACACATGAGTTGCTGTCGGAATTGACAGTGCCACACACAGGCAGAAGTTGGCAAAACACGAGGTGATATTATCTTGCTTATATCTGGAGAATTCGCCATTCAAATGAGAAAAGGGAACTATGGATGGAAAGCCCTACGAGTATAGATAAGGTTAAAAGTAAGATTCACTGAAATTGACGCGGCATTCCGGCCGAAAACGTGTAAAAACCGCAACCTGCTACTAGGACGGGATCAAAGTTCAATTTTGAACGGGAATTAGAAAAGATTGGCCCGTTTGATCATCCAATTGAAGCCACCATTAGAAAATTTATTGAGTTGTAATTCGTTTTGAGGTAAAAATCATCGTCAAACTACGTTGGATTTGGTTAAAATGTAGGTTTCATGAAAACTGTCACAGCTAATGTAGGTTTTGAAAGTGGGCATATTTTGTTAAAATTGTGGGAATATTATGATAATAATAACTTGACACTTTTTTTTTGGTTAAAGGTGGTTGGGTATGAATGAATATTTGGATCTTGAGGTTATGTTGGATGATTGAATTTTGATTTAGATATAAGTAACTTATAATTTTGTTGTTAAATAAAATTTAGATACTATGATTTTATGTAATTCATGGAACAATGTGATAAGAAAAGTGTTAAGATATATTCGATTCATTTGAAAGTTAATAAGTAGGAAAGATCACTCTTATATATATATATATATATATATATATACTCAAAGATAGTCACTTGAGTTATTAAATAGTAGCTAAAATAGTATATAGAACTTTAAGTGAACTAATTTTATTTTCATTCCCTGGTAATATTATTAGCCCCCACCCCACCCCACCCCACCCCCCCGGCCCAAAAAAAAGGAACAATCCGTAATAATTGAATCTTGAATTTAAGTAATTAGGTGTACAAGTTATTGAAGAATCTCGACCACAGGAATCGGTGAGCTTTTCTGTTCCTTCTAAATTGTAGTTCTGTTACCTGTAATTCCCCCCCTCCTCCCCCCAACCCCCCCAAAAAAAAACACCTTAAATATTGATATGTAGGGTCTTGTGTTCTGTTGCAATATCTTTTCTAGAATCATATACCTATCTTGTGTTTTCAGGAACATTTCGATCATTGATCCGTGAGGTCTTTTATTCCTTTATAATTTCCATCTGTTACTTGTTAATAGCTACATCTTAAAATCATATGACATTTCTGCACTTCCTAAAATGCCTTACTTATGATGACGATAATTATTGGATCTGTTTGGTAAGTTTGAGACAGTTAAAATCTTGAAGTAGTCCTAATCAAATGGCCATGGCATTAATATTATTTCATTTGTTTCTTTATAATCAAAATTATGCTACTTAGTTAAGTAAAGTAAAAAACCCCTATTGCTTGTTCTGTCACTTTTGAATAGCTGCCATAAGTTTAAGAAGGGAATGTGGGTCATATTCTTATACAAGCAGCATGGAAGGATGAGTAAGGAACTTTTAATATTTGAGACATTTGGATTCTGTTTTGAGTTCTGTGAGATCAAGCTTGGATTGAGGTCCTGAAAAGCGTGAAAGGCAATAAGGAATAAATTAAAGCCCTGGCGAAAAATGAGGGCGGTAAGTGAAGCAAGCTACCCCGGTCCTCTAGAGGGGTAGCTGAAACCTGTGTGCAAGTAAAGGAAATACTGATTCATTGATCAATTTTTACAGGAAAATTGCTGCTGGCGTGAAAGAGTTCTTTTGTTTAATCTCAGGATTCTTTTCTTTTTTACTTCTTTATTCTCCTTGAGTGAGTTACCTTGGAACTGTAGGAGCTGTTGGTTGGTTTTTTTCAATTCTGAATTGCTTGCATGCGTTCTATGCTCTTTGGATAAAAATATTCGCTACTGTATCCATTGTGAATGTCTCAGAAAATGCTTTTGACCCGACTTTCGTGGATGACAGATGAGAATGCTTGAAAGAGTATATACACATTTGCTGATCTTGCATAAACATACATCTGCAATCGCAGATTATGTGTACTAGATTAACGAGCTGTATGTTGAACTTTATTTTGTTAAATTCAAAGAAGGGAAGGCGACCGGCTCCAAAATTTGTTTACTTTTTCTACAATTATAACATATGGTCCATCTGTTTTTGTGGCCTAGGATGCAAGTAGAAGGCAAATTGTTAATACAAATGGATCTAAAATCAGTTACTCTTTTCTTCTGCTGATACTTTGTTTATGACTTCACTATATAATAAGTGAAAAAGGCTCCTGTAATATTCCAGTTCTGCATTTTGATTTCATATCTTCATGCATGTCATTGCAGCTGTTTGGAGTGGGGCTAAATTAGCAGATGTTCTTGAACTTGTTGGAATTCCTAAGTGCTCGCATGTAACACCATCTGGAGGAAAACATGTAGAATTTGTAAGCATCGACAAATGTAAGGTAATTATCTGTGTGTGTTGCTCTTCCATCATTTCTCTATTTCGTAAAGTGAGAATGTCACCTGACATCATCCATTATTTACAGGAGGAGAATGGAGGCCCTTACAAAGCGTCAATTCCATTAAGTCAGGCCACAAACCCTGAGGCTGATGTTTTACTAGCTTATGAGATGAACGGAGAGGTAATCTATACTCTCGCCATCCGCCCTATTTCACCTCTTGCTAACAATTGAACTTCTCACAACATGTCACAGATGAGTAGCTCCCATTTTTGTATAAGGGATAGAGTGCTGGTGTCACATGTAAACACTAGAAAGAGGAAAGGATAGAGAAGGACATCAGATAACCTCTAGTTTCTGCTTCTCACTGCCACTGGAGAGATGCTTTATGATTTTCTTGCATAATTTTATTACTTAGAAGCTTGAAAGTTTTTATTCAGATATGCACCTGTTGGTAAAGGAAATTCCCGTGGACTTTGTTTTCAGACCAATGCTTTATTCTTTTCTTCCGGGCAGTTGGGGGTGGGGGCGTGACACATGACTTCAACAAATGTGTACAAACTGAGAAGAGAAAAAAAAAAGGAAGAACATTTTTTCTTAAAGGGTGTTGGAACAGTTTCACTTTTCTTTTAATCTATCAAATATTTGCGTACAGAATAGCTGTTGCATGCTTCTGTTGGTAAATAACTTATGATGAATTTATCTGGCGTTGTTGTATTCCTTTGGAATAACTTTATGCAGCTCTATACCTTTCTCTAGGTTTGGAACATTGTAGCTCTTCCACCTTTTCTTTTCTTTTTCCTCCTCCCCCACCGATATTCTTATACAATATTATTTTCTGTGCAAGATTCTTAATAGGGATCATGGATATCCATTGCGTGTGATTGTCCCTGGTGTTATTGGAGCTCGTTCTGTCAAATGGCTTGAGTCCATCAACATTATTGTAGAAGAATGCCAGGTAAAGTACTTTCCATGCTTGTGCTCTTGAACAGTCGCCAATAGCTTTATGGAGTTTGTATTGGTCTTCTGCAGGGTTTCTTTATGCAAAAGGATTATAAAATGTTTCCCCCTTCAGTGGATTGGGATAATATCAATTGGTCGACAAGGAGGCCCCAAATGGATTTCCCTATTCAGGTATGTTTTTATCAATAGGTTGTAATTGATATGAAGAATTATGAGAAGCTGCATTCTTGTTGTTGTAATCTTGTGCAATTTTAGTAGTGGTTACTAGAATAGAGCTTTTCAAATATCCCCCATGCTACTTGGACTACGTTTTTCAAGAAATTTCATTTTTCACCTAATCTTAGTAAAATTTCACTAATGCAATCGTGGGACACGTGCAGTAACTGAATCTTAGGAAACTGCTCCCAGCCTATGCATATTGTGTTTTTTCTTCGTTGTTGCTCGGAGATAATGATTCTTGAGTTTGAATTTTGTGCTGTTTGCAGTGTGCGATATGCTCTCTGGAGGACATAAACTTGATAAAGCCTGGAAAGGTTAGTACAGTCCTTTACATCTATTATTTTTGTGCAACTTGTGCACTTAAATTAGATTTCCAGACTGCATCTTCTATTTCCATCAACAAATTCTATAGGCCCATTCAAGCCATTTACATCTACAGTAAGATGCTTTCTTCCGCAACTCAGTTTTGCTTCGAGGGACAAGGTTTTCGAAAACCAACCAATTAAACACACTGAAAGACAGCTGCTTCCGAACACTGTTTTAGTGAAACATCTCTTATGTTTTGGGATTTACTCAACATTTAACTCGATGCACAAAAGAGTAGAATCCAGACCTTCTGGTGACCACTGAATTTGAAAATTGAGATTCCATAAGCATTTGAACTGGTAGACTGATGCAACTATTTCAGTTGCCTCTATGGCTTTTACTATAAATATATATGTTATAATTCTTGAGGCATTCCTACTGTTCTTTTATGATGGCTATTCTTGAAAGCCGACCTAGTGCCTGTAAATAATCTTTAATCATGAATATGGATTTTGTCCAAGGGCGAATCTTTGTTGCTTCTCTCACTACAGCTGATTTACTTGATCTAAATGCTACCTCCTAAGCGTTAAATCACTGTAGAATAAACTTTTTGCCATTTATCAGATAAATGTCAAGGGTTATGCGGTATCAGGAGGTGGACGAGGCATAGAGAGAGTAGATGTATCTGTTGACGGTGGCAAAACCTGGGTGGAGGCCTCCAGATCACAGAGAGCTGGCATTCCATACATTGCTGATGCTGAAAGTAGTGATAAATGGGCATGGGTGCTTTTTGAGGCTGAAGCTGACATCCCTCAGAGCACTGAGATAGTTGCCAAAGCAGTATGTTACATATTCTTTTACAATGTCATTATTATTTTTCAGCTAGTGCATGAGTTTGGTAAGTCCTATCGTACCCAATAATAGAGATACTAATATAAAGGTGGCTTAATTGTATCCTAAACCGACTTGCTTAAAGTCCCAGCCGCTTCAGTCGGTATGGAAAATGCTAGCCTTGTAGTGCAACATTTTACTTCAGGTTCTGTATTAACTTGGTGTTTGTCCAATTACTTCCAGGTGGATTTCGCCGGAAATGTCCAGCCTGAAAATGTAGAAGTCATTTGGAATTTGAGGGGGATACTAAACACCTCATGGCATCGTGTCCATGTTCGGATCGGTCACTCAAATCTATAGGTAAATTACAAGGAGCTGCACCAAAAAGCTTTTTCGCATCCTGCACAATCAATAATCAGTTTTATGCACAACTCCTACTGTAAATGCCCAAAAATATATCAAATGCTTGAGAAGGGTGGCTGGGTTGTTTATGCTGTGAATGGAAAATAAAATTGGCATAAGAGAGAGTTGCTTTCTTCTTTCTACTGTGATGTATCTTTGCTACTATATTTCACTACAACTATACTTCTGCTGAAATAATGCTTTGTCCGGTTCTCTTACCTTTTGTTTTCAAGTATGTCGTGTCCTTTTATAGCATATTACAATTTCTTGTTTTATGGTTCTAGTAGGGAAATAAAATTGGGTTCAGGAGGGATCTTTGATATGTTGAATTCTGTCTCCAGGTAAATGAGTATGTTTGTCTCATTGCTTGAGCTTTATTTACTCCCTTCTGGACTTCAATTTTTATCTCAACCACACACTGACACACACACATTGTGAAATCTTATGCCAGTTGTGAAAATTGACATAAAGCGAGCTGAAACGTCTAGATATTTGGGGTCCCAACTTCGATCCAATACTGGTAGAAATAGTTGTTAATGTCCACATCTAGGTCACCTCTGCAACTGATGAGATTGATGAATGCCGTTGGATATATTGCCAAAGACCCTAGCCATTGGATCATTGATCAATTATTACCCTTTTGTCTCCTCTATATTAATTATAGATCAGTAGGGCAATGTTCTTGAACATACCCAATCTTGTCTTTTCTTTAATTTTAATTTTCTTTAAATAATTTTTTTTCCATTTGTGATGGTAGGAGCCTAGAAGGATCATCTTTTCTTGTGGTGTGTGTTGAAGAAGAGAATCTTTGCTAGTTTTTCAATAGTTCTTGTTGGATTTGAATTTGCAACTAATCTGTTTGTCTATAGATTGTTTACCACTAACTACCCACTTATTAAAAAGATCACTTATCCATGCATGTGTATGATGCAGGGATAATTATGTTCTCTAAGATAAAGTTAATTACAAAATTAGAGAATTTAACTGCCACATAATAATAAAAAAAATGATTAATTATTTTTAGACGTATTACGCAATTTGACATTGTCTTTTTGCTTTTTAATATTTAATGAAGTCAAATGTGAGACGGCCTTTGTTCTACACCATGTGTTTAATCATAATGTATGAGTAAGTTCAAATAAATGTAATAGTTCACGCGGTCGCTTGCCCACCGCTACTTTGATCTTTAAATAACCAATCTATGTCTTTTGAGCATATTTGTTTGTTTAGCTCATCTAAAATCTCAAGGGTGGCACCATTTGTTTATACGCTTGGACACATGCCCCTTTGGAATTTCATAATTGATCCTGAAATGCTTAGTTTAATATGAATATCTTGACTTATAATCCAACTATAATGCTCATAATGTAAGATCACAAACTTGAAGTTAATATAATGTTGAGTAGTCACTTGGTTCAATGGTTTCGCCTTTATATTTATATGTATAAAGTTTGAAGTTCAAACCTGAAGGAATTTTTTATAAATTTTTGTAAGTATATATTTGAAAAAAAAAAAAAAAAAGCCCATCAAGTCGTAGGACTATCGACCTCTAGGAAGTATCTTCATATATTAACCTCATAATATAAATTTATTATTCATTGAAACACCTTCACAGTTGAGTGGCCAAATATTCATTGAAATAACTTCATAGTTGAATGGTCTTTGTCTTAATGATATAGGTTTCACACAAAAAGTGTGAGGTCAACAGTTTGAATTTTATTGAATTTTTTATGTGTGTAAAAAAATGAAAATTGATAAAATTAGTAATTGAGTGATCAATTAATTTAGTAGCATCGCCCTCACATATATAAGTGAGAGAATTAAGATCTAACATGTGTAGATATTTAATTTTTTAGAGAGAGAGAGAGAGAGGTAAAAAAAACTTCTCACAAGATTTGTGGTTCCGTGGCTAAAGAGTTGACATCTTGCCAATCCATCCAACTGATTAGATTTTGGCCCACTTTCAAATCTTATTTTTATTCTTTGGCGGTTGGATGATGAAAAAGACTAGAGCTTGACATAGACTCGAGAATTTGAGTTCATCTCATTTATCTTTTTTCTATTTCACTCGAAATTTTAATTCTATGTTTGGAACGATTAATGATGTCTCCCATACGAAAGCTCACTTGTTAATGTCAGCCTTATTTCTTGGAGTCATGTAGTGGGCAACAAACAAACCTAGAGAAGTTCTATGTAATATATAAACAATTAACAAATTAAAGGACTTTTTTTTTTAAATAACGAACTCATTAAATTACATATGAAGATAAAATTATTAAATAACTTGTTTATACTTTTCATTATTTTAGAAAAAGATATTTGGTTAAATATAATTACATACTTCGAAATACACTGTTCTGTAGAAAAATATACACTATTAAGTCATTTTAATTCTAAATGTGGGAAAAAGGATTTTTTTTTTTTCGCCATACTTAGTAAAAGGGGAATGAGGCCTGTAATTTAGAGAATTACATTACATGACTATAAATCACTATGGTTGAAATGTCAATATTTATCCTCAAAGTATATATATATATGTGTGTGTGTGTGTGTGTGGGTGGGTGGGTGTGTGTGTGTGTGGGTGGGTGTGTGTGTGTCTCTCTCTCTCTATATATATATATATGTGTGTATATATATATATATATTTTTTTTTTTCTTTGGTTTTTAGAAAGAGGTGGAATATGGGCATGCCGCACTAGCATAAACTAAAATAATTGAACGGCGGTGATCTTATGAACCTCGATGATTGGAACATGCAAGTGAGTTTCCATAACCACGTGCTTAAATATGCTAAGTAATTTATTCAATTAAATTTCGTTTCCCACTACATCCAATGAATCATATTCCATCTCTAATCATATTTTATATTCCTAATCCAGTTAGATGTTACGGGACCAATTCGCAACCTCCCTTAATTTGTCACTAACAAGTCATATTTGATGTGATTTGACCCTAATCTCTAACTACCCAATGATTCATCACGCATAAACAAACACACGTTATGGGTCACACGCCTTATATTTTATGTGTGAGATTAATGACGTTGAGCCAAGTTACCACTCAGCATCACGAGAGGAGTTCATTAGGTTCAAAATCCTACCTTACACTTTATGTATGAGATTAATGACGTTAAGCGAAATTACCGTTCAACATCACCTGTTAATGAGTTAAGTAATATCGTTCTCATATTTATATTTGTAAGATCAAGAGTTGAGTACAAACGAACCCTAAGTGCATTTTGTGAGGAAAAATTACATACACGCACTGTTCAATAACACCCTTTAAAATAATAGTTAAATTTATTATACTACCAATAGTGTCACGCAATTTTCGTGCGCATAAGTTTTTTTTATTACTTTATACTTTTATATTTTTTTGCGCATTTCTCCTTCATCTATAACTATTTTTCAATACTATTTAATATCATTTTTTTTTTCAATTAGAAAAAATGGACTACGCCATAGAGGATGGATTTTGAGAATATTGATTTGTGGATTTTACAAAGATACAATTATAGCTTTATTAAATTATTTGTAAAGGTTTAATTTGGAAGATAAATTTAAAAATATTAATAAAAATAGTACACAAACTACTTTTTATATGATGAATTTTTCATTTTATTCTTCAGTCTACATTCTCCAATTTTTTAATATGCTGGCATAATCAAAGAGCAATTTATGTAAAAATCAAAGAATAACTTCACAAATTAACTTTCCTTTTATGATAGTATAAATCTCATCCAATTGAGATTAATTATATTTATTATAAAAAGTAATTGATAATAATTCAATTTTTTTTATTAATTACATAATAAATACAGCATTAACAATTAACCTGATCAGTTCGACAAAATTCAATTAATATTAAAGTTTCCCACCCCACTCCCCAACCCAACCCTGGTTTTATATGTATCTGCCAAACCAGATTAACTTATCAGATGCACCAGAAGAATGGACACATTATTCATATCTGTCTCCTCCATACTTCCTTCCTTATCCTTTCTCCTACTTCTCTTCTCATTCATCCAGTATTGGAAATTCGGGCAAGCCCGGAAAGTCTTTAAACCCGGCCCGACTTCATATCCAATAATTGGATGTTTGGTTTCTTTCTACAAGAATCGTCGGCGTCTGTTGGACTGGTACACTGACATGCTATCTGTGTCGCCGACGCAGACGATCATTATCTCCAGATTCGGTGCTCGCCGGACCATCGTAACAGCCAACCCACAAAACGTGGAGTACATTCTGAAAACGAACTTCACCAACTTTCCAAAAGGGAAGCCCTTCACTGAAATTCTTGGAGATTTTCTTGGCAATGGGATATTCAATGTGGATGGTGATCTATGGTACAACCAGCGGAAGCTGGTGATCCACCAGTTCAATGCCAAGGCTTTGCGGGACTACGTAGAGAATATAGTGAAGGAAGAGGTGGAGAAGAAGCTGTTGCCAATGCTGGAATCAGCTGCGGAGGAGGTGGAGAGTAAGTCCGTGGACTTGCAGGATTTGTTGAGAAGGCTGGCGTTTGATTTGGTGTGTAGAGTTTCGTTAGGGTACGATCCTTGTTGCTTGGAGTACCATTCTTTGGATGCATCACATCCCATTGTGGAAGCTTTTGATGTGGCCTCAGATATGTGTGCAAGAAGGGGTGCAGCTCCATTGTCAGCCATTTGGAAGGTGAAGAGGTTCTTTAATATTGGATCAGAGAAAAGGCTTAAAGAAGCTATTGGAAGAATCCATTTGTTTGTAAATGAAGTAGTTTATGAGAAGAAGAGAATATTAATGGGCTGCTCCAAATCTGATCTTCTGTCAAAAATGGTGTTGGAGGGGGAAGAAGATGAGGAGCTTGTGAGGGATACAATGATAAGCTTCATCATGGCGGGCCGGGATACGACGTCGGCCGCAATGACTTGGCTTTTCTATTTGCTCTCTTGCCATCCTCATGTAGAAAATGAGGTGGTGAGGGAATTAGGGCTTGTTGAAGATGATCATCAAAGTTTGTCGGAATATGAATCATTAAAAGAATTGAGATGGTTAAAGGCTTGCATTTGTGAGTCCATGAGGCTCTTCCCGCCAGTTGCATGGGACTCCAAGCATGCCATTTCCGACGATTTGTTGCCGGACGGGACCCGGGTCCGGGCTGGAGACCGGGTGACTTATTTCCCATATGGTATGGGGAGAATGGAGGGTGTGTGGGGAGAGGACCGGTTAGAGTTCAAACCGGAGAGGTGGATTTCTGAGATGGAACAAGGTAAAATTAAGGCATTAAAGAATGTCGGCCCATATAAGTTTCCTGTCTTTCAAGCCGGTCCAAGAGTGTGTCTCGGCAAAGAAATGGCCTTCGTTCAAATGAAGTATGTAGTGGGTTCAATTCTGAAGCGGTTCAGAATCAGACCGGTGACTCAAGACCGACCGGTGTTTGTGCCACTCCTTACGGCTCACATGGCCGGAGGATTTAAAGTGTTTGTCCGTAGAAGACAATAACATGCAATGTATAATACAAAATTATATGGGCTAGTTTGGTTGAATTTTTAAGTTATCTCATGATTATTTATCATGTGATAATTTATGTGATTTTTTATCATTGTGATATGATTTTTTTGATTGGCATGATAAAAAAACCCATGGAAGATGGCAAGTTAATTTATTATGAAAATTGCACATTTAAACACGGGCTTTTGATATTCATGAGGACCTAAGTAAATGTCACTCCAACCAAACGAATAATAAAATGGTATAAAAATACTACATCCCATATTATCATCCCAACCAAATTAGCCCTAGTTCGGTTCGATTTTTAAGTTATATCATGATTATTTATCATTGCACTATAGTTTGATTTGCATGATTATTTTTATGTAGGTCCACATAATTGTTGGTTGTTGTGTTTAGTTCAACATTAAATCATCTTAATTACACCTAGTAAATTATCTTTTTATTCTTACTCAAATATAAAATCCACAATTTCAAAAATTAAAGGGTAAATATATAATTTCAACACAAGGAGTAGACTTATGAATAACTAATCCCATGGGTGGTGGTAGGTTAATTTATCATGAAAATTGTATATATAAACACAAGCTTTTGTTATATATGCAGGCTTGAATGTTTAGTATCATTTTATTCAAACGAATGATAAAGTGGAATAACAACACTTTATCCGACTTTATATTTTTATCTCACTTATCATTCCTATCAAACTATCCCTAAATGCATAACAATGTTCTTTAAATTTATATTGGCGACTTTGACATCAATACATCAGTTTGATTGGTTTGATTATCTTGGGTCATATTGTAGACTGATGATCACCTAAAAACTGGGTTATGGAGTATTTGGTCTGGTGATGGGAGGCGACAGGTGGGCTCACTGATCCAGACGTATCAGCTGGAGTCAAGCGAGGGGAACTAAAACTATAATGCCAATTTAAACCATGTGCTGCCGCAAGACTTGGCCAGACAGGGTGGTTATGCTACGTTAAAGCCCATCATATTTGTTATGACATATGGTATGTGTACTTGTTACATTTTCTAATAAGGAAGTTTATTTATAAAGATTTACACCCCACGTGTTGGGATTAAAAATAAGCAATTAAAATATGAATCTTAATTTATTAAAAATGCGTAAATTATATTAATAATTAAATCATAAAATAATACTCAAGGAAAAAAAAAAAAGAAATTACAACCTACTTCATCCGTAGAAATATTTAGGTAATATTTGAATATAAATTATATATTTTGAATTATATATTTTAGGAGAATGAATTTTGGGAATTGGATTGAGGAATGTGAAATTTGTTTTGAAAATGTAATATATATTTGTTTATGTTTTGATAATAGTAAGAAAATTATTTTGAAAAAATTTGATATTTTTGTTTATATTTTGAAAGGAAACAAATTCTATTGTAACAATCAAATTAATGCCTTTTTGTTAGATTTTTGGAGCGAAAATGAAATTAAGTGGATTTTTTACTATTAGAATAATAATAAAATATTTATGATGTATAATATATATATTGAAAAATGGAAAAATTTTGCGAATAATGAAAGATAGAAGAAGGTATTTTAAAAAAATTTATTTGGCATTTTGGAGGAAAAACTTTTATATGTTCGGTTACATTTTGGGAAAACAAAATTATTTCCCCAAAATTTAACCAAACATAGCCTTACTTTTTTAACCAGAAATACTTATCACTGCAAGTCAAACCCTGAATTTCATGTCCGAATTCAAATAACCTCTTAAAAATAGAGTCATTATCACTACTCATTTTAAAACTTGAAAGTCCTAATCCTACAAATAAAAAACAGAAAAAATTAAATCTTTTAAAAACTAAGATTTTAAACAATTCATTTTTAAATAATCGAATCAAATTCTTGTCCTACTACTGTCTCTAATAATATAAAAGGCAACATAAATTAAGTAAAATTCGAGTACTTTGCCAGACACCAGTGTTGGTGCAATAATATTATATACTCTTCTCCAGATTGACAATTTGAAATGTCTCTTTTTTGACTTTAGAAGTGCATAGACATGGCAGACTCACTATTGGCACGATGATTCACATGCTACAATATAAACTGTTTGTTTTGGTCATCAATTGTTGTAATAATATTATTAATAGTGTTATATATATATATATATATAGTACATGACAGCTAGCATGAAGTGGTTCAGCAACTTATTATTAGGAATGGGACGAGTTATTTTCAGATCTAGTAGTTGAATTAGGTGATGACTACAGCAAAATAATTGGCACGAGTAAAGGTGATTTAAGCAGCGATTTTTCCAATTTGCTATAATGATAAGCTACCAAATTGGTCGTTCCACTTTTCGTACGTACCGAGTTCATTGAGCGAGACTGAAGGCCTAACCTCTTGTAAGGCTTTCTCAAAATCCTGGACAAGGACGAGAGTTAACAAACTTCATGAGTCGTGCTTGTTAAAGCAAACAAAGTTGAAAAAACATACGATTTCAGACTCCACTTGCAGACCCCCCTCCACCACCCCACCCCCTCCCCACCCACCCGCCAAAAAAGAAGAAAGGAAAAAGAAAATTATTTTGTTTCAGCATGAGGGATCACCTGAAGATTTACTGGTCTCATATCCTCCTTTTTAAGCTTTGTAATTTCTGTACCCTGTTTAAGAGCCTCTCTCAGAGGACCCATTGAAGCATCTTTCACCAAATTCTTCATATCAGATCCCGAGTACCCTAAAACAAATAAAAACTTAGGTAATGTTTGGATATGAATTATGTATTTTGGATTATGTGTTTTGGGAGTGGAGTTAGAAAATATGAAATTTATATTGGGAAATATGATGCATGTTTATTTATGTTTTCAGAATAGTAAAAAAATTATTTTGAGAAAATTTGGCATGTTTGTTTATGTTTTAGGAGGAAACAAATTCTACTATAACAGTCAAATCAATACCTTTTTGTTAGGTTTTTAGAATGAAAATGAAATTAAGTGATTTTTTTATTGTTAAAATAATAATAAATATATATGATATATATAATATATTTATGCATATATTAGAAAATAGAAAAGTTTTGGGAATAATGAAAAATAGAAGAGGGCATTTTGTAAAATTATTTGACATTTTGGAGGGAAAACTTTTGTATGTTTGGTTACTACATTTTGGGAAAACAATCGGAAAACAAAATTGTTTTCCCAAAATGTAACCAACATAGCCTTAGAATTTCTCTTAATTACAATAAAATAAATGGAAGCAGTGGCAGGCATATATATTGCAGAAAAAATAGTTGTTTAGTGATTAATTCTGTTAAGCAGCTACCTTCAGTTAATTTGCAAATAGTATCAGTATCTTCATTTGTAAGGTTAAACAATCCATCTTTGTCCAGCAGGTTCTTTATGATCCAGGCTCTCGCTTCTGCACATAAAATTCAAAGAATTGAGGCTAAAGCAAAGAGAACTTCTACTAGGCTTATAGAGATGATTCCAACTTGAACCTGAAGTGGGGAGTGGAATATACAATCTCTTTGTGAGTCGTCTCCTTGCAGCCTCATCAAGTTCTTGAGGTCTGTTAGTTGCACCTGTTTCAGGAAACACATAGTCCACCATTTGCAGAATCTGAGAATAAAACTTTTTTTTTTTTTTCTGAGAGGACCTATAGATCTAATGAATAACTGGTAGTTAACAGCCAAATTCAAGCAATCGACTGCGATATAACGCACATACAAGACTTACTAAATTTATTGCAAAGACTAAATGTGTATTTGTGTATCCCCGGAACCATGTGCTAATTCAAATATCTTTTTGTTGCAATCATAACGGGTTGTAATTAGAATATCATAATTCAGCAGCTAAGATTGCTTTTATCACAGCAGATTTAGGACAACCCTGCTGATAACCAGTTCAGCAATTACCTATTAATAGAATTTGCTCGTTCCCACTGTCAAAGCCTTCCATTTCAATGAGGAATTGTGTCTTCAGTCGCCTACTGGATTCATGTTCTCCTTCTGATTTGCGCTGCAAAAAATATTGAGTTGCTCTATTGTTTCTGATTTTGAAAGTAGTAATTGGTAATTAAGGAAAAAATATACGGGGAGTATGGGTATTATGGCAGTAACATGATGAAGAGTCTGCTTCCATAGTGGATGAAAAAGTAATTGTGTTATAAATGACTTGCCTGACAAACACCTAAGGTGAGAGACATTAGGAAACCAGAATATACACATGCATATTTGTTGCTTTTATTTTACAAAGAACACAGCAAGACAAGATTGCGCTCATTTTCAACCCAGGCTTTTAAGAAGTTCACTTTTGGTTTTTGCAAATTGATAAGAAAAAACAGATAAAGAATACTAGTAAAAGAAGAGCAGAGTGATTTAAAGTCTTCAGAGAAAGGTATGCAGCTGTTTGAATCAAACACTTGTTAAAAGCATAACCTATCTTACCTGAGACAAAAGAGAATCAATTTCATCCACAAATATTACAGCAGGCTGACGACAGCTGGCAACACCAAAAAGAGCTCTCACAAGCTTTTCACCCTCACCTATCTGCAACCATCAATTAAAATTCGATAATTAGAGCAAATCAAACTTACACATTGGATCTTGTATGCGGGCAGTAGCAACTCAATGCGTCTTGGTATTGCCATTGACTATGGATCAACAAGCAATATATGAGAAAAAAATCCAACTATCATACTTGGTTCTATCCCAGGATTGCTCTGGCTATTGATATATAAGAGCATAACCATCAAAAGATTTAGGAATTGCACGCTGGAACATTGTATTTATAGATGTACTAATAATCAAGGAACAACAGTAGTATTTGAAAGTTTAATTCAGAACAAAAATGCATATCCAACTCTTGTCAACTATGACAATTCATTGCTTCTAAGCACTCACTTAGGTTCATGCCTAGCAGAAACACATACCCATTTGCTTGTCAATGAACTCGCTGATATGTAGAAAAAGGTTGCTTTAGCCTCTCCAGCTATTGCTTTGCCTATCATAGTCTTTCCAGTTCCCTACGGAGAGGAAGAAACAGTAATAAGCTGCAAATCTTTGAATCTAAAATCTTCGGTAATGTACTACATGCTTACAGGAGGTCCAAAAAGGAGAAGACCACGGCCTGGAGAACGGCAACCTTTAAAAATGTCAGGCCGCAACAAAGGCCATATCACCATCTCAGTCACACATTTTTTTGCATGCTCCAAACCAGCTTCCAGTATTTGCATGCACACCACACACAGACATCCCAATAAAGAAGGGAGAAAAAGACAAAAGTCAGATCAGCTAAAAGATCTATTATGTCTCTAAAAAATGGAAATCTCGTACCCTGACATACCAATATCATCCCAGCGAACATTGGGATCCCTGTCCATTATCTCATTGCTCACATGCTCAATAAGCCGTGGTTCTAAATTTCTTAGCTTTTCAGGAAGCTCACCATCAGGGCCACAAAGCAACTCCAAACTACATCACATATGGAACTTTAACACTCAACCTGGAGTACTTAAGAAACAATAAATACTTGCCTTCTCCTTTACTTGGGGAGACGAGGAAGAAAAAGGAGGAAGTATTCTCTAATGAGTATATATACGGAGTTTATCAACAAAGACTGATAAGATTAACCAAAAAGAAAAAATCCAAAGTCAAATGACATATACCATCTTTTTGTCGAGTCATCTATTGCATCATCACCTTTCCCAGCAATGCGTGAAGTCATATTGCCTGTATTATTTCCATTTGATCTGATAGGAGGAACAAAATTACCTCTGACGCCACGACGAGAAAAACCATAAGATCTGGCTCCATAACCCCTGTGAGTTCCACCATCACTTTGTGGTGAGACAGATGCACTTGGTGATCCAGTCAAGCCTCGCTTTTGCCTGGCCTCCATTTCCTGGAAGTGATGGGACCAAAATAAGCTAATTGCATATAAATCATAGAGAAAAGTTTCAAATATTTTAGCAGTATAGGGGAAATTCCTTGTATGCTTTTTCTTTCTTACACACTTCTCGAATTCTCTTAGTTTTGTTCTGAAAAATCCACTCCCACTTCTAACCAAAAGAAGAACGGCTAGAATTGAAAGCAAATAGACCCCTATCACCCATCCACCCCCGCCATTGTGTACCAAATTTAATTTGGACAGCAGAAGTTGAGCACTTATAAGAGCTTAACATTGTTGGTACCAAAACTTATTGATACTGATAACTGAGAAGTCATTTATGAGGAAATCTGCTTCAAGTGTCTAATTGTAGACTCCAAGAGTTTCCTGAAAAATCTGAAGAAAAGCAGGTGATGCTTTGGCAGTTTGGCTACCATGCTTAAAAGTGGTCTTTTGGAAAGTTCATTCTATTAAAGATAAAAGAGAAGAGATAATTGAATGTAATACAGTCACCTACCCAAAAATTTAGATTAAACAATGAGCGAAGCAGTACAGGCATTGTTTAAGACACCAACAATAACCACAGCAGAGTCAAGCAAATTTTGAAGATGTTCAGGAAATGAAGTGCATACCAGTTTTGCTCTAGCAGTAACAAACCCACCACCAGAGGCATCAACGTCAGCTTCTTCACCGCCTGATGGGGATTTTACATTTTCATTTCTGGGGCCAATAGTTTCCTGGTGTAACCGTTTTGTTTTAAAACTAACGCCAGTGGCTCCTTCGTCCTCTGCTTTAGTAATGGTAGGCCTATAATGATTTGGGGGATACTGGTGACTTGAATAGTTTTTCTCAAGAACAACACAATCCTCTGATATCTTATCTTTCATGAAACTTTGATTATTTTCTCTAGAACCATTTCCATACAAGGAAGTCAGTTTTGCCTGTATAAGAGTCTTTGAGGTCTTCAAAATGTCCTGCATGTCAAGTTGCTTTTTCTGACAAAAATGGTGAGATACAAGAGAAACAAATTAAATTCTCTCACAAAAAACATGAAATTAGATCTCTCAGATAATCATTCTAAACTTTTCCTATTCACTAGTAGACTGCACCCCAAAGCTTATGAAAAAGGCAAAAAAAGAGAAAAAATGACAAAAGATGACAAAAACAAGCCAGATCTTTCTTGATGAGTAAGCATCATACCAATCCATTTGTAGTTGTCTCACAGGACTGCGTAAAAAGCGCCTGAAAATACTTGGACTGCTTAATCTTCTCTATGTCAACATCACCTCTCTTTCTGAATATGCAGCTTGGATCTTTGCCTGCTTGTGCGAATGCTTGGCTAAAGTATTAGAGAATGCAAAGACATTATCAAGAAGGAATAATGAACATTAAATAAAACCAGCATTGGTATTTGGTACAACTGTCAAAGAATGCTGAATGGCCATAAATAAGACATAAAATGATAACAGAAAAGCAGCAAAAAAGTTAAGGAATTTGACACAAAAATAACACAGATCAACCAGGATTCCCTTCAGCTAGTGAACAAAAAGGTTAGATGAATCACCTGTTAAACAATGGTACTCACCAACTACAGATTTATTTCATTTCTTTCTCTTCTTCTTTTTTTTTTTTTTTTTTTTCTCTTTGCTTCATGATATCCAACAACATCTAGTCCATGTTTGCGAATTGGATTTCGGTGATTAAAAAAAAAAAAAATCCTATAATTGATTTTTGTATGAAATAATCAATACCGTGTAAAACTATCTGCAATTTACAAGTGAAGGGAGGGCCAGGGAGGATAACCAACTTAAATTCCAACGCAAACAAAGCATAATCCAAATTATTTCTTCAAATAAGCTAAAGTAACTCTTCATACTAGTTATATTAGTTCCAAATTTCCACTTGATAGGAAAAGGAGTAAGCCATACCGATCAGAATCGGGAATCAAGGCGCGCTTAGCCAAACCGAGCTTCGAAACGGCTTCACGGCGAATAGGACGAATGAAGGCCTCATCTACTGAGGAGTGGGAGTGGGAATCCAGGAAACCGATGAGCCCGAGGGATAGCACTTGCGCCGAGCTAAAATCCCCCTTCTCCAGAGCCGCATCTGCCCCGTATAGCAACGATTGGAGCCGCTTGAGGTTTTGATCGACTTCTTTTCTCCAACACACCTCCGATTCGCCATCGACTTGCGGTTTCGATGTCGCGACTACGGCAGGCTTCTCCTTTCCCGCCATTTTTCAGTGGTGCTGCTGTCAGAAAATGAAAGAATTTTCAAATCATTCGGCCGATAAATATTAGCTTGCGTCTTTGGGCCGAATTTGGGCCCAAATGTGGCCCGCTTCATTTTCTTAACGGGCCAACTCTAATAAACCTATTAGCCTAAGAAACCCTTCAATTTGGCCCAAAATTTGATATACAAACAATTTCAAATAATCCATACTACAATTTAAAAATAAATAAATAAATAAAAGGGTAATTTACACACTTAAATCACGGGTGCACCATACTATACTAAATTTTGAACAACTAGTTATGACTTTGGTTTTCAATTTTTAAAAATACCTTTTCGCAGTCAATATGAAATAATATAATATAAAAAAATATGATCAAAATGTAATAGAATAATTTATGAAATATATGGACAGTTGCATCTTACTTATATCTCACCTTTTTTCCAATTTTGATGTAAAAACTATTTGCCAGACATAGATTAATACTAATCGATATTATTAATATTGCATGTCATTTAAAATTTCACTATTATTTCTATATACAATATCTATTCTATACTATTATAAAAAGAAAATATTGTTTTATGTTTAAAGTGAAAGTTATTTGTGAGTTTTTACATAATTTACCATTCAATTATTCATGCAACTAAAATAGATAATGTAGTTTAAAGAATAAAATGAAAAATTTAGTACAAAAAGATGGTTTAAATACCAAATTTATTAATTTTTCAAATTTCTCATTTACGTTGCTTTTTAGAAGTGATGGTTCAATAAAATTACAATTGTATTTTTTACAAAATCCACAAACCCACAAATTCATATTGTCAAAATTTCATCTTTCTTTATTTTCTTTATCATATCAAAACATCTAACACAATTATAATTTTACTCATTATTTAAGTTATTTCGTGTATTAATTTTAAATGATTCAATAAATAGTGTATTTAGTCTTGTAAAGATATGAAGACTAAACCGAATCAACTTTTAGCAACGTATCAAACGTTTCTTTCTATCTATGCTGCTTTTTCACATTCCACAACATATAAATACATCACAGCAGCACTGCAAGTATCACAGTTAATGGCAACCTATGCAATAACTAATTTACATTGACATATCTATCCAACCCAGAAAAGCACGTGAAACAACAAACTGGAAAAGTGAGAAGTTCAAAATCCTATTTCTATCTACAAGGATCAGTGCCTTTATTCCTTTGGTGCTTGTGAAACAAACTGCATCACTCCTGCCGTCGAAAATCCATGTGTAGAGATGTTTGGTGAAGAATAAGTCCCAGGAAACTATTCAACTAAATCCTAGTCATTAGCAAGCAGTAACATTCCTCTTATTTCATGTGTTGGCGGGGGCATCTGACGGCAGTTTTCGGTTGAGGAAGCGAATGACAGCGTCTTCAACCCTGTCAGGTCAATAAGGCATTTCAGATGCTTATTATATGAGTTCAAATTGAGCATACTTGGAATAGCCATGGAAGAAAAACCATGATCTGAGGTACTTGTAGAGCATATGTTGGATGGAGTTGAGAAATGAGAATGCTATGAAAAGAGAAGCTTAAATGTTTAAATGAATATGTGAATACAAATATAAACCATACCAGGGTTGGTTGAAGAAATCGGCATGGCGCTCTTTCTCTGGGTTGCGACTTGTTTCTTCAGTAACAAGCTTCAGGTCCTTGTTTTGAGAATCTATCAGGGTATTAATGAACTCTATGGGTGACTGACTAAATCCAAGAAAGAAGGCCCTTCTCCGACGGTGCTCATGATCTTTCTTATTGCAGTACAAATTGCTTCATCACAGGCATCAACCTCCTTTGTTTTTTCAGTGTTGGCCAGCAAAGCATTCAATTCCCTCTGTATTGGGAAAGGTACATCAACCAATACATCATAGCATGCAGTTCCAACAGGACTATTTCCTGAAAGTTTGATCCTGTGTTCTAAGTGTATGGGCTGTGGAGGAAACAAGTGGGGTGTAATCTTTTGTGTGACTGATGAGAACTTGACCTTGCCTTCCCCAAATATTTTTTGAAGCGGTGGATCACAGTTGAAGGAAGATGGGTCGTCTGGACATTGCAATTTTCGAGCCTTGACATACTGCCACAATGCAGCCATGATTCTTGCACGAGTATCGACCTCAATACCCAAAAGCTCTGTCAATGCTACCGAAAGCTTATACTTCTCAGGCATATAATTCATTTCTAGTCTTATGCTAGCGGTAAATTCTTGATCCCCTTTCCTTTTGACCTCAAAGCCCTCATGAGGAGCAGGCGATCGAGTACTGTCCCATATAATCAAATGGTTATCAGGATATACTTTCTGATCCAGGGTAATGGTAACTCTCCTGAAAAATGATGAGAACATTGGGAAGGAAGAGCTTGATTTCTGCATCATTGCAGCCTGGTCAGGATCCATTCCCTCCTCCATAATCCTCCCTACAATTTTAAGAGTCCATGTGGGTGGCTCGGCATTTGGTTTCTTGGGAATGGTGCGAATCTGATTCGCAAAAGTATTGAAGACATAAATGCGAAGCGTTTTCTGAATGTAAGCCGGCATCTTCAGAGCCTCTTGGATATCGATTTTCTTTCTCATCAAAGCAGTATCCACTCGAGATTCAAACTCAAGAAGCTGAGTATAAAGAGCAGACTCAGGCAAAATAGCTGCAACTCTTTCCTGTAACTGTTTCTCGGGAAGCCTCTGCTTCTTCCTGCGAGCAGCAGCTGAAGAATCGATTATCCTCATTGGAGAGGCTGTGTTGGAAGGTGAAAACCTTGGCGGAAGCACATGTGGTTTTTGTGGGAACCGTTTAGCATTAGCACTTCCAGCGCCTGAAACGGAGGGAGATTGAGAACCCAAATTTGCAACCCCACTGGAATGACCCTGGTTGAATGCCAGCCCCTGAGCAGCTTGAAACTGGGCTTGGATTCTTGCATGGGCTGCAATCAATTTAGCATGGGCTTGAGCCTGAGCCTCGGCCTTTGACTGAGCCTGGACAAGGGCTTGCACCTGAGCTTCAGAAAGCTGAAACTGGCCAGGAAATCCAGATCCCAATTGTTGCTGCACAGATGGATTCACAGGCAAAGAATTTCCAAAAGGGGATGAAGCCCCAATATTCTTTTGAGGATTGTTGCTATTTGCAGACATGATTATATCTCTTAGCAAACAGTATAGCTGACTGAATCCGTAGCTTAGACTGATATTTGCAAAAACAGTCCTGGATTTCAAGAATTAAAATTTATTGAAAGCCACTCATCATATAGAAAAGCTTCACAAGAAATAATTTCACTAGGAGCCCAAAGGAATAAGAAAAAACAAAAAGCTTTCAGATAAATAGAGCTGCTTTGTTCGGATTAAAGACTTCATTCATTCAAAAATAATGAGAATTAGCATCAAATACACAGCAAACAGACTGAGGTTTTATGAAAACCCTAAGCGTTAACCAAACCCAGAAACAATTATATATAATCCAAAAAAACGATGAAAATGAGAAAATCAAAATCTCTGTATCCTAAAAATTCTATTTCTGGAATCGAAGTAGCTACACCGGTATGTTACAACAAAATTCAGCTGAGATTATACATACAAATTTATAAAATCCATACCAGATTTAAAATAAAAACTTTAATTAAAACATAAAAACATATTCCTGCTCAAGAGTTAGGAAGCAAATTCTTACTGGCTGAGTTTGCTGAATGTTTATTTTGCATTTCTGTTCACCGTTCTGCTCTCAGGACAGTCAGCTACGACGACGGGGTGATGCAGTTTTCTCACCCGTTGTATTCCCAAAGATGGCCTTAAACGCGATGGGCCTAAATATCAATTGGAAAACTATATTTATGGGCCGACACATTTATTTGGGCTAGAGGGCGATCAAATCATCCTTTCTAGGCTACAATTTTGTATATCCTTGATTTTATATGTCATATATAATTGAAAATAAATATTTATATTTAGAAATTCAACTCAAGATTGATTATTAATAATTTTTTAAAATTCAAATTTAATAAATTGATAATTGTAAATGCCGAGTAGTTAATTGAACCTATGGCATCACCTTTGTACTTATATATGTGAAGTTCTAGGTTCAAATTATTGGTGTTTGTGTATAAAAAAAAGATTAATAATGATTATTATAAGTATAATACGATGGCTATAAGATTGACTTGCATCTCCTTTTCAACTTTGATTAATAAAATTCACCATTTAGTTCTCTTTACAAGTAGCCAGTCAAAAAAAGACACGTAAAAGTCAGTGTGGTAGGAAAGGAGGACAGATCACATGGTTAGCCGACAAGCCTTCCTTCAATCAAGCATTTCAAAGCAGGAGTTACCCTAAAAAAAAAAAAAAAAAAAAAAAAAAGAGAGATTAAAGTTTACTAATTTTATTTAACCATCAAAATAACTTCATGCACAATTTCAAACTTCAAACTCTTCAAAAAAACCTACAACACCGATAATTAGGAATCATTTAGTCGGACAACACTGCTCTTACACTAATTTTTTTATAATTTCTGCACACACCACCAGGAGTCCGTTAAGTTAGAACTCTCACCTAATACTTTATGAGTAAAATTTATTACAGTGGATCAAATGGCCACTTTCTGCTCTTACACTTATACATATAAAGTTTAGAGTTCAAATTCGAATGGCGTTCATTTTTTGTGGGCTGCTATCTGTGAATGAACACAGTTCACGTCCAATTCCATTAGAGATTTACATTAGATTACACACAGTCAATGTTTACATAAAGGTGTCCCTATCACTTGGACTTAGAGTTTTCAACAATCCTCCTTCAAGCTACCATAACACAACAAGTTAAAATGAATTCATTGAGACAATTTCTTCCACTCTCAAGAGGCCTCCACTGCAGTTCACCAGAATCAGAATCCGGGCAGCAAGTATATATCGCCATGTGATTAGCATTAGATGATCCTATTACCAGGAGTTCATCTCCCAAAGACTTGAACGCGACCCCCCAACCTCTGTGGTAATCGGCCCTCACCGGGACCGGCCCCAACTGCTTCCATGTGTTAGTTCTCTTCAAATACACCTTCAGCTGGTTGGTAGAAGTTTCTAGAGAGTACAGTTCATTATTTACCACAGCAAGAAGAGGTGGTGAATGGGAGGATCGAACCGGATCATCTTTAAGCATATCTTCTATCAGTTCCCATCTGTTAGTCCTTTCATCAAAGAATTCACCACATGTTAGTTCTCCATACTCATTTCTCCCTCCAATAACATAAAACTTACCATCCATATAGCAGCCGGCACAGAGCTGCCGACTCCTTTTCATCAATGGGAGCGGCTCCCACAACCCTTCATCCGGATTATATTTCTCAGCCGTGTTGTAGATTTCACCTTCCAACCCGGCTGCCCTCCCACCGGCCACATAAGCACAGCTCCCGCAAGTGGCTGATGCAAATAAGCATCTTGGGGTGATCATAGATGGACCTTTGTACCATTTGTTCTTGGCCAACTCATATCTCCAAATGACGAGACCATTGACCTCGTTGCCCAAAACAAGCAGATGAGTTCCGGCACAAAGGGATTCTTTATCTCCAGAAACGAAACAATGATCCGATGGCAGAACCGGTAGCCTCCTACGGGACTTAAACTCGCGATCAAATGCCCACCAAGTTCTTTCTCCACTAGCAGACATGAAAACGGAGGGCTCTTTAAATCCGATCGCCTTCCTGATCTTGTAAAGCTCGCCGCTTTTTAAAAGAGTGGAACACCTCTTGTTGACAAAACATAACTTCCAATACTCTGATCTTGGGAACCTAGCGAAAATTAGACTCTCTAATTCGTAGCTAAGAGATGAAATGCATGAATAATCTGCATCCTGAGGTTCTTCACTAGATGAACCATCAGTACTACCACCACTAGAATGGTAAAATCCGGTATGATGATCAGATCTATTGCTACCCTCAGACATCCTAAACCTTTTGGGGGCAGATACACCAAGAGTGATCCAATCACTGCAGCTAAAGTTCAAATCAAAGTCACGATGGCGACTTGGATGAGGAGCATAATCACCAAAAACTTCCTCTTCTACATCAGCTATAACATTGCTTCCTTCAGTCATTGAAATAACAATTCCAAAACCAAAATCCTCTGAGTTCTTTCATCTAATTGAAGAAAATATAGGAATGAGACATAGAAACAATCGCCAAGTCCAAAGCACAACTACCCTTGTTGCAATAATCTAAACATCATAAGCATAGTATATGTCTGAACAATAGAATGACCAAGAATCAAGACAAAACCAATCAACTATTACTATATGTAAAGCCAAATGTCTCAATCTTTAATGTGTATAATATGATCAACTAGTCAGTTTCCACAAGAAAAAAATAACACCTTTATCATACCATCCATACAGAGAAACAGAAAACACCCGTTCATAAGTTAAATGAAGTGAAAGATAGCATGGTTCTTTCAAATTTAAAAGCAATTTCCCTTCAAAAGACATGGGGAAAATTGAAATTTGATAGCAAGATCAAAGTGTAAGCACTTGAAAAATACACTTTGTATCACAATTTATGATTACTGGAAGTAATCAACCAACTTGGATTGATGATTTACAGTGAAAAAGAAGAGGCTTTATTTAAGCAATTACTCTTTAAATGATGGAAAACATCATCAAATACACTTAAATTAAAACCCTCCAAAAATAAGGAACATGTACTTATCTCAAACCAAAATCAGAAATCAGACCTCCCCACAAATTCAAATGAACATATATACATACATAGAACATAAAAAACACATTTACATAACTGTACTAGTGTTTTTCATGATTTAATACTTAAAAAGCATGCTATATAGAAACAAATATACATCCATAGATGTAGGCAAATAGAAAAAACAACAGCAATGATAATAATAATTTAGAGTACCTGCAGAAAAAAATCAAGAAGTATGACTAAGGAGTAGGCAATGATGCTGCATAAAAACAAGAAGCCCACGAGTTCAACTCCCAGGAGAAGCACAGTGACCGCACAAACTACAGAACCCTTTCAACAGAGTTGAAAAAGGATTAATACAACCTTAAACATATATATATATAGTGTAAGTATATATAGCACAAAAGGATAAGGAGGCTGCGGGCATTGAAGAAAGGGCAGTATATAGTAATGCAAGAAGGGAAGACGGATTCTTGAAATAAAGGGACCCTTCCATTTGCTGAAAAGAATTAAAATATACTTGAAAATTGTTAAAAAATGACAAAATCAAAAATTGCATCTTTGATTTCGGGAAAGCAGGTGGGTTTGTTTTGTCTTTTTATTACATAAAAATAAAAAAGGTGATTTTGAGTGAGAGAGAAAAAAGAGGAGTGTTTGTGCTGACTAGCTAGTGTTTGATTGTGTATTGTGGGAATATTCAATTCTGAAGGACAGTGGGGGAATATTAAATGAAATGGTGAAAAGTTCCTTCTTTTTTTTTTTTTTCTTCTTTCCTTTTCTTGAAAAAATAGAAATATTGTTTTGGAAAAATATAATTAAATATATTTTTAATTTTCTTTTAAAACACACATTTTTAATATATATTATATTTTTATTATTATTCTAATATTAAAAAAATCACTCAATTACATTTTCACCCAAAAAAATCCAACAAAAAAGCATTGATTTGACTGATATAGTAAAAAAAATATCTCCCTCAAACATACCAAAAAATAACTTTTCATTTTTTAATAATTCATTTTCCTAAAACACACAATAAATACATAATAAAATCAAATAAAAAACATAACCAAACATTTCCTTTTTTTTAAGGGAAAAAAGAGATGGAAATATTTTAATCCTGCAATGAAATGAACTGCAGCCAAAGAATAGTTTGGATGGTTTTATTTGGTGAGATACATTGTATTATAGATATTAAATTAATATTTTCTTATTTGATTGATGAAATAAAATATAATTTTATATTATTATATTTATATGTATAAATATAATATAAGAAGAGATATATGTATATATATGTAATGATTATATTTTTTGAGATAATGAGATTCAAGATATTTTGGAGATATTTTTGAAATTCCCTTAGAAATATCTCGTGCATTTATAGGAAAATAAATATAAAAATATTAAGTATTCCTAAAAAAAACTATTTTGAAACTAATTTAGTAGTTATAGCTACAAATTATAGATTATAAATTTCGTAGCAAGATACAATTTTTTAATTAACAAACAACAAAAATTATAAATTATTAATTTGTAGCATTATTCATTAAAAATATAGTAGATTAGATATTTATTATTTATAAAAAAAAATAGCACATATAATAAAAAATAATCATAAACTACAGATTCCCATAGCAAACAAAATATAGTAAGGAATGTGCTATAATAACCATTATGAACTCTCTTAACTTTGTAAATATATTAATAAGTATAAAAATAAAAGAGAACGTTTGGTTATATTTTTTGTGTCATTTTATTATATATTTTGGGAGAATAAATTATTGAAAAATATGAAAATTGTGTTTTGGTATGTTTATTTATATTTTGGGAAGACGTTTTTTACTATAACAGTCAAATTAAGTTTTTTTTTTTTTTTTGGATTTTAAAGGTAAAAATGAAAATGAGTGATTTTTTATTGTTAAAATAATAATAAAATATATATAATAAATAATATGTATATACATTGAAAAATGAATATTTTGACAAAAAAAAAGGATATATTTAGTTATATTTTTCTAAAATAATTTTGTTATGAAAAAATATGACCAAACATTTCCCACGTTTCAACTTTCAGGACAGAGGGGGGACCGCAGGACTAAACAGGTGGCCGAATTGCGATTATTAAACAATAAATAGGCTGAGAGTGGTGGACCCTTCAGTACCAATCCAAAAACAGCGTTTTACACGAAAATGTATAAAATTCGTAGCATCAACATCTGTCCAATTCACCTCAAATAAAAAATATATCGAATTAAAGTCCGAGTCATTTGGAATTCGAGCTCACTCACATATATTAAAAAACATAATCTTAATTATTGAATTACAGAATTTTAATTATTAAATTAAAAGGAATTAGATCATTCTGTTATTTTAGACATAATTATTCATATTGTTGATTTTTTTTTTTTTTTATTTTTGTATTGGGCAGGAAAATCGTCCTCAATCTGCTCTTAGTACCCCCCTAGGCCTCAAACTCATCCCCGATTTAAAGTTAACATTCGTGCAATTGAAATTGCTTCGGCCCTCACGTCGATCCCGCTAAGGTTATAGGTCCGCCCAATTGGGGTCACCCTCGTATTGTTGATTGCTCACACTAACTAATATAGCATTTGTTTATATATTTTAAATACAACGACAAGTATAATTAAAATTTTGTAATATTGTTATAGAAATGGAAAAATTATTAGTATACTTTTTTTCTTATTATTGTTATCACTATATCGATAATAATATTATTTATTTTTGAATTGATCGAATTAAATTCTCAAACTCAATAAGTTTGGCTCAAACTGAACATCAATTCATCAAGTACTAAATTCTTGGACCGAACTCTACTTAGCTTGCACTATTTTTGAGAAAAAAATAACTTAATTAAATTCATAAATTGATAAATATATTTACTCCCCTCTCTCTTTCTTTAAGATGCCCGAGATAATACAAAATTTTCAAATATCATTTTTTTTAATGTAACTAAATTTTCGTAGTATCGTATCATATTTGCACTCTTTTCGTGAAAAATTACAACTATATCAAATAGAAATAAAAATCAATTTTCATAGGAACTCGACAATAATGGAACCTAATAAGTATTATTATCTTTGTATTGGAAAAGAAAAACGAAAAAAGAAAAAATAGTACTATTTATAGACACGTACACATCAATAATTTGTTAAAATTTTAAACTGTATCGGCTAGTTTAGTTAGAATAAAAAGGTGAGATATAATATTTTTATCTCACCTTATCATTCATTTGATTGGATTGACTATAAATATTTAGGTCCATATGAATATCAAAAGCTCATTTTTTTTTTATACATATGCACGTATATTAGGAGTTTGTTAGGACTCGAACTCCTGACCTCTTACATGATGTGAGAGACTTATACCATTGGGCAATAGTTCACTGGGCAAAAACTCATGTTTATATATACAACTTTCATGGTAAATTAACTCATCACATCCCATGAGTTTATTTATCACACCAATCAAATTATATTACAATGATAAAAAATCTTACAAGTTATTATATGATAATAATCATACGATAGCTTAAAAATCCAACAAAATGAACCCTAAATTTCACATTTATGCGTAATGATGGTGTCACTGAATCAATTAATCTCTACACTGAAGTTGCAGTAGAGTGCTGGAGAAGTTAAGTATGTGTTTGGTTGTGAATAAGGGTGTTTTGCCAAAAAAATATGGCAAAATGGTTTTTGGGAAGTGAGTTGGGAAATGTGATAATTGTTTGTTTGTATTTTAGATGGTAGGTAAAAAATAAATTAAGAGAAAATTATTTATTTATTTGTATTTTGAGATGGGACAATATGTCACATCAATAAATTTTTTATTGGGTTTGTGCGGTAAAATGAATATTTTTAAAATTATTTATATATGTGTATATATAAATTGTATGAGTGATAATATATGTATATATTTGAAATGATTAGATAATGTGTAGAACTTTGGAGAATGGTGTGGAATTATGAATAGTAGGAATTTTTTGAGGAATAAATTTTATAATTTGAGAGTAAAATTGAAAAATACGTAATGTTTATTTATTTAAATTTTAAAAGTCGAAAAATAAACGGAGAGTTTGCAACCAAACAAGGCCTAAACTTGATGCAAGGACAGCTGTACTTGTACCAAAAAAATAAATATATTGACACACATTTAGTAAAATAATCCAGAAATGCAGGATAAATGACACGGCGCAACCCCAAAAACTGGAAATCCCATTGGATAACTCATCCTTTTTATCACTAGTGTTCAACAAATTTATCTTAATTTAATCCCGTAGGATATGCGTTGTCGTCTCCCAACTGAGTAGTTGGTGGATACGCCTTTGATTTTGCTTCTCCCTTTCAAAAACATATATTTTAAAATCAAGTTTCACTGTCATAATCGTGTTGGCTAAGCATTTGCTTTAGAAGTATGTGCCCTAAAATAATCAAAATAATATAGTCCAAACCTGGGATTGGGCCTAACTTTCCAGCTTTCAAACCCACGGATTTGGAAGTTTGTATTAATGAGATTAAAGAAAAAAGGGCCTTAAATCTTTAGCCTTAAACAATAAGTAATCCCACTAATTATCCATGTGATTGGCTTTTGGTTTTGTGGCACTACATTTTAATTGGTGATTAAGAGAGTTAATTCTTTACTTCTACTCCACTAATTCTACTGGGGACAATTTTGAACTTCTTTTTGTGTTTGTGTGTTGTCATGGGAAAACTAAAGATCTTGTAATCTCTACTTGTTCAAATTTTGTATGTACATTCTTTTAGCAAAATAATAGTACAACCATCTCTACTTAAAAGCAAATCCCACAAAATCATATTTGATAATGAAATTAACAAAAAAAAAAAAAAAAACTAAGGGAGAAGAAGAATTAACAAATAATTACAACATGTCCACGATTTTCACCCCTTGTGATTGTGAATCCTCATCCTTAATTTGTTTCGGAAGATCTTTATTTTGTGGTAGCTTATAATGTTTGTGATGATAAATACAGCTCATAATATCAAATACGAGGTTATTGTACCTATTTATAAGCTACTCCTCTTAATTTATTTGTTGAAATACTTTTTAAAAGGACAAAATTCCATGTTGATATAGGATAGCCCAATAGGCTCGATCCAAAGACCACAAACTCAAGGATGCAACAACATGCCCATCTCATTCTTAGGGCCCAATTGTGCTACCGACTTCAAATCGATCTGTTATACTGGCTTTCGACCAGGCCCCAGGCTGGTCCACTAGTCGACTCTTCAACCATGGCGCCCAGCTATCTCTTACTCTGTGCGTCAACTTATCGTAGGGTCAACCATGTCACCGACCAGGGAGGTCGACTCGGCATAGAATCAATTCTGCCGCATTAAATATCCTGACAAGCAGTATGCCTCTGCATTAATGGCGCGTGCCGCCCCAGTACCGCCCATACTGCAGCACTAAGCAGGAGGCGTGTTTACAGTGTACTATTCTACCCATGAAATTTAGAGATGCAGCCACCTGAAATAGTACATGAATGGGATATGACCTGATGCTCCTCATACAAGAACAAGGATCCTTCTTACATATAAAGGGCATCTCAGACAAATCCCTACAAGGAGAAGTCTATAAATACCTCTCATCTAGCCTCATTGAAAGTATGCTATTCTGTACACAAAAAGCCCTCACTTTGCTACTCGTTATATCTAATCGACCTCGCACTAACTTGAGCTTTGGAGTGTCTTAGTCGATGGCACCTCAGCTAGCCTGACGTTTGCTCATGATTGCAAGACTCAGCCCTATTACATGCATAGATTGACCAGAGAGATCAAACCTTCCCAATCTATCACCCGATTCAGTTACAAGCATATTTCACCCTCATCATTTGGCGCCGTTTGTGGGAAACTTGAGTCTGCAATCGAAGATTGTCAATACTAGGTGAGCCCTCTCGGGAAGAGAAGAAAACATGAGGTCAAGCTCTCATCCACCTCGACCTCAACAAGAACTTGGTGCGCCAGGTCGAGCACCCAGGCAGAACAAGTGGTCACCTTGACTATGCCCAAATTGATGCAGGTCATCAGCGAGCAGATGCCTGCTCAGATTTTAGCTTAACTTTCTGCAGCTTTGAATTGGCATGCCGTGCAACCAGAGCCAACAGCAGTGCGATCCCGCAGCCTGTGTCCCTGGACAAGAGACCAACCAAAGAAAATCAAGACCGACGACAGTCTAGAAGGCCTCCCTCGAGACGTGAAGTAAGCTCGGGCCATTTTCCAAGGGAGGTGGCCCTGACCCACACCCCGTAAAGAGGTTGCGGATTTAGTTGATCACAACTTCGACCCTATTCGAGCCTCGCAGCGCAATAGGGTCGAGGGCTCGAGACCCCACCCGAATAGAAATGCATCCCAAGCTGATATGGAGGAATGGGAGGAAGTATCTCACCAAGTCCAATAGCTAAATAGGCGACTATAAAAGATCTCGAAGAGAAATCACTATCAGGAGGGGACCGTCGAGGTTCTGAAGAGAAAGGGATTCACCATCCATTCAAGAAATTATCGATGAGAGCATCGTCGTCGAACCGCGAGGCTGTTCCCTAAGGTCGCCACTAGCCAAGCAAGTGACGGAATAGGCAAAGGTGAAGGCATCATCACCTCGGGCATGTCACGACTAGAGCAGCCTCTTGACGAGCTGCTGTAGCTAAGCGGTGCTGCTCATTCCTCTCGGCCTTCGCTAAAGCTTCAGCTCTTAATCGGTTCATGATTTTGTTTCGATCTGCCAAGGAGTATAAAAAATAAAGGATTAAAATCAAACAGAAAAATAGATAAAATAATAAATAATCGACAACACAATCTATATACTCGATCATCCGTTGGCAAGTCCAGCTGGGTTGGCGATAACCCAGCTAACACCAAACTTCTTTCCTTGATAAATACCAAGGCCTTCACCTAACCAAACTCAACCAGGTCCCGAATGAAGGTGTTGGGCCAGGTTGGGGTTAGGTTACCTGGCATCTCGGCATGACCCATCCACCACCCCCTCGGAATATTGAAACCCCCAGTGACTCGAACATACAGATAACATTTCTTCCACTCCTGCCCATAGGAAGAGGATGGGGTGATAAGAAATTTATGGTGGGGTCCGGCAGTAAGATAATAAAAACCCAACTTATCGGTGCTACCTGACTTGCGGGACATCGGAAGGTGAAAAAGATTGGAGAAGTTTTCAAAATTTGCGGGTTGGTCGAATATGTACATTAGAATGATGAAGCTATAAATAGTAGAGAAACAATTCGGCAACAGTTGGATTATGCACACTTCTAAACCCCTAAACAGGTCGACTACAAGACCACCTAAGGGGAATCTAAGGTCACACCTAAAGGCATCCTCGAACACAGTTATACTCCCAGCTGGGGGTCGATGCATTTGACTAAAGGGTCCAGGGGTTAGAAGTTCATACTCTTCTGGGACATAATAAAGTTGCCTAATGCGCCTCAGGTCGGCAGGGGTGATCATAGGCACTATTTCGCTATAGTGGTTGGGGGTAAACAATCGACCACGCGATAAGAAAGCCTGACTTGGTCCAACTTCACCCCCCTCGCTAGCAAGATCGTTGCTTGAGCTACTGGAACTCGAGCTGTCTCCTGATGAGCTACTTGACTCCTCTGATGAACCCCAAGTCCTATCAGAATGAGTAGCCTCGCTATCCCCCCCATGACTACCCTCAGAATCAAACAAATGCAAGCATTTCTATAGCAAAGGAAAAACGCCAAGGAAAAAGAAGGAAGGGACTTACTCTTTGTCGATGAACAAAAAAGCATAATATAGTAGCAGGAAAAGCAGTGGACTCAAAGCTTGACTAGACGCAAAGCAGTAAAAGTAAAAATGAGTACTTTAACCGCGCCTATTTATAGGCACCCAAGCGCGAGAACCCAAGCGATTGTAATAATGGTGTAACTGCCGTTCAGCGCCACACCCGCCACGATGTAACCCCTGCATTAAATACGCAAAACCTAGGTCAATTTTCAAAAACACTCATCGACAAACCCGTTTAACTGCACAAGACTACTCCCCAATCCTTCTCGTTGATCCCCTCGTTCAGCATTTGGGAGTGGGGGGACTCATGATATGGGATAATTGGGGACTCAGCATTCAAGCTCGGTCCAAAGACCACAGACTCAAGGATGTAGCAATAGGCCCATCTCATCCTTAGGGCTTAATTGTGCTACCAACTTCAGATTAACCTATTATACTGGCTTTCAACTAGGCCCCAGGATGGTCCGCTAGTCAACTCTTTCAATCATGGCGTTCGGCTACCTCTTACTCCACGCGCTAACTCATCGCAGGGTCGACCATGTCACCGACCAGGGAGGTCGACTCGGTGCAGAATCAACTCTGTCGCATTAAATGCCTTGACAGGAAGTCTCTACATTAATGGCGCGTGCCACCCATGTACCGCTCATATTGCCGCACTAGGCAGGAGACGCATCTACAGTGTACTGTTATACTAATGAAACCTGGAGATGCAACCACCTGGAATAGTACAACAATAGGAGATGACCTAATACCCCTCATACAAGGACAAAGATCCTTCTTGCATGTAAAGGGCATCTCAGACAAATTTTCACTAGGAAAAGGCTATAAATACCTCCCCTCCAGCCTCACTGAAGGTATGCCCTTCTGTATATAAAAAGCCCTTACTCTGCCACTCGTTATATCTAATCGACCCTGTACTAACTTGAGTGTTGGAGTACCTTAGCCGAGGGCACCTCAGCTGGCCTGACGTTTGCTCGTGATTGTAGGACTCAGTCCAATTACATGCACAAATTGACCAAAGAGGTCGAACCTTCCCAATATATCACCTGATCCAGTTACAAGCGGATTTCACCCTCATCACATGTTATGTGTGTTTACAGAACAATACTCTATAAAGCTCTCATTTCATAACAAACGATGAATTTAAATATCATCAACTATGTATTATGATTTATAACTGAATACCATATCTCCAAATTTTATTATTTCTTCACTTATTTAGTCCAAACGAAGTAACGAAAGAGAAAAACAAATGTTCATGATTGATTTGATATATTAACTAATTGCCCTTATAGTTATGTGCTTAAAATTTCAGGTGTGAATCATAATGAATTTGTACTATGGGTGCGTATGTAAATAAAAAAAATAGTTATTTCAAACAATCAATTAACATAATGACATTACCCTCACACTTATATATATGAGATTTAAATTTAAAAAATCCTAATAAAGTTAGGTGCTTATATATGCGAATAAGAAAAAAACGAAGAAACATTGGGCCGGATTTGAATAATTTAATTCTTTGGGGCCCTTACCCTATACCCAAAAAAATTGGACAATGACATGTGAGTTCAACCCACTTAAAATCGTCTACAAGATTTTGTATTTGGATCATGAAGAAACACATGGGCCCAATTGATTCAAAAAGCCCAATTATAAATTCTCGACTTGGTCCTCAAAAGAAAACAGAGGCCCATTTCATTTTGAGAAGACACCAGTTAAACTGCTCTAGTTCAATTCTCCCTATCCAAAAGCACAGCCCCCCAATTTCTCCCATGGCTACCTCATCTATAGCCAACATCTTCTCTTTCTTCACCCCATCAAAACCGCCACCACCACTCGCTCCTACTCTCAAATTTCCGAATGTATCCGCCGCCGCCGCCTCACCCTCCTCATCAAGTGCCCAATCCGGGTGGTCTCCACTGGTCTTATCCAATGAAGCTCAGTCGTCGCCTTCCTGCTCATCTGACGTCATGTCAGTGGTGTGCCCCTCGCTAGTCTACGCAAACACGATGTTCTTCCGCTCGGCATACAATGTTCAGGTGATTGTGGACGACAATGAACCGGAGGAGAAGTTGCTCGGCCGGTTCAGGAGAGAGGTGATGCGTGCTGGCGTCATCCAGGAGTGCAAGCGCCGCAGGTTTTTTGAAAACAAGCAGGATGAGAAGAAGCGCAAGTCTCGAGAGGCTGCGAAGCGCAATCGTCGCAGGTTTTTATAATTCTTTCTCTGTAGTTAGTAATTCATGGTTATTGTTTGGCACTTCTTTGTTTTCCTCCTCATTTTAGATTCTGGCATGTTGCTTGAATTAACCTGTGGTATGAATCTAGGATTTGGATTATAAGATGAAAAGGAAAAGCAATTGAAGCTTAATTTCTAGTTTCACAAGTACACATTTTATAAATTGTTTAATGTAGCTTAATGTGGTCAAAAAATGAGATCATATGATGCGTAGAAAGAACAAATCCTGGAGTTATTGTGCTGATGCACGCACTTAAGCAAATGTACTAAAATGTTTTTCCTTGATATGCTGCATTCATGATTGAGAAATTGGGTGCTGTGAAATTGTTCATCGAATCTAGACTGATCCTCGAACCAAATTATTGATTGCAATTTTTATGCTTTTAGTGGCCAATTGAATGTATGTTTTCTTGGAAACTGAATTGCCTTGTAAATTTGTTACAATTTTGAGACCTTTAGCTGTGGAATCCCTTAATGTATGGCTTGAATTTTCCATGTGTTTGATCACTAAATCCAATGATGTTGCTGTATTGTAGGGGTGTTCAAATCCAATCCAATAATAATAATAAAAAAACGATGAACCGATCCAAAAAATAAAAAACTGATCAAAACCGATTTTTTTGGGATTGAATTGGATTTATTTTTTTAAAATCAATCGGTTTGGATCTTTTTTGTTTCTAATCTAAAAAATCGATTCAATCCAAATCGAACCGAAATTTATATACTAATAATATAAAAAAAATATATTAATTGTAAAATACACAAATAAATTAAAATAAACTAAACCTAGGATTTTTTTTACTTTAAAAAATCAAATACATAGGAATAATTATTGTGGACTTATAACTTTATAGTTGTGTGTTCTTACATAATTTAACTTAATTCCACAAGATTAGTGATATGATTGCTAAATGAAATTTACAAATTGATTGATTAAATTAATTTAATTATCACTTGTAAGTTGTCAAATATTTTAATTAAAAATTTAAATTGAAAAACCGAATTAATCGATCAAATCCAAACCAATTTAAAATGGATTGAATTGAATCGGATTTACAATAAAAATCTAACCAATCCAATATACATTGTAAAGTTTGGATCGTTTGGCTTTTTGTTCCAAAACCGATCCAAATCGAACTGCGAACACCCATACTGTTTTGAAACAGTTGTCTGTTGAAGTTAGCTTGAGTTGGTTGGTTGTACAGACATTCCGCTAAATGTGATAAGAGGCTTATGTTGTTTTCTTTCTAGAGGTATCATAATTCATTTGGAGCAATAGCTGCATGGATATGAGGTCTCATTCTGTTTTCTTTCTAGATGTATCATAATTCACTTGGACCAACAGGTTGATCTGGACGCCGGCTGCACACTGTTACTCAAAACTTGGAACTTCAGTCTTTTGAAATTCTTAAATTTGAAGTTTGTGGTTGAAACTTATGACGGACTTTTGTCTAGCTTGGCTGGCATGGTTAAACTCAATTAACATGATTGATTTAGATTTATGTTTCTGCATTGGATTCTGAGTACAATTGATCCTGTGAATGCCTATTGTCCAAAAGCGTTATACTTTTATGTCTTCCTTTGTAAGCCCAATAATCCCGTTTTAATGAATTTAAAGTCAAATTCACTGAAAACTGCAAGTTGATGTTTGAATGGTTTGTAAGTTTTGTTCCTTTGATCGAGTAATTTTATTGACAATCTGAACAGACGCCCTCAAGCAAGAAGTGGACCACAAGATAGGCCAGAGACTTCTAAGACCAACAAGAGAGATGAAGACGAAGATAACTGGGATCTTCCTGAAGGAGACCTTCCCTATTGATCAAAACTTGTACGTATCCTTTCCTTCAGTAGAATGCTGCCGCTTATTTTTTTTCTCCTATTCTCACGAGATTTCGTTTGAATGTACCAATAACACTTGGCATTTTTTGGCAATGAAAGAAACGTATCTATTCATTGCAACAGAATGTGAGGGCTGGTTCTGTATTTATTTGACTCATTAACTAGATTGTATGATTGAAACTTTGTTAAGTAAACTAAGTATTCTGTATCAAACAGTGTTGAATTTCTCCCAGCAGCTAATAGATAGTACAAAATGAGATTTGATTGTAGGCAGCTAATTATGCTGAAGCTGATTTGTCTTGCCAGTTCTTTTCACCCTTAGACTATGCCTCTTTTCTTGTAAAAGTGAAAGGTTTCTTGGTCTGATGGATCATGGATGTTGGCGACAACCTGTGTAATCGATGATTAAGGATACTCAAAGTAATGATCTTACTATACCTAACCATCAATCTGATTTTAGAGGCTGTGATCAATAAGATTGGGATGGAAGAAATGACATGATGCATCCAAACCCATACATGGATTAATTTCTCTTTAGAATACGATTTTTAAAGTCCTTTTGATATAGACCCTATCCATTACCAACTACACATTTAGCAGAGGCAAAATTTTGGCTTTGTAAAGAGTGAGACTTGCCTTCATCCATTCTAGAGAGTGATTGAAGTTGGATTGCCTTTGACATTTATTACATTGGTGAACCAATGTTGTAGCATCTTGATGATGACCACCTGGTTTAGTATTATCTCAATACTTACATCTTCGCGATCGCTTGATCAGTAAAACTTCTGTCTAAACACTTTCTGTGTCAACTATTACCCTTTAAAACAATTCCCCCATATCCATTCTTGAGCACATAATCCACTTTCCCTGGGCGTAGGCATTGAAGATATAGAAAGTTGAATGACTCTTTGTAGAACACATCTCCCCTTAATGTCTACCTTGCTTGAGATGTGATTGGGATGTTAAAAGTCTTTTTCTCTTCTTGGACCTTTGTTTTTTTCTTTCCAGTGCTTGGCCCTGAACTATTCTCTTGCTTGTAATTTGTATATTTTGATGAAATTTGAATTTCCAAAAGACCATTTTAGCTTAGTGGCAGCTGCAAGAATAAAAAGTCATATGGTTTTCCCATATTCGCATATTTAACTTCATAATAACTATAAAATACATTCGGGTCATACCTATTTTTTATTTTCAATTATTATTAAGTGTTGTATTGTGTTTTGCTTTATAGTACCACTCCAATCAAACATTTTAAACCACAAAACTAACCTATCCACCACCGGCCATAGGGCTGTTAACGAATTAAATATTTATCAAACAATTTGAGATTCGAATGCAAATAGCATATTCGAATTTGAAATTTAACGAATTCGAATTCGAATTCGAGTATAGGTATAATATTCGATAAATAATTAAATCCGAATCGAATCCAATAATATTCGAATTCGATAAAATATTTCAATATATTTTATTATATATATTATATATTAATATTTTTATTTCTCAAAATTTAAATTTTTGATGATTTATAGTAATGAAGTCATTGAATATTATGTCAACTATTACATGTATTTGATATTTATTTTTTGGATAAATCAAATATTTTTCATTTTCTGACCATAATAAAAAGGTGAAAAATCAATAAATAATTCAAAATTTAAATAAAAAATTGAGTTAATCGAACATTCGAATCGAATCCGAATATATCAAATAGTTACTCGAATTGAATTTGAGCCCAATTTAAGATTCGAGTTGAATTCGAATTCGAATACGAGTAAAATATATCAAATTGAATCCGAATCCTCAGATATTCGGTTCGATTCGATTCGATTCGTTAACAGCCATAATCGGCCATCAATATTCGATATCGGTGGAAAGTATAATTATAATCAAAATAAAACTTGACTTTTTTTTTTCTTTTAAGGAAAGTTCTGGCATAAGGTTTTCAGGTTATAGAACTTTCTGAAACGACAGATTACACCGGCCACCGATAGTTCATATCTGTGGAAAAATAAAATTAAAATCAAAATAAAATCTGACTTTCTTTTTTTCTTTAAAAAAAAGAAAAGAAAAGATCTGGGATAAAATTTTCAATTTATATAAAAATTCTGAAATTGAGAAGTGGCAACCGCCCTTTGCCGTCAAATATTCCAAAATAGTGGCTGTCACACATCATTTAGTCCACGGATTTGGCGCCTCGACGTTGTCTTACATAATAACACATGCTGTCTTACATCATATCACCCATTACTCTCTATGTATTATTACAATCATACTACATAAATATTTCTGTCTGCATATATATATATATAATGTAAAATATAATATATATATATAAATATTTTTAATTTTTTATACAGAGAATCGTCCCTAATTTGATTTAGATATCCTGCGACCTCAAACTCACTCTCGATTTAGTACTAGAATTAATGTAATCGAAATTGTTTCGACGCCACATCGCCTTCACTACAGTCTGTTGGCGTAATTGGCCTCGGAGAATATATATTAATTGTCCAAGACAGATTTATAATATAATACATACACATATATATATATATATAATATAGATGGGGCATTACCTTTTGTAGCGACTAGCCAACAATAATTGTCCAACACGGATCTTCCAGCGTTATCCACTCTATTCTTCACATGATCTTCTTCAGTTTTTGGCCTTTTCCCTGAATGTATGGCTCAGACAATCTCCCAAATATTTTAGTCATTTTCTTCAAGCCAAATGTCGTTACTGTGAGACTTACCAATTTGCTGCCTCTACTTTTTCCACCAACAAAAAAGTATGGGTTAATTGCACATTGCCCCTTAATCATTGTTGATGCGCAATTTTATCACTTTAACTATTAAAATGTACGCCGACATCACCTTTGCCCATTTCCGGTGGAATCCAACCAATCAGCATTGGACACGTGGACTGAAGGCACCGAAATATTCTTGTTAGATTCCACCAAAAATGTACAAATGTGCTGTTGGCGAACATTTTTATTAATTAAAGTGGTGAAATTGCACATCGATAACGATTGGGGGGCAATGTGCAAAGGAGGCTATAGGATGGGGGGTTAACTGCAATTATTCCAAAAAGTATACCGAATCACGAATTTCAAATCCTTATAAAATTTTTCTTTTTTCTTTCTTTTGTTTTTTTTCTTTTTTTATTTTAATAGCGGAATTCAAGTTGAAAATTTTCTAATAATTCCAAACTCAAATTTACAAAAATTGTTCCTGCACTTGTTGAAAATATTCAAACACTTCAAAGGCCGCATTTTTTGTTATTTCGATTGAATTTATCTCAATTTATTAACCAATTTGGACCTGAAATGCGAGCTGTTTGAATGAGACATATGACAACATCTCAACCTTCCACTTACACTGTATAGGTTCACATCAATAGGGTTTATATATGTATGTATGTATGTATGTATGTATGCCTCCAATCACATAGTGACAAGAAATGTTAAATTTTTGCTATCCTATTAATTATTTGTTAGAGTTATTAAACCTACTGTTCTCTTACTGACTTAAGCATAAAAGAGTTTTTGTTGAGATTTCTTACTATTTTATTTTGATTTTAAGTTTGACCAACTATTAGTTTTGATCGAGGTCCGCACGATCATTCAACTCGTAGGAGTAGAGACTTGGACTATTTATTTGACAAATCTACATCAAAATTATTTGTGAAAATTCGAGATCCAAATATAAGATTAAGGTACAAAATGTTTATCATTTACTCTAGCTTAATATAAACGGAAGATAATTGCAATAAAAATGTAAGGACTAAGTTACAATAATTTCAAATACTAGAAAACATGAAGGTGGGATGATTGCCATCTGTCCTTGCATAACCTCACATGTAACCCATGTTTCCTTTATTCATAAATTTTCTTTGGACAAAATTTCTCAAAAAGAGATGGGGTTGGGCCCAAAACGGCGACGTAAAGTATATGGGACTATCAAATTCAAACAAGCGATTGCTCAATAATTGCACGAACAAAATAGAAAAAAAATAAAAGACATATAAAATACAATAAGATTTTAGATTTGGATAAAAGTGACTTATAGACTATATGAAAGGTCGCATTTATATGAGCCGTTGGATCTTTATGCTTACACGTCTTCTTTACAAAGTTGGTGCTTATCTGTCACGTTAGATCCAATGTGGCAAGTTGACCCCCATATCCCAAATGGGTCAAAGAAATGGGTTAATAATGTGAAACAAATAATATGGGTGACAACAAATGACATTATACAGGTCAGGTTAATTCTTGTAAGGAAAAAAACATAGGCAATGTTTGATTATGTTTTTTTTGTGTGATTTTAATATGTGTTTTGGGAAAATGAATTTTGAGAGTGATATTGGAGAATATAAAAGTTGTGTTGGGGAATATAATGAATTTTTTGTTATGTTTTGCAAAATAGTTAAAAATTGATTTTGGAGAGTTTTAGTTATATTTGTTTGTGTTTTGGGGGGAGACATTTTATAATTTATTATTCAAATCAATATTTTTTTGTTGGATTTTTGGGGTGAAAGTAGAATTGAGTAATTTTTTTATTGTTAGAATAATAATAAAATATGTATGATAGTTATATATAATATATGTATTTTTATATTAAAAATGAAGAAGTTTTAGGAATAGTGAAGGATATGAGATGATATTTTAGGAAAACTATTTTTAATGTTTTGAAGGAAAAATTGATATATATTTGGCCATAATGTGTCAACTCCACAAAATCTTATCTAAATTCATTCTTAAAAACAACCCCACTCAATTAATCATGTTTTAAATTATTATTATTACTACTCTTTTTTCTTTACAAAGATAATAATAATTGATCTTTCAACAATGTTCCATATCTTGTCTAAATTAATTCATAAAAACGACCCACTCAATTAATCACATTTTAAATCATCATTACTACTTTTTTTTTCTTTCGCAAAGAGGATAACAATTGATTTTTAGACCATCTTATGAAACACAAATAAGGGGTTACTAGTTCCATGATCTTGTTAGATGTTGTTGTGAAGCTCTTTAAACTTGTTGCTTTCTCAATTGAGAATGAAAATTGTTAAATATCAAATTATTTCGATGCTTAATCAGTGAAAATTGATCAATTTGCAAATACGAGACCTTACCACCAATTACCAATTCATTCTAATTATTATTATTATTTTTAATTTATACACAGCATGCACATCAGGAGCTCATCTGAGCTCGAACTCCTGACCTCCTACCACCAATTACCTATTCATTCCAATTATTATTATTACTGAGTTGAGACACGGCCCAAACTCTTACAGGAGGCAGTAGTAGGAAATTTTCTGCAATGAGCGAAAACCTGACGGCGTAATGCCGAGTGGAGGTAGAAGTCCCACGCGTCATGAACTTCTTTTCCCAGAGAAGAAGCAATGACGGTATTTAGAGAATAAACATCGACTAACTCTATGTCAGTAAAACAGAGGATGCAAGCGTTATTTGGAATGATTGGGCGTAAAGCGTCTGTAGATGACTTTATGTCGAAGACTTTTGCTCCAAGGAATAAGCATCGACTAACTCTATGTTAGTAAAATAAAGAATGCAAGCGTTATTTGAAATAATTGGGCGTGAAGCGTCTATAAGTAACTTTATGTGGGAGACTTATGCCATTAAACTACATGTTACTCGACTTATTATTGTTATTGATTATATTTGCTTTACATTGACTATAAAGATATCATCCCAATTATTATTATTGATTTTACCAACTTTTATATTAACTATCACCCCAAACCCCATATTTTGCGTGTAATATAAGTTATTCTCCAACCCATTTCCCTTCATTATATAAACTCCTTTCAAATAAATCATTCCTCCTAAAAAATAGCATTTAGCAAAGTCTCTACGAGAAGTCATTTTTGTCCTAATGCCCATTATTATATATTCCAGAAACAGAGGAACAACTCGCTTTCCATTGGAACTGGAAACTGATAACTGATTCAACATCTCATCTTGCCTCATTTGTGCTCCATCCAGGGGAGCTGATGGAGGAATTCACCAAGTTTCCAGAAGCAGAGTCAGCAAATGCAGAAAGACCAGCTGAAGAAAATGAAGAAGAAGAGGACCCGGAAAGCAATAATCTCCATCAGCCTTTGCTCAAAAGAACTAGAACACTTTCTTCGAACCCAATCGCCATTGTTGGAGCTAAGGTTTCTCATATAGAGAGCTTGGATTATGAGTAAGAGCTAAATGTTTTTCCGGGTTTTGAGAATTTCCCATTTTTTTGTATGGAAATTTGACTTTGTAGTTTGGTTTAGGATTAATGAGAATTATCTGTTTAAACAAGACTGGAGAAGCAGATCAAGGGTCCAAGTTTTGCAGTATATTTTCTTGAAATGGTTGCTGGCATTCTTAGTTGGGCTTCTAACAGGAGTAATAGCAACTCTCATTAATCTTGCAATTGAGAACATAGCAGGATATAAACTTCTTGCGGTGGTTGGATATATTGAGCAAGAAAGGTATTTATTATCTCATCATCTGTGGCTTGATTTGCAGAATTGGGTTATGATTTCTTGAATTTTCCATTTAGTTTTGTGGGTTTGATTTTGATGGGTGCAGATATTTGATGGGATTCTTGTATATGGCTGGAGCAAATTTCCTTCTAACGCTAGTGGCTGCTGTTCTTTGTGTTTGTTTTGCGCCTACAGCAGCTGGTCCTGGAATTCCTGAAATTAAAGCTTATCTTAATGGGGTTGATACCCCCAATATGTTTGGGGCAACAACATTGATTGTCAAGGTGCAACTTTTTCTACATAAATACTTTAAAGCATCTCATATATAGCAACTGATGAAACAATCCCATGAAACTGAACCATGAATCAACTTATCGTCAGAGATCAACTCAAAATTAGGATGAAATTCCTAATAAGCTCTTAATTATATTTGTTTCAGCTTAGAAAATGATGTTTTTACTTAAAGGGTCAACATTTTCTAATGATACATGATTTGACAATGTTTTTAGAATATGTATAATGGACTCAAACCTAGAAATAGTTTTGGAAGAGAGTGAAAAGTTTGTGATCATGTGAATACACACCATGATGCTGGCTTGTTAGCTGAGAGTTGTGATCTTCTGATCATCTCCACAGATTATCGGAAGCATTGGAGCTGTTTCTGCAGGCTTAGATCTTGGAAAAGAAGGGCCTCTGGTTCACATTGGGAGCTGCATTGCTTCGCTATTAGGGCAGGGCGGGCCGGACAACTATCGGATCAGATGGCGCTGGCTAAGATACTTCAACAATGACAGGGACCGGCGTGATCTTATCACATGTGGTTCTTCGTCTGGAGTTTGTGCTGCTTTCCGATCCCCAGTTGGAGGTGTCCTCTTTGCTCTGGAGGAGGTGGCCACATGGTGGAGAAGTGCTCTCCTCTGGAGAACTTTTTTCAGCACAGCAGTCGTGGTTGTTGTGCTTAGAGCCGTGATGGAATACTGCAAATCTGGCAGCTGTGGGTTGTTTGGGAGAGGAGGGCTAATCATGTTTGATGTGAGTGGTGTTTCTGTGAGGTACCATGCGGTGGATATTATCCCTGTGGTTGTTGTAGGAGTTCTTGGTGGCCTTTTGGGGAGCCTTTATAACCACGTTCTCCACAAGGTTCTCAAGGTCTACAATGTCATCAATAAGTAAGCACCAATCTTTGGAACAATCAATCTGCAAGTTGAACCATAACTTGGTTTCTGTAACTTTTATTTCTTGTGGTTATTTTGCAGGAAGGGCAAATTCCACAAACTGCTTCTCAGCCTGAGCGTTTCCATTTTCACTTCTGTATGCCTCTACGGACTTCCTTTCCTTGCAAAGTGCCGGCCTTGTGATTCCTCTATACCAAATTCTTCCTGTCCCACAACAGGCCGGGAAGGAAACTTCAAGCAATTCAATTGCCCAAAAGGCTACTACAATGACCTTGCCACTGTTCTACTTACCACCAATGATGATGCTGTTAGGAGTATTTTCTCCATCAACACTTCATCAGAATTCAATATCTTTCACTGATTATCTTCTTTGCACTGTATTGCGTATTAGGACTCATCACCTTTGGCATTGCTGTCCCATCTGGCCTCTTCCTCCCGATCATCCTCATGGGTTCGGCTTATGGCCGTATGCTCGGCATGGCCATGGGACCATACACAAAAATCGATCAGGGACTCTATGCCGTTCTTGGAGCAGCCTCCCTCATGGCTGGTTCGATGAGAATGACCGTTTCCCTTTGTGTCATATTTCTAGAACTTACCAACAACCTTCTCTTGCTACCAATAACAATGCTAGTTCTTCTAATAGCTAAGACTGTAGGAGACTGCTTCAATCCAAGCATCTATGAAATAATCTTGGAACTGAAGGGGCTGCCTTTCTTGGAAGCGCATCCTGAGCCATGGATGAGGAATATCACAGTTGGTGAGCTTGCTGATGTAAAACCAGCAGTTGTTACTCTTAATGGAATCGAGAAGGCGGGCCGGATAGTTGAAGTCTTGAAAAACACCACACATAACGGTTTCCCTGTTGTAGATTCAGGAGTTACTCCACCAATAGGATCACCAAATGGTGCAAATGAATTGCATGGGCTGATTCTGAGAGCTCACCTTATTTTAGTCCTCAAGAAGAAGTGGTTCCTGCCAGAAAGACGAAGAACAGAAGAATGGGAAGTTAGAGAGAAATTTACCTCCATTGACTTGGCTGAAAGAGGCGCCCCCATAGAAGAAGTAACGGTGACTAAATCTGAAATGGAGATGTTTGTTGATTTACATCCCTTAACCAATACAACCCCATACACTGTGGTAGAGAGCATGTCAGTGGCCAAGGCAATGGTGCTCTTTAGGCAAGTGGGGCTCCGCCATATGCTCGTTCTACCCAAATATCAAGCTGCAGGGGTAAGTTAAAAGATTCAATATAATGAAGAACCATTTTTGCTAAAAGAAAGGAACACAATGCATAGAAATAAATCGAGGCAATATGTTGATACCTTACCTGTTGTTTCTAATCATTTGACAGGTTTTTCCTGTGGTGGGGATTTTGACAAGGCAGGATTTGATAGCCCACAACATTCTTAGTGCATTTCCTCACCTGGAGAAGTCCAAGAAGAAGGGGCATTGATCTCCAGACACAAGTTAAACAGCAATTGTCAGCTTTCGAGAAATATCACATAATTCTTGAGATTTTCCTACATTTGTGGAAGAGTTGATTCTTTCTCCAGATTCATAGCCATACAATAATCGAAGGAGTGTACAACGTTGGCTATTTTCACCTCAAAATACTGTCATAAAAGCATACATCGGTTAATAATACATCTCATCTCTTTGAATCAGTTGTCTATATGGAGCAATAGTGCTCAACGGACCAGACAGGAATGAAACTCAAATTCTTTTCACTATTCAACATGGAACACAAGTTGACTTCCCAAGTCAACGATTATAGCTGCTGATCTTTTGGTGCCTTTTGCTGCTTTTTCCATCTAATGGAAGCACAACCTGTGGAACCAACATCTTGTTTTCAGGCCAATTTCTCTAACAACTCTCAGTAATATCATGACATATCTCAATTCTGGAAAAATCTGCCATTCTTGTATCAAACAACAGCTTAACAGGCCAAATTCCAACTTCCCGGGAGCCCTGGATTCCCTGAAGTTTTTGATGCTCGGCAACAACCCAGGAAAATCTGCCACAGATTTTAAGAAAATTGCATGCAGATTATGAACATTGATCTTCGGGAGACAGATTCTCTGGGCTGAACGGGGAGAAAATGTCACCCCTCTTGATTTTTAAGCCTGTTAATACAATCATCTATTTATATTTAGCAGCCATAATGGTTGCCTTAACAATAAGCGTAAGTTGAAAAAGAGTTTACTAAGTGGCCATTAAGCTGTCCTTCACTTGGAATATTGGGACCAATTATGTTAACATAATCAAAATAAGAATCTTTAAGGCATAACATTTGGGGCCAAATCTGTTGCCTGTGCTCGTTGTTTCACCTTTTTCCTTGTTCCTTTTTTTTTTTTTTGGTTGGGTGGGTTGGGTGGGTTGGGTGTGTGTGTATAAAAAGCTGATGTTGGAATTTGACTCAATTATTGAGATACCATGTTTGACTAGAATTAAATTTTTTTTCCTGTATTGAGTTTTTTAGTCTAAGTAAAGTAGTCAAGTAATTTTCTATTATAAATAGAGGTGTTTATTTGATTACTTAGAGAACACTCGTGGAACTCTGATATGATACTCATGGGGTAGTTATTATAATTACAAGTGGGACAATACAAAGAAATGGAGTGAGTATCTCTTTGATAGTTATAATAGTAATTGTACAAGGGGTTTTTGACTTGAGTTTAGATATGTCAAATTCAAGGGTTGGCTTATATTAGTGAATTCTATCATAATTACAAAAAGAAAATTCCCATGGAAGTAAACGAAATTTACTGAACCACGTAAATCTCTGTCTGTTTTATTTTTTTATCTGTTGGGTACTAATTTTGTCATCAAATTTATGAGTGTGATCTGTGACTTCTTGATAAATTAAATCTCATGCTTAAATTACTTTCGTTGTGCTCCAACAGTTGATGCAGTTAAAAACGTATATACTAGTAGAACTTTGATGCAGCCACAGTTTGAGAAGGTTTCACAGAAACGCTTCGCGCTCAATCTTGTAACACAGCAGAACATAATGAATACATAACAAGGGATTAGCCAGACTTAATTTACAATTGAAAGCAGACCGCTTCGCGCACAATCTCATAACACAGCAGAACATAATGAGTACGTAACAAGGGATTAGCCAGAATTTACAATTGAAAGCAGAGCAGTCCAGCAACGGACGACAACCAAGTGCCTCTTCTGAACCACCAAAGCTTAATCATCAGTGCCAAAGTAACGATCACCAAATTCTCCCATACCAGGTATCACATGAAATTCTTCATTCAGAGCTACATCGATCTCCGATGTCACAATTTTTAACGTAGGGAAACGTTTGCTAACACGATGTATTCCCTCAGGTGCCTATGCACAAAAAAATTTAGTAAAATGTAAGAAAAAATGTGCCTCAAATTCAATTCCAACCTAAGGATTATTCTTTTTACTTTTTTCGGGTTTTTTTTCCCTTGACAGACAAAAGAATGACTTACTGATATGAGGTTTAGGAATATAATGTGATTTTCTGGAACTCCTTTCTGTATGAGTAACTCAATTGCCTGGTTAGCAGAGTTACCTGAAAGCAAGAAGTGTAGGTGTTAAGATTTCAGACAAAAAGATCTTTCAGATAGACAAGTTAAGATATCAGCAGCAACTTTGTGTAACATTTACCTGTAGCAAGAACTGGGTCCAAGAGAAGGACATGGCGCTCACGAATATCTTTAGGAAGTTTCTCGTATATAAGCTGTTTAGGTAGGAGAAGATAAATATAATTGCAAACATTTCAAAATGAAACTAATGTATAAGGCTGAATCTAGAAGAGTAGACATGCTAGCAACCTGCTTCCCATTGTCACCTTGACGGTGGATCAAAATTTTCCCTATTTTAATCCCTTTGCAGCAAGCTCGTAGGGCGTTTTCCATGCTTTCACCACTGTAAGAAAAAAAGACACCAAATACCTTCTCCATGAAGGGATCCTCAATCTCTCATCCAATGACAAATGAATAAATGAACAAACAATCTGGCAGAAACCAATGGATATAACTGACACTTGAATTAATCCCATCCCTAAGAAAGAAAATGGAGAATCGAGTACCTATCCAGAAGTCTGTATTTGTAGTAAAAGATTCGAGGCCCCAACCCAGGTAGGAAAAGCAAACATGGGCAAAATGGGAATTGAAATGCACTTCATGAAAAATTGGATATAGTTTATGTAATATGGATTACTAGACTTATTTCCTTACCTTCGAACAATGGAAACCCCACACAATTTCTTGCAAAAGTCAACACCAGTATATACTGAACCTGCAGAACCCCACAAAGTCACAAAGTTAATAGATTGGTGAATTCTATGTCCAGAAGGTGCTTGCTCATGCGGGCATGAGGAGTAATATATTCTTAGTGAAGCAATTTTTCAGTAGATGAAATGAAAATTGAAGTTATAATTCCAAAATACCAGTTGGAGTGACAATTTGCTTCTCAGTAAAGGGTAAGCGACCAAGACCATGCTCCACAACCTGAAAAATTATGAATCAAAATTTAGTCTTTGGGCACAACTGTTATTTGGTTGTGACTTTGGGTAGAGAGTGAATAATTACCAGACGGATAAGCCTATCAGAATAAAACACAAAATCATGTTTTGATATGTCTCGGTCTCGAATCAGGGTATGCATACCTCTTATCTGTAACATAACATCAAGTGTAAGGATAATTAATTACGACATATATACAATTGAAAGATATAAAGGCTGACCAGATTCAGAGAAGAATTATAATGGTTAGAACAAGAATCAAATCATTCAACTGTGAGAACAATAAAAAGATTATAATAACACAGAGTATGTCAGATCATTGATTTCATCCCTCTCTAACGCCTACTCATTGTCATAGCATTTATGTTAGATGCTAATATTACATGGAGTATTTATAGCATGCGTCCTCTATATGGCTCATCTAGTGCCAATTTGTTGCAATGCCAAAATGTCACTCTTTCGTTTCACTTTGAGCTAGGAGGCATACCTGGAAAGTCGAATGAATAATGTTCACATTCGGATATATTTTACACAGGTCATGCTGCCCAAGCTTGGTGCGAATATGTTGGACAATTAAGTCAGTTGCGACATGATTTTCACCTCCACGAGGTATAATAACATCAGCATACTTTTTGGATGGCAGAACAAAATCCTCAAAAGCAGGCTTCACAAATTTGCCATACTGTATACCATGATAATATTCACAAAAGAAACATGTTAATGGCAAAGCTGCAAGTACAATTAAGTCATCAAGCAAAACATCAGATGTTCCAATGTCCTGACATGTAATACTGATTACAACTAAGCATAGACAAGCTGTATTGAGGTGAAAAACTAAATAAATTACATGGTAAAGAATCCAAATGTTTAATCTTATACTATTAGGACTCAGGTGCTACTTAGTAAAAGATGCTCAACAAAATGACTTCAGCAAGCCTAATTGCCAGTGTTCAATAGGTAACCAAACACTACATACAATTACAGTATACGACAGGTATCAACTTATTTTTCAGAAAGTTATATATCTTTATCATGACCCTTGCCTCTTCCATCTACTTTCAGGAAATTATTTTATAAGACACAAGCTGCTGAAAAAATGTCAAAAGTTTTCAATATCCAAGTTTTCATCTTTTCAGCAACCATAAAGCAACTGCTTGTTCGTGAACTTCAAGCATAACATACAAGTTGATTAGAAAAGTTCAAATTTTAGGATTACTTCTCTACATCAAGGAGTTGCCCTCTTTCTAGCAACACTGAAGCAACTGTTGGTTGGTGAAAGCAAAGCTCAATTAGAGAGACACTGACCTCAGAACTTTTCCATTCTCATCCAAGTACTTGGTCCGTGAATACAGGATACAAATGAGATGAAATGCTGGAATACAGTGCTTTTTGTCTTAATGCTCAGAATGCATGGCGTGCATCAGGTGTCTAAAAGTAGTGTAGAACTCTAAAATGTAGTGCCTATTTAAAACCCACTAGTTCATTTTGTAGAACAGAACTTCAAACATAATTAGTTGAGAACAAATCCATCTCTGGAACAAATAACTAAAATATAAAATGACAATGAACATCAGAAAAGAACTTCGCAGAGCAAGGAGCAAACAAATCAATATCAATCTTCACTTAGGAAAATAAGGAGAAAGATATGAAGCTTGCCTGTTCTAGGACTGAGTTCAAGTCCCTACCCCTCTCAACTGTATCACGCCTTATTCTACGAGCAAGCCTCACATCAGCATCTGAATGAATCAACCAACACAACACAACACAACACAACACAACACAAATAATGAGAGAAGGGATCATATTATAACATTGGCACCAAGTTCATATAACAAGGCAGCTTAAAATAAACGAAGTAATGCACAACTAAGTCAAAGTTCACCCGTGTCAACAAAAATCTTCATGTTCATCAAGTTCCGCACCCTTTGATCATGGAAAACAAGGATCCCCTCCAGGATGATTACATCGGATGCGTTCACCTGGAACCATATAGTGTCAGTATTTTGGGATATTTAATTGTATTTCTCTCGATATTATATATCAGATGCATTCATCAGATTGCTTATTTCTCCAACGTTATCTTTTAAAACAATTCTAAATGTTTTCCCAGCAAAGTGCAATTGCAAAAATTGTGGTGCAATCCTCATGCAAACTTCAGGCAGTTTATAGAATTTAAAATTCAAGATGTGTACTTGACGGAAGCTCTCTGAAGACCTTTGATGTGTTTTAAAGTCATATATTGGAACATGGACAGACTGACCACTTTTTAGCGTTCCAATGCACTCAAGGAGCTGCTCTGTGTCAAAAGCATCTGCAAGAAAATGTGGGTATAAGTTAACCTTAATGGTTTCTATACAAAATCCAGTAGCACCAAACATGGTTCATTTCAGACACCATGGCTACAATGAAGATAAAAGTTTAGATCATCAAATAAATTTACCTGGATGATCAAAATTGTACTCGTGCACGCGCTTCGACTCTTCAGGAGTCAAACCACGATAAAATGAATCCTGCACTAGAGCAGGCAAACAGATTTTAAAATTTTGCGGAATTGTGATGAATTGAAATGAATATATGATGCATGTAAGAGGAACAATTAAACACATAAATGATGCAAACACTTCTTCTTTTTTTTTTTTTTTTTCAAGTGATGCAAACACTTTTTATTTCCCGGGTTAAGTTAAACAATAAAGCACCCAACAAGAGCCTAAAAGTGTTGACTACATTACTGTTGCTCACTCTTTTTAGGCCATAAATATGTTCAATTAGATAGCACACCAGAGCTCTACACATCGGGTTGGTCTTGCAGAGCTTTTAAGAATGTGATTATTCATCACAAAAGAATATATTTGCTAAACTAGATTTTGAAAGAATTGATTATATAAAATTGCAGCTGTCCAAAGCTACAAAAGTTGAGTCTTGTTTAGGCTGCCAAATGCTCCAAAACTAGAGTGGAAGGGCCAAACACCCCAAACTAACTTTGTGCCAAGAGGACAAATAATGTCGTCATTGACTGCAATCTCAAAGAACAAAATCTGTGGGTTTGCCTGAAGCTTTTGGAGAATTGATTCTACTACAGATTTTAGTAATATAACGCTTAACTCCTAATTCTACAAAATTGCCGCAGGGAAAAAAGCTACTATTTTTATAGCTTCTTCAGAATGCTGATAATCTTGTCAAATGGATTTGGCAGAACACTTGCAGAGTTTAAACCCCCCCCCCCCCTCCCCACCCCCACAAAGAAAAGCAAATATGAAAAAATTTAAAACGCACGCAAACTCATAACCTGATTGACCAGCACTACACGATGATCATGAAGCTGCTGAATGATCATATCACAAACGGTCGTCTTTCCTGACGCCGTACCTCCCGAAACCCCTGCTCCACAAGATAAAAATGAAAATAAAAAAAGAAACTCAAAACAAGTCAACAAGACACAAGGGAAAAGAAATTCAAAAACATTATCTCCCATCACATGCCGTCAATATGAATTTGAATTACCAATTACAAAAGGCTGCTTGTGTGCTGTGGAATCTGTAACAACAGACGAAGAAGAGGAAGCGCCGGTGACGGCGGCAGAAGCGGGCGGAGAGGCCGAAGAAGTCTTGCCAGATAAAACACCGTCTAGCCGTAAACCGGAGAAGTGCGGGCCAGACGCCGCCTCCATTACGTAGTCTATGGCCATCGTCTCCTCCATTAATGGTGGGTGTTTCAAGCTCAAAGCTTTAAGCTTAGAATACTGCTGAAACTGGAGTAGTTGCTGTGTTTGGGATATTAAAACTGGCGCTTTGTTTGGCTTACTTCCCTTCCCACTTACTTCAATTTTTATAGTTGGCGCATTATTTAATATTTTATACATTTTAACGGATAACAAACAGAGCTTATAATTATCTTTTTATTTATATTTAAATCTTAAATTAAAATGATAATATTAGAATAAACTTTAACGTGATGAGAGAATTTTATTTGCGTGACATTTAGGTTTAAAAGCATTAGTTTATGCTCTTACAGCAACAAGAAAGAAATAAAGTTTAAAAGAAATTGTACTTTGAGAATATGCTATAGTTATTCGCCAAGGTTTATTGTGATTCGTTCCTCTTAACGTATTTTTACTAAATAAATTGTTGTAAAATTATTTATTTAATTTTTTTATTTTATTCGTTATTCATTTTAACTGGGAGTGGCAATTTTTGACACGATATGATAATACGATACAAGTTGACACGATATTATTAATTTTGGATTGGAGTAAGGGGTGCAAACTAGTCGAGCCGACTCATGGGTTTCATGAACCAAGCTCGAGCTAGCTCGAGTCGAGCTTGAAATAGTTCGAGCTCAAGTCGAGCTGAATCGAGTCATTTGTATGTATGTTCGAGACTTGAGATAATTAAATATTATTTTTTATTTTATTAATAATTATATATTATATTACTATTTTTTTATTTTGAATTCGAGCTCGAGCTTGAGCCTATAGTCTTTTACAATCAGTTTGTTAATTCGAGTAAAGTCGAGCTGAGCTCGAGTTTAAAATCTTAGGTTCGTTGAGCTAGAGCTTAAAATATATATTTCGAGCTTGAAAATATTGCGCAAATTTGGCTCGGCTTAGCTCGATTGCAGCCCTAGTTGGGGGTATTGGGTTGGATTGATATCGAGTTGACACGATAAGTAAAACGAAAATTTTGGGTTCGTTCGAGTTGGGTTTCAAATTACTGATAAACACGATAATTTTATTAGATAACCAACCAATTTGATATAACCCAACCTAACCCAATCCAAATATTTAGGAAAGAAAGAGAAAGTATATATGTATGCATATATTTTATGAATTAATATTTTTGTGTACTTATTCGTTAGCCCAAACCTCAATTGGAAGAATAGAATGGCAATGAAGAGATACAGTTGAAATTAGAAGTTGGAATTTCTTTTTTTTTTTTTTTTTGCATTTTTAATTAATAACTTGAAATTAGTTTTAAAAAATTTAATTCTAAATTAGTTTGTAATTAACTAAATACTATTATTATTGATGTTTTATAGGAAATTACATGAAGTCCAATGATTAAATTGCTTCATGATACCAAAAAAAGGTTACCAGAGTATAAGGGGTTGACTTTTTTATAAATTTTAGGATAAGTTGATTATTTCGAAAATCTTGGTATAAGTGGTTTCTTTTACTAGAATTTTAAATTGAATATAAATTATTATAGATTTTTTAGATGAATTATTAACAAAAAAATTCACAAAGTGAAATGAATTAGATTCGGGATTACATGAAAACTTTTAGATTAAATTCAGATTGAGACTTATTGAATTGAATACTTTTCAAATTGAATTTAGATTGAGCAAAATTTTCATAATATTCCTACATCAAGCCGATAAGATTGCCACCCCTAGTTCTAACTTAAGCTTATTTAGAAAAGAATAATTATTCATTGACTTTGGCCGCCAAACTAGTTATTTTATTCAAAATAATAGAAAATGCAATATTCTCCACTCAAATATATATATATATATATGCATAACTAATGAACAAGCTGTCAAACAAAACGTTGAATTGCTACATATATAAAAGTCGCACTTCAACAAATGACAACTAACAAACAAACACACACGTTTTAGACAAAAATCCCAAGGGACGCCACCAATGAGGCAACCGAGGCGAAGAAACTGAGAAACTGGAGTTGGTGGATGGAGGCGGAAGTAGAATGAGCGGATCCGGTGGACGACGGCGAAGTGGTGGCGGTGGAGGAGGACGGCGACGAGGAGGAGGAGGAGCCATCGGCAGCCACAGTTTTGATCTTAACCTTCATTCCCTGCTCGCAGTGGCCCGACGTCCCGCAGGCAAAATAACGAGTCCCAGCCTTGCTCAGCTTAATCGTGTTGCTACCACCATTGTACGAGTTCACCGATGTACCAATGTCGCAACTCTTAAACGCGCTTTCACTAGCCAGTTCAACCACGCTGTGCAACCCCGCAGTGTACTTGAAGTCTGTACATGTTCAAAGTTAGAAAAAACTTCAAATTAGCTGGCCAATTATGATTTGGAAATATTGGGGCTGTTTGGCTTCATTTCCACATTTTATTTTTATATTTTCTACTATTTTAGAAATAAAACACATTACTATTTATATATTTTTCACTCAATATTATTTTTATTTTTATTTTCAAAACATATTCTCCAATAACCTATATATCTTCCCTTTATTTCATTATTTTATCTCTCTCTACTTACAACCTATTAAACTCAATATAATCAATAATTTTTCAATAATTTATCCAAATACAAATTCATTTTCAATTCATTACCACTAATTAATTTTTCAAATTTTAAAATAATGAAAATAAAAATAAAACCAAACAGGCTAAGCGAACAGAATTATGAGTTTACTGTTGAATAATGGATTTTGAGCCTAACTCACTTCAAAAATTAATTTGAAGTGAATTTTTTTCAAAGCTATATATAAATATCACTATTTATTTACTTAACCGAGTAGAAATCTAACAATAAAGCAATTACCTAATTCGTCTCCGACTTTGAATGTTTCAGCAGATGCCCACGAGTCGAAATCCGTGGATTCATCCCACCCTTGGCTTCCTCCGACAACATGTTTTGCCGCCAATGCTTCTCTTTGAAACACTGCTAGAAGAATAAGAACTAGCAGCGGGACAAATCTTGAAGAAATTTCCTCCATGTTTCTGTTGCACTCTTTCAAGTTTCTGATTATTTAGGAGTATAAGTTTGTCCTATATATAAGTGAAGTAGCCATTTCTTGAATCCAAAGGATACACAGCTAGTCCTGGCTCACCCCCTTCTGCTTTCTACCTTTTTTTATTTAGTTTTTTAAATAAATTTTCTAATTCTTGATCAACTATGCATGATGTAAACACTATTACGAAAGAGACTTTCAAGGCTATTATTTTTACCTTTAAAAGCTTGAAAATTGTTTCTAATATATACGGAAGCATTTGGATAAACAGCCTCTATAATTGCAGCCGTGAATTATATAGAGGTCATTTTAGTTTTGCCTTTATATAAAATAATGAAGGCATTTTTTCGTTATTTAGAAGTTATTTTACTATTATTTATGGGCTATTCTAACATATGTATTGGTACATAGGCGTTTAAATAATTTATAAAGACAATTAATATTAAATTGCCCACTTAAATTATTATCAGTGAGTATTTTAAAATATGTATTTATATATTTACCTCTAATTATATAGTTTTGTTGTAGTGAAATGTCTGTCATGAAATTTGATTTTGACATCATTGAGATACATACTAGTTGTATGTAGATGGTTCTAGAAGCATAATTTGATTGCTTGCTAAGCAAAAAATTTGGTTGTTATATACATATAGAACGAGTTCAAGCTTGGCTTTGAAACTAAGGTAACTTTGCTATCCAGACAAGACTGATTTCTGCCATCTTTCATGATGTTTTTCCTTTGACATTCTCAAAATAATGAATGTTGTTTTCTAGATAAGCTTTGGTTTACCAACTTATTAAGGGTTAATATCATCATTATAACGTCTATAATTACGTTTTGAACCTTCTTCTATACTTAACAACATGGTGGTTGCATCCCTATTGTCCTTTCCTTCCTCAATGATTCCCACTATCAAATAATTAGGTATTCGCTGCGAAAAAATTACTAGGAAATTGATTACAACTTATAACTATAAATTTATAGTAAATATAATTTTTTTTTAAATAACGAGCAATAAGAATTATTAGGAATCAATTTGTAGCATTGTTCGTTCAAACGCAACCGATTAACTATACATTATCTGTGCTAAAATGAATATGTAGAAAAAAGAATAATTATCACCTTCAAATTGATTGTAGCATGAAAGGGTTAGCTTTGATAATATTTACTTTAAATTTAAATAGGTCAATTTCGTGGTATTAGTATCAACTATAAATTAATCGCAATTAATGCCTTAATCTTTGTAGTATCCGAAAGCTGATTCAACTATACAATAAATGCCACTAAATTAATCAGTACAAGTTAATCTTGCAAAATCTTCATACTCAGAAGCTGGAAGCTGGTTTATTTCCAAAGGCATTTCCAGTTTCTATGCATTTCCAAAACTTAGAAAGTTAGTTATGAAATGGAAGTAGAAATTGAGATGTATTTGGATGAAATATTGGAAAGTAATTATTAGAATAGGCTATAGGATTGAGAAGTGGGTTAATTGATATTTTTTTACATTTAAAAGGATTTATTTTTTTTAAATATATGTATATTTTATTATTTTAAAAATGATAGTTGGTACTTTATGTCAAATCAAATTTGAATTTGATTGATATGATAATATGATATGTTTAGAAAGAGTTTTGAGAAGAAAATATATACTTTTTTCTAAAAAAGGTTATGAAAAATGGGGTTTGGAAATGAAAACAAACGGACCGTTCTGGACAGCTCTTTTCACATGAATACTATCCTCTTACAACAAGAGATCACCTCAAAGGAACTCAATTTCAATTATGTTTTCTGAAAAATGCTATAATCTGGTTATAAACTAAGTCCTTAGCATTGACCCCCATTATGAAATCTGCATGAGCATAATCTTTGATAAACTGAACTTGCAGCTTGTCCAGGTTGTGTGATTTAAGGCTGTCAAGCAATGCAGTAACATCAATAACATCAGACAACGCATCTCGTCCTCCATAGCTCAGGAACAGCGGAAAATCATGTGGGATTTTCAGTAAATCATAACGAGGAGGACTGGATTTGTTATAGTGCATCATGTTGTCTTTAGCATTGCCATAGTTGTATTTGGACAGGACTCCATCTCGAGCAGCTGCATGTAAGAACGTCGTCTTGTAAGTAGACCAACTTCATCGGTACTTCAAGAATTGTTTCATTGTGAATTGGGTGTTTTGGGGGAAAGCATTTTCGAAAAATATATTTTGGGGGAATGTGGTATTGGTTTATTACTTTGTTATTGTTTCGAGGGTTGTTGGAGAATACTTTAAGGGCTTGTTTACATTTGATGATTAGGTTATATTGACTATTTAATATGGTATAATACATTGTTTACTTTATTTAATAATGAGCCCATTATTTAGTTAAGGCCCGACACTATTCTTGCTTTTTGCTTGATAAATAATCACACCCTCAAGGATGTGATTAATAATCCGACACACATTATAGTTACAAACATTTATATCCTTTTGTTTATCATGTCAAGTAAACATGATATTATTTAAATAAAATAACCATATCCTCATTTTAATCATACAAATTATCTATCACTCTTTTATCCCATCTATTAAAGTAAACGTGCCCTAAGATGAAATAATTTGCCTGATAACGTTTTTGGGATGTGACAATTTTTATTGTAAATGTCACTGTTGGGTTAGTAATTATTTATGTATTGTCTGGTTTTAATAATTAGTGCTTATATATATAATGGCTAAGGGTCCGTTTGGTTTTATTTTCAAAGCTCATTTTCAAATTTTATATTATTTCAAAAATGAAAGACATAACTTTTTACATATTTTCACCCAATATTATTTTTATTTTCAAAACACATTCCCACATAACCTATATATATTATCCTAATAACTTATATATCTTCTTTCTCTATTCCATTACTTCTCTCTCTCCACCTACAACTTACTAAAACTAATATAATCATTCTCCAACTACTTTCCAACATTTTGAAAATGATGGAAATGAAAATTAGAAATGAAAATAAAACCAAACAGGCCCTAAATAGATTAGTATAGTTTTAATAATTAGATTTTTTTTTTGTGAATTTGGGAGAATATTTTGGGTAGTTTCTTTTTGGTGTTTTGGATAGTAAAATTGAGGAATATGTCGTATTGTTCGATATTATTTTGGGAGTTGAAACACATCCTAAGAAATTACAGACAAACAGAGACTCAACTTACTTTGAGCAAAATGAACAAGGTTCTTGGTGGCAGTGGATTGGGGTTGGTTCTTGAGGAAAATCTCAGCAGTTGATGCATTGAGACAGCAATTCTTTCCTGTAATTATGTTAGAAAATTACATATTAGTAGTGTAATAAAAAGAATTGGCCTTAATTTTTTTTGAATAATACAATACCAGTAACTGCAGCTAGCAAGTCATAGCAGTTGACACCCGGATTAGCGCACAAATCTTTGAGAAAGTAAGCTGCTTCCTTCCTATAAAAGTTACAAGAACGGAAAATTTAATGTTAATATACATATGATATGATCCTAATCTCATATAAAATATTATTAAAAAGGAAAAATTACAAAATTAGGACCGTAGCGGTGGTCATTTTGCATTTTAGAATCAAAATTTGGAGTGATATTAAAATAGGACCAAAACTCATTTAAAATCAAAAAGAAAGGACAGCGGCCATCGGAAAACACAGTCAGTGTCGATGGTTGCTTGCGTGAAACACCGGTGCTGGCGCCACGCAAGCAATCATCAGTGCTGACTGTATTTTCGAATGCTGGCATGACGTTTGTGTGGAACACCAGTGCAGGCGCCATGCAAGCAATCATTGGTGCTGATTGTATTTTCGATTGCTTGCGTGGCGCTTGCATGGAACACCGATAAAGGCGCTACGCAAGCAATCATCGATGTTAATTGTGTTTTCCGGTTATCGCTATCATTTTTTTTCGATTTTTAATGAGTTTGTATCCTACTTTAATATCATAAAAAATTTTGGTCCTATACTGCGAATTAGCTATAGTCACGGTCCTATTTTTGTAATTTTTCCTTACACAAAAATTTTGTAATTTTCGAGGATTATATGCAGACCCTTTGGGGTTGAATTCTGCAAGGCCAAACATTGCAGTGATCTGTTGGAATCCCATATAACAAAAAATAAATAAGTAACTTTTAAAAAAAAAAGAGAGAAAAATTTAAAAGACAAATTTGAAATGATTTAAGAAAAAAAATAGAGTGTGGGATTTCAGTTGCATACTTCACCAAGAAAGGCTTTTGCTGCTATAACGCCAAGTGCAGTTGTCATATGACTTAGATATGCGATTGGGGTTAACAAGGCTGCCGATTTAACGTTGCCAAATTTTCCTTCTGACAGTGAGGCCAAAGCTATCACAGTTCCCTGTTAATGTCTCTCCCTCGATCAATATATATATATATATATATATCCAATATTCAATAAACATTTATATATACAAATAACCACCATTGATTTAAAAACTTCCACTATTTACTTATTTTAATTAATTTTATTTTTTTTCTTTAATCTGATAATAAATTATAAAAAATTTACTTTAAGTGAGTGCTATCTTCATAATTATACGAATTATAAATATGTTTTTGTGATGCATGTTAATTTTTAGTATAATAAATGTGAATATATACATAATATGATTACCTAAAAATATTTTGTGTGCGCAAGAATTGCATGCAAATGACTGCTAATATATATATATAAGTCTTCACAAGGGAAAATTTAATTTTCACATAAAATTGGACAAATCCACGGTTAAAGAGAATTTTTGTGAAAATAAGTAAAATTAACTGGTTACGAAATATATCAAGTTCAGGTCAAGCAGTTGAATTCTCCATCTCATTTTAAATTTCATCTGCATTTTCATTTTATTGTAAATATAAATAATTGAAAATCAGATACATTTAAAATATAAAATGAAATAGAGAATTTAGAGTGATATTTTTCGTAGTTTGCAAGATGTACTAAAGGTAAGTTATTGGTTAATTACCATAGAATGGCCTACGTAGTGAATTTTCTGGCCAGTTTTTCTGAAGACTAAATTAATGATAGATGGTAACTCGTGAGTCACCAAATCATCCCATGTCCAGTTCCAAAATTCCTGTTATCATCAGTAAGAACCAGATCATTTTTCCTTTTACATAAATTATGGTAGAAATTAATATGATTAATATAGGATTGTGGTATAACTATATTTGTGTTGTGTGTACCGGTTTACTAGGATCGAGGGTGATATGTCGGCGGCTAAAGCGGGTTCCTCTAACGTTGGAAATCCAGACATCGAACCCATTATCTGCCAATATCGTCGCAAGGGACTGTTTGGGTGAATTCAGTAGCCACGACATCCCGTCCTGCATATTTTTTAAATACATCAATAAGAAATAACACTTTTGGTTATCTGCTTAAATCCTCTATTTTAATATGTGATTTATTTCCCATTTCATTTTATGTATATCTGTCGCTATGCTAAATGATTTTTATAAAAATTATTGAGTACTGTCACGTTGGTGTGTATATATATATATATATATATATATGAAATGAAATAAAAAATGAAATATATGTTGTGATAAAAGATTCGAAGTGCTATTTGTACTACTTATCCATTTGTATGTAAGGCATAATCTTATTAAGAGGAGAGAAAGTACGGGGAGAAACAAATCATACTGATTAAGGATTCTAATACAACATAAATTTTTGCAACTTACAAATTTGCTTAAAGTTTCGACTCACAATGTAAAATAAAATCTGATATCATTGTGATTTACAGTACATAATCCCAACAACCGGACATTATATTTTTGAGTCATGATGTGATCGTGCTCATATAATCAAGAATCTTCGTTTAGATCCTCTATTCGAATTTATATTTCATCTCTTATTCCATTTCATGGATATATGACATGTATATTAAATATTTTTTTATAAAAATAATTGATTGAAAATCAGATAAACTTGGCATATATACATTAAGTTGGAATAGGAGATGAAACACGTAGTGGAATAGAGGATCCAAAATGCAAGAATCTTCCTGAAAGAGCAATGTTATTATATCTATGCACCATATGTTTGTCTTTATTTCATGTAAATTTGTAAAGGCAAAATTTCCAATTTATAACCACTAGTAAATAATTTCAGAAAATCCTTACCACAAGAATCCCATGCTGCAGCAAAACAGGGGGCCCGGCCCGGCCCTTCGGAATTCTATGCACAGTTAATATGTAGCCATCTTTAGTCGTCACCTGAAAACAAGCCTCTTTACCAATTTCACATTAACGTTCAGACAGTACATTATTAATCGGGCTGGGCTCTTACTTTGTATTGTTGGCATTTGTAGCCATGTTTAGCAACGGCGGCGGAGCACATTCCGGCAGGCGGCGGGGCCCCAGTTTTATTATGATCGTCGACCTCCGGCAGAAAAAGGCCGCGTCTGGCGGCGGACGCCTCATGGGGTAGGCCAAAAAATAGTGCAAAAAAGATTAAAAATGGTAAAGTGAAGAAGCTGTTGGAAGACATATTTGTTTTTTGTGTCTTAAAAAATTTATAATCTGTTTGTTTTGATTTAAGCCGAGAAGTGTCTGCTTATGGGACTTAGAATTCTGTATTTATAGAGGGAAAAAGGATTGCGAACTTGAGATGGAAAGAGGGAACAGCTGTGCGGTCAATTTGCTTCATTAATTAAGAGGCCCTTTGGTTTTTTTCTAGAGGTATTTTCATTTTCTGATGAAAAGAAATAGTGAAAAGTTAAGTTATAAATGTATTTTTGAAAATAAAATATTATTTGAAGATTTTGTTTAAAATGTAATGATTATGTAAGGTTGAAAATGAGTTGTATTTGAAAAATATAGTATTTCTGTATTAAAAGTCATACAAATATGAGTATGAGAAAATGAAAAGTGAAAATGGAGAGAAAATATAATAGTGTGTTTGAAAAAATGTACTGAAAATGAATATGACTGTTAAATGGGGGAAAAGTTGATACTTTTCTGTTTTCATTTTCAGAAAAAAATGAAAAAGGACTTTGAAAACAAAACCAAACGGGCACTAAGTCTTTTGTAGTTAATTACATATATTATTCCTAAAATCTCTGTTTTCTATTTACTTATGTTTTATATGTACGTTGTAAACTCCTATGATGTCGGATCTTCAAGCAAATCATGCACTTACTATAAATTATTTGCTTTAATTATTTATAAATCTCTCTCTTTCTCGAATTTCTCTATGGAAATTGTGATATTATTTTCCATATTGATAAAATACTAAAAAGAGTAATTAATTATAAATTTCTTTGAAAAATTATGTGTATCCATTTAATATCTATTTTGGACAAGTTAATAATAATCTAATCTAGATATGTATTTTGGCATTTGGGATTCTCTATTCCATTCCCCACTCCATCTCCTATTCCAACATGTTGTATTTATGCTAAGTGTATCTAATTATCAGTTAATTATCTTTGTAAGAAAATATTTAATACACTTGTCATATTTTCATGAAATGAAATAGGAGGTGAAATAGATAATGGAATAGAGAATTTAAACCAGTATTTTATTGGATTTGGAGATAATTTTTACCTGCAAGAGATTCATGGGCGTAAAACATTACAAAATAAATCATATTATTTTGTTTATTAGATAAAAACATTAATTAGTTTGATTTTATATGAACAATCAATCACCATTCTTATTCTATTTCTTTCAAACACTCCAAAGTTATCAAGATCTCATTTTATTTTTGTAATATCTCGAGAGCTAATGAAATTATTTTATTAAAAATTAATTGTCTCAATCCTCAAGGGATTGCATAAAAAATGTGAGTTCTTTTTTAATTTTATTTTTAATCAATTACAATTACAATATTGTCATCATATTATATTATCATACCGTTGTCACCTTTACGTTCTTTATAGATGCGAACATTTACAGTTCTGACTACTTCTAATTTTTTTAGGGGCATATTTGGTACTATTTTTTTTATCATAACAACAATAACTTCATCAATATCAACATATGACAATTACTATCATCTCATTTATGTTGTCCATGTGTTATTATTTAAGTGTTAAAAGCTCGGAAGATTGCTTGCTTATAGACAGACGTGCAAAACATACGAAATTTGGGTGCGTGCAAGAAATTGAGGAAATGGTATTCTCTCTGAAACTGATTACAGTTGGAGATCAACTTTTCTTGTATGCAATTTGCAACTTCCACATATTCAGTTGAGTGAAGTGGGCCCATATAGTTGGGATTAGGGTTTTTAAATCCACAATTCGACATAAAATAAATATATATATATATGTGTGTGTGTGTGTGTGTGTTTGAATTGAGACTGATTGGGATTTGATCACGAAAGATGGTCGAAAATTTTGGATTCAGTTTCAAGTCAATTTGTATAACCTGACAAATATATTTTATCTTTTATTTTAATTTTTATCCAGTTGGATTAGGTTTGAATTGGATAAATTTATTTTATTTTCTATTTTAATCTAATTGAACCACCTAATCTACCAGAATTACCACCCGAGCTAGGGGTGTAAATGAAACAAAACAATTCATGAACAGTTCGATCTCGTTAGTGAAATGAGCCAAATCGAACTCAATAATATTCGGCTTCACAAATTCGCGAGCCTAAACAAATTTTTTATATTTTTTATATATGATTATATAATAAGATCCATAATAATAATAATAATAATAATTTGTTTATTATTTTTAGGAAAGTAACAAAATTCTTTGAAATATTTATAATTATAAATTTTATTTGAGCCTAAATGAATTCGAACTAATCCAAACCTATACGAGATCGAATTCATCTGAATTTATATGAATCAAGTTCTTCTACTTCCCTATGATAAGCCTTATCCAGCCTTAAAACTCGCCCGAACATTTGTTTATTTAACAAACTAAGTTTGCGCTTACTAGATTCGAGCTTAATTCGGCTCGATTACTCCCCTATCCCGAGCCGCAGTGCTACCAGTCTGAGACATCATACACATGTCAATTGGACATACCGGGGCACGATCCTTGTCGGATCTCAGCATGCAGTGGGCTTCGGCCTGCAAATGGGGCAATTAACTACAGAAAGGCCCAAAAGCGAAGAAGGGGCTGTTGAAGGATCATGCAATGATCCAAATCCAGTTCTGATTCAATCCAAAAAAAATTCAAAATGAAAATCAATTTCAATTATTTCTAATAAACATGTTTATTTTTTTATGGTTCTCAGGTGCTTAATATATGCTTTATACAAAATTAAGTTTGGCAAAGTACTAGTACCATTGCTTGATATACACTTACAATCTTCTTTGTTCAACCACATTGCTTCAAGGGAGTGCACTAGATAATCCAGAAGAGTGACAAGTTTCAGAGTTTTGCCTCTCACCATATACATTGTCGCCAAATTTTTTGACAGAAGGCCACATGTATCATCAGCCGATGCTCCGGGCAGGGCTAGTTCTCCTTTTCCTTTCACTAAAGCTACGACTTGAGAGCATCCGTGGAAGGCAGCATTGTGCAGACTTCGACGGTTTATCTTCTGCTCTGAGCACTCCATGGGGAGTTCCTTCACTGCTATACACAGAGTTAGCTCCAGAGAGATAAGGGATCTCATTTGTGGATTTTGGTTGTTGGACTAGGCCGGTTGCCTTGGCTGCCACCTTTGCAGGAGCTTCATTCTTGTTGCCTGCTGCAGTTTCCTCATCAACGTAGTCATTATTACGTAAGCTTTCTTTAAACAGTTCTGAAAGTCGTTTTTTCTTATCCGGAGGAGATGGTTCAGGTATGGAACCAACGGTTCCTTCTACTGACTTATTTGCTCGTAGGTTTGCCAAAGAGAAGCTGTGGTGGACGGGAGTGCTTCCACGAGATGGGGTGAAATCTGCATTTAAGTCGATCAAAAGACTGTATTATTCCAAGGTTTGGTGCCAGTCAAAGTTGCGGATAAGCTGATTCAAAGTGCAAGATAGGATTTCTAATGTTGTAGAATGCTTCTTACCACCATTAACACTAAAGAAGTCATCTTCACAATCTGAATCTAACCAAGGTTGGGAATCAAAGAAGGCTTCATCTTTGCTACCTGCAAGAAATTGAGATACATCTCAGTAGAGCATCACATACACTAGGAGGATTCACAAAGTTGCACACTGCAAGAAGAACAAGACTGGAAACTGGGTCTAAAATATATAACCTCTTTATACCAAAATTCAGCAGTGTAACCTTTGCCTGAAAATTGATGATAAAATTTTGAGTTTGCACTATAAAATTTGTTGGGAACTTTGGAAAATAAACCAAATAGAATCCCACCAACTTTCACATATTGCAATCAATAAAAGAACCACGGATTCTTCTGAAGTATGAAAGGGAGAAGGGAAGCCAACTTTTAGGAAATAAAAACAGTTGGAACCCGGAAAATGAGCCTCATGGATATGCCCGTTTAGCAAAGCACTAAAACATGAGAAGCAACACACAAGTAGATAATCAAAGATAAACACCAAAGCATTCAAATACCCAAAAACTTTAATGCTGAAACATTGAGATATATGATATGGCACTTAGCATTACGCCAATTGTTAGTACATTTTCTCATTGTCAAATTCAAGTATGAGGTTACTGCAGCTACTTGATCATCATAGTAGAAAAAACATCCAAAAAGAGTCAATAGTAACATAACAATGAGCCAAGATGAAAACAGTTTGTATATATGACTGTCGCTTTCATTAGCTTGTAAAGCAATAACTCAACTATCAAAATTGATCCATGTCCTATTAAAAACTCGATCTCGATCCACTTCTCGCGGTCCGGTAGTTAGAAATTGAAAATAACTAAGCAATTCGTTTAAGATCTCAATAGAAATTCATCATTGCATAGAAAGTTATGGGTTGCTAGGTCCTACATAAAAGCATAATGTGGGGAGCCTTAAACTTTAGCCAAAAAATGCCTTGTCTATATCAGACAACTGTTGGGTTTAGGTGGCTCTATCACTAAAAAATCAAGTGGAATAGCTACTCATCTTTCATTAACCCAAGGACAGAAAACATTCAAAACAAATATCATGCCAGCTTTAAGAAAAAACACCACTACCCTCCAATTTTCAATAGTAACTACTGATTCACCTGCCAGGAAAATTCTGTGATATTCGTATTATACAAATTTTTATGCCCATCAATCCAATATAAGGAAAATGTTGTAAATCTTGTTCTTAAATAAGAGAAATAGACAGAACAAAAACAGAACAGGTAGACATGAAGTCATGAACGGTGAACCCATTATGCACAAATATTTCATCACATAATTGTTGCCACCACAGTTAGCTCCAAAGTTATTTCAAGTACTAATGGGTTCTGGCATGCAGACAGCTACAAGAAATTATTGCAATCTTAAAAAAATAGAGCAATATTATTATCAGTTGTCCAACTGGATGGTCCCTTAAGAAGTAGAGTATTAATATTACTACAACTATTTCAAAGCCTTTTATGCTCATAAATTTTTCACCCAAAAAAAAAAAAACGAAAAAAACAAGAACAAAAGAAGAAACTAAAACTAAACAAGGGACTTCAAGGAAAACTTTTCCATCAGAAATCCATAGAAATAGTTTTCACGACAGAAACTGTATCCTTACACCACTGAGAAGTCAACCCACAAAATATTAATTATTTTACAATATTATTATTACTGTACAACCTACTCCAATTGTTATCCTTCTGATAAGAACAAATTAGATAGCATGACAAATAAACAGTATATATAAATTTATTATTAAGTAATTCAATCATATTGAAGATAAAATCTGTAAACTGGTAAGGATAGGACTAAAAGAAAATTATCACTTACAAGGAAAAGAAAAGAAATCAAACAAAATCATCAATCAACTTTATGACTACCCAAAATAAAAACAAAAAGCATATACAAACAAACAAAGGCACAAGATTGGGCTCCCCACCAAACTCGCCAGCTTGAACTTACTTCATAATATCAGCAATCAGAACAAGACATCCATGCCCGGGCAAAATCCATTCAGAAAAGGCAAAAAAAATGAAGGAGAAGCGGGAGGAGCTTCAAACAGAATTACCAAAAGAAAAAACAAAAAATCAACATGAAATTCCCACCAAATAAAAAAGAAAAAAACAAATCAGAAAAATCAGACAAAAAAAAAAAATATATATATATATATATATAATGAAGTCAGAGTACCTGCGTCAGGAAAACGAGGAGGTGACCGCTGGGACTTGAGTACAAAGTCGGCAATCGTACGATCCCCACCATTGACTGTATCGGGCTTCTCTTTGACCGGCGACGGGATCAAAAGCTTTTCGTTTTTAGACCCGAATGACAGACGGAGCCTCATGGCGGACTCCGGGTCTTTGTGCACGGAAACACATGAGCCCATTTCTCCAAAACACCTCTTACTGTCTTACACAGCCCCTTTAAATTATATATTCACAAAATCATCAACAGGCCCTTTTTTTCAGATAAAACAGTTTCTCATTTCTTCGCCAGAAGGGAAAACAGAAAAGGACTTTTTTAGAGAGAGGGAGTGAAGTAGAAGTGAGAATGAGGAAGACAAAACAGTGGGGAGCTGTTTTTGCGTTACGCTCACTGCATATGGAAATAAATTTACAGGGGAAAAAAAAAAGAAAGAAAAGGAAAGGATTAGATGATGAAATTCATGAGATTGAAATATGAAAATAATTTAGCAAAAATCTGAAATTGATAGAGAATTTGAAAACGAGATGTTTGTATGTGCGTTACTGTGTGTGACTCTGTGTGTGTGTGTGAGAGAATGAAAGGAACATGGTTTTGGGTCCTACAGGAAAAGGTGGAATTATTGGAGTTTTTATTGTATTGGGGTTTGTTCTTTTCTGAATACTGTATATTTCCTAACAGAACAAAAATTGAAGAGAAAGGTAAATAAAAGTGGTCGGCTGCGCTTCCAAGGCTCGGCTAATGGGCTAACGGGCCGGGTTGTGCTGAGATTTCATTGCGTCTTTGGTCTTAAATTCAGTGTTGTTATAATCTTAATCTTGGGTAACGTTTCTAGTCATAGCTCAAAATGAAATTTTTTGAAAAATACATATGTACTATATATCACATAATGTAATAGATATTTCATTGAGGGCACTTATAATTTCCACAAATTGTTAATTATTATTCTTTTCGAAGTCATCGTTAATTCGTTTGAGTCAATCTATTTGTTCTCGCCAACGGGTCGTATAATCTAAATAGATAATGTTGAAATACTTGAAAAATGTCATACTTGAAACAAAAACAAATGTTGAAATGATAGCTCAACTTAAACGAGAAGGAAGAGAGAAGTGATATTTTAGAATTGGACAAGCCATAAGGGGAAAAGGAAGGTAGGTCAGATTCTCATTAATGACTAAAGTGACGGGGAAAAAGGGGTGCTGCTGCATTATTTTTGTACAAGAAATTTTAGGTATCTAAACAAGATGAACGCACTTGTTGCGCCAAAAGACCTCTATCCCTGATAAACAAAGAAAATTATATAATTAATTTGATCAAAATGAATTTTTATTTTGACTAAACAATTATGGATGACTTCACAATTTTAAGCCAAATCGACTAATCATGTATATTTTTCACATTTATTGGAGTGTGTCCGTGTTTTTAATTCACGAATATGATATACTTTGGGCCTTTTTAATAATATCAAGTTTTATTTTTATTTTGATATATATATATTATATATTTTTTAATTCTCGAGATTTGAGCCCTAATTAGCGTTATGGCTGAATCATAGTAATTTTTTATTTTTTTTTTAATTTGAGTTAGTATGTGGTCAAATTATCAAATGAAAATATAAAAAAAATGCAAATAGGGTAGTGGGACATGATGGGGCATTTATTTACTCATTTAATTGGAAGTCCAATTTTTCTTATCTTTTGGGCCATCAAAGCAGACAGAGCGGTTGCCCGTCAATTCAATTTTAATTCTTTGATTCGGTGCAAGAAAAAAATATTAATAATTATACATTAAATAACATGTTGAAATACTATTAAAGATTATATGTATTTAAAAAAAAAAACTAACTAAACCCATTGAATATGTTCACATTGATATTGATAGAGAACTACTATTTGAATTTTTTTTGGTGAAAATTATAAATTTTATGCAAAGTTGCAAACTAAATACCTTAAGTTAAATAAAATAAATAACTAAGACCTTAGTTTGATTTTTAATTATTGTAACCAAACATTTGGGAAAACAAAATTGTAACAAAACTATTTTCCCAAAATGTAACCAAACATACAAAAAATTTCCCTTTAAAATACTCATCCCAAAACTTCCCCATTTTTCAATATATACATATATATTATATATATCATACATATTTTATTATTATTATTATTATTATTATTATTATTATAACAATAAAAAAATCGCTCAATTTTATTTTCAGCCAAAAAACCCAATAAAAGGTATTGATTTGACTGCTACAGTATAATTTGTCTCCTCCCAAAATATAAACAAACATACCATATTTTCCCAAAATATTTTTCTTATTATTTTCAAAACATAAACAAACATACATCACATTCTCCAACTCCACTCCCAAAACATATAATTTATATCCAAACATTACCATAATTATTTTTGATGTTATAATTGTTAGGTGGAATTAAGAATTGATATTATTTATTTATTTATTTATTTGTGAGAATGATAATATTATATAATTTTAACTCTATAATTCCAAAATAAAAGATGCAGAAGAAAGTTTGGAACATCAGCATCCCTTGATATAAGAATTGTGAACTACTCCTAAACTAACTTTCTAATCTAGAACCAATGTGGTAGCTGTTGATGCAACTAACTAGAAATAGTTAATTAACTTAAACTAGGTATTGGTAACCTAAAATTGTGAGCCCCCTTAAAAAAATTCATAGTTAGGTCCATTGTTAAATAAGTAACACGCGTTGAAGAGTGATAATTCATATATCTCAAGTGATTAATATGTTTAAGAAATATTTCATCTATTACGAGAAGTTAATTGATATAATGATATCGTCATCGTATTTATATGTGTAAAATTTAAAATTAAAAAAAAAATCCCAAGCAATTAATATCCAAAAACAAAAGACGAAAATATATTTGAGGCTTTAATCCTCAATCATCTTATCCATATCATATTTTGTTGTAGTTGTTTCTGTAATTCTTGATATTTACGAAGGAGATATCAAATAATGAGTTAATTTAGAGGTGTAAATAAGTAGAGTTCGAAAAAAAATTTGAGCTCGAGCTCACGAGTTCAGTATCAATTGAACTCAAGTTCAAACTCAACTTAACTCAATAAAATTTAATTAATAATATATAATAATTATTCAATAGTGTAGATATATTACTTAAAAATAGAAAAAAGTAAATTACTAATATAAATAATTATTTAAAATATATAAAAATATTAATTTAAAAAAAAAGGCTTAAGAGCCGACTCATGAGCTTTTAAACAACTAAATCAAGACTCGAACTCGGCACATTATGAAACTCAAACTCGAGTCAAGTTATAATCAAGTCGACTCTTGCCTCATGAGCCGACTTGACTCATCTTACACCCCTAGGTTTATTAGTGAGTTATATAGTTTGCCAAAATTACCCTCAATTCTTCTGTCTTGTTTAAGGATTGATATACCCAATTTAGGCTTAGATGTATTATAAGTAAAAAGTCCAATAAAATGATCAATATGATTAACTAAAATGACCCACTGAGCCCACATAAAGTGTTCATCAATGGTTCATTTTTTAATTCCAGCACTATATCTACACGGACGTGTTCCTATAGTAGAAAATTTAATAATTTACAAAAAAAATCCCATATTGAATTTTGCAAAAATTAAAAAAAAAAAAACTATTTTACAAGAGTTGAATTTTATTGTATTTTTATAAGTTTAAAAATTCAGGACAAGAGTTAGATGAGAATCAATGCCTCAATAAAGCATAAACCAATGCTTAGTAATTCTTGAGCAATACGAATCTAATAGATATGAATGTGCACAGAAGTGACATGGAATTTGCATTGTGCTAGAAGAGAAATACAACAAATCCAAAGAGGAATAAAAATTTGTTAGCAGAAGTTAGTGATTGATGCAAAATGTGATTCTATTCATTCGGGTCGAATATGAAATCTCTCATATAATAGGAGAGCTTAATGCCACTTAGGCTATAAATTATTGGACAAAATATGATTTTAATTGGATATCATAATAATCATAAAGAGCCCTTAATAATTGTATTATCCTGTAAATAATTATAATAAAAATATATAAAATAAAAGAATTTAGATTTAGTTCAAAATTTATTAGAAACCAGCCAAAGTTAAATAATATTTTAAAAATTGGACAAAAAAATATATAAAAAAAGTTGATGGGATATTATTTTTACGCGTTTGGGTTTGGTATATTTCTTTTGCTAAATTGCTTTTTCTTTATGATGATACACGAGCTTCCTTGTAATAGAGTCAATGAATCCACAAAACATATTAATTTATTAATATTAAATTGAAATTTAAAATAAATAAATATTGAGCACATGGGTGATTGGTGATTAATGAAAATCACATGTCGATAAACATTGAAATTCTATGTATGTATGTATGTATATATATATAAACAATATAATAGTGATTTTGTTTAAGTAGCAACTAATTCTATAAACCATGTGGATTGAAAATAATTTAAAATTTTAATTATTAAAGGTCTAGAACAATCACAATAAAGATCCAAACAGATTCTTAAGATTTGTTTGCATGTGTTTTCTTAAAAAGTTCTCCGATTGAAAAATATATTTAAATAAACATTTAGGGCTTGTTCTTTTGGCTTCTCTCAAAAAAATTTCATTCAACAATTACAAAATAAGTACACGTTCTCCAATTCTTCTTCCAAAAAACAAAATTCAATACCCAAAAAATTCCTCATAAAACAATTCCAAAAAACCCTATACCCTAATTTTAATCATTACAAATATATATATAAAAAAATCACTTTCACCCTACAAAATCAACCAAAAAGCAACTGATTTGACATCAATAGTAAAATTTGTTTCCCCCCAAAACACAAAAAAAAAAACAAGTCATTCTCAATTCATTTTTCGTATTTTTCCAAAACAAAAAGAAACATATGGCACATTCTCCAATTTTTTTTTCAAAAATGCATTCTCCCAAAATATTTTCTACAAAACACCAAAAAGCCAAAAGAACAGGCCCTTACATTCTACATTGTTAAATGTGTAATTTTATAATCAAAATAGTAAATACCTTTCAAAGTAAAATTAATCTATTATTCATTTTAGATACATATATATATATATATTAGGGGATGCAAATGAACTGAATTGAGTTGAACTTTGATCATATTTTCATGCTCGAGGTCAAGTTCAATGAGCCTTTGTTTGGACTCGACTCGGCTCGATTTGTTAGGCTCAACCTGTCATTAGGCTATAAGCTCGAGTTCAGGCAAGCTAGCTCAAGCATGAAAAGTTAAATTATTTTATAAAAAATTCTAAAATTAATATATTTTATTATATTTTTTATATATAAAATATTTATTTTAAAAAAATATAGACTCGCGAACTTGCAAACAAAAATTATTTAACTTGAACTCGACTTGAAACCTATACGAATTTGACTCGAGCTCGAATACTTTTTGAATTAGCTCGTCAGGCTTTTAAGCCAACTCAATTTATTTGTATCCCTAATATATAGGCACAATTACTATAAAAAAAAATATAATTTCATCATACTGATCTAATAAAAATGTGACATATGTGACGTTTATAAAAAAATTATCACATTTGAAAAATACTTTTAATAAACTCTTTTATTTCAAAATATTCTTCAATAATCTCAAAAACACAAACAAACAAATATCTTATTTCTCCAATCCACTACCTAAAACATATTCTGTCAAAATACTTTTTCCAAAAAATCCAAAAGATAACCCTTCAATTTGGGCATGTGCGAGGATTGGAGAACAATTGACATGCCAAACTCAACTGTGCATGTTCAAGGCAGACATTTAGCCTAATCATACGTCGGCGCACATGTTTATTGCCCAGACAAAATTTCAACCCTCAACTAATTGTCCTTTTATAAGATAAGTTAGTATGATGGACGGCAAATGTTAGGTTTTATTTGGTTATGTTTATCGAAATAATATTATTTTGAGGAAATATAATCAAATATATTTTCAATTTTCTTTCAAAATGTACATTCTCTAATATATATATACATATATTATATATATATATTATATATTATTATTATATTAAAAAAATAACTCAATTCTATTTTCACTCCAAAAATCCAACAAAAAAAATATTGATTTAATTGCTACAATAAAAAAAATATCTCCCCCAAAACATAAACAGACAGACCAAAAAATAACTTTCACATTTTTCAATAATTCATTCTCTCAAAACATATAATAAAATCAAACAAAAAACATAGCCAAACTTTTCCTTATTAGTTTTTGATTTTTATTGACAAGATAAAATAAATTTCAAAAGTAACAATTAAAGTTTGATTGTTAATTAAATTTTAATTATTTATAATGCTGAATTCCTTGGGACTGGTTTGTTTATATTTTCCAATTTATTTTCACTCATGTTCACTATTTGGAAATGAATAATGAACAACTTATCATTATTTTCATCTATATTGCAACTCACTTTCATCTCAAAACACATTTTCCAAAAGTTTATATATCTTCACTTTGGGTCCTCTATTCTATTTCATATTTTATCTCCTATTACAACCTATTATATTTATGCTAAGTGTATCTAATTAACAATTAATTATTTTTATAAGAAAGTATTTATTATACTTGTCATATTTTTATGAGATGGAATAGATGATTTAGACCGATATATCTTCTCTCACTCTTTTTCATTGTTACTGCATCTCTTCGTCTACAACATATTAAATTCTATATAATCATTATTTTTTCAACATACTTTCCAAATACAAACTTATTTTTAACTCACTTTTTCTAACTAATTTTATAAATTAAAAAAATAATTGAAAATGAAAATTGAATTTGAATTTGAAAACAGAAACAAAGTAGCCTTTAGGCCCAATCCAGTTAACTTGGGGCCTTGGGCCGAATAATGATTCCTCCCACAGTGCCGGGCCCGGCCCAATAGACAGTTTTGTACCAAACCGAATCATGTTTTGGTAAAAGTCCAATAAACTCAACAGCACTGAGGGGGCTTTCTACCGTCAGATAGGTACAGTACCTACTTGACCATTTCCAACCGTTGGATCACCTTAATAAAATCCACAACGTCGAAGAGATATGAATTGTCAGCAGAGTAAAATACAAAGATAGTCCTACACGAAAATTGATGAGAAAAGAAGAAATATTTTGTGTTACTAACAAATACGCCTTCAAATAAATACAAACGACTACATATCCGTTCCAACTAACCACCATTTGAAAGAGCGACTAGTATCCCTAAGCAAATAAATAATAGCTAGTTTGCTAGCTATTTATTTTTTTAAATTTAATATTCACATTCAAATAAATATAATATTTCTTAAATCGCCACTCACAATAGCAATCTCTCTTCTTTTCTTTTTTTTTTTTCCCGAATGCCACCTCTTACCTTTTTTTAAACAATTATTGAGCTAAAATTTATTTGTAGGGAAAAAACGATTTCTTTTCTACAAGAATTAAAAAAGCAAATTGAAATGAAATTTAAACAAAACATCTACATTGCTCTTGAGTTAAAAAATAAAAATTTTCAATTGAATGGCTACTCATAGTAGCGATTCCTTGCTTGGCTAGTTAAAATTTAATTCAAACAAATGGTACAACAACATTTTATTTTCCTCTTAAATTGCTAGTCATAATAGCGACTTATGATTATTATTATTATTATTTTTTTCCCATACCACCTCTTACTTTTTTTAAAACAGTTATCAAGCTAAAATTTATTTGTCCACTTTAATCGCTATTCACAGTAGTGATTTTCTTGTTCAATTTCATAGAAATAATTTTTCTGCCATGCAAATATTTGACATATTTCATTTTTTTTTAAAATCCTACAGTAAATGGTACAATCACCACTTATTTATAAATAAAAATTAGAAAATTTAGATTGATCTAAATTTTAAAATAATTTTTTTTTATTAGTTGCTACTCAAAGTAGCGACTTCTTTGTCTCCGTTGCTCTGCCAATATTTTTATGTTTAAAATTTATGCAACGTATATTTTTATAGTATAATCTTTCATTATCATAGGAGGATAAATTTGTCAATAGCTTTTTATGTGTTGTCATCATTAGATTAAAAGTCGTACCAATATTTTAGCTGTCATTTATTTTATTGGCTGACTAACGTAAAGTTGGTACGAGGTTACGAAAGCCCGACAACTGAGATTGCTGATTAGCGATTACGCCATAGCTCTGGGTCGAATAGCTCTAGAATTATTGCAAGAAGAGAGAGAGAGAGAGGTACAAAATATTGATTTATCTGTTTTTTATCATGATATATATAGTAGAAACAAGAATTGTTTTGATTGATTTTTCGAGGACGGTTTCTTGTTCTGGAGTGTTTGCTGAGCTAAGAATCCGAGATAGCAATAATGGTGAAGCCGATAATCGCGCCGTCCATGCTGTCGTCGGATTTTGCAAATTTGGCATCGGAGGCGGAGCGGATGGTTCGCTGCGGCGCGGATTGGCTACACATGGATATTATGGTACTTCTTTTTCCACCAATTTCTATTTCTACGTATCTGGATTCAGATGGATATTTAATCAGCTCTTATGGTCGTAATTCGCACTGTCTTCACCTTCTCAAAACTGACAATGAATTGGATTATAGGTTCATCATTCCCTAAATTTCGTTAGAGTTTTCTTCCCTCATTTTAATACGGGTGAAGAAGTGGCTCATGAGAGCATTGCATTTGTGCTTGGTTTGAACTTCTTATTGAACTTAAATTATGTTGGAGCAGATTTACTTATTCAATCGACCATTATTGAACAAATCTAAATCGAACTGAACATAAATTGAGTTCAAGTAGCGTATGATGTGCTGAACTCCAGCTGAGCTTGATTTGGTAACTTAGTGTTAAGTGTTACCAAATTCAAACAAGTTTTAGTGATTGATCTTGAGCTGAATTTAGGTGGTGTTGTTAAAAAATGGATCTTGGGCCTAACTCAATCTCAAAAGCTAGCTCAAGTGGTGAGGATTGTCCAAAATCATATATAGAGACCACAACTTATTTATTTCACCGATGTGGGGCACTAACACACCCCAAGCACGCCCAGGAATGAACATCTGGAGCGTAAAATAACATGAAATAGGTGGCTCAACAACATTGGCTAACCCAATATCGGGAATAGGTGGCTCCGATACCATATTAAAGAATGGATTTTGGGCCTAACTCAACCCCAAAAGCTAGCTCAAGTGGTGAGGATTGCCGAAACCATATATAGAGACCACAACTTATTTATTTCACCGATGTGGAACACTAACAGTTATAATTTGTTTTTCAGCCCGGAAGGGCTATGGAACTTGAGGAATAATTATAGTCAATACTAGACACTTGGAGATATTATTGAATAGTTAAAAACCTGCTAAATTTAAGCTTTGCTTCATAATATAGTGTCTTGATAAATGATTTTGAACACTTGTATAAAATATTTTTGGATAATTATTGACTTTTATTTTTAATACTTTTCTTTCTTTCTTTCTTTTGTTTTTTTCTTAATTATTGTTCAGCCTCTGTTTTGGAAGTTTATATTGTTCAAAATATCATGACAGTTGTGGATAGACATCTGAAATACAAGCGACCGTCAATTAATTTGAAACTTATAGCATAAAAAATGTGAAAGCCTGCAGCTATCCTGCTTGCTACCTCCACGCGTATTCTTGAATATGATAGTATTGATTTAGATATCATCACTGACTTTTATTCTAAGAGTGCTTGCTGCCATTGACTTTGTAGCAAAAAACAACTTGTTGTGTGTTAGATAGAACTTTGACATGTGAACCATGTTGTCACTGAGTTGAAGAATCATATCATTCTCTCAAATTTTGTGAATGATGATCAGATGCCAAGCCTGGAAAGTGCTGAATATGTAATTGAGTGTTCCCTTCACAAAATTATAACTACTGGATCTTTTGCACTGATGCCTATTTTGTACATTGCAGTCACTTTGTACCAAACCTCACAATTGGTGCTCCAGTTATTAAGAGTCTGAGAAAGCACACAGCGTAAACATTTTATTCTTTCTCAAATACAAATTTGAATCACAACTTTGTTGCATTTTGTGCGGTTTTAAAGAACAGTATGGAAATTCTTCTTTTGCAGGGCATATTTAGATTGCCACCTAATGGTCACAAATCCTCTTGATTATGTTGAGCCATTAGGAAAAGCAGGTGCTTCTGGTTTTACTTTTCATTTGGAAGCTTCCAATTGTAATATTTTAGCTGCATTTGCCTTTTTTGTTCTGCTAAATGTTGCATTAGAAAAGAAGAAGGAGAACCTACAACTTAAATCAGTGATGGCGATGATGAATTTACCTCTAAAATTTTTGCGATCCTCAGCCATTCTTATTGGATTCTACATAAAGCTTTATAATGATTATTTGAAATTGGTGCCTTTTTAACAGATAATTGGCAAGAACTTGTGCACCAGATTAAATCAAAGGGTGTGAAACCTGGTGTTTCCTTGAAGCCTAGAACACCCATTGAGGAAGTGTATCCAGTGGTATGATATCCAAAATATTTTATCATGAAGCAGGATATGTATTAATAAATGAACAAGAATAAATATAGCAATTCTGTCAATGAATTTTACTTTTGCCTCTTAATTTTGCTGTCCATGTTCAGAGGTTGAAGATGAAAATCCTGTGGAGATGGTTCTTATTATGACTGTGGAACCTGGATTTGCTGGGCAAAAGTTTATGCCAGAAATGATGGATAAGGTGCATTTATTATTTGCAGGTAGATGGTGGTTTAGGACCTTCAACCATTGATCCGGCAGCTTCAGCAGGAGCAAACTGCATTGTGGCCGGAAGTTCTGTATTTGGAGCTTCAGATCCTGCTCGTGTTAAATCACTAATGCGAGAGAGCGTAGAGGATGCCCAGAGAATCAGTTGATACTACAGCAGGCAATGATTCTGGAGTAAACTGATTGCTTTCCATCAAATAACTGCGTCCAATATAATTTGCATGTTAACTTCGGCTTTGTTTGTTTGTCAACCCCCAATTCATTTTCCAACTCCTAAAACTTAAACAAACAAACACTATACATTCCCAAATCTTACTCCCAAAATACAAAATTTATTCCCAAAAAATTCCTACTATTCCCAACTCCACACCATTCCCAAGGCACCCCACATTCTTTCATTATTACAAATATATACACATACTACCACTCATACAATTTATATATACACATATATAAATAATTTTAAAATACTCATTTTACCCCCACAAACTCAACAAAAAAGTCACTGATGTGACATCTTGTTCCCCCAAAACACAAACAAACCAACCACTTTCTCCAAAAACATAAACAAAAAACTATCACATTCCCCAACTCCACTACCCAAAATCCATTCTCCCAAAATATTTTGGGAGAATGATCCAATTCACAACCAAACAAAGCCTTTGCATCATAAAATGCAGCAACATAATAAAAAATGCATGCGGTGTTTACAGCACGGACCATTTTTGACATAATTGTGGCACTTTTGTCAGCATATGACCTTCCTTGGGAAGCACATTATTACTCCGAAACACTCCATCCCATGTACCTAGATGACTGTAACTAATGTGTGATTTGGGAATAATCAAGCACTAGAAAGGGGGGTTGCCCAATCAGAACCAATCAAGTGAAAATATTTCTACACTTACTGCCAAATCCAAGAATCCTGTCTCTAAATTCCCTCCTTTTTATAGATCCTAAAACTCGAATTTAGAGATTTGTTTTTTCTTCATGTATTAATTTGTATCTGTGTTTGGACAAAATATTTTTCAGATTCGAGAAATCCTAAAATGTGGATGATTGAAGTTTATGCAGCCGTCGGCATAGCTGGGGTTCTTCTGGCTAGCGTAGCTATTGGGACAGCCATTTTCTTCCTTCACCGGAGGAGGAAGATGCAGAATTCAATGAAGAACGAAGATTCAGAACTTCAGCGGCTGAGTTTGAGCGTCAGAACGACGAGCAAGAAGAAAGTTTCGTTCGACGGATCTCATTACAATCCTGATGGCCCAATTTGTGATGCCACTCCCCGCAAGATGCCGGTGGAGAACTACTCGTTTGAGGAGCTGCAAAAGGCAACAGAAGACTTCAGTTTGAGTAACTTAATTGAGGGCTCTGTATATCAGGGCCGTCTCAAGGGGAAAATCTTGGCAATAAAGCGTATCCCGTCAGATATTATTTCAAGAATTGATTTTCTCCTTTTCCATGAAAGGATTCATCGTCATCCCAATATAATCAGGCTTCTGGGCACCTGTGTGATGGACAGTCCTGATTCGTTCATAGTTCTTGAGTATGCTAAAAATGGTTCCTTGAAGGATTGGATTCATCATGGTGGATTGGCAATCAAGAGCCAATTCATTGCTTCCTGCAACTGCTTCTTGACATGGAATCAACGGCTGAAAATCTGTCTGGATGTAGCCGCGGCCCTGCAGTACATCCACCACACGATCAATCCCAGTTATGTCCACAGAAACATAAGGAGTCCAAACATATTTCTCGACGAAGATTTCAATGCAAAAGTTGGTAATTTTGGTATGGCCAATTGTATAGAACATGAAGATGAGGATCAAGAATCCATTCCAGCTGCCTGGAACAAAGAATACCTGGCACCTGAGTATATCATACAAGGCATAATTTCTCCCAGCATCGACGTTTTCGCTTATGGGGTGGTCTTATTAGAGGTTTTATCTGGGAAACCACCTGTAAAACGGGACGACGAGGGGAATTATATCAAGCTTTCTGATGAAATAAAGCGCATTTTACAGTCAGAAGATGCAGAGGAAATGAGGGAATGGATAGATAGTGCATTGGGTGAGAATTATTCATTTGATTCAGCTGTTATGTTAGCTAATCTTGCAAGATCTTGCCTGGAAGACGACCCGTCGTCGAGGCCTAATGCTGGAGAAATAGCCGAGAAGTTGCTGAGTTTGGTGGAAGACTTGCCAGAAGAAGAAAAATTCAATTTCTGTGAAAACTCATGCAAACCCCTCGTCAAGGCGTCATTTTAATACAGAGAAAGAATCGTGTTTTGCTCTTTCCACACGGTAATCTGAAACTATTCTGTACAGTTGCTATACATTTTGTTCACGAAGACGCGTTTTCAAGAAAATGTTTTTCTATATGGTAATCTGAAACTATTCTGTACAGTTGCTATACATTTTGTTCACGAAGACGCGTTTTCAAGAAAATGTTTTTCTCTGTGCAGCAACTTCATCCAAAGAAATTATTTCTGTCTGTTTCTTTGGTTGGTAAGGCTTATGTATTAATCACATCAACACAGAGAGATATTTTTGCCTTAGTCCTTCAACCTGGTCAAAGTCCTTAGTCTATTATGGAGTTAATCAATGATTGGTTTATGCTGACGTGGCTTAACTCAGTCGTATACGTTTGTGCCAGACACACTCTTTTTAGTTGAATAGATACTAGGAGTAGTTTACACGGGGGTAACAACGTAATCCAAACGTTGTTGACACTGTATGTCGCATGTTGAAACATAATAAACCACTACTTTGGGGAGAATTATACTTAGGATCCAAATAGAACTTCTGTTTTTGTTGGAGCAAAACTGAAGTAATTTAGGCACAAAATTTAATTTATAAATTACATTTACAATTCTTGAATTTGACACAAATAGAAAAACAAAACAAATATAGATTTAAGTGGTTCGACAAGTTTCGTTTACCTCAATGAGAGTTTTCTTTCTTTCATTATGAGAGAATTTCATCAGTACAAATTAATTCTTGAATTTGGCACACCCAAACTCAAGACAAAAAACGTTTTATACAACCACTCTCATATTACCAAAAAATACTCACTCCATCCCTTTATGAGTTTTATGAGTTCTATCAGATAAACATGTCTATTTATAATAGAAAATTATTTGATTATTTTACTTAAAATTAAGAAAACTATACAAAAAGAGTCATAATTCTAGTCAAACTTGATCTATTGATAACCGAGTCAAATCCCAACAATTCTTCTTAATTAGATTGAAAAAAGAAAAGCAAAAAAAAAATTTTAATAATAATAATAATTTGTAGAAGTTTCCATTATTTCAAGAACGAAGGGCTTTCCCTCGTTCTCTACGTCTCCTTTTCCTTTATTAAAATCGATGGGCTTAGGATTATTTCTTGGTAATCTTCGACGTTTTCACATAGAATGGGCAATTGGATATAAGGACTTATATTTTTCCAGATTCATTTCCATTGTCGGTTAACCAATCAATGCAAGTTGCAAATCAAAATCTGCCACTGGTTATCAATCCCCAAGAACGGGCCAAAAGTTGGTCATCATCAAGACCAAATCAACTTCATTTTCTTGATCTAGTTCAATTTCGTTATTAATTTTGTGGTTGCTGCGACAATTAATCGATTTGATGTCAAGAAATTTTCAAACTCATAACCATAAGATTTATTGTGTTTTTTGTTTTTAATTATTTAAATACAGGACGCTAAATTTTTTTTAGAGTTTGAATCTCCTGAATTCAATTGATCTAGTGATATTACCCTTACAAATATAAATTTGAGGTTTGTTGTTCGAATCCTAACAAACTCTTGGTATTACATATATATAAAATAATTTTTTCTTTATATTTACACACGTAAGCACATCAAAGTATTTCTCACGTTCCAAAATGTGTGAATAATGTCACTAACCAATTAACCTCATACTTATACACGTGATTGTGATGTCACTAAACCAGTTTTAACAACTCGGCAATTTATTGTGGTACATTTATAGTGTGAAAAAACAATATTGAATTCCGCACTTTAATAGAATAAAAAGCACAAAATTGAATGATTTTGAATATCGTTTTATTAATAATAAATCTTCTTCAACTTTTGAATTGTCCAAGCAAGAACTTTATGTGAGAGCCGAATTTTTCGAATAGAAGATCAGAGTGTTTTTCCTTGGAGATGAAAAATTCGACCACCGAATTTTATCTCTATTCCAATTACATTTCAGAAAAAAAGTATTTCTCAACTCAAAATATGACCACCACAAATGATAAATCGCTCAAAACACAACTCTCATAAAACGCTCAAAATACAAATTTTGCTACCTTCAAATTAATCTTTAAATTAAATTTGTTCATACATATATATATGTTTATATATGTGTGTGTGAGTGATATGTTACTTATTAAAATTTGGTACCTATCCACATGCATGCATGTGGATGAGAAATAGGTTCTAATCATAAAAAGAATTGCGTACTGCAAATAAACTTTGAAAAGAATAAGAAAAATCTGAAAGAACAAGCAATAAATCCAATCAAATAACTCACACCCGCACCAGAAACAATTCTCATGAGAAAGAATTATGTCCAACTAGCTCTCTATAACTACAAAGATACAATAATCAATAGAATCATCTCAATGAACGAATAGTAGTATCTACATGCATACAGAAAGGCCAAACGTCGGGAAGATGAAATGAAACAAACAACGACGTCGTAGTGATCAGCACGCCATCATAGCTTTGAACTCGTCGAAATTGAGAACACCGTCGCCATTGAGATCAAACGGAGCAATCATATGCCTGCACTGCTCAACGCTCCTCCGCTCTCCCAATCTACTCAGCATTCTTCTCAAGCTCTTCGCCGTAATGCATCCGCTTCCCTCCATTTCGTACATTTTGAACGCCTCCTTCAAATCGCTCGCCTTCTCGTCCTCTCCAGCACCTTCTACTATTCTCACGAAATCCTCCAAACACAGCAATCCATCGGCGTCGGAGTCCATCAGCGCCACCGCCATCTCCGCCTCCTCCACCGTCATTTCGCTGCCTATTGATTCGATGCACCGACGTAGCTCCACCGGACATATCTTGCCGTCTCCATTCGAATCGAAACGGTTGAAAACTTGCTCGTATTGATCGTGTTTCTCCATGGAAAATCAAAGGTCAGTAATGCTAATCTGAATTATAAAATCAAATTGTTAGAGAATTAGAAGAATTCCTATGACTTGTATATTTTTCTTCTCAAGTGAAGAACTGAAGATCAATACGAGAATGAAGGGTTATATATATACAGGGCTTCGCGAGAGTACGAGTACGCGGATTACTTTGACCAATATTTAAGAGGAATAAAGAAAGATAAATGAAACAGACGGGTGAATTGTATGGTATTTAATTTAAATAGGAATCAGCCGGGAAGCACCAGGTGTTGAAATGTTAGGATGCTAGCCCGCAAAAACGAAGAAATTGCGAAAGTGCCACGCCAGCATCGGCAAGATTAATTTAATTTGACTACCTAAAAAAATAAAATTGGAGTATAGTGGTATCAGTCTCTCCTATTATGTGAGAAATCTCGAGTTCGAACTTAAATAGACTCTTTTGTGCATCTTATATGTATCTGATTGTGCGGATAGACTCAAAAAAACAAACAAATAAAATTGATCTATTTATTTAAAATTATAATGTGTAAACGTGTTCCTTCATTGTAATATAGCAAACTTGAAATTGCGTAATGGAGATTATTGATATTTTATATTTTAATAAAAAAATTATTGAACTTTTATAATACTTAAATTCTCAATCGTATATAACACATTCAATTATATAAAATATTGTTTTTTTTTAATAATTGTATGAAATATCATTTTTGTTGGCACGTGGTGGAATCTGTTTTGAAATGGGGACGTCTTAATAAATAAAAATATAATTTATACACTTACCCAAAATTCTTAACTTTTTTATCGTAAAATAAAATCAAATATTATCAACAACTTATGCAAATAAATTATAACACATGAATCTCACGTTTGGACACAAATTAATAACTTTTTATCCATTTTATAATGAATAAGATAAAACTAGAAAAGGAGGCGGTTGTTACAACTCATATGATATCTTAATTTTGTAAAGGGACATCCTTTGAAGAGTACTCCATGAAAGACCGACATGTATATTTTAAAATATTCTGAGTAATTAATATCTGTAAGATATATAGGTATAGCTTTCAAAGGATTGTTATGCTTTTGACTTTTTAGCTAAAATATTCAACCAGAATTCATTTTTTTGGTTTTTTTTAACCCTTCTATTCTTTTGGAGGCTATTAATGCCTTTCAAATGCAACTTCATTTCTGGTATGAGTGTTCACGGGTTGAGTTGGTTTGAATTTGAGGAGAAAATGAATTCAAACAAATCATTTTTAATCGGTTTGGATTGATTTGGGTTTTATAATTTTTATTTCTTGAACTCGAACTAGATTGGGTTGGTTTGGTTCAGATAATTGGGTTCAAGAAAAAAAAATAAAAAAAAAAAAAAGAAGAAGAAGAAGGAGAAAGCACCAATTGTAATTTTTTTTAATTCTTTAACTAGGAAATTCATACAATCAAATTATTTTCAAAATATTCATCAAAAATCTAAAGCACACAGTATTACACTTGAACACCACAAGTCATAATTATTATAAATTATCTTATTATTTACCACAAACCATAATTGATAATATAAAATCTCAAATTCAAATTTAAGTTGAACATTAAATATAAATATAAATAACAAAAGTCATCATTTAAAAAAAATATTATTTATTTTAATTACATGATCGGATCAAGTTGGTAAGTGAATATGAAATTCGAGAATCAAATCCAATATCATAATTTTTTATCGTCGAGTTCATCAGATCGGATTGATCCGATGAACACCCCTATTCCTTGGCTCAAATAACTTTTCAAACTTCTGAGTTTAAATAAGCATCAAATATAAATTAATTTTAAAATTAGCACTTGTTAATATTTCTATTTTATGAATTAAAATAAGGATTTCATCGCAGCCAGCCAGCCCGTCTAGCTCAGTCGGTAGAGCGCAAGGCTCTTAACCTTGTGGTCGTGGGTTCGAGCCCCACGGTGGGCGCTTTTGAATAGTTTTTCTCCCAAATGAATGGATGGGCTAACTCTTTTGAGCTTTATCAGTCTGCCGTAACTGCGTAAGTCGGCCACTTTTTGGGCCTCTACTATATTTTATTTAGTCCATTTAACTTCCAGATGGTCATACTTCGTGGGCCTATTTATATTATGTCATAACATGCGTATTTCAACCAATTCTGCGTTTGGTACCAAAAAATAACTTTTCTTCTTCATGGCCCACACTCTACACTCTACCGTGTGGCGTGTGCGACAATAAAATACAGCCTATTGGGCATGGCATCTCAAAGATTTTTAGAAAATTGACTATCGACTCCCAAACACGCCTTACTTTGTTTATCATTGGAGGGACGTCAATATCATTGCATTTTTTTCTCTTAGAAAATAATGTTTTGTTTGGTTATATTTTCCCGAAACAACATTGTTTTAAAAAAACATAATCAATTATATTTCCATTTTTTTTCAAAACACATATTTTTTGATATATACATACATGTATTATATATATTATACATATTTTATTATTATTTAAATATTAAAAAAATCACTCAATTTTATTTTCACCCAAAAAGCCTAACCAAATATATATATATATATATATATATTGATTTGACTGTTACAGTTAAAAAATATCTCTTCCAAAATATAAACAAATATAACAAAAAATAATTTTCATATTCTTTAATAATTCATTCTTTCAAATACGCATAATAAAATCAAATAAAAAATATAACCGAACATTTCCTAAATAATTGATGAGAATATGCTTGATAGGAAATCTGCATATGTTATTTAACCAATTGACTCGTACCTTATTGTGCAAACGCCACGGCCATAACCGGTGGATGCGGGCGTCCACACGGGAAGTCGGCTGCTCCGCAACTTTCTCTTTGTCACATTTTCCACGTGTCGCACATCTAACCACTCCGTCTCCCAGGCTTGTGGATGCCGCCAGGCCTAGCGTTTCCACATTTGATGATTCCTCTTTCCTAATGGACCGACTTGTAAACTTCCTAAAATACCCTCGACCGTGGTTGAAAATCTTAAAAATTATAGTTTTAGTCCTAAATAGATTCTACTCAATTAGATTTACTATCTTTTTTAACTTTTAGGACCTTTTGGTTTACTTTCTGCATTATTGAGAATTTTTTTGCATCTAATATTATATTTGGATCAAGAAAATTAGTAAGGAAACAAAGAGAAAAATATAAATGTACAAATATTGAAATATAAAATTACATTATTTGAAGTATGAGAAAAATATTATTTACCAGTTTTCTTCTTAAAATTCAAAGTCTAGATGTAAGGTAAATTTAAGATAAATTCCAATACAACTTCGGGTTCTGTTTTATTTTGATTTTTATCGAGAAATAAGATTAAATAAGTATCCGAATTTCCACACAAAAGATAAGCTCAAGATGTACTATTGAAGAAAAAATTGCCATCAAAGGACCAAATTGCATTTTAGGAAGCAAAAAATGGGGCAGAAATAGAAATAGTTCTAACTTGGTGTCTGAAAATGCAATTTTCCCTCAAATTTCTAATTGTGGTAGAAAACGTAATATCGGGGAAGAACCAATGTCAATTATGAACAGATGCGTCCCTAAAACCCCAAAGTAGCGTTCGCTATACAAACCCTCCTACGCTCTCAGCCGCTCGCTTTTCTTTCTCGTTTACCATTTTCGAAACCCTTCTTGGTGAACTTTCTTGCCTGCGCCGCTATGTCAGTGCTCAGCCGGCTCGGAGTGGCAGCGCGGCTTTCTTCTAGGCTGCGTTGGCCGGTGAGTCGTGGCTACGGATCAGCTGCCGCTGCTCAGCTGGACTACGATTATTACTACTGTTACGATGACGAGGAGGAATCGCAGGGGAAGATGAATCAGAGAGCGATGGAGGAGTCGGAGGGATGGGAAACGGTGGGGAGGGGTGTGCAATGGGTGATAATGGGCGATCCAATGGCGAGGCGACATCTGTACGCCGAGCGGCTTGCGAAGCTTCTGGATGTTCCTCATATCTCCATGGGATCTCTCGTTAGGCAGGAACTCAATCCTAATTCTCCTCTGTATAAAAAGGTTTATTTCTTTGCCATTCTTACGTTTGAATTAGAGAAGAATTTCGCAATTTGAAAAGAAGATACGTAGAAAGTTGAACAGCATATTGGGAGTTAGGACAATTAAAAAGGAAATGAAACTGAACTGTTTTTGGCCTTTTACATAAGTTTATCAAATTATTTTGTTGGATTAGAAATTGGAATTTGATAAATTTACCACTTTTAACTATTTTGAGTTGAAGGTGAGGTAGAGATGCAAAATTTTGTAAATGAAGAAATTTGAAAGCTTTGTCCTTATATGTTAAGCAGGTTAATGAATCATGAAAACCTTGTTGAGACTTTGAAATGATCAATTTGGTACTGTTTGCTTTTCTTGATACTGTTGCAGTGATGATGGCAATTCATTTCTTAACTGTTCTTGTGTAGAAAATGACACTTGTTTACCTTCTGTTCTATCTTAAACTAGATTGCTAGCGCAGTGAACCAAGGGAAATTGGTTCCTGAGGATGTAATATTTGGGCTTCTGTCAAAGAGACTGGAGGACGGATACTGCAGGGGTGAAACTGGCTTCATTTTGGATGGAATTCCTCGAACAAGGATGCAAGCTGTAACTAACTTTGCTTCATTTTTGTTAGCTTATGCATGGCTTTCTGCTTAATTGATTGTTTTGGTTCATTTTAATCTTTATAGTTTATAATGACAATGACTATGTAGAGTTGAAGTAATTTCATGTGGATTTGTCTTCATTCTGATATGGCATTTGTGTCGCATTACATTATATTCTCGGTTGCTCTGATTGGACCGGAACAAAATACATTATAACTTTAGCTGTGTGCTAAATTTAATTTTTGTTGATTTGTAATGGTGTGAGGAGTTTTAGAAGCATTTTCTGACCTTACTCTATTACTCTTATTTTTGTACTTACAGGAGATACTGGACCAAATAGCTGACATAGACCTGGTGCTGAATCTTAAGTGCAAGGATGAGTCTGTTGTGAAGAAAACTTCGGGCAGTGGAATTTATTCTCCTCGAGAATTCCATTCCATGGCTGCTACTTCAGGATTCAATCTCAGTCTTCAGACACAGGCGGGTCATTTTCAATCTCCGAATGCTGACTCAGATACCATCTGGAAGGAGAAACTTCGCACGCATGCAGAGCAGGTACCTCCATTGTCTTTTAAACCAAACATTTCACAACTAAAATTCTAGTAGAAGTTTTCTTATTATGGTTTTAATTGGGCACAGCAAAAAGAATTTTTGATTAATTGATAAACCAAACAGTCATCTGCCTTATAGAGTATGGCTCCTCTAGCCTGTCTTCTTATGATATTTGATGCTGTTTGCTATTTGATTCTCTCTTTGGTGGGAAGACCTTAGTTGTGCTTGATAAACCCCACACTCTCACTTCAACTCAAATCATTTTGAATCCTCTATTTCAATATTTCATTTCATGGATACATGTCAAGTGTATATGACCCGTAATCAAGTGTTTTTAAAAAAGAAATATTTAGTACATTTGATATTTATTTATAATTTGTAATAGAGAATTATAACTATCAATCGAAATAGAGAATATGAGCTGAATTGCACCAAGATACTAATGGAAACAACTTTGTTTTATTCAGATGAAGCCTCTGGAAGAATACTACAAGCAACAGAAGAAGCTTCTCGACTTCCAAGTGGCCGGTGGACCTGGAGACACCTGGCAGGGTCTGTTGGCTGCATTGCAGCTGCAACACATGAATGCTGTCAATACATCACAGAAATTGACAGCATAATTGTCCATTACCAAAATCCCTGTTTTGTTTTCATTCTGGTGTGGTAGTGAACACAAGATATGATTGCCAAGTGGTAAAGAGTATCTTGGATATTTTTGTAGTGAGTATATCCAATTTTGTATTAGAGATGAAAATATATCTTTCTTGTGTGTGTGTGTGTGTGGTCATATAATATGACTGAAATGAGTGTAAAGTAGGCAAATGTGAGATGAATCGCAGAACAAGAACCTTGGATTCGTATCCGGCAGTATACATATAAATAACTGCGTGCGCTAGAGCGCGCACGTTTCTCTGGCTAACTGTGTTATCGTTGGTTTCTGCACTTCTCCATTGATTTACAACTATAAATGGAAAAAATAAAACAAAAAGAAAAAAGAATACATTGTTATTCATTCACTCATCAAAAAAGGAAAAAGCAACCTCAGACAAGTATATATACACATTTTATTATAGCTAATACTACAAGTGTAACGTCTGACACCATTTTCTTTTGTATGTAACTGCAACTGAAGCAAAGTTCCTAAAGTATACAAATCTCAAGCCATGAAGTGGTGGTTATTACTCACTATTCATCCATACCTCCCGCAGGAGTTGATACCTCACAGTATTTCGACTTCCATTGTCTTTAGATATCCAATTGGATCTTAGTGAAGAAGGTGATGACTGGAAGCCGTCAAGGATGATGGATTTCAGAGGCGAATCTAATTCATCAAGTTCATCGTCGCTGGTCTGTGATTTCTTGAGCACTGAAGATCCGCTGCGCGTCAGCTTAGGATGACTGCTGATTTCTCCTAAGATACTACCAACTGAAGCAGCTGACGGTGCCTGATATACTATAGGTGCTGCGGCACATGGGAAGTTCATGATAGAATCTTCTTCACAATCAAAAGAATCCTATTAATGTTCGCGTACAGAGTTTCAAGCATTAGTTCCAGTCGTATGAAGCAAATAAAGAAAATGGATGAAAAAACAAAGATGAAGACTCCTTGCGGATGGACGAACCTCCGAATTTAAGGCTTCAAGAACAACTCTGGGAATTGGATCAGGGCAAAACTCATCTGGGATGAAAGAGTTAAGAATCCGTCTTATCAGTGGTGGACCAAATGTAGGACACACCTGGGACCAAAAAGGGAAAGAAGATCTTGATGAGCAAGGACATGATATTAAGGTTAATTACACTTTGCCATCCGAACTATTCGGTTTTTTACACTTTGCTTCCTAAACTTTTTTTGTTTACACTTGACCATCTAAACTTTGTGTTTTTTTATACGGTGGCATATATAGGCATTTCAGGCAGAATATTTTGTCAGGATTCCATCACATGATGTGTTTCTGGTGGAATATTCCATCGGAAACACCCATATATGCTACCACGACACATGTGATGGAATCCTGGTGGAATATTCCACCCAGAAAAGCCAATATATGCCACCGTGTCGTCGCATGTGATGGAATCCTGGCAGAATATTCTATCGGAAACGCCCATATATGCCACAGTATAAAAAAAACACGAAGTTCAGATGGTCAAGTGTAAACAAAAAAAGTTTAGGAGGCAAAGTGTTAAAAACTGAATAGTTCGGATGGCAAAGTGTAATTAACCCACCCTGATATTAATAATGAAAGTTTAATCTGAAATGGAGATTCAAGGCTCTGGCTGAACCTCTTTTCTAATTGTTTGGCTTAATAGCATATCCTTTGGAAGCATCATAAGATCACTTAGTGCGTTGAGGAGATGGAAAGATTTTGATGATCTATCACCTGATATTCGTTCATCGTCATCCTCTGCAGTTTCTGAGCTATTTTCATTTTCAAGCAAATCATCATCATCATCAATACCGAAGAGATCCGTAAGCCATCTGGACCAATTCCCAATCTGCCATACTTTCAACATGATGTGAGTATTTTCCAATGCTACTACTAATTTAGGTTCGTACAGAAAAGGCTATTTCATGCACAAGCATGTAAAATATTAGTTAGGTAAGAGTTCCTTAAAAGAAAGATAGGATTTTGTGGTAATGCTCACTGCAGTTTTCAGTTGTGCACCAGCACCAAAGCTAGCTTTCCCTGCTGGAATGGGAAGAACCTCAGCATCACTAATGGGATCCGCTACAGGATCTGTTGGAATTTCATCAGCTGATTCTCGAAGAATAGCATTAAACATCGCCACATCTAGTCGAGCTATCAATTGCTCCATTATCTAGTTATGAAAAGAGTGTTAAAAGCAGGTTTTGCCCCATCACATAGTTGTCAAAATAGATTATTATTTGATTAATACACATAAAAAGCATGTGTTGCATAATGAAAGAATCATGTAATTATCAGGCAGCCTAATTCCTCAGTTTTGGACGTTCCATCACAAACCTCAAGCCGAAAAGAAAACAAGATGTGATCTTCGCTGAAGTTTTATAGGTCACACACTCAATGATTGACAGATAAAGCATGTCTGGAAACAATTCCCGACAGAGTCTAGGACATAAACATTATCACTAGAAAATAAGCAACTCAGGACATCCTGCTGTCATGTGATTTCCATGAGAACTATTTCAGATTTTCTGAAAACTTGCTATGCATAGAATCTACTGGTTCACATGATATATAGCTCATTTATACGATTCAAAGGGATTAAAGTAAAGTCTTTAACTTTTGTCATGAAAGGAAATTGGTATGGAGAAGTACCAGTTTGGAGAGCACAGGTAAACAGCCACAATCATGTCCTCCAGCTCGAAGAGGACATATCCTTTCACATGCATCCCTGAAAGCCTTTTTCCAAAGTTCCATAGAAAAGCTTCCCTGCTGCTCTTCAATTGAACTTGATGTCCTTCTGTATAACTTGCCAGAGTTAGAATCCATACTTCTCCGAATTGCTTTGGCGGCACCAGACTGCATATGTGGAGTAAAAGTCTGGAGGAAAAAAACGAGAAAGTAACTTAGCTAAGTGGCTGGATTCAGGCCAGAGCCAACAAATTGACAGAGATAATCTAATTATCACCAACCCAAACACCACAACCAGAATGGATATTAGTAAATATGTTTTCTTGGCAGTCATCTCATTACTTCACCCAGAATTTGGTGAAGCTCTCAAAAGAATGAAAGAGAGTGACTACCTGCCACCATAGAGACTCAACAATTCGGTAAAACATCCATGCTTCAACCTTTTCCAGTGCAGCTGAAAAAGTTAGAGGGTTCTCCCATTCACCAATAAAGTCCTGAATAGCACCTCTTGTACCCTTACTGGGGAAGGACTCCCATATAAGTGGTGATAATTTCTTCTTTCCATTTCTGCCACCCATTTTTGCAATGTCAGTTCCAATAGAAATAGGTAACTGACTTTCCGCAAAGGACTTGCTCACAATCACTCTGAGTACTATGGAATTTGACAACCAGAAAGTTAATCTGCATCAAACAAAAGGCAACATCAGCAACATGAGACAACTATGACCCAAACAGGGAAGGAAGAAGAGAAGGAAAAAACTGATGAATTTGAGTCTGTGCCCAATGGACTCAGATGCTAACAACAACTCAATTAAGCAGGCCACGAAACTTGGCAGCAGAAGGGTGTGGTTTAGCATGGAAAAACCAATTTGAGATAGAATAACATCTAATTTTATGATAAATATGGCGTTCCTAGCAACCTGCTGAGTACTGCTTGCCCTTATAAAGTTAAAAAATTGACAGAGAAAATGAAAAACTATGAAGATAGTGAAAAAGTGCCACGCCACCGCTGCAGAATCCTGAAAGTTAAATTAATCAAATCAAACTCAATGAAAAGCATACCTAGGGACATCATTACCACATGCTTTTGCAACTAAAACTAATCCAGACACAATACTTCTAGCTGCAGTCCCTCTCCCTGATTTTGAATTCTGTTTGTTGGCATGAAAATAGAGCCTCGAGAGGCGTCGAGCTGGAGCATGGACTTTAGTCATTGAACTTCCATGTTCTGCAACCACAGAGTAAAGGCTAACCTCGATAGCAGCTGCTTCTCTCAACTCTCCTTCCAGAACTTTTATTCTATGTTCCAAATATTGGATTCTACCATCTGAAGGAAGGGTTCTTGTTTCCTTTGAGTATGCCTTAGCATCTTTGCGCTCACTGCTTACCAAGCCTCGCTCGGTGTTTGTTGCTGAAAAATTATTCCTTCCAGGAGATCTGTTGCTCCTGCTTGAATCCACAGATGATCGAACCGATTTCCCATGCTTTGATCTATCAATATTTGAAAAACTACTATTCACTGCAAAACTTTCCTTGGTGGAAGAAAGCAGACCATTTTCCAATATGACTTGCTTCTGCACATCAACTTTAGAAAGGTCACCTAACGGTTCATCCTCAAATTTTCGCCCTTCCACATCTATGCTTCTTCCTCCTTCTGAATGTTTTTTATATTTTTCTCTGGTCTCATCAACTGTGAAACCACTTAGGGGAGAGTTTGTTCTTCCAGCCACGAGCAGATCCTGTGCACCCGTAGGCGAATCATTCTTGTCAACCTGCCGAAGGCTCAAACCAGAATCTGAATGTTTATCTGCCTGGTAACATACCTCTGCAGTGGTTTCTTTGGCAATAGGACTGCTGAGTACACGTTCCTCAGAACTAAGCTGAACCTTCACATCCCTCCCGCCATTCACAACATTTTCCTGGATGCCCTCTGCTTCTGTTCCAAATTGATTACTCTTTATGTTGGAGTCATGCTGTTTCTCTGTTTCTTTCAGTGCTGATGACTGCAAACTTTGAGAAGTAATTCTTTTTGAGATCCATGCAATATCAGAAGATAAATCAATTGATGAGGAACGGGATGAATTCCTTGCTGAGTTCACATGAGATTCAGTGGCTTGCTCATCTGGGTTGGCAACAAATTGATCTGGTAGATGGTTAACTTTTGCCTCTCCAGTACTACCATTCGCAGCTACTGTCTCATTCTGCAATTAATTGCCATCTTCCTATCAGATCATCATCTACTGCATTACAAGAACTAGTGAAAAACATGAGTGTTACCGTGTGACAAGCACATCATGCATATGTCCCTCAAGTGATACGTAGTGCAATTTGCATGTTTACATTTAGACTACATGCTACTGAGACTTTGTCTAGAAGCATGAAATTTCAAAGTTCTGAATAGAAGGGACCTAAGAGAGATGTCACTGTAAAAAGAAACTAAAACGGGCTTTGTTACCTCCTTATTTTTAGGTGATGGACTGCCATTTGAGTCAGCTACTGAAGAAGTAACAACCAGTGATGAGTGTGAGGAAACATCATCATCTGTAGTAAATGAGGCAACCTCAGCTTTTTCTGCATATTCTTCACTCAGCAATGCAGAAACAGATTCATCATGATTCCTGTCAATTGAAGCTTCTCTCGTCAAGCTGTCCCTCGAGGAGGAGCTTGTGCGACTCCTCTCAACAGGCTGGATTTTAAGAAAGAGAAGTGGTTGTGCAGTATTCCTGTAAGTCCGCTTGCAGTTAATGGGAGCATTAACGCTCAAATTGTCTTTAACAATGCCATAATCTGCCAAGTCCAGAACAGCAGTTCCTAGCAGCTGACCTTTTGCTGTCTTGTCTCGTCGTGGTTCATAAAGATTAAACTCGATGCAGTTCTTCTGGAAAGTGTCTCCATCCCCACTTTTGATTGACATCTCACGCGTCAGTGTCACCGGAAGCCTAAAGGATTCGTTGAATTCAATTCTTCCATCACCAACACCAGACCCAGTACCAAGTGATGGCACAACTTGATTGGTGAACCCAGATGTCCTGTCCACATGCTCCCACTGAATCACAACAGCACGAAGTGTTCTCAGTGACTGAGATGGGGGCCAGGGCTTGATCTCCTGGATATGAATAATGTAGTCTAGCTGAACCGAAGGGTTTTTCCTGGTTTTGGTCCTCAGACCTAGAACCATTGTCACATTAAAACTGGGAGTCGCCTGCCCTTAGTACAAGCAATCTGCCGGAAAAAATTACAACACAAGAACTCCTTTAAGAGGATTGTGATATAAATCATAAAGACATGAGGATAAACTATAAATGTGAATCTGAAAATTTTGATTCGCAGCATTTACTGGTTAGATATAAGTGTAAGTGCATAAATGACATCTTTTCTATGAAAGGTACAATCAAGTTATCAAGTATAACAAAGAGGATTTTCTGAAGCTTGCAACAATAAATGGCCTCCCTCTGACCATCAGTACCAGAAAACCATAAATGTGCACCCCATACACTTTATCATGCAGTCAAAAAGTAAATCCACATTCACACTCAGAATATCAAACACAAGTCTGTCAAACCACTCAAAGGATTATATACTTTAACGTACAGGAAATACAGAACATAGAAAAAAAGCTTCAAACAGTATCAAGCTACAAATATTTACTTACAAAGGAGCTAGTTCAGGTTAAATCTCTCTAAGATACTTTCAATAAAACTCATCAAAGATAAAAACAACAACAGCAACAAAAATGGCAAAAAGAGCAATCGTAAGACCATTACACAACCAGATCCAAACACTGCCGACATAATCAGTTAAACATCATCAAATCACCAGCTCAAATTATCACATTCCAAACGGCTACACGTCACAATGCAGCAGCGTCTACATCCAATTCATACGTATTACTTAGAGAAACACAATCAAGTTAAGGACCAATACAATATATTTAAGCAAAAAAATAAGCCAGGAAAAACCACTTACAGAGCAAAATTAAGCGCAGGAAAAATTAAAAGAATGCGCGGAAGACGATAGCAGATACGGCGCCTTCTGCAACTGATGGTCTCTACTCATATACACACGAGAGAGAGAGAGAGAGAGAGAGAGCCAACAAGAATGTCTTTTTCTATCATTTCAGAAAAATAGTCCAGAAAAAAAAATATGTGTTAATTATTATGAAATTCTTCCAACCAAATGCTGACAAAAATATAAAATTACTATATTAATAATCAGTACTTTGAAATATTCTAAAATATTGAAATTAAATGCTTTCTTCTAAAATAATTTTACTACGATATTTTCATTGTTGTAAAATTAAGGCAGAGTAGTTCATTTGGTCGTGTTTGGTCCAAGGAATTAATTATATTCCACGAAATTAAAAAGCGTGTTGATTAATTTATTTAAGAATGTTTAGGTGAGGTGTCTCGGCAACACACTCGCGGAACTAGCGAGTGTAACAACGCGATGCAATATGAGGTGGTTGATGCAAAACACGAGCGATTAAATGGGAAATGAGGTTGAACATATTGCGTCTTTGTATTTTTGTATTAATTTTTATTGTGATTTGTGTTTAATTTGTACGAGTGTACAATTTGTGTTTATAGTGAAAATTGGCCCGAACTCATAAATAAGTGCGTGTGAGTGTGTTTGTCGGTTAAATTTGTGTATGATTTTGTATGAGTATGTAATTTGTGCTTGCAATGAAAATTTGCTCTGGTCGAATCGAGAGTGATCCTTTGATATTGAATCAATTGGACATATCAAGTTGTCTATTATGATATAAAATCATAGTAAGATAGTTAAGGTTGTTGGCAGGTATTCCGGCAAAAATCCTCAAGAGCATAAGTTAGATTATGGGGTCAAGAAAATGTAATAAATACTGGGTAAAAGTAAGGTAAATATTTTAGAATTCAATACTTGCTAAATGTGAATTTGGTGATATTTATAGCAAAACCTAATCACTAATCAGTGTTCGTTAGGTAAGGTGGCAGTATCTCAACTGTCAACATGAAAATTCATCTAATAATTGCGGAACATTCAAGTCGAACTCGACCCAAGTCAAATAGGTGCAGTTTTTTTTATTCTAGCCTGCTTTTTCTTGTTTTAGGTCCCCTTTCTCCATATTAGGCCTCTCCAATCATGCTCAAAATTCAAAAGCAAACATGTGAGTATATTTGTTGATTATATTAATTGGACTCAGATGAATATTATTTATAAATAGTGAATTTTATATAAATTAGATTTGATATCACTACGTGTAATAATTTTAATCAATTTTTGTAAAACTAAAACATTATAATAGAATAAATTTGTGAAAATATGGGAGAAATTGATAGCTCTCTATTTTCATTTTTAGCAAAAAATGAAAAGGGACTTTGAAAACAAAAACAAATGGGTTGCTTCTATTTCTACTTTCATTTTTAAACTCTTTCTAAATCTGTCGTACCATCCTATTATCACATCAATCAAATTCAAATTTAATTTGACATAAATTAACAAAATATATATTTTTAAAAAATAAGTTTTTTTTAAATATAAAAAAAATATAAACCAACTATCTTTTCAATCCTATATCAACCTTAATTATTACTTTTCAATAATTCATCTAAACACATTTTTATTTTAATTTTAAAATTATAACTATTTTTTCAATTTTTAAAAATGATTGAAAATAAAAATGGGTTGGAAATAAAACCAAACGGACTATTACAACCAACGTGCTGACGTGCGCGTGGTAAGCCGTAGGAGCATAGGTCCCGGCCCATCCCGGGTTAGTGCGCGCCCGCTCACACACTGTTGATTCGCCGACAAAATATTTATAATCATGTGCCTGCTGTGAATTTAGTGTGCTACTGTCCTAATAATTTGAAAAAATCTGCTAATTACCTAAAAGAGCGCATTTAAATAAATAAAAACTTAAAGTAAAATACTCGCTTTTTATTTATAGTATTAAAAATTGCGATTCTAATCCAATTACACGACTATTATATAAGATCTAACAGAAACAACCATAAAGCGCATTTGCGGTAACAAGAAAATTAGAAGCGGGTTCCATGAAGGAAAAATATTCGTAGCACCTTTTCTCAAGCTTTGTTTGGTTGTAAATTGAGCCATTCTCCCAAAATATTTTGGGAAAATAGATTTTGGGTAGTAGGGTTGGAGAATGTGATAGTTGTTTGTTTGTATTTTGGAAGAATGAATTGAAAAAAAATGGTTGATTTGTTTGTGTTTTGGGAGGACAAGATGTTACATTAATAACTTTTTTGTTGGGTTTGTGGAGTGAAATGAGTATTTTAAAATTATTTATATATATGCATATATAGATTGTATGAGTGATAGTATATATTTATATTTGTAATAATAAAAGAATGTGGGGTGCCTTGGGAATGGTGTGGAGTTGGGAATAGTAGGGATTTTTTGAGAATAAATTTTATATTTTGGGAGTGGAATTAAGGAATGTGTAGTATTTATTTGTTTAAATTTTGAGAATTAAAAAATGAATTGGGGGTTGACAAATAAACAAACCCTCAGATTCTGTGGCTGTTCAATAAAGCAAATTACATTTATTTCCTTGTTATTTTCTATCTTCTCATTTATTTCAATGAGGAGCAAAAATGTCAATAGTCCACTTTCCTTTTTTATTTTATTATACTAGCAATCGTTTGCACGCAGTTTCTGTGCGTATAAAAATAATTTTGAGTAAAAATATTCTCACATTCACTGTATTAAAAGTTGATATGCATCACAAAAATATATTTATAATTTGCATAATTATAAAGATAGCACTCACTTAAAGTAAAATTTTTATAATTCATTGCCAAATTAAAAAAAAATCTAAAACTAATTAAAATAGGTACATAGTGGAAGTTTTTGAATAAATGGTGGTTATTTGTGCATATAAATTTTTATTGAATATTGAATAAGTAAAGGAGCAAATTTGGTATATTAAAATTTGGTATCATAACTTTCACTTTAGACACAAAAATGCATTCCTTTTTATAATAGTATAGATAAATACATGTAAAATATATTAAATATTTTTTAAAATTAATTAATTAAAATTTAAATATACTTAATATAAATACACAGAATTGGAATAAGAGATGAAGTATGAAATGAAATAAAGGATTCAAAATAGATCAGAAGCATCATCGAGCCTCTATTTTGGTTAATATTTTATCTTATGAGACACAGTAACTGTATTAAATTTATAATCAAGTATTTTTTATAAAAAATATTTTATTTATTTTATATTTATTTATATTATAAAATAGAAAGATGAAATAAATGATGAAACAGGTAATTGACTACACCAGCAAGAGATAGAGAGGGACAGGAGGTTGACAAGTCCCACTCAAGATGGTACAAGCAAAAATAGCCATTGCTGGTGGAGAAGAGGGATGCACTGGTACTGTATTGAAATTGAAGTCTTGCCATTTTACCCCACAATTCTATTTGTCTATTCCCCCCCCCCCACCCAAAAAAAAAAAAAAAAAAAAAAAAAAAGAAGGTATTTTTGAGGTGGGACTTGGCAATTTTTGATCCAGCTAACTTTCTGGCATGTACAAATAGTAAGTTGTAAGGTCACATCTGACAACAAAATAGATGAACATAAGCAGTTAGTGCCTGGTTTTGTGCTGCTAAGTTAAGGTAAATAATACCCAACAGAAGCCAATCTGCTGGTACCTAAAGAAGGCACATTATTGGCAAAGATTTCATCATATATCATATAATACTGCAGAAATAATAGTATTTTTCAAGTAAATTATAACTGGGATTCCATAAAAAAAACCAAGTGGAATGTAAATTCTTCACAAAGTCATAAAGATAACATCAAAGCAGCTGCTACACAGCTGAAATGGTTCCAAAGAAAGCTTTGTGAGTGGCACTGTAGAATGATCTTCACTACAAATTTGTGTCAAGATAATATCTCAGAGACTCTAATCTGTAACTTGACCTATTCTCTAAGTCAATCAAAGAATCAAGACTGAAACAAACATTTACAGTTTTTACAGTTACAAATAAAACAAGAATAAGTAGGTCTGGACGATCTATAAACGAGCGAGCCAAACAGTTCAGTAGCTCATATAATCATATCCCAGAAGTCCACAGCTTGAGCCAAGGTCTAGGATCATCACCATGATGGCTGCATCTACAATGTGTTTTCACAAAAAGAAGGGATTGTTTGGATACCTCAGCTGAAGCTTGGACGGGACGTAGTTTCTGATTTCTGGTCTGCATCAGCTGTAGCCTGGACCTGAGCTGCATATTGCAAGTTCCAGAGGACGTCCTCGAATGAGGGCCGGCTTGAGGATTCGGGTGATATGCATTTGTTTGTGATGGATACCACGATCGACAGTGATTCTTGTGAGCTAGTGGTTAGCACTATTGGATCCACTATCTTCCGCCGGCCATCTTGGCTGCTGAAGGATGTCTGCCAATTGGAAGAACTATCACATGAGACAGAGGTAATTGCCAATTGACACATTTCATCTAGTCGCCAATTATTTAGCATGTTGGAGGTACAAGTTGACATGGGAATTGCAATTACTTACCATTTCATTTAGTAGGAATGCTTCTCCTTTTCCACTAACATCAGGACCTACAAGGGATTCAAGTAATATGAACCCAAAGTTGTAAACATCATCCTGCAACTTCTCCACATGCCTGCAATAAAATATGTTCATGAATAAACTACAAAATAGCTGGTTGGAGGAAGATTTAGAGCTAAAGAAAAAGTTTCGTTATACCCTGATTTAGCTGCATCTCCCTTTGCCTACAAAGGAGATATAACATGGGTTAGACATGATAGGTCTTATAAGCCCAAGATGGTGTAGAAACCAAAGGGAGCATACCTCGGATTTATCAGTGTCATCTGTAATGATTGACATCCCATAATCGCTAAGCTTTGCAATCCCGTGTTCATCGAGCAGTATATTATTTGTCTTAAGTCGATTGCTGAGAGAAGGGGGTATCACACCAGTATGCAGAAAATGGACAGCCTTGGCTACACCGATTAGAACGGCCAATCTGTCTGACCACTTCAGAACCTTCTCTGGAGAGGTCTCTGTACATGATCATACAGTTCAATTTAGCTCAATGAAACTGCTAAATACATTATTTATTCACAAGATAGAGAACAAATCCCAAGGTCCATAGAGATTTTAGGTAATCATATAATGAAAAAGCAGAAGCTTATACATAATATATTCCTATACATGACATTTCTATTCATAAAAACCTACTGTCTGAAGTTACTATTATTTTCTTTTTCTTTTACAAAGATGATCAAATGTCTGGAAACTGGATACCTATTTCATCTATTAAACGGTCAAGTCATCTATGGACCAAGAATCAATTCAAAAATATTTCAACTCAATAGGCATTGATGTTTTGGTTCCGAAAAGAACCTGGTCTAGACATAGATTAAGGATACCTCAAAAAGTAAACTGCAGTAATACCTGAAAGATGGGAGCGGAAGTTTCCATTAGGAACAAATTCTTGCACAATGAACAATCTATTTATGGTTGAATCGTCTTGCATTCCGCCATCAATGCAATGACCAAGAAGGCTAACCAGGTGAGGGTGGCGAAGCTTCGAAAGCAAATCCAGCCGCAGCCTGAGGTTCCGGATTGAGTATTTTCTATGTAGAGCCAAAGACCGTATAGCGACAAAGGTGCCATTCTCTAATCTTCCCTTGTAAACCTGAAGAAATGAAGGCAGAATTTTAAGAAAGGTAGTCAAGAACTAAAATTAATTTCAAATATGTTAAGGAGGTATTTTTTGTAGAATCATGCTCCATGTGTCCTAATATCAGGAGATTTCCAGTGATTCGGAATGTAGAATGCGGTTATTACAGCAGAATCCTAATATTATATATGATCTTTAGTAAATATTTTTGACTTTTGCAAATTATTCCTAATGCAACACATGCATGCTAACATTCATATCGATGACAGTGGTTTGTGAGGCAAAAGTTAACTGCCAACTGACTAGGTATGTCGGATGAGATAAATTATCGGAACATATGCATGTGAAAACCAAAACTTAGAACATAGAAAAGTAAGCCATATTCCATTGAGCAAAAGAACCTCTTCTCTTTATCCCCTGAAATTAGACTGCGTTGAGGGCATTTTCTCAAATAGGAAAAGATATATTTCCACAGAATACTCGCTCGGCTGTTCTGTCTGTTGCTATCCACTACATTATTTTAGCAACACTTACAACTAATGCTTCAAAATCAATAGGACCTATAGAAGGGGCAGTACGGAGACTATGATAGTGCTTCTAAGGTACCTTTCCAATGGAACCCTCGCCCAAAAAAGTTGACTCATCAAAGTTTTTGGTGGCTTCTCCCAGTTCTGCTATAGAAAACACCCTATATGATGGAGCACTTTGATTCCCCATTTTTGCTGCCTGAGAAATGATCCCTGATGCACAAAAAGTAACAATGGTAAATAAAGCTGAAGGATTCATTATGGATTTCCTCTAACAAAATTGTTAAAATAGTGCAACATCAATGGATTTCCTCATAATGTTGGTAACATTTGTACAATAAGTAAATACTTTTATTTCGTTAAAGAGGCTTTATTCAGAAAAACAATGATAATGCAAAAAAGTGAACTTACTGGCATTTGCTAGTATTTCAGAGGAAATCCCTGATGATGGATCATCTTGCTTAAGCTTAGGTGCAATATGTTGAACTAACGTCACCCGTTTACGGTGTCTTTTACAGAAAAATAGAAGACCAACAACCAAAATAATTGCCACAATAATGAAAATTCCCCCTATCACACCAGCCAGAATGGCTATTTCCTTCACCTTAGATCGTCCTTTACCCTTGTCCATGTCTTTGCAATATGCTGCAGCATGTTGGTTTCTTCCATCAACAGAGAAGCAATTCCCACCAATTTTAACTATTCTCTTATCTGCTGTAGTATCCAAGCAATGTGGAAGCTCACCTTGCAGTCTATTATAAGAAAGATCAACAAGACTAAGTCCATCCCCACACTTGAGATCCTTGGGAAGTGATCCACTTAGAGCATTGGACGATAGATTCAAATAACTAATATTAGGCAGAGAGAATAGCAGAGCAGGTGGGGTTCCACTAAAATGATTGTCTGAAAGATCGAGATGCTGAAGTTGATTCAATCTGCCGAATTCTTCTGGTATACTACCAGAAAACGAATTGTTGCTGAGGAAAACATTAGCCAGCCCTTTTGGCAGAGGAGGCAATTCAGAATCCAAGTTATTCTCCCTCAAATCCAGCAACTGCAAGTTAGATAGACCACTCAGATCAGGCAGTTTTCCAGAGAGCAAGTTGTGGGACAAAGCTACTTCAGTCAATGTTGTAATTCTTGATACTGTGGGAGGAAGTTGACCCTTCAATCTGTTGTTCTTTAAGCTCAATATGGTGAGATTTGTTAGTGAATCCAACCATTTAGGGACTGTGTCATTGAAAAAGTTCCCATCCAAAGTCAAAGTTTGAAGCTTCACCATTCTTGACATTTCAGATGGAATTGAACCAAACATAAAATTTGAACTCATGTCCAAAGATTCAAGCGAATACAACCGATGAATCTTATCAGGTAATGGCCCCCAAATGCCTAAAGATACTAAACTAACAACCCTTAAGCTAGTCAACCTCGTCAATGTAGTAACAAAAGAATCAATAGAGAAACTCTGAGATAATGTTTGATTTGGCATAGCAAATCCCATGAACTCAGCACTGACCTTTGCAGGCTTATCTCCCATAATTCTGAGCTCAGTAACAGAGTCGTTCTCACATTTGATGCTCATCTGTGGTGGAGAGGACAAACTACACAGATCACCATTGTTATTTTCCCAAATGTTCAGAGGAATTGGGTACTCTAAATGCTTCCTCAGCTGAAGAAGAATTTGTGTTTCATAGCTTATCAACTGATGAGTTCTTGAAGCCAACAAGAGCCATGAAAGAAACACCAGAGCAAAAGCACTTGAACAGCCCATTTGCATATTCCACCTAAAATTTCACAACGATTTCAGCAGAACCCTAGAAAGATCGTAACTTGTAATGAGCTAAAGAAAAATACGAGCAGATCCATCAACGGGCGCTTTCTCAGAAACAGCTCAAATAACAAATTTCTCAAAAAGACTGCATTCTCAAAACTTTCAAGACTTAAGAAGGCACCAAAGAACTCATCAAAGACTTCATCCGAGCCAAAAATCCAGGAACTAAAGGAAAAAGAACCGCAAATGGGAAGCTCAAAACAAAGCTTTCTTGCAGGAAAATTGTGAAAAACTAGTGATAAGATGTAAAGAAACCGTTAGAGAAGCAGAAACAAACAACCCATATGCTACCAAACAAGCAGAATGTTGGATCTTCTAGGCTGGAAATACATAATGAAGCCAAATTCTTGGGATGGATATGGATGAAGTCCACCAACAGGGTGAAATTTTATAAATTTTTTTGGAAGAATTTAAAAGAGGTGGGCTAATAATTGGAGGCAGTTGAAAAAAGAAGAATCTGCATTTAATTTACTGTTGCATTCATTAACTCAAGAAAGAGGAAAATTGCACTATGCGGACAGGAACAACTCTTGGTGTGCATTAATGGGGTCGGGCTCTGTCGAACAGGACAAGGAATTTAGTGCATTGTCCCGCGGAAGAAGTTTCACTTGTGAGGATGGAAATGGAGGGGGGCAGCAGCAGTGGGGAGTAGCAGTGGTATCCAGAGTGTGTTGAAAAAGGAAACCCAACAAACAAAGACTTGCGTAATTAATGGGATGTATGGTTCTCTTGAAAATGGAGGATTTTATAGGAAAATAAATACATTTTTTCCTCTTTAGTTTTTGTTTCTTTGGGCATTTGATTATAACGGTTCTTTAATGGAGCTTTCATTGTTCTGTCTTAACCAAAAGTAATGGTTTTGTCCTTTCTGTTAATAGTATTATTGGACTATAATGCTTAGATTTGACTCGCTTTTTTCTTTTAATGTAATTTTGAGGCTTTGGTTATGTTTAGTTATGTTTTTTGTTTAATTTTATTATGTGTTTTGGGAGAATGAATTATTGAAGAATGTGAAAGTTGTTTTTTGGTATATTTGTTTATATTTTGGGGAAAATATTTTTTATTATAACATTCAAATCAATATTTTTTTGCTATGTTTTTTTGGGTAAAAATATAATTGAGTAATTTTTTTAATATTAGAATAATAATAAAATATATGTGATATATATAATATATGTGTATATATATATTGAAGAATGTGCTGTTTGGAGAAAAAATGAAGATATATTTGATTATAACCAAACATTCCCTTTGTTTGGTTATGAATTGGGGCATTTTGTCAAAAAAATTTGGCAAAATGGTTTTTGGGAAGTTGGGGTTAAGGAATGTGATTGTTGTTTATTTGTGTTTTGGATGGTAGATAGAGAATAAATAAAAAAAAAATATTTATTTGTTTATGTTTTGGATGAGACAATATGTCACATTAATAACTTTTTTTTATTGGATTGGTGGGGTAAAATGAATATTTTAAAATTATTTATGTATGTATATATATATAAATTGGGTAGGGGACAAAAAATGAATGGACTAGAATGAGTAGGAAATGAATTGTGAGGATATTTTGAGATTTTTTGAATGTGAGACTGGGAAATATGTATGATTTATTTATTTATTTATATTTTGAAAATTTGGAAACAAATTAGGAGTTGACAACAAAACAAGGTCTGAATTATTGTCAAATTTAGAAGTTTGAACCATGAATATCTCTTGAGCTTTTGCATCTACTAAAATTAGGTCTCCACATCTTTTTAATTTAATAAAGAAATTTTTGCAAGTAAAAGTGGCATCATTTAATAATACATAAATTATCGATAAATATGAAAATTCAATTTCTGAGTATGATCTGACAATTTAATTTCAAAAATACTGATATTAGCATATTAATTGAAAATATTGTCCTTGAAAGTCGAATGAGAAGTGTAACATGTTATAAAGTACGCTAGAACCTTTAGGTCCATTTGTTTTCATTTTTCATATTTATTTTCACCCATTTCATTGTTTGTAAAAGAATTATTTCAATTCATTTTTAGCTCAAAACGTATTTTTCAATAATTTATATATTTTTCCTTTCTATTTGTATTACTAATTATCTCTTTGCATCTACAATTTATTAAATCATATATAATCATTAATTTTAATTAGGAATGTAAATAAGACGAGATGATTTGTGAACAGTTCAAACTCATTAGTTAAACAAGTTAAACCAAACTCAATAATATTCGGCTCGAAAAGCTCGCGAGTCTAAACAAGTTTTTTTATATTTTGTATGTATAGTTATAATAATAATAATAATAACAATAATAATAATTAATTATTATTATTATTATTATTATTATTATTATTATTATGTTTGTTATGTTTAAGAAAATAACAAAAAAAAATTTGAAAATTTTATAATCATATATTTTATTTTGAGATTAAATGAGTTCGAACTAATTCAAACTTATACAAGGTCGAATTCATCCAAATACATACGAATCGAGTTCTTCTATTAACTTGTGACAAACCTTATCGAGTCGAGCTCGATACGACTCGTTAATTGTTATAATAATAATAATAATAATAATAATAATAATAATAATAATAAGATTTCGTTTGTTATGTTTAAGAAAATAACAAAAAAAAATTTGAAATATTTATAATAATATATTTTATTTTGAGATTAAATGAGTTCGAACTAATTCAAACTTATACAAGGTCGAATTCATCCAAATACATACGAATCGAGCTTGAACTTGCTATATTCAAACTCGGTTCGACTCTCTTACATTCCTAATTTTATTATTATTATCCAAATTCATATACAACATGTGTATAACTTGTTTAAATACTTTTTTCACAACTTTGGCCATACTCAACCTTAGAATATTAATGTCATAATCTCCACGAAAGTCGATAAAGAATGTAGATTTGATGGTCAATTTAGTCTTTCACAATGATTAAGTTGTCAAATAGACATTGATCTTGCTTTGCAAGCCTGATTAGGTGATTGGGAAGTGAAGTCTCCCAACGGAAATCCTAGGAAACAACAAGAAAAGGCTGTTATTATTGGTACTTGGGCCCACCCACGTTGCCCACCAACACTAAACAACAAAAGAGAAAATCCAACTTCACTTGTCCAGCTTTGGCATCCTATGAAACTCGTGAAAAACTATTCGGACAGCATTCTAATTTCTAGCCACTAACCCACCGTCAATTTGTAAATAACGTTTGAGCGTAATAGCAAACTCAGCTAAAGATACAGTTTTCGTGCGGAAAAACTTTGGTAATGTTTGGATATGAATTATATATTTTGAGAGAATAAATTTTGATAGTTGGATTGGGAAATATGAAATTTGTGTTGGGAAATATGATGTATATTTATTTATATTTTAGGAATAGTTAAAAAAATAATTTTAAAAATTTTGGTATATATTTGTTTATATTTTGAGATGAGACAAATTTTACTATAATAGTCAAATCAATACTTTTTTATTTAATTTTCAGAGTATAAATGAATTTTAGAAATATTTTTTATTATGATAATAGAAATAAAATATTATGATATGTAAATGTATGTATATTTAAATGTGCCCAATTTTTGAGTTTTTGCCATTTTAATTGCAGGGGAAATCTAGATATTTTGGATAGCCATTTTGAGAGAAAATCATGGTGCATGTTTGTTTATATTCTGCCAGAACAATTTGTAACCAAATATAGCCTTTACATGTAAATTTTTGAGTCTTAATTTAATTGTCGATTCAACAACGACCCTTTTTTATTTTCATTTTGATTCTTGTTTTCTATTTAATTTTATTTTTTGTTTACGAAAAAGCAGATCTTGACTCCTTTTATTAGAAACCAGCATTTCCTTCGAACCCTGACATTCCTTTGCGCCTTCAATGAAATCAGCCAATAGAATAGTCCATTAAGATAAATACCAGTTAATTAGCCATTTCATCATATTAATCCTTGCTTGATGCACTATGTCATCTTGTACTTTGGCCATAGTTGGTCCCAACTTTACTTCCCCTACTTTTTAGGGGACTTGAGGCAAAAGAAAGAGAAGGATCTTCATTGGTGAATCCCTCTTGTTCTTGTTTAGTCCATTTTATTTTTGAAGTTGTTTCTCTCTCTCTCTCTCTCTCTCTCTCTCTCTCTCTCTCTCTTTTTTCACTTTCCACACTTTCTTCCGTTTCTAAGATTTTTTTCAGTTTCTTAGTAAGACTAAAAATGGGAGACGGTATTCTACCTTAACAGCAGACACAGGAAAAAGAAATTATCCTAAAAGATAGGATACTTCTTAATTGAATGAAATTTCAATATGAATAGAAGTTGTTTGAATTACTGTAGATACAATTATTACGTTACTCTTATTCTCAAAAGTAGATATTAAAACTATATATTTGAAAATAATTATTCGAATAGAAAGGACGAGTACGAAGAAAATGAGAAAGAAGCCAACCATTTCAACTACTCCAATAACAAAAAGTTGTAAATTGTAATATGAAGATAATAATATTCAAACTCCAATTTGGTTGAGCATGTGAATTTGGTCCGGAGTTCACGAGCCATGAGAGGGAACATAAAATAATCCTTCTTGGGCTTAATTAGAAAAAGCCACCACTATTAAATATTGGGGTTTTGGAGTTTTTCAAATTAGGGATTTGTCATTTTAATTAGCATAATGATTAGTGGGTCAATTAGTAGTACAAAAAAGACATGTAATTAATCTATCTGTCAACAAAGCTTGAGCCACCTTTATGCTTCTTTATGATTGGTTTGGGCCCTCTCCTGATTGGTTTCAGGAAGGGTTTTCTTGACATTTTACCTTTTCTTTTCTCTTCTTCTTCTTCTTCATCATTTTTTTTTTTCTTTGGATGTGTAAATTACTTTAAATTCAGAGCTCTAAAAACAAAAAGGAAAAAGTGGAAATGGAAGAATAGTCAGCAAAGCTTTTGTTAAAGGGACTTCGAGTGAGTTTATCGTCAAAATATTTTATAAAATGTTAAAAAGTTTATTAAATATTATAAAAATATTTGCTATAATTTTTTTTAAAAAACTTATAAATTATTTATAGTAAATTTTTTTAATTTTAATAATATTAAATACAAATTATTGTTACTACCATCTTATAAATTTTATAATTTTATTCTGTCCAAACTCTTTGGCTTTGTTTGGTTACTTTTTTCCAATTTATTTTTCAACTCCCAATTCATAAACAAACAAACAATCATATTCCTCAATCTCACTCTTCAAAATACACAATTTATCTAAAAAAATTCCTATTATTCCCAACTCTACACTATTCTCAAGGCACCATATATTCTTTCATCGTTACAAATATTTACACATACTACCATTCACACAATCTATATACACATATAAAAATAATTTAAAAATACTCATTTCACCCCACAAATCCAACAAAAAAGTCATTGATGTGACATATTGTCCTCCCAAAATACAAACAAATAACCATCACATTCCCCAAGTCCACAATCCAAAATCCATTCTCCCAATTTTGGGAAAATAGCCTAATTCACAACCAAACATAGCCTTTGAGTACTTATTTAAAATTTTATAAATTTAAAAAAAAACTGTAAGATACAAAATACTTCATCAAACACACACCTTCTTAATCATCATTTCGCGATAGTAATTAAGAAAAATAAACATAAACACCACCTAATAGTACAAGATTTTCACAATATAAAAGTAAAAAAGCATGGGATTTCCTTAACCAGATAAAGCTAAAGACAGAGACAATGATGTCAGGACGAGAAGAATAAAGCGTCAGGCCTATCAGTTGAAATCCTGCGCCCACTTCAGCAGAAAAATAAGAAGAGCAAAACTATGAGAATGTCTTAGCTTTACAGAAAACCGCGAAACGATACTTCTGCACAGAATAAAGCTCGCAAGTAGGAAATAAGTAACATGTAAGGCTCAAGCATTTAGAGGGACCATTTCTGTAGAGCCATTGGTGACAAAAGCTTGCAGCCAAAAGCACCAAACCAGGGGATTATTTTCGTTTATCAGTTGCAATTATGGGTGTCAATTTGGGCTAGAATCAATTGACTCAACCCAACCCACATGGTTTTGGATTGGATTGGACTCAACATTTTAAAAATGAATTTGAACGGGTTGAGTTTTAGATAGATTGTATCAAATTTGGGTTCAAAATGGGTTCATTCAAAAAATTTAGTTAATTTAATAAATCATCTCATGATGTTGTAAAATTATATATTAAATAGAGTGTAGAAGGCATAATAATATTACTATAGTCTTTTGAATTAATTTTTTGAAATAAGTAAATTAAATCAATTTTTTTATTTTCTATTTGAATCATTTCAAACCCAGCCTAATCCGCTTTCAATCCATCTATCTTAACTCATATAGAACTCAACTCATTTTACACCCAATCCACATAAACTCAAACAAATTCACCCATTTGCCACTACTAGTTGCAATTGTAACCAAAATATTAAAGCTCAGTAGATTCCACTAACAATTCAGGCCTTCTGTTTTCTTGCATAAAACAAAAGGCTGCCCTATACAATTGACTGAGAATTGAGCTAGTATCAAACACTTTGGGTCTTGTAAGCTAACTTATGAGCCAACAAAAAGTTAAGATCGCGATGGATGACACAGTTTTTTCAAATTGACGTGACACCATCATGGGGTTGGCCCAAAAATAGGAATATGGCCCATATATTTAAGAAGAATAGCCCAAAAAGTGTTGAACTGATTCAAGAATATGGCTTAGGCTATACATGTGCGTTAAATTGGCCCGAAATATCTTTTCTAAATAGGGGGATCCACGCAATTCTGGAATAGGTTAGATCCAGGTGGTTCGACCCCACTTCCAACTCGAATCAATCTAGTCCGTTCATATCTTCCGGCAAGGAGCATTCAGATTGTGCCACATCATTTGCCCCTATTTGGCACATAGCTCTAATATAAATACACAAACACTCTCATATATTTCCTCCATTATTTTCTTTACCTTTTCACCACTCTAATATTACTTAAGCGTTTGATGGTTTTCGTTGAAATATCTCCTAAAATCCCCTCACAAACTTTCTTTGGTTTTAAATTCTTAGATCCGAGGATATCTGGAAGACCTAAGACTTTGATATACCTTAAACCGAAAGATCACTTTCAATCCCACACCACATTATAATCCGAATTCCTAAAGTTTCTCAAGTTCTACTTCGGCCATAATGTAGCTTGGGGCGAACAAAAAGAAAGGGAGATGGCTATTTTATCTTGAGAAAGGAGGTAGTTGCCCAAGCTTAGGCCATTAAAGAAAGGGTTATGTGTTTCATAAAGCAAGAGACCTTCTAAAAAAGCTCCCTATAATTACATTGATTCAAATGTGCTGAGTGATCTTTTGAAATTGAACGGTGAACACAAATCCTTTGATTTTAGATGTGAGTGACTTCTAAATAGTTCAATTAACTCAATACGATTAACGAAGATTGGGTAAAATTGAATAATATTCCAAATTTTGTGATATTTAAAATAAATAAAGGTAAAATAAGGGCAAATATATGTAAACAAGGCTTAAACAAAGGCTAAATTTAAAATTTAAAATTAAATTAAATTAACATAGATTGTTTGAAAAAAACTGTTAATTTTTAAATAAATATAATGTTGAAGATTGAAATTTAATGAGCAAAGTATATGAACTATGTAAACGTAAATAAAGTAAACCCTAGAAATCCCCCACTCTTCCCGCCGCCGCTCCTTCCCCATCCCCCCAAACCACACACAGTTTACACACACATACACAGAGCACTCCCCCAAAATGGGTCGTGTGATCCGGGCACAGCGTAAGGGAGCGGGGTCCGTGTTCAAGTCCCACACGCACCACCGCAAGGGTCCGGCCCGCTTCCGCTCACTTGACTTCGGCGAGCGGAATGGCTACCTCAGGGGCGTCGTCACAGAGATCATCCACGACCCCGGCCGTGGCGCGCCGCTCGCACGCGTCACCTTCCGCCACCCCTTCCGCTTCCAGCACCAGAAGGAGCTCTTCGTTGCCGCCGAGGGCATGTACACCGGACAGTTTGTCTACTGCGGAAAGAAGGCCAACCTCGTCGTCGGCAACGTATTGCCACTCAGATCTATTCCAGAGGGTGCCGTCGTTTGCAACGTCGAGCATCATGTTGGGGACCGTGGGGTTTTCGCTAGGGCTTCTGGGGACTATGCTATTGTCATCTCCCACAACCCAGACAATGGAACTACTAGGTATATTTTTTGCCAATTACTTGTGATTCAATTCCCGCTCTATTATTTAACATCTATGATGCATTTTTGAGGAGCTGGGAAACGTTTGGGTATGCGTTGAATGCTTATGCTGATTAGAAACGTTTGTATGTTTTCTGGGCAATTTGCTTCTGGCTCTCGACATTTATCTTCGGGTTCTGTTCCGCAGGATTAAGCTCCCTTCAGGAGCCAAGAAGATTGTGCCAAGTGGCTGTCGTGCCATGGTTGGGCAGGTTGCTGGAGGTGGAAGAACTGAGAAGCCCTTGTTGAAGGCCGGAAATGCCTATCATAAGTTCAGAGTGAAGAGAAACTCCTGGCCCAAGGTTCGTGGTGTTGCTATGAATCCAGTTGAGCATCCTCATGGTGGTGGTAACCATCAACACATTGGTCACGCCAGTACTGTTCGACGTGATGCACCGCCTGGACAAAAGGTTGGTCTTATTGCTGCCAGAAGAACTGGTCGTCTCCGTGGTCAAGCTGCTGCTACGGCTGCTAAAGCAGACAAGGGTGCTTAGAGTAGTAAAGGGGATGGTGAAGATTTTTTCCTCTTTTTTTAATATAAATAAATTACCATCTTTTTATCAGTTTAATCTGAATCCGATTTCCGCATTGTTACCGCGAGGATATACATATTAGTTTTATTTTATTGTCTGTTAATCTGTTTGAATTGATTTCATATATATATAATTCTATGAGTGTGATGTATATATATCCATATATGTTGGCAATATTTGGTTATCTGTTTTTTGTGTTATTTTAACGGTTAATTAGAAAAAAATTTCTAATCCTACTTTCATTTTAGTGATCAGTCCCCATTTGAATTTTTACACACTAAACTCCCTACTTTTTCACAAAATTTAGAAATCACTCCCCATATCTTTTAGAAAGACACATATATCCTTGTAGTTAGAGAAAACAACAAAAATACCTGAGAAATGCGTTTTTCTCTTCAAGAAGAATGCTTTCATTTATTTATTTTCTAAAATCGACGACTTCTCCAAGCGGCCAAACAAAAGGGCGCGAAATCATTCCTCTGCCATTGATGGGAGAAAGAAAAAAAAAAAAGACACCAAAATTTTTGCCATTTTTTTTGTGACAATGGAAGGAGAAACAATGGCAACAAGAAGCGAAATACAAAAAGAAGTGATAAAAAGAAACAAATGTATGTTTTCTGCATTTACAGTTTTAAATGTCTGTGATTTTTCAGTGTTATACTTATTTCTTGTCTATTTTCTCATGTTTAGGGTTTTTATTTTCTATTTAGTTGTTAAACACTTGAACCCAATTGATATATATAATTTTATTTGTGAGATGGGAAGTTTTTGATTTGTACTTGAAAGGCATAAAAGTTGTACTTCACTTTTTTGAGGTTTATACTTCTTTTTACCTGAAATTATACGATGAAATTATCTGAAAGTGGTAGTATATTATTTGTGGTACAAAACATCTAAGCTTGCAGTACACATTAAGCAAAAGTGTAGTATATAATTTGTATAACTGTAGTATATTTTAGAAGCAAATGTAGTATAAATATTCAAGCTTGCAGTACACATTAAGCAAAAGTGTAGTATATAATCTATGTAACTGCAGTACATTTTAAAAGTATTTGTAGTACAAAATATTCAAAGCTGCAGATTAAATGAAATTATAGTATATAATTTGTGTGCATGCAGTACATTTTAGAAGCATCTATAGTACAAAAGCATTCAAGCATGCAGTATACGTTAACTAAAAATGTAGTATATAATTTGTGTATTTGTAGTACATTTTAGAAGCAACTGTAGTACAAAATATTTAAGCCTGTAGTATACATTAAATGAAAGTATAGTATATAATCTGTGTAAAGAGGAGCTAAATTCATCCGGTGCAAAAAGAGATCAGAGTTGAGTTGGGGCACCGCATACACTTCGAGTCCTTATGTATATGTTGACGAGGATGTCAACGGATCAAGTGGGGGAGAATGTCATGGGTCGCTCATTAGAGAAGAATGGCAACCTTGACTTCAAGGGGCATTAGGAACGACAAGGCGTTGTTGGCTCACTCGGTAAGGCGAAAAAAGCCCATGAGCAGAGACTCTTACGAGGTGCGGTTTGAAAAACTATTTCAATGGCATATTCCTTAAGTTATGAGGATGCTTCCCACCAAGTTTGAAGTCATTCCGTGTCCGTTTGGGCACCGAACATTGAGGGCGACCTGGAGCGGTCTTACTGCACGCAGGTAGTGCAAAGATGCATTGAGTAGAGTGGCTTGGAAAAGGAATTTTGTGAAACTATTTCAGTGGGGTGTTCCTTGAGGTGTTGGCAACGTTCCCACCAAGTTTCACCAGTAGACGGTTCCGTTTGGATAGGAAACGGCCAAGATCTTTAGAATGCGGCAGTGCAGTGGCAATGCTGTAATTCCAGCTTATTGCGAGGGAAATTACTGTTCCATGGAGAATCGGACAGAGCTGGAACTTTGTGGAGTTAATGTATAAGCCGAGAGCTATCCAACGGTTCAAGCGGCAAGTGATTTGGACACCGGGAGAGGAAGTTGCGAAAATGTAGTACAAAACATTCAAGCCTATAGATTAAATGAAATTATAGTATATAATCTGTGTATATGCAGTATATTTTATAAGCATCTATAGTACAAAAATATTCAAGCGTGCAGTATACATTACTGAAAATATAGTATATAATCTGTGTATCTGTAGTATAGTTTAGAAGCAACTGTAGTACAAAATATTTAAGCCTGCAGTATACATTAAATGAAAGTGTAGTATATAATCTGTGTAACTGCAGTATATTTTAGAAGCAAATATAGTATGAACATTTATACTTGCAGTACACATCAGGCAAAAGTGTAGCATATAATCTATGTAACTGCAGTACATTTTAGAAGAATCTGTAGTACAAAACATTCAAGCCTATAGATTAAATTAAATTATAATTTAATATTTGCATATATGCAGTACATTTTAGAAGCATCTGTAGTACAAAAATATTCAGGCATGTAGTATACATTAACTGAAAATGTAGTATATAACCTGTGTATCTATAGTACATTTTAGAAGCAATTGTAGTACAAAACATTTAAGCCTGTAGGGTTTGAATCATACTTTGTATGTACATACATATGTAAATTGAAGCATACTTTGTTTATAATATTATTTTGTATGTAAGTATAATTTTCCATCAAGCATTTATAATATTTTGATTTCAATACAATATGAGGGAAATGAAATACAAATGTAGAACGAACAAAGTAAAAATTGTGTTATGTTGAAGTACACTTCAATTCAATTGAAATCGAGCAGTGAATTTGAGTACAATATGATGGAAATGAAGTACAAATATAGAAAAAATAAAGTATAAATAGTGTTATGTTGAAGTACACTTCAATTAAATTGAAATTAGGTAGTGAATTTAAGTACAATATGATGGAAATGAAGTATAAATATAGAACAAATACAGTATAAATTGTGTTATATTGAAATACAGTTCAATTAAATTGAAATCGAGCAGTGAATTCGAGTATAATATGAGGAAGATGAAGTACAAACATAGAACAAATAAAGTATAAATGTTGTTATGTTAAAGTACAGTTCAATTAAATTGAAACCGGACAGTGAATTTGAGTATAATATGATGGAAATGAAGTACAAACAAAGTATAAATGATGTTATGTTGAAGTACACTTCAATTAAATTGAAGTTGGACAGTGAATTTGAGTACAATATGATGTAAATGAAGTACAAATGTAGAACAAACAAAATATAAATGGTGTTATGTTGAAGTGCACTTCAACTAAATTGAAATTGAACAGTGAATTTGAGTATAATATGATAGAAATGAAGTACAAATATGGAACAAACAAAGTATAAATGGTGTTATGTTGAAGTACACCTCAATTAAATTGAAATCGGGCAGTGAATTTGAGTACAATATGATGAAGATAAAGTACAAATATAGAACAAACAAAGTATAAATGGTGTTATGTTAAAGTACACTTCAATTCAATTGAAATCAGATAGTGAATTTGAGTACAATATGATGAAAATATAGTACAAACGTAGAACAAACAAAGTATAAATAGTGTTATGTTGAAGTACACTTATTGCAATTGAATAATTAGTCTCCAATAATTGTAGTGATAGTCAAATATAATATTTTGAGATTATCGGATCAGATGAAGTACGTATTTGTACAGGTTATAGGGTGAATATTATTGTCAAATGCTCATTTGTTTATATCTTTGAAAGCATAAGTATTCTTTATATTACTGCGATTGATAACATTCATTCGTTGAACATTAGTGGTTAATACTTTAAAACTTTAATATTATTTTATTCATATAATAAATATTACACACATTTTTAGAGTTTGGTTATTAATTACTGAGACTTAAAAAGCAAATCATGGAACAAATTTTAATTCAACAATATTAGTAAAAATATTAAGAAATGGAGTACATAATGGCCGAAATGAAATACAAATGTCGTGAAATCAAATATAAATCTTTCAGATTAAGGTACGAAAGCACTATATCTTGGACAACATCCATTTGCTAACTTCCACGCTAAACAAGTACATTATTGCCAAAAAGAAGTACAAATGTCATGAAATCAAGTACAATTCTACCAAATTGGGGTACAAAAAAATTGATATCTCGGACAACATGCAAAAATGCCAATTTCATGCTAAATCAAATACATAATTGCCGAAATGAAGTACAATTGTCATGAAATCAAGTATAATTCTCCCAGATTAGGGTGCAAAATAACTGATATCTCCGAAAACATACAAAAATGCCAATTTCACGCTAAATCAAATACATAGTTGTCGAAATAAAGTATAATCGTCATGACACCAAGTATAGTTCTCCCAGATTGGGGTTCAAAATAATTGATATCTCGGACAATATACAAAAATACCAATTTCACGCTAAATCAAGTACATGATTACCGAAATAAAGTACAAATGTCATGAAATCAAGTATAAATCTCCTAGATTAAGGTACAAAATTTAGCTAGATTACTGATTCTTTGCAGATTCGATGATTATGCCCTGTTCTACCACATCTTTTACACTTAATTACACGTTTATCAATTTGTGATGGAATTCTCTGTGTCCTTCTATGCCCAGGTTGAGATCGGCAATCAGGTGCATTAATGACGCAATCATCATTTAGAGGGAACATATGCATATCATACGTAGGAATAGTGTTTATCACTGATTGGTATGCTTGTTGATACATCTCAACTCGGTAATATTGATCGGTAAAGTCATACGATGAAAGTGACTTTGACTCGAGAGTACAAATTTTGATAAAATAAAGTAAAATTTAGGAACACTTGAAGTATAGAAATTCAATGAATATAGTATAAGTTTAGATAAAATGATGTATAAAATGAAGTATAATTTCAAAAAACAGAAATATAATTTTTGATAAAGTGAAGTACAATTTCAGAACACCTGAAGTATAAAACCTTAGCAATTGCAACACAATTTTTGAATAATCCATTAGTAGAATACTTGAAACTTAAATAATAGATTTAGATAACTGAAGTATAAGTTTAGAACACTTGAAGTATAGAACTTCAATGAATAGAGTACAAGTTTAGGTAAAATGATGTATAAAATGAAGTATAATTTTAAAAAATAAAAGTACAATTTTAGATAAAGTGAAGTATAATTTCAGAACACCTGAAGTATAAAATCTTAATAATTGCGGTACAATTTATGGATAATTCATTAGTAGAACACTTAAAACTTAAATAATAGATTCAAATAACTGAAGTATAAGTTTAGATAAAATAAAGTACAATTTTGAAACACTTGAAGTATAGAACTTCAATGAATAGAGTACATGCTTATGTAAAATGAAGTATAATTTCAGAAAATAGAAGTACAATTTTATATAAAAAGAAGTACAATTTTAGAACACTTGAAGTAAAAATCCTTAGCAATTGCAATACGATTTTGGATAATCCATTAGTAGAACACTTGAAGTATAAAACTTAAATAATAGATTCAGATAATTAAAGTACAAGTTTAGATAAAATGAAGTACAATTTCAGAACACTTGAAGTATAGAACTTCAATGAATAGAGTACATGTTTAGGTAAAACAATGTATGAAATGAAGTATAATTTCAAAAAATAGAAGTACAATTTTAGATAAAGTGAAGTACAATTTCAAAACACTTGAAGTATAAAACTTTAGCAATTGCAGTACAATTTTTGAATAATCCATTAGTAAAACACTTTAAACTTAAATAATAGATTCAAATAACTAAAGTATAAGTTTAGGTAAAATGAAGTACAATTTCGAAACACTTGAAGTATAGAACTTCAATGAATAAAATACATGTTTAGATAAAATGAAGTACAAAAGAAAGTATAATTTCATAAAATAAAAGTACAATTTTAGATAAAGTGAAGTACAATTTCAGAACTCTTGAAGTATAAAGCCCTAGCAACTACAATATATTTTGGTTAATTGATAAATATAACACTTAAAGTATATAACTTCAATAAATATAGTACAATCTTTGATAAAATGAAGTATAATTTCAGAAAATCAAAAGAATAATTTTATATAGAAGACGTATAGTTTAGGAACACTTCAAGTATAAACTGCTAGAAGTTGCAGTATAATTTTGGATAATCCATTAATAGAACACTTGAAGTATAAAACTTACATAATAGAGTACAATTTTAGAACACTTCAAGTACAAAACTTTACAAACTGCAGTACAATTTAGATTCTGTAGAAGTATTACCTTAAATCATCACTGCTTTTCTTTGCACTGCTGCTCAATTCATCCTTTCGGTTTACCAGGATGTCAACAACGTTCATCTTCAATGTCAAATGCAGAAAGGCCATATTCATGACACCGTCATCATCAGTCAAACTCATGTATAATCTTTGATGTTGAGCTATGTATTGCAAACTGAAGTGTTCGGCGTTGATTTCACTCCATTTTCTTGCGAGATTAATGTATATGTCCATTAACTTGATTGAACACTCCTACTTCACTACTGGTTGACATTGTCAGAAAATATAAGAAACTCAGAAGCAACTAAGAAGAAACTGAGAAGAAGAAGAAACCCGAAAATGATGAAAATAAAAAGAGAAGAAGACAATGCAGCTATCGGGTTTGTGGTTTTTGGCTCTAACATTATTCTTGTTCCCACCGTGGAGCTTGTTGCGTTTTTTCTGTTATTTCTATTTCTGGTATGATAGTGTTTACTGTTTGCTTGTCTAGATGAAGAAGAAGAAGAAGAAGTGAGAAAAAATTAATGAAAAATATTATATTTAAGGGCATTTTTGTCAAATCAAGTGAGTGGGGAGTGATCTCTAAACTTTTAACAAAATTAGGGAGTTTTTTCTAACAAAAATTAAGTGGGGACTGATCACAAAAGTGGAAAGTGTATTTGGTACTTTTAAATAAGTGTCCCTTATTTTAATGTGTTGGGAAATGAACGATGAAAGTGATATTAATGAAAGTGATATTGGAGAATGTAGTTGATTTTTGATTGTCTTTGAGGAATAGTTAAAAATTAATTTTGAAAAATTTTGATATGTTTGTTTATTTTTTGGGCGGGAGATATTTTATATTATAGCAGTCAAATTAAATTAATATTTTTTATTGGGTTTTAGGGGTAAAAGTAGAATTGAGTTATTTTTTTATTATTAGAATAATAATAAAATATATATGATATATATAATATATGTATGTATATATTAAAAAATGGGAAAGTTTTGAGAATAATGAAAGATATGATAGGGTATTTAGAAAAAAAAAAATTAGTGTTTTCAAGGAAAAATGAGTGTTTGTTATGGGAAAACATAACTAAACGTTTCAGTTATTATTATTTTATTTTTTTTTTCATTTTGGGGTAATGAAATTAAGATTAATGAAGTGAAGGTATTAGATTATTGTACTTTTGAGCCTGAGGAATGCACAATTATGTTTAATATTATTTTCCCTATTGAAAGACCAAACAAAACCTAAAATGACTAATCTGTTTCAATGATCCCTTGGTAGGAGCTGTCTGGTCTCTTGGATATGCAAAGCACTTCAAATTCAGTGCCCAGAAAGAAAAAAGTGTGAATCATTATTTTGTGTCAACAAGCACGAAAATAGAGAGACATTACTTACCAGTGCAAGACTTTCACAATTCACAAACAAAGTGTAAGATTTCCTAAAATAAATAAACAAGAAAACAGAAACTATGATGACAAGAATAAAGTGTCAGGTCTATCGGTTGAAATCGTGCAGCCACTTTAGCAGGAAAATAAGAAGACCGAAACTATGAGAATGCGACAATGTCGTAACTTCACAAAGAACTTTGAGGTAGCGTTTGATTCCATGGATTAAGTAATAGTAGAGATTGAATGGGTGAATAACACTAAGTGATGACACTTAAACACTGGCCATGATTATCCAATTGCGGCCCAAAAGCCGCTATTTGAATAGCCCTCAATCTGGTGAACAGTGGCGAGCCTTGGAAAATCTGCTTGCCGGCCAGAAAATTGTATTGTGCATATCAAACGATTAACTAAATCCGATTAGACCATGCTGTAGTGGCTAATCAATGGAATCAAACGCGAAACTATACTTCTGCGCCACATAAAGCTAGCAAGTAGGAAAACAAATAACAGGTCATGCTCATGCATTTATGGGGAGCATTTCTCCGAGGCTATTGGTGAAAAAAGCACCAAACCATGGGATTGTTTTAATTATCAGTAGCAATTGTAACAAAACTCAATAGGTTCCACAAACAAAATGCTAGCCCTTACAATCGAATGAAATTTTAGGAAGTATTACAGGCATTGCTTAGTTCCAAAATTCTCTGCAGGTTCTGTAATCAAAGTTAGGACAAGAAGACTGATTAAGACGACAAAGTACTCTCAAACTTCGGCTATAATCTACTCATGTTCATGTTCATGTTCATTGTCTGGCCACCCTTTTGCTTATTGATCTCGCCTCTGACAGCAGCCGGCAACCCATTTTTCAGAGTGACTAGCGTGCATGCTTTATCAGGATAGCAATTCCAGTTCAACCAAAAACAATAGGTAAACCAAGTTATTATGGAGTAATCCACCTCTAGCCAACAAAGAAATATTGGAGCAAAGGAAAGAATCCAAGGAAGAATTAGAAAGGAACTTATTATTCAAACTTGGAAAGGTGAAAAGAATAATCACGTCCAGCTCAAGAGAAAGTGAACAAAAATGGCAGTCAAGTGATTACCAAGCAACAATAAGCTTTCCTAGAGGATACCATCTTCATTGGGTGTTTCCCTTAGCATTAGGATAAGAGTCCAGATAAGATATGACGAGATCAGCTGCTTGGCACCCACTCGATATTGCTTTGCCAACCGATAATCCTCCCTTATGGTTACCTTGCATTAGTCATGCAGAATAAACTGATTAAAATACAAGATCTAGCAAAAGAACAGTAAGCTAAGGAACATAGAAATGTTGTAGCGCCTACAAATTCTGAAGTTTTTCCTAGCCAAACATTTCACATTCCCTCAGTTCATGATTTTCACTATACTTACTCCACATTTCACGGATAACCTTTGCGTCTTATCATTCTATAGAGTAAGTTAACCCAATCGCAAGTGGCAATTGAAATATTGTGGTCATAAGAGATTGCAGTGAGCATGATTTTCAACAATGAAAATGGCATTGTATTGCAGGGGGAGTCAAGTAATTTTTGCTTGCTTACAGAAAGGGTAGAGAAAAAAGATAGCAAAAACAAAAATAAGAAATGCTAAAAAATGAAAAAGGTCAAAGATAAAAAAATTGTATGCTGTGAGGATTACCAGCATAAAAAAAACCCGGAAGGTCGTTTTCCATCTTATCAATAGCTTCAATAACTGAATCATAGTTGTGTCCATACAGTGGAAATGCTTTACTCCAATAAAAGTGACTGCAATCAAGCACATAACCTGTAAGAAAACATGCATGGTAGGTTGATTCACTACCAAAACTCTTTAATCTTCAAATCCCGCGAAATAATTGGAACTGAGCATAATTACTTCAAAAGGGCAGGTTCTCCTTCTGCACCCAATAGCTGTCTGAGATCAGAAGTCACTATCTGCTTCAATTCATCCCTGCAACAGAAGTAATCACAGTCGTAGTAAACTGAGGCATGTACAAAAATCACAAATTACGATAGTATCACTCAGAAAGGAAAAGGGAAACAACAACAACATTGAAGTTGGCACCTCGAAGCTTTGGCAAGTTCTCGGTTTCTACTTCCCCCAACAAACGTGGTGTAGAGATAAACATCATTAGGTGCGCGATCTGGAAACATCATCGAAGAGAAGAGGGTGCCTGCAAGAAAGAAACTTCATAGCAGAAATACATGGACTACAATGTTGGAGAATCTCGAGACCAAAAACAAGTAAGCCTTACCCAGTGTCTTCAAACCATTTTGCTGCTCTTTTGAAGGTACAAGAACTCCAAAACCTTCAAGCGGACGTTTGACATTCTCCCTCTTAAATGTGGTGATTATAACAGACATCGGTAAATAACTGAGCTGCACATGATGTGGACAGAATGAACACCAAATTTCTGGATAGATGACTTAGAATAGTAATTGTAAAATTTCATTGAGGGCAATAGATGTGAAGACAGAGCTATCAAGATTGCACAACTATAATAGCTGAGTGTCAACTCAAGATAAAGGTTAAGATCCATAGAAGTTTCATAAACTGAGTGGATGAAATAGGGAAGATTTCCTTTTGAATCATTTCTCCTCAGAAGTAGGAGGTTTTAATTCCGTCGTGCACAATCTTTCTTCAAAATAGCAATCAACTTTGAGAAGCTTACAATCAGATACTGAGTGCAAAAACTTTGAACTTGGAAAACTTCATAGATAAGAATGAACTACATGTGTTCATAAAGACGCCACAGAATTGCGTACCTCAGGAATAAAGTCTAACAGAAACGGGCTTCCTCTTCTAGTAATCTTCATTTGTTTAACATCAGAAAGGGGGGCCTAGCCAAATACATTTGGAATCAATAAAAACCCCATCCTTGTCGACAATCTAAGAATGAAAGCGCGCAACTTGTTCCAACAAGTTTTCATATGCTTTAGATCCATGCCTCGTGTCACATAAGAGCTCTAACATTCACTTTCATGTTAGACCATTGCATTCTATAAATTGGTGAAACATAAGAGAGTAGAATTGCTTCTCAACTCTTTTTCACTTATTCTGAAAAGGCACGGCATCTATGAAAGATCTCCAAGTAAATGTACTTACTGTTACTATTAATGCATCAAAGGACTTCTGGCAGGAAAGCCTTTTGTCATCCAATTCATATGAAACAGACCAGTTATCTAATGGAGAGTTCTCATTGCAACTACAAGATAATTCCAGCACCTTAGATTGAAGCTTAAGTTCATCTTTCCCAAGTTCATTGCACAGTGCATTGGTGAGTGTCTGCAAACATTTATAAACAATACATTACAGTTGCAGGGCCAACAGTGAAACTAAAATTGCAAGGATGTAATCATATAAATGGACTATGGATTGAAGTTTCCAGATAATATAATGCCTCAAATTGCTATTGACTTATGATAAAAACATCAATACAAGGAGACCAGATCAGTGATTCTGGCCCAAGAGTTGAGGTCAAGCATGTAGAAACAAGTTAAAAGACACCCCACTAGCAACTCTACATTCTGATCCTCCTAACCCCTTTCTCTCACAGTGGATTCAAATGAAGCACCTAAGAAACATACATCTTTTATATGCTGTAATTCGCTTCACCAACAATCTTTTCCCTTTGTGTGAGAGCATTATTGAAAATGAGAATGTAACTCTCTATGTGTAAATAGAAGAAAACTCTCTGTGTACATAAACTAAGTAAATCTTGCCGTTGTAACTTGTCCTTCCCCTAGACTGTCTAATACCAGGGTTCAGAGATTGATGTAAGCCTACCTGCATCCCACCCAGAAATGAAAAAGAGCCACGCTTGTGTTTTGTCTTTGCTGAAGAGTCCTTCATTCCACCAGTGGTTCCCTTTTTTGCAGATAATTTAGACTGAATAGTGCCTGATATGATTGATCCAAACCTGAAAGATGCAGGAAAAGATTGTGAACTAGCCAAAAGATGATGAAATTACGCATTACAAGAGTTGTTTTTAGGACTTCTTTAGGCTTATACTTACATATTGCTGCTATGTTTAAAACGAAGAATTTATTGAAACCAGTTATCAGTGTGAAGGCAAGTATATACTTCTTATGGAAGATCATAAACAATATATCAAATGCAATTGAAAAGTTTCAGCTTGAAAAGAGTTATTTCTCCGTGCACTTGAAAACTATGTATCAAAACTTAAAAACTTGTTTATTTATATTGTCGAAGTATTAGTAGAAGTTGATAACAGAACACATATGTTTGGCTATCAACTTGAAACATTTTAGCTGCTTATAGAATAGCACCCTAAAGATGAAAATTACCAAGTTCAGATAATCTACATGCAGCTTACCTTTTCTCAAGATTCCACAACTCTGGAAATACATGGCGCATCTGGTCCAGAAATAAAATAAAGACAAGAGAATATTCATCATTCCCCGCAATTCAGTTATCTTACTAGGAAAGTACACCAGCTAATAAATAGATGCACAAACACTCACAGAAAGAGATTCAGGATCTCCACCGCTAGTTCCAGCGACAAAAGGATCAATAAGATAGTCAACAACCTAAAAAGGAATTGTATCATTGAAATGAATATGATGGAGCATTTCATGAAATCTTTTCAAAGAAGATAATAGATAATGCCTGAAAGTTAGCCTCAGGTTCATCTGTCAAAATATAAATAAAAAAAGAGTATGTAATGATGTAAGAACACCTCTTTTCCAAAATGGCGCTGGAAGAAAGCACCAACACTGCACACACAAGCAAATATTGATCATGTTTTCTTTATCCACCAGCAAGTTTTCTCAGATTAAGCAGAATTGTACAGTTAATGTATTCTACCAAAGACCGGACATATAGCATTGCCAAAGGGTGGCCAGAAACTTACAAGAAATACATAGAATATACTAAAGATCTCAAAGGAAAACACACTCAAAATGGCAAACACAATGAAAACATCATAAAAGACAATGATAAACAGAATAAATAAGAAGTCAACATAATAAACAATTGAAAATGGTTTAGAAATGGCTTGACCAGTTAACTAGGAACTGAAAGTAATTTTACTGAAGCAAAGACCCCAGGCGTGTCAAGTGAAAATGATAACCAAAGCCGTTTAATCAAGAAAAGCAACTCTATTGACTTTCTTGATACCTTTCCTCCTTTTCAGGCCCCTTCGAAGTAGTATTATTCTTCCACAAGAACGGCTCGAAAAATATTTGAAGCTGAAAAGAGAAAGCACAATGTATGAAAGCTGTATTTGAGATGTATAAAGGTCCTGAATTTCAGAAAAGCCAATTGATGAACAAATATAAAGAGTAAAAAAGACTTCTCAGACTCCAGTGCAAGAAGAGTGTGTTTTAAGCATATAAATTTGTTGAAAACTTATTAGAAAGTGTCAAATTTGTGCACAAAATCTTCCATGACGTGCATAAGAAAATCAAAGGACAATCCATTCTTCAATATTTGAGGATCAAACAATAATAGATTATTGACCATCACAGGATCTTAAAATCAATTCAAAAAACTGCCAGAAAGAATTTCCATAATATATTATAGAATCCTAGCAAAAACTGCAAAGTGTGAAGAAGAGCTGTCCATTTTTGGCAAGCATATAGAAGCATCAAAGTGAGCAAACCTTTGATCCTGCTGAAAGAAAATTGCTTCTGATAAGTGCAATGGGATTTGATGGCAACTGAGATGGCAAAATATGCAATCAGTCACCAAGAATACAGACATGAGGCTATCCCTACTCCATTACCAATGAGGAAGCATAAAGCAGAAGTATATATGAACAAATGATCTTACCAGTACGGGCAACCCATTTTTCGCTATATAACGCTTCTCCTGCGAAAGTGGCTGTGTAACAAACAACATTACGAACCCATATCAAATTGGACATATAGACACAAAAAGTTAACATTTATGATATATAAGCTTGAAATAGCGTGGGGGTCTGTTCTTTTCAGATCATACTTGAATTAAACATATACTTAGGCAGATGAATACACCATTGCAAAACAGGGCATGAGTCGTGATGCCTCAAGAAAAGCAGGATAAATTATGCAACCAAAACAAAGGTGAAAGGAAAACAGAAACAGAAACAGAAACAGAAGAAGCATATCATTACGAATTGTTGCTTGTCCCTAAGTCCAAGATTATCAAGCAAAAATCCAACAGCTGCCTCAGTTTCAGTCTGCACATAAAACCAAATTTATCAAGGTAAGCCTCACAAGATATAGTTTGTAACTTGAATATGATGACATTTCCCTTTTAAATGGACTGCTGGGAAACTTTATATTCCAAAGGAGAGTACCATAGTGTTTGCACCCTCATCCCATATCAAACCATCATGTGATATGCTTCTTAACTTTCCTCCAGCTCTTTCATCCGCTTCAAATACTGTGACGTTTAAACCTTGCAATTTCAACTTATATGCTGCAGATAGCCCACTTCACACAAAAGCAAAAAAACCAAAAATCAAAACATAGTTTGTATTTAAGTATGTCAAAAGGAAATTTACCAAAAACTCAATTCTATCACATGAAATAGACTTCTAAAATAATAAGTAGCTCTTGATCGTAAGCATTTCCCTCAGAATTTCCTTTCAAACCAAACGTGTGAAAATATTTTCTTCAATGCTTCCTCCACCAACATCTAAGCTCCAAGCAAAGCTTACCCTTGAGAATACCATGTCCAGCATAAAATGAGAATTATCTAGTCACATATGTGCTTCATAACAAAAGTGCTGAATGCTGCTTAACGCTTATATCAATCCAAACCACGCTCAAAACCCAACTAAAATACTTGCAAGTCAACAGAATATATAATTCCAAGTACAGCGTTAAAATGGCGAAATTCAACGGTCCGATCATTGGAGTATCGTTTGACGCACCTAACACCAGCTCCGATCACAGCAACACTTTTACCAGAAAAACCTGAAATTACACAGAGTGAATTGTCTCTACAGTAATTTACACGCTACTTTATTTTCTAGACGCGCATTACAGAGCACACACAGAGAGAGGGAGGGGGGAGGGTGAGAGAGATACCTTGCTTGTCTTCTTTAACAGCTGAAGCCATGGCCAGTGAGCTAACGCTAGTTTTGGAATTCGGAGTGGATATGGGAACACAGCGATATATACAGTACTGTCCGGCGTAGAGTCGCATTCGCGATTTCGTTGATGATTCGGAAATGTTTGCAGTGGATCTGCCGAGGAAGAGAGATTTAGACTCAAGAGTCAGACGTGGGAACTTGGTAGCCTGGGCCTTACTTGATGGGCTCCTTTGTGACTTGATGGACTGAATCGGCCCAAGTTTTTAATTTTAGGCCATACTTAATACTGTAAAGTATAAACTCCTGACTTTTCGCATTATGTGGGATACTTACGCCATTGGATCACAAGCCACTCGGCAATTGAAGCTTAAAATTACTAAAACACTTACGCCAGCTTCTAAATATTCCAAAAAAGGTAAAAAAAATGATTTTTTTACATATATAGAATGCTGTAAAGATTATAAAATATTCTAAATAAGAGTAGAATATTATAGGATTTTTTTTCTCTAAATAAATGGATATAATAGAATATTGCAGTGCCTTTTTGTTAGTCCCAATTGAAATATTTGTAGAATATCTTTTTAGAGCTTCAAATTTTATAGATTAAGTCAATTTATGTCATTGATGTTATGAGATAATGAAAATAAATAGGTGTAAGTTGTCATGTGTAAACCAACAAGGTGTGGAATTTTTCCTTGTGCAAACTTTCCTACTTACTAAGTTTCTTCTTTCATCCAGCCTTCACTATGATATTTAGTTGGGAAATAAGTTATTGATAAACTAATTTTATATTATTATTTTAATATACTAGGTTGTTTAATTACTTTTTCATGTTAATGATGCACTCTATGCATCATAGATTTTGATGTTTATAAATTTAACTAGAAAATGATAAAATAATTAATCTTCAAATAATTAACTATACGTGTTTGAGTAATTGAAACATTAATTACACTACAAAAACAATAATATGCACCGATAATGTAACACTCCATTGGGGAGGTGTCTGCTCCCAACCAAAGTGCTACTCCGATAGAATTTTCAAAAATTTCCAAAACACAAAATATGCACCTCCAAAATTTTCAATGTAAGTAATTTCATAACAATCCAAAAGATAAGTAAGTCAGAATCAATTATTGACATCTATGTCAATTAGTCATGCCGCAAAACTCTAAGCTAAACCTAAATTTTCATAATTTACAATCACTCAAAATCTTGCATCAAATTCCTCGGTCTCTAATAATTTACATTTATTAAAAGATAAAGATGTAGCCTATTGACAAACACATTATTTACACTACACATGTATACCAAATCTTTACCATCTATAGATGTCTTGATAATACTATTTACACTATGCATAATGGCCTAAGCTCATGTGCCTTCTATTTCTTCAATTTGGGGTAAAGAACAGAAAGAACAGTACAAGAAGGGTAAGTGTGAATGACTTAGTGAGGTAGTAATCAAAATGCATGAATATGATATAATGAACGAGATACATTATATGTATATAAGAAAAATATTTATTCGAGTATAAATAATTAAAGCACATATTCAAGCAACAGGATATTAAAGAATAGATAAATTTCATGGAATTCACGAAATAGAATTGGACATCATGAGTTGACTCAACGCCATCCTACACCAGCGAAGAGACTTCTCAAGTTTCAACATATTTTTGAGAAAACTTTGGACTACAAAAATCATTATATTAAGAACCGACAGGACCAATATCTAACACTAGATTATGCCACAATTGCCATTCAAACCAAAATCACTTACGAGCCGATAAGAGCGGTCTTCACAACCAACATATATGAATTACGGGCCAGAATAACCTCCATAACCAATGATTACGGGCCAATAGAGATGGCCTCCACAATCAATATATTACGGGCCAATGCAGGAGTTCAAATGCAAGAGTGCAGAGATAAATATATTAGAAATAGAACGGTACAGAACAATGATTCGATTTCATAGTTTCAATGCAAGAACAAACATGTAATAATATTATATTTACTAGATATAAGTTCCTTCCCCATCAAGGATATCTCGTACCATTGAGTATAAACCTCACCTGGTAAATGCAGAGGGATTCCTAATTGTATCGATGCTCCAGCCTTTACTTCCTAGTCAATCCAAAGTTTTATCGTAAGATGACCTAATCAATACTATATAAATTCTTTAAATGCTAAGCATGTTTATACCTAGCATCCTTGTTAGGATTTAGCCTTTAATTCATTTCATCCTATTGTAGTTTCTAACCTTGTCTCTATAACAAAATGCCTAGGTAACTTTGTATAAAATTCTCATTCTATCGAGTTGGTAAGCAGATTATCAGTACAATTGTCTTTAGCTTGCAACATTATTAGGGTTACATTTAGGATAACCAACATTCAATAGGTATATGTGGTTATGAAATTCACGTCCAGTCATATTAAATTCTAATTAGCTCTGGTCTTTTAGATAATAGCACTTTTAGTATTGCAAAACTTTACTCAATTGAGTCTAATCCTTCTCAATTTTATTATCCAAAATCTTAAAAACGTTAATATATTTTACGTGTTTAGATTGACTCAATCCTACTTTCTCCATAACATGTCACATTATCAGGTCGTAAGGTCATAAGTGCTATTCCTTAAATTATTTAAATTTAATCTTACACTCAACTTGGGTCAAAGTATAATTTATAGATTTTGGTTCAATCAAACGGTCGACTCGAATTATGAAAAATCAATCGAATCAAAGCTCGGCATGAGATTTACCTAAATCCAGCAAGCAGCAGTCCAAATCACATTGCAAGACTAGTCTTATCACATTCGGAATTGAATTTCAAACATTTTGTCCAAACACTGACATAGCTGCCGCTACCGTCTAGCGCTGCCTAGGTGCAAACCAGCCGAACCAAAACGTGAGCCTCGTCGAGCCTGTCAAAACCCCTCAACCAATTTCACCTTATGTCGCCTCTGGCCTATGAATTGAGCTAAAGCCACCACTAAAGCCCTAGTGCCCCCACTATCTTTCTACCTCAATTACTCCGCCGTCGACCACCAAAATCCAAAATTGATCATATCGTTGTCTTCCTCTCATCGAGCCTGTCAAAATAAATCCATCAATTTTAAGCTTTTGCCGCCATAACCACCAAACTTGTTACTACCGTAGCAGTCAAATCAATATTTTTTTATTGGATTTTTGGGGTGAAAATGGAATTGAATGATTATTTTAATGTTAGAATAATAATAAAATATAATATATATAATATGTATCTATATATATATATTGAAGAATGTGTATTTTAGAGAGAAAATGAGAATATATTTAGTTATGTTTCTTCAAAACAATGTTGTTATGGGAAACATAACCAAACAAAGCTTTGCTTTTTCTGCCATTTCATGGTGAGAACCGCTACTTGTTTGCCTATAATTTGAGTTTAATGCATATTTCTGACTTATCGGTGAGTCTTAGGTCACTTTGCTGTAAACTCTCATTCCAATCCCCTTTGAATTTAGATGGAGTTCACCATTTCTGTTAACATATAACTTATTTGGCTCATCATTTGAAAATTTAACCTATGGAATTAGATGAAGAACTCACGGAAGTTATAGTTCTAGCATACATAATAGGGCTGTTAACGAATCGAATCGAATATTTAAAGATTTGGATTCGATTCAATTGATTTTACTCGTATTCGAATTCGACTCGAATCCTAAGTTGGGCTCGAATTCGATTCGAGTAACTACTCAATATATTCGGATTCGATTCGAATGTTCGATTAACTCAAAATTTTACTTGAATTTAGAATTATTTATTGATTTTTCACCTTTTATTATGGTCACAAAATGAAAATACTTGATTTATCCAAAAAACAAATATCAAATACTTGTAATAGTTGACATAATATTCAATGGCTTCATCGCTATACATTATAAATTATCAAAAATTTTAATTTGAGAAATAAAAATATTAAGATATAATAATATATATAATAAAATATATTCAAATATTTTATCGAATATCGAACTCGAATATATTATACTCAAATTCGAATACGATTATATATCGAACATTATATTAGATTCAAATTCGTTAAATTTCGAATTCGAATCTCAAATTGTTTGATAAATGTTTGATTCGTTAACAACCCTAATATATATTAATGGGATTTAGAGTTATGAATCGAAGCATAATATCTAGTGGCAAAGGCTCTACTACTCTCTATTTGACTATGCATTTATGAGATTTTAGGTCACTTGGCTTCTAGTTGTATAAGAGATCTAGTTATATGTTTAATCAAGTCCACCACCAAAAAAAATTATGAGCTAACTCTAATCAAGTCCAATTATTTGCCATTGTCAATAAATTTAAATTACTTTCCATATAAAATAAAGGAAACTACAACAAAAAAACACATTGCATGATTTACGTCAACCTACCAAAATTCCCTCACTCTTTACATGGCATTGTGAACTTTCCTTATGAACTATGAATTTTGAAAGGTATAACCGTTAGCAAATCTTCTTCCCAATACAAATAAATTCACTAAAAAATCAAGAATCTTCCCATTAGATTTTTCTTCACAAGCAAAGAATTTAGTCTTAGATTCTAACAATCTTTGTGGGAAGATTTTCTTCATATATTAGTATTGAATGAAAATGAATTCTAGCCGTTGTGCAGCCTGCAAGCATTTGAGAAGGAGATGCCCCTCAGACTGCATATTCTCTCCTTATTTCCCTTCCAACAATCCTCGAAGATTTGCTTATGTTCACAAAATCTATGGCGCTAGCAACGTCGGAAAGATACTTCAGGTATTCTTTTTTAATACACACGCCGTTAAACTTCAAGTCATGAACCTCATACATACAAGTATGAGAGTAATATTACTGAACAATTGGCCACTCAATACATATGAGTGTTACAATTCGAACCTCATACCTCATACATACAAGTATGAGGACGATGTTACATAACCAATTGAACATTCAATCTCCAGCTAATTCAAACAATGATCACTTCTAGAATCGTTTTGTTATTTTTATCTTTTTAAAGATTGTTTGATGAAATAATAATTTTGACTTGGTAAAAAATCGCAGAATCTCCCGGTGAATCGTCGCGCGGAGGCAGCTGATTCTTTGTACTATGAGGCTTATTGCAGGATAAAAGACCCTGTTTATGGTTGTGTTGGTATGATCACTATTTTGCATCAAGAAATATACAATGCACAAAGCCAACTAGCAAGAATTCAAGCAGAGATTGCTGCTCTCAACACTCAGTCACAAAGTGAAGTACTCCCCCTACAACAAGATGAAACTATTGCACCAAGGTTCAGTCCCAGCTTCTTGCCAGACCAAAATGGTGCTTCTAGTTCTACTTCTTTTTATGACCTTTCCCCTTGGTTCGATTAGAACAATTCAGTGAAATTGTTTTTATTTTTCAATTTTTTTTTCTTTCATTTTATCGTTCGATTTATTGGAGGGAGATTTAAAATTTAAAGAAGCTAAGAACAGGCAGCCTAACCTTCAAATGCTGAGTAATCCTTCCATCATTTGGATCTGTTAAGTGATATCCTTCAACATAGCCTTTGAATCAAATAAAATATTTATGATAAATTTCATTTAAAAAAGTAGTAAATTTTTTTTAATGATCAATGATAAATAACGCACTATTTGATATGGGGTTACACTTATTATTTAATAACTGGAAATCAGCGCACATTCAATACGCTTGTAATTAATAAAAAATAAAAACTAATATTATCGAAATAATTTTAAAATAATTGCTACAATATGGACAAAAATCAATTAGTTAACACTCGTGACAAGCTCATTCATGATCTTTGAACAAAATAATAATAATAATAATAATAATAATAATAATAATAATAATTTGAATGGAAAAAATCATATATGTAAGACGAAGTTGAGAGAAATGGAAATATATATATATATATATGTATAGCCTTTCCAGGATTATGTTGTAGTAATGAGGGGAGGTGGAGGGAGGATAGTGGAATGGTAGTCATTTTATATGAACATATAAATTTAAAAAAAAAGAAAAGAAAAGAAAAAATATTAAAAAAAATTACTTGAAAATATATAAAAAAAGGATAGACTCTTCATTAATAGTATAAATTATTAAAGGTACTATAACGAACAAATCGATGATATATAACACACAACAAGTACATTCTCAATTATATACCTTCCACCTTACATAGTGTTCTAAGTACAACAAATCAAAGGGAAAATTAGGGATATTGTGCTTGTTTTAGTGAAGATGAGGGAATTTTTGATTAGTTTTTGTACGTAAGAGGGGCCATTTTGACTGTTTATTGTGGTTATTATTTTATTTCTGTGTTTTTCTGGTCATTATTATTATTTAACAATATTTTATAATTAATATTTATATTATTAATAAAGATAATTAATTTCTTTTTAGTATATTTTCAAGTGATGTACTTATAATGCTCTATATTTTTATTTTTTATTATATTTATGTTATAACTACCATTATAATTCATCAAATCTCTACTTTTTATTTATTTATGTATATACACGCACATCAAGAATTCGTTAAGGCTCGAACTCCTGACCTTTTATATTATGTGGGAGACTTATGCCGTTAGATCATATGCTACTCGACAATCTGTAGTTCATTATTATTATTTTATTATAATTTTTTATTTATTTATGTAAATAATTAAATATATGTATTCAAATTATTAAAATAATAATTTTGTATAAAAATTAAATAAATATTTTTATTATCTAAAAAATTTAGAATGCACGTTAGAGTTGGGAGAAATGCTAGTTTTTTTATTATTAATCTCACCCTCTCCGGTCAAAACTAAGTAGAAGAAGGAACAGATCAAAGTCTCATTGGCTTTGCCGCTCACAACATTGAAATTTACCCTCCTTTTTTTCTCTTGAATTTTTCTGCTTGATACGGATAATCAGACGATGGCCGGGCAAAATCTGATGCCAAGAGTGAAGTTAGGGAGCCAAGGACTTGAGGTGAGAAAACATGGACTACCCATCTTTCCTCTTTTTGCTTTGATTCATTCGATAACTGCGCTGTCAACGGGAAGTTATTTGATTGTTCTGCTATTTCATGGCGAGAACTGCAGATTATTTTTCCTGTATTTTGAGTTTCATGCATATTTTTGACTTACCAGTTGGTCTTTATTGCAACTTTGATGTAAAATCTCATTCTATTCGCCTTTGATTTTAGATGGAGTGCACACATTTCCGTTAAAATATAACTTATTTGGCTCGTCATCTGAAAGTTTAGCCTATGGAATTAGATGAAGAACTCACCGGAGTTATAGTTCTGATATATATATATATATATATATATATTAATGGGATTTAGAGTGTTGATTTTGTTTCTTTGATTTGAGATCAATAAAATCATTTTCTTTGTCGGTTGGATTAGGCACATCGCCGAACCACGGTAAATATTTTTATCAGTTTCATTGAACTTTACTGTTATTTCATAGTTTTTACAATAGATACTCCTGAGTTTCAACATAGAGTTCTGAATCGAAGCGTAATATCTAGTGGCAACGGCTCTAATACTCTCTATTTGACTATGCATTTATGAGATTTTTGGTCAGTTGGCTTCGAGTTGTATCAGAGATCTAGTTATATGTTAAATTTCCTCTTATATGTATTTATAACTTCTATATTTTTTGTATGAGTTCTGGAAAGTAGGGATTGAATTTGTGTCTTGAAATTAAACAAGGGTTAACATCACCAATAAATAAGTTGTAAGGAGGTGAAACAGTGAGAATAATAGACGTAATATATGATTGCATACTACTTATAGTATAACAATGTGCATATTTATATAGGTGGTTGTCTTTCCTCATTGACATGGCCTAATATGGTTAATCCAAATCAAAGATCCTATGGGCATCATTGTGTGGGTCATGGTCCAATTCAAGTTGCATCCACTGACCCAGCCATAAAAGACGGAGTGCTTGGGAAATACTTTACCGTTTAAGGGTGTTTTCAGTATTGCCAAATCAATATTACAGTTCTTTAGTTATTGGTTTGATTGTATTTCTCTAAGTTTTTTCTGCAGTACATCTATATAAGATGTAGTATTTCTTTTCTTGTGTACACTACTTCAAACTTGAATTAGTGGTGAACTTGGGTATTTCCAGTTTTGGTGTTTCTATAAAGGGGTAAATGTGCACATCTCGAACAAAACTCCATCAGTATCAGTTTTGCTAGTCCAAAATGTCCACCAAAGCCACCTTATTAAAGTAAGTAATGTGAGACCACGTTGAGAAAATTGTTATATTAAATCAGTGATGTTTCTCATTTCTGTTACTATAAGTATAGTTTCACTTTTTATCCAAATACTTAGCTCTCATTACAGCGTGCGCATGGAGTGATAGAGTGGCAATTGGTTTCTCCTGCTATGCTTCTTTTAATGGTCTTAAAGGCTCAAGAGTCACTTGTATTAGTATTAACTTATTTCTATTTTTATTTTTTTCCGTTGCATCAGTCTGTTTACTGTGATACTATTTTCCCTGCAGGTGTCAAAGCTGGGTTATGGTTGCATGGGGCTCAGTGGAGTATACAATGACCCCATTCCAGAGGACGATGGAATTGCAATAATCAAAGAGGCATTTAACAAAGGTATTACTCATTTTGACACCTCAGATATCTATGGAGAAGACTTTGCAAATGAATACTTGGTGGGAAAGGTAAGACCCTGGAACATTTATTCTTAATTATGGTGGTATATTATTCCAATGAGGGCAAGTAGTAGTAGTACTAATAATAATAATAATGATATATGTTAACTATGTGCCATGTTAAGTTCATGAATATTTCATATATATTTGATCAGAAAATACAATATAGTAAATTGAGAATAGGATTAATAATTATCATTAAGTATATTGATATGCTATATGTATATCGAGTATAGGCATGTAGCATGTTATATATCACCATACGAACATCACATATGTCAGCTCACAGCTCACGTATTGAGGAGGGTAGCAATGGAAGTGTGTTTTAATTATTCCCACTTGAAATGGAGATGTGATACCTATTACCTCAGATGATGCAAATGATTTTTAGCTTTAGCTTTCCTGTCTTTGACCATTATTATAGGTTTTTCATGTCTACAACAACTAAACTACCAACCAAAGAGTATTTCTATATGAACTTTTTATAGTTGTTTCGCTTAAAGAGAAGTTGTTTTTCAGGCACTGAAGCAGCTTCCTCGAGAGAAAATTGAACTTGCAACAAAGTTTGGTATAAGTAAAGCTTTTCCTGTAGTAATAAAAGGTTCTGCCGACTATGTCCGCTCCTGCTGTGAGGCTAGCCTGAAGCGTCTTCAAGTGGACTACATTGATCTCTACTACGTGCACAGAATTGACACCACTATACCTATTGAGGAAACAGTAAGTATGCCGTTATGTTAAGAATCTTAAGAAATCTAATCCCTTTAGAGACGTAGAACTCTTTTTCCTGTGAACTTTCCATGTCGTTATTGTGTTTGTGAACTATTTGCAGGTGGGAGAACTTAAAAAATTGGTTGAAGAAGGTAAAATTAAGTACATTGGTCTATCTGAAGCTAGTGCAGACACTGTAAGGAGGGCACATGCGGTTCATCCTATAACTGCATATCAAATGGAATACTCACTCTGGTCCCGTGACATTGAGGAAGAAATAATTCCTGTTTGCAGGTTTTCCCATTTTCACCTAAATATTCCATGATGACCTGAGTTTTCAAATTCTTCTTCTAGTGGGAAATGCTAGTAGCATTTCACTTTAATACTTCTAAATGTAGAATGAATGCTGGTAATGAGTGTCATCCCTAAGTGAATGTTTCCATGCCAAGTCTTCCCTATTATGTGCCTCTTCTTTGTTTCAGTCTTAATTTACATGTTGGAAACTGTCTAGTTCTCTTGATACAGTCTCAATTAACACTTTCAACAATACGTTCTGAATGAGGAATTTGTTAAAGGATGTACTGAACATTAAGCATGAAATACTTGAATTTGTCTTTCCTTGGCTTAATCTTGCAGTATTCTACTGAGGTTCTTGTTTGAGTTTCTGTTTTTATTGATTTGTTTTATCCTATTTCAACATTGCAAAAACCATAATAGCACTTTCCTTTCACCCATTTAAATGGACTGCAGGGAACTTGGGATTGGGATGGTAGCATACAGCCCAGTTGGTCGTGGGCTTTTTGGTGGGAAGAAAATTTTAGAAAGCTTGCCTAAGGATAGTTACTTGGTACACATTGCGTAAATCTTTTCTTTTTTATTTAAATCTCGTTTACACTTCCCTCTTTTTGTTTGGTGTAAATCTAGCTAACTGCCTAACTTTCTATTATCAGAATATGCACCCAAGGTTTACAGGAGAGAACTGGGAAAAGAACAAGGCCTTCTTCTTTCGCGTAGATTCATTGGCCAAAAAGCATGGATGTACTCCTGCTCAACTCGCACTTGCATGGGTTCATCACCAAGGAAATGATGTTGTGTCTATTCCTGGTCAGTTACCCTTTACCATTGAGTTAAATTATAGCTGCACTTGTATATTACTCATGTAAAAACAGAAACAGAAAAGAGAACAGAATACTTGAGCAACTTAGCCTTATTCCTACTATGAACACCATCTTTGATCTTTTCAGGTACTACTAAGATGAAAAATCTTCATGAGAATATTGGTTCTTTGAATATCAAGCTCACAAGGGATGAGCTGAAAGAGCTTTCTGATGCTGTTCCCATTCATGAAGTGGCGGGGAATGCCCACCATGACGCCTTCCATGCACTCTCATGGAGGTTTGCTGATACTCCACCACCAAAAGCCAAGTAAGTCTTTTAAGTTATTACAATTCCTGGCTAAAGTTCTCAGGAGACTATAATGCTACCTGGTGAATACTCTATTATGCCCTATTTGAGACTCCCAATGGGCTAGCTGACCAACTCGGTCAAGTTTGTCTTATAATGGGCCTTCGGCCCAAAACTGTACTAAATGAGGCCACAATTTAAACTGGCCCACTTGATTCCAGGTTTAATTAATACCAGAGGCAGAATCTTAGGTTGGGGCCTAGGGATTAGATTTTAATTTGAATTTGATCGACATGTTAAGATTTTTATCTGATTAAAATATTCAATAAATAAGATTCGATAATAAATATATGTGATTTGAAATAAGTGAAATTGAATATAGAATTAAATAAACCAATCTGTTAAAAATTTAAATTTGAACTTTAATTAATTTTTTATTAAATTAATATTCTTATATATAACATTAATTTTTTATTAAATTACTATTCTTATATATAACATTAATAAGTACTTGAAAATAATATATATATTACGTTGACCTAATATTTAACATTTAGGGTTAATTGCAGTCAATCCTTCAACATATGACTTCTTTTGCACGTTGCCCCTCCAAACATTGTGATGTACAATTTTACCATCTGAATTAGTTAAAATGTGAGCTGATACCACATTTGTTCATTTCCGGTGGAATCTGACCAATGAGCATTGGGCACGTTAGTTGAAGAAAATGGAATATTTTTATTAGATTCAATCGAAAAGGAGCAAATGTAATGTTGGCGCGCATTTTAACTAGTTCATGTGGTAAAATTGCACATCGACAATGATTGGGGGGTAATGTGCAAACGAGACCATAGGTTGGGGGGGGCTGACTGCAATTAATCCTCCTAATATTTATACTATACTATTAATATTAAGTCTTTAACCTCAAAAATAAGAGAGATAATAATAAATATAATAATGTATAACAGTTTATTTATGCATTAATATAATGTGAAATAGATGTTTAGTTTTCAAATATTTAATTTTTGGATTAATATTTAATAAAAAGTTGTTAAAAATTTAAATATGACGTAAATTTACTTTATAAGTACAATATTTTTATATAATTCAAAAGAAGAAGAAAAATTGAATTGAGTTGAATTTTTCTTTCTTTTTTTCTTTTTAATTAAATTTTGGATATTTATCGAATTTGAATATAACACTGACTAACGAAGATTCTATTAGATATTGGGTTGAATTCAAATATGAATTTTTATAATTGGATTTGAATTAAAATATAAATTATCTAATTCAAATTTGGCATGTTGACAGTCCTACTGGGCTCTTCTTTTTCTCATAAATTGGAGAACGAATATCTCGAAATCTGACTTAAGGACAATAGTGTAAATTTGACCTGGATTCCTTGTGCATAGCAGCCCAATACCAAATATGTATTAAACTTCGATAAACTTTGGAAGTGGGCATAATCTTGACTCAATACTATATTAAGAAATAGTATAAAATTTTGAGTACGCCATATGTAACAATGACATGAAACTTCGTGCTAAAAAAAATTATATTCAACTTCATTTGATCCGTTCAAAATTTGCAAGATCCAAGAGAATATAATATAAAAGTTATATTTAAGAAAAAGCAAATGAGTAACGATAAAGAGTGTAGTTGAAATTTTTGTTTTATGTGAGTTGGATGGAGCAAGTCTCAGTTTTATATATATAAAACTTGTTTATTTAAGTATGCACTTACTTATGGCAATTTAAGTTTAAATTCAGACTTCAGACATATATATATATATTTATTTATTTATTTTATACACATGTATATTAGAAGTTCGTTAAAGTTCAAATCCTGATCTCCCAACCAATTGATCAGTTGCGAGTAAGAGAATGTCTAGATAAATTTATAAGTTCTTCAAAACATTATATAAGATGTTAAGTGTTTGGCAAAACTTTTAGAAAAATGTTTTATAAACTCTCGAAATAAAATGTTAAGATGTTGTAAATTTTTTTTCATAAGAAGTAAAGACTCCCTAACTTATTTTTATGACCTTAATAAGTTCTTTTAATTTTAATCATGTTAATTATGAAGTTATCATTAATTTTATCTTATAAGTTCCAATGTTTTATTTTATTCAAATAATTTAAGAGTTTAATTTTAGGATAAGATATAAATGCTTATAAAATATTTTAAATAAATTTTGGAGCTTGCCTCTCTCATAATTCTTTTTAATAATTAGAAAACAATCTTTGTCGTCCACCCAATAATTTGAAATTTTAAGTAAGAATTGACTATTATGGCTAGTTTGGTTGAATTATCTCACCTTATCATTCATTTGGTTAGAATGACAATAAACACTCAGACTCACATTAATACTAAAAGCCTTTGTTTATATATGTAATTTTCATGATAAATTAACCTCTCACCTTCTTTGGGTTTATTTATCATACCAATCAAATTATATTACAATGATAAAAAATTATACAAATTATCACATAATAAATAATTATGAAATAACTTAAAAATCCAACCAAACTAGCCGTTATGGTTTGTTAATCATGTAAGAACTAATTGAAACAAAATGCCACAATTCCATCCTAAAGAAACTAATAAATGGCCCACTTCAATCATTTTCCCAATTGCCACTTTTCCACTACAATTTCTTGAAAGAGATGATTGCTTAGATTATGGGCTAAACCAAAACAAAAAGAAAAGTTTGTCATGGTATTGATTTAAATGATGCAATTTACTCATATTAGGTCTAAAATAAGGTAATTTAAGCTACAAGCAAGATGAATAAGTTGGAGTTAGTTAGAGAAAAATTGGAATTTTTATGTCTATCCTACCAAACCAATTTTTGAACAAACCTTAAAAATGATGGCTACACTTTATTGTCATGTAAATTGAAGTGCAAGTTAGTGATGACAATTTGTCTTTGCTTGGCCATAGACAAAGATTCAAGTTTGTTTACAAGAAAATCTTGCGTGGGCCCATCCATTGATGGGCGCTTATGTTGTTCAAGATTTTATGCACACACAACTTAGGAAAAAGAAAGGAAAACCTAAGGCTATGTTTGGTTATATTTTGGGGAAACAATTTTGTTTTCCCAAAAATTTAATCAAACATACAAAAGTTTTCCCTGCAAAATGTCAAATAAAAATTTTCAAAATACCATCTTCTATCTTTCGTTATTTTCAAAACTTTTCCATTTTTCAATATATACATACATATATTATATATATACATCATACATATTTTATTATTATTCTAACAAAAAAAAATCACTCAATTCCATTTTTAAGTAAAAAATCCAACAAAAAGGCATTGATTTGACTGTATAGTAAAATATCTTCTCCCAAAATATAAACAAACATATCAAAATTTTTCAAAATAATTTTCTTACTATTCTCAAAACATAAACAAACATACATCACATTACCCAACACAAATTTCACATTTCCCAACTACACTCCCAAAACACATAATTCACATCCAAACACTACCTAAATTTACAAAAAGCTCATTTCAAGTCTTTCAAATTTCGTAACAAAATAAAAAGAAATAAGAAGAATATCTCTACAACTACTTTTTCAAGTTTTATTGACTTTTAAAATGTTAGTAATTTGCATTTTAATTGTAGTGTTCCACACCTTTATAAAGAAAAAAGAAAAATAAGTACGACATTCTTGACAATGTTTGTGATTTTTCAATTTTAAATTTAAGTAAAATATATATAATATATATATATATATAACTAAAAATGCAAGTGATATTTCAATTTAAAGATCAAACTTTTTATTATTAAAAGAGTGGAATTTTTATAATTTTCTCCCAAAATATTCTATCCAATAAATTAAGTGTACCTCCTATTTATCTGGCCATGTGTCCATTTAACAAAACGGAAATGGTCACAAGTTATTAAAATTATTTTTTTGATTAGTCGTATCGCCGACCCATTTTATTACTTATATACTTCATAATCATAGCTTAATCACATACAAGATTCAATGTTCCTTTTATTACATTATGAATTAGATCATGACATTTAATTATTTTATTTTAATTCTCATCTTTATTATTCAAGAATTGAACTTACATCCAATGACTATTACTAATACTAGGACAATTTTTTAATTATTGAACATGGGTTGTCCCTAGACAAATTAATAATATTTTTTTAACTCCAATAAAATAAAATAAAAAATTTCAGCTTCGAGAAACTAGGCACGATGTGCTCATGTAAAAATTAATTCCACATCACATTAATTTATTTCATAGTCCTGAAAAAAAAAAAATCACCACTACCACTAATGAGCTTGTACAATTATCAACGCGAATATAATATACATATATTCTTCATCAAAAAGCGTTTTCACCAGTGCACTTGATGTGATTCAATCTGTGGAAGGATCCCCTTGTCTTTAACGGTAGATGCGATATGACGTGCTTAATTATTTACTTTAACAACTACTTAAATATTAATGATGGATTACGTATGACTAATAATAAGATATTAAAATTTATACGAAAGAAAAATTATTACGGAATTGAATTAAAAGTAGGGCTGCAAACGAGTCGAATCAAATTGAATCGAGTTTTGACTTTTTTTTCAAGCTCGATCTCGATGAGTTTAAGAAATTGAGACTCGAGTTCAGCTCAAGTTCAAACTCGAATTCGAAAAGTTAAATTATTTTATAAAAAAAATTAAAATCAATATATTTTATTATATTTTTTTTATAAAATCAAGTTATAGACTCGAGTTCGGCTCAAATTCGAGCTCAAAAAGTTGAATTATTTTATAAAAAAAATTAAAATTAATATATTTTATTATTTTTTTAAATAAAAAATATAGGCTTGCGATGTTATGAATAAGAATTATTTGATTCGAGCTCGAATACTTTTCGAGCCAGCTCTTTAGGCTCGTGAACTGACTCGATTTGTTTGCATCCCTAATTAAAAGAATGTTCATTTGAGCTTGTAAATTTTATAAAATATTTGATATTTCATAAAATATTGAGCTCGACCTCGAGCATTTAACATGAGCTCAATAGACTAATGCTGAGCGCGAACTTAAAATACTGAATTCGAACTCGAGATCAAGTCTTTAAGATGAGACTCATCAAGCTTGAACTGGAGCCTACAATTTTATTTTCAAGTTTGACTCATTTGCACTTTTCGTAAAATATCTGAGTTTTTTTTTAATTATATATTTGTAGTATGGGATATTAGAATTTTTATTATAGCAATTTTTTTTTAACTTTTAATTAGCATATTATAATTTAGAATTTAGAAATATAAAAATATAAATTTCTTTTAAATAAATTTAACAAAGCATCCTCGTTGCCCATTGAGTTTGGACTTTTTGGCCTACGCGTTTACTTTTATTCTTAATTAATTTCACTTTGGGGCTGCTGACGTGGCTCCATCTCATACGGTGCACCGGCGCAGGCTACGGTCACGTGCCAATTGGCGGGAACGCAGCACCTCCTCTCTGCGGCTCTGCCACGTGGAGACTAGCCAATTATATCATGTTGCTTTGCTTTAAAGAGAGGAAATTATTCATTGCTAGTATGGAAACCATTTGGACACTCGCGGTATAAATACAAATTTATACTTCACATATATTTTGAGCGACATTGAAATTAATTTAGTGGAATAAATATTTTCAACCAAATAAAGGTAGTCGTTTAATTGGTGTAGCCCATCAATTCCCATTAAAAGAGTTCGTGTATTTAAATTTACTTAATGTAGTAGCTTGTGAATTAGTCACTTCTATATAAAAAAAAAACTCTATCTGATGTCACTTTTATGAAATTATGATTATGAATTTGTCCTTGGAGTAATAATAAGATCCAAATGAAATATTTCAAAGTTGTGGATAACTTCTATAATTATACTTAACGAATAATCAAGTGAGATTGTGATGACGCGGCTCATCCTTAGGAAAACAATAGTTGAAAACAAAAATTTCACATGAGTTTGAGGAATATATATATATATATATATAGTCATACCCAAACAGGATTTGTTCGCTCTACTAGGTCCTACTCTACTTTTTTAATTACTAGTGGTGGTTGGTGGTGCAAAAGCTCAAGGCTCACAAGCTAGTATATAATTAAATTTTATTTTTATCTTATTAATAAGTATATATTATATTATTATTTTTTTATTTTAAGTTTGAGCTCAAGTTCGAGTTTGCAGTTTTTTATAATTCATTTGTCAATTCGAGATTTATTGAGTTGAGTTTGAATTTTTGTTCAGTTGAGCTAGAGCTCGAAAATAAATTTCAAACTTGGCTCAACTCGACTTGGTTGCATCCCTAGTGGCGCTCGCATCACGCGCATAAATACTTTTTAAGTGCAGCGTATTTTATTTCAAAAAAATTTCATTCCATATATATTTATATATATTTAGAGTCATTTGAATTCAAACTTCAAATATCATATAAAAGTGTGAGAATAATATCACTCGATTAATTTATCAATAACAAATTAAACTATATAAACATTATTAAGGGGCGTTTCACCGGCCCGCCACGATGAGGATATATGAATAAAATGTGGGTCAAAAAAGTAGAGTGGGAGTCAGTGAACCCAAATCCGGAAAAGAATAGAGTGGCTTCTTAAGTACTTACATTGACCAAAAAGAGTATATTAATGTACAAATACAGTAACTTTACCAGCTTTCACCATTGGGCATTGGGCAAAGACGAAATAAAGAGTGGGGGACTAGAAGTATGCAGCGTATCTATCTCTGGACTTTTCCTACAGCTTGCTGTTTGCTCATTCAAGTGTAAGTATGGTCTGGTAAGATTATGACAGTATGCGTGATCCTTATATGTATGCATCTCCCCTTTCACAATCCGACAAATACGAACTCATCATCCAGCCCAATAATAATAATTATTATTTTTTTTATTTTTTATTTTTAAAAAATGGTAGTCATAATTCACCCTACGTTTTATTTTCATTTTCAGTTGCTTTTAGAGAGTGTTTTGTTATGTTTCCTTAGAATAATATTGTTTTGGGGAAACATAACCAAATATATCTCCATTTTTCCTCAAAAACACACATTATCTAATATATACATATATATATACATTATATATATTTTGTTATTATTTTAATATTTAAAAAATCACTCAATTTCATTTTTACTTAAAAAACCTAACGAAAAAACATTAATTTGATTGCTACAGTAAAAAAATATCTCCCCCAAAATATAAACAAACATACCAAAAAAAAACAAAAAAAACTTCACATTCTCCAATAATTAATTCTCCCAAAATACGTAATAAAATCACATAAAAAACATAACCAAACATTTCCTTACTATTTGGAAATGAATTATCAACAACTCATTATTATTTTTACCAATATTCCAACTCATTTTTATCTCAAAATACATTTTTTAATAACTTATATATATATTCTCTTTCTTCTTCATTATTGATATGTCTCTCAACTTACAACCTGCTAAACCTTATATAATCGTTACTTTCTCAGCATACTATTCAAATATAAATTTATTTTTAACCTATTTACTCTAACTAATTTTTCAAAATTTAAAAATATTGAAAATAAAAATAAAAAATAAAAACACAACCAAACTGGCTGTAAATGAATGTGGTTTAATTTGCCATAACGTGGTTGTCCAGTTGGACATAAAAAAATCATGAGGTTGAACTTACTTATGTTAATAGTTCGTGAATTAATCACTTGCGATGATGGATTAATTTCAATTGAACTAGCACTTTATTGGGCTACGATGATAGATTCGTTTATTGACATAATAGTTATATTCAAATTGAACATTCTACAACAATAAAAATAACTTGTATAATCATGTCCTAATAGAGTTGTTATAATTATTTCATAATAAAATCATGCTATAAAAAGGAATTTTTCTTGTAATAATATGTGATAAGACGTTTCAGTAATGATGGAGAAGCTATAGTTGATCGGTATTTTGACGAGATTCTTATAAAGTGTGTATATGTTTATTTATCAAAATTGTAGTTATAACTCAAAAAATATATTTTAGAATAAGATTTCTCGTTGAGCCCAATTGCAGAAGCATATAACCCTAGTGGAGGCAATGTGAGGATCAAAACAACATCAGTTACATCAATTCTAACTTTAGATCGGGGATAGATTCGAGGCCTTGAGGTATTGAAATCAGATTGAGGACAATTTCCTGTACTTCAAAATTAAAAAAATAAAAATAAAATAAGAAAAGAAAAAAAAAATCCTATAATCTTACCTAGCATCATGACTACGACCGTCCATATGTGAGTATATAATTTATAAAGTAAATTCGTTAAATTATTGTATGTAATTGCTTACGTGCACCTTATTACAGCTATCTCGTCTCTTTCTGATTTTTTTTTTTTTTTTTTAAATTTGTATGCACATAAATTCAATTTAAATTAATTAAAATTTAAATATTAAATATCAAATATAAAAATAATATCATTAAATCAATTAATCATTCAATTTTTACTTCAATCTTATGCATTGCTTAATTTCTTTATTCTCTTTTAAATTTAGAACATTTGGCAAAGACAAACTCACTAACCAATAAAAGAAAGATCGAAATGGCTTGCAGTTTGCAAATGATTAACAATCGGGGGACTGTTTGGTTTCATTTTTAAATCTCATTTTCATATTTTTTATTATTTAAAAAGTAAAATATATTATTTTTATATATATTTTCACATGACATTATTTTTATTTTTATTTTCACATTCCTCAATAAACTATATATTTTTCTTCTCTATTTTATTATCACTATCTTTCTGCACCTATAATATATTAAATCCAGTATAATCATTATTTTTACAACTATTTATCTTAAATACAAACTAATTTTTTAATTTATTTGAAAATGTTAGAAATAAAAATAAAACCAAACGGCCCCTTGTCCCAGTTAGTGCACGCAGCATGACTTCTCTCCAATTGCCGTTCATCCACTTACCAAACAACTCAACGACATAATAGGATGTTGGAATTTCTTATCTCACGGTACGGTTGATTGATCTAACTTCTTAGTTGGTTTTATGGACGAACAAAATTGTACAAAAATATTTTGATGATGTTGGAATTTGTTTATCACATATGAAAGGTCTAACTTAAGAAGAATTTTTTTACTGATATACACGATCAGAAGTTCTGTTATTATGAAAATGTATTTTAATTTATAGGAAACTGAATATCATTTTTTCGATACGAGGAACAACTTATAAATTGCTATCACTAAACTCTTTTAATTTAAATAAAATTTATCATCATTGATTCTCAATTGAGTAATTTGAGAAAGGACACATCAACGAATTTGAGAAGAGGCATGCGACGATAATTATTATAGTATCATTTGATAATATACTTAAATTCATTATCAAATATCGAAAGTCAAACTCGACTGAAATATTCTCATACGAACATAAATTAATAGGAATTTTAAACAAAAACCTCAATGTATAAAAGAAAACAAAACAATATATAAACAATTTCTAAATCTCAACTTACTTAATGTGAGGCAAATCTTAATATCATTATAACAAATCCAATGTATGTAGAATAAAATTTGGAAGGTAAAGGTAATGTTTGGTTGCATTTTATATGTTTTATATTATGTATTTTGGAAAAATGAATTTTGGTAGTATAATTGGGAAATGTGATGGATTTTTGTATGTATTTTGGGTATAGTTATGGAATTATTTTGGGAAATTTTGGTATATTTGTTTATATTTTTGGAAGGAGATAATTTTTTACTATAACAGTCAAATCAATGTTTTTTTATTAGGTTTTCAGGGTGAAAATAAAATTGAATAATTTTTTTTATAGTAAGAATAATAATAAAACATATATAATATATATGATAAAAATGTGTATATATATTGAAAAATGGAGAAGTTTTGGGGATAATGAAGAATAGAAAAATGTATTTTGAGTAAACTTAATTTGATATTTTGAAAAAAAAAAGAATGTATGTTTGGTTATATTTCGATAAAACAAAATTGTTATGCCAAAATATAACCAAACGTAGCCAAAATGATAATGAAGATCAAATAGGATAGTCATTTTTCTTTTAAACCTAAATTGAAAAATTATTATTAGAAACGCACTTATTTCCCAATAAATACCACCCGTCTCTGGCGCTCACTTATTTCAAGTTTCCTCTCACCCTTTTAGTCTCGTGCCTCCATTCTCTCCCTCACTCTATCTCAACTACCCGTAGGCTGTGACAAATACAACTTCACACTTTCTGCACACATTGCTCACTCTACTGCTACTCACTACAAATAGGTGGTGCCACCATTTTCTCCGCCGGAAATGATGGTGTTGAGGCACGGCGGAGGAGGAGGAGGTGGATATCTGTCAGGGAAGCAAGTCGTTCCTGTAAACTACGAAGAGGAGGTCTCGGAGCGGCTTTTAGAAGCTACGCTTTCTAATGATCTGAAATCGGCTGTCGAATGCCTCGCCGATCCGTTGGTCGACGTGAACTATGTCGGCGCTGTGTGCTTGAAGATTCGGAAGACTGCTATCGTTTTGCGCGAGGAATCTCCGAGTGAAGTGCGAGTCGATTACGAGGAGTTCCGCACTGATGTTACGGCACTGTTTATTGCTGTTACTAATGGAAATGTGGCTCTCGTGAGGAGATTACTGGTAACTATAGTTTCAGCTCGATTGTTCGTTTATTTTAGGCGCTTCGCATTTTGGAACTGATAATTTTTTGTTCATTTCTCTTTATCATTTATTCTTAAAAGATTAAGATAATGGAAATTTAGCTCTCGTCCGGAAATTAGTGGTTTTGGTGCTTTTCTGCATTATGTGGATTTCACTCTTTTTGATGGTTTTTGTTGCATTTTGGTTACTGGAGTCTCAATTTTTCTGTTTGACTGGATTCAAAATTTAAAGCTAGTGCGTTGGTGTTACTCCTTATCTATGGTTTTTTATATATGCTTTACTATTTTTAGTCTTTATCATTCAAACTTTTAGCTGTTGCTTTCTGATTCGTTACTACATGCTTCTTTATTTGCTTCATGATATTTAGGAGGTTTCAACTTATTATGAGCTGAAATCTCGTTTCTCGACTGAGCCTGTTCTTGTCCTTCTTCTTTTAATTCACTTATTTGATTTGATCTAACTGTGCTGGATCATTGGTAAATCTATATAGCGAAAATCTTAATCCTTATTTTGTTAGTCTACAATAAACTACCACTGTCTTATTAATTGCAGTGCACAGTAATTATGTTTTTCACGAACTGTTCATAACGATTATAAATTGCATTTTGAACGCTAAAAAGTTTGTAAGGTTTGGCCAAGTTTGACTCGAGGCCAACTTTTTTTGTAGAATGGCCCAAATTTGCCTTTTACTATTCAGCGTGAACTGTAGCATCCTTACGTGTGTGTTTGGGTTATTCTGGACTTTTCCTATTATGATCACTAATGGGATCAAAATGAGGAAGTCTGTGATCTGATGTCTCTGTGTAGATTGCACTGCTATCAATACAAACGCTAGATTTCTAACAATGCACTTTGCAAATTGCTCATAGTTCCTCTTATTTATTACTTGGTTGTCCCCTGTGAAAATGTGGGTATTATCCTGACAAAAATTGGTCCCATGGTGTTGGCCGCCTCCGCTATTTTGCTCTTCTAGCTGTGGTAACAGAATATTCTGCAAACTACGTTACTCATATTGCTAGTGCTATTAATCAAAATTTGCTTGGCGGACTGAATCTGAGAGAAGTCTCTCTCGCTAATCCCCATAACTCTGAACTTTCCTTCATCTTTTCATGTAAGAAGTGTGTGTGTGTGTGTGTGTGAGAGAGAGAGAGAGAGAGAGAGAGAGAGTACAGGTCCAGCGAGTCCCATAATTTTCTCAGATTCTTTATTTAGCTGGCAAGCCTGAAGTGTATGCACTGAGAGGTTTTTCTTTATTTTTTGCTGACAAATGGTGTATTATCTGATAATGGTGCCAAATCACATTGTCCATGTCAAGCATCAGCACCTCTTGCTGTTTTCATGTGGTGAGCTCTTCCTTATAGTCCAGGATTTCTCCATTTTGTTGCTAATCCTGTTCCTCTTTCTTTTAAAACTGATTTAACATTTGAAGTAAGTAAATAATGGATGGGTATTATGTCCTTTTTGAGTCTTAAATATTTTGTATATGCAATGACACATGTTATTCCATTTTTCTAAAATGGCAGACTGTAGGAGCTGATGTGAACCTGCGACTATTCAGGGGCTTTGCAACTGCGGCAGCTGCTAGGGAAGGCCACCATGAGATCCTGGAGATCCTGCTCAAGGCTGGGGCGTCTCAACCAGCTTGTGAGGAGGCGCTGTTAGAGGCTAGCAGCCATGGGCATTCACAATTAATTGAGCTACTTATGGGATCTGACCTTATCAGACCCCATGCTGCTGTTCATGCTCTTGTGACTGCATGCTGTAGAGGCTTTGTAGAGGTGGTGGATACTCTCATGAGGGTATAGTTTTGTGACCACATATACAACATACGTATGGAACAATAAAATTTACTGGAACTGCTTTAATAGAAACAGCTTTATGTTTTTTGGTTAGAAAAAAGAAAAAATAAGACGCACATATGTGGATAGCTCATGCTTTAGTTCTGAATAAATGTCTTCAACCACTCATCATCTTTTTATGGCGCATAGCAGTGTGGAGTGGATGCTAACGCAACTGATCGCATTTTGCTTCAATCATGTAAGCCGTCACTGCATACGAATGCTGACTGTACTGGACTGGTGGCCGCAATTGTCAGTGGGCAGACTGCTGTGGTCCACCTCCTACTGGAGGTAAATAATAAACTGATGCTTAGCATTCTTGTTTACAGACCTTCGGTCTAGTCAATTTTCAGAGAGTTCATTGATGAGTTTCGATCCTTCTGTTAATTATGCTGCTGCCTTTATTTATTCAAACAAATTTTGACCATTTTGATTCTCTGCACATCTAAAGGTTGCACAATCCACTCTTCTGCTCTTGTTGGAGGATGCTAACTAACATCCACTATTTTCTATTAAAGGCTGGTGTTAGAACTGATATCAAAGTGCAACTTGGAGCATGGTCATGGGATATGGCTTCAGGTGAGGAATTTCGAGTGGGTGCTGGACTGGCTGAGCCTTACTCGATCACTTGGTGTGCTGTGGAATATTTTGAAGCGACTGGTTCTATTCTGCAGATGCTCCTTCAACATGTCTCCCCCAATACTCCTCACTATCGAAGAACTCTTCTCCATCATGCCATTCTGTGTGACAACGCAGGGGCTGTGAAAGTACTTCTAAAATGTGGTGCTGAGATAGAAGCACCAGTCAAAACCACACGGAAAACTGAGTTTCGTCCCATACATATGGCCGCTCGTCTTGGATTTTCAACAATTCTTCAAATTTTAATTGATTCCGGTTGTGATCTGAATTCTACGACAGAGGCCGGTGAGACAGCTCTAATGATCTCCGTCAGATATAAGCAGGAAGAGTGCCTCCAAATATTGGCTAAGGCAGGTGCTGACTTCGGCCTGGTTAACTTAGCCAGCCAATCTGCAAGTTCCCTTGCTGAGTCCAATCAGTGGTATCTTGGTTTCCAACAAGCACTGCTCAATGTAATACGAAGTGGAACAGTGCCTACATCTACCAACACGTCTATTTTTTCACCTCTATCATTTGTCGCTCGGTCAGGAGATGTTCTTGCCTTGAAAGCTCTGATTGGACATGCCGATATAGATCTCGATAAGCAGGACGAAAGAGGTTTCTCTGCAGTCATGATTGCCGCAATGGAGGGCCATGTTGATGCTTTCCGTTTCCTTGTCTATGCTGGGGCTGATGTCAAGCTATGCAATAAATCTGGTGAGAATGCCATCACACTGTCTAAACTCAGCAAAAAGAGGGATCTCTTTGAAAAGGTGATGCTCGAGTTTGCTCTGGAAAAGGGAAACCGCATTACTGGAGGATTTTATGCCCTACATTGTGCTGCTCGACGTGGAGACATGGACGCAGTCACGATGTTAGCAAGCAAGGGCTACGACATCAATGCCTCCGACGCAGACGGCTACACACCACTCATGCTGGCCGCAAGGGAAGGCAATGGTAAAATGTGTGAGCTCCTTATCTCTTATGGAGCACATTTTGACGTCAAAAATGCAAAAGGCGAATCTGCCCTATCACTTGCAAGAAAACTTGGGGAACCTCATAATGAAGCTGTGAATGTGATACTAAACGCCCTCGCACGCAAGCTGGTATTAGGCGGTTCCCGGCTAATAAAGCACACCAAGGGAGGGAAGGGAGCTCCACACCCCAAGCTTGTTAAAATGGTCGGACCTGTCGGAGTTCTACGTTGGGGAAACTCACGCTGCCGAAATGTAATCTGCCGAGAAGTAGAAGTGGGACCGAGTTTAAGCTTCCAGAGAAATAGGCGGAGGAAGGGTGATGTTAATGAACCAGGAATTTTCCGCGTGACGACAGTGAAGAACAAAGAAGTGCATTTTGTATGTGATGGAGGAAAAGAAATGGCAGAGTTGTGGGTGCGCGGAATAAGGCTTGTGACAAGAGAGGCTTTCCTTGGCAAGTAGAGATAAAAAGGCTTTTGCTTAGGATGTACAGATATCTATCAGTACTTAATCTCAAAGTACCGCAACTATCTTTTTTCAGTGTAAAAATGTTTTTGTTGTTCTAGATGTAAATTCACTTTTAAGTGAATCAGTCTGTAGTGTATCTTTTTGCCCTCAATTTATACACATGTACTTAGATTCGTCCATGCTTCGAGTACGCTTCTTTCATCAGCTGACTTAGAGGGTGTTTGGGTGAGCTTAGAAGATCTTTAAAACATCTTATAAAATATTTAAGAGCTTATAAGTTGATAAAAATTATTTAGTAAATTTTTTAAAAAAAGAGCTTATAAGATCATAAAATAAGATGTTAGGAGTTTATAAGCTTTTTTTAAAAAAGCAAGAAGGCCCTAACTTATTTTGAAGATATTAATAAATTCCTTCATTTTTAACCATTTTAATTGCAAAATTGTCATTATTAACATCTTATAAGCTTCAAGATCTTATTTTATCCTAACATTTCAACAACTTATTTTAAAAATAAAATCTAACATCTTATAAGTTCCAAAAACATCTTATAAGATGTAGGAACTTATAAGATATTTTAAATAAGTTTAGCCAAATACCTTCTTATTCTTTTTTCAAAGACTACGGCTTTGTTTGGTTACATTCTTCCAGTTTGTTTTTCAACTCTCAATGCATAAACAAACAAACCAACAAACACATTCCCCAACCCTACTCTCCAAAATACACAATTTATTCCCAAAAAATTCATACCATTCCCAACTCCACACCATTCCCAAGGCACCACATATTCTTTCATCATTATAAATATATACACATACTACCACTCACACAATCTATATATACATATATATAAATAATTTTAAAACACTCATTTCACCCCACAAACCTAACAAAAAAGTCATTGATGTGACATATTGTCCCCCCCCCAAAATAAAAACAAACAAATAATTTTCTTTCAATTCATTTTTTCAAAACACAAATAAACAACCATTACATTCCCCAACCCCAATATCCAAAATCCATTCTCCCAATGGGAGAATGGCCCAATTCATAACCAAACATAGCCTACAAAATTATATTATCAATGATGGTAAAATCATATAATGTTAGGTTTGAACTTCAAATTTCACACTTTATATATACTATAAATGTTATTGGATCAAACACTACTTTGACGAAATGAATCTGTAAGTTTGATATATGAAGATTCATTTTATACATACGGTAAATGTTATTGGGTCAAAGATCACTTTGACAAAATGACTAGGTCGGTTCGATATTTGGAAACTCATTGACCAGCTAGGCTTCGATTCACTTTGGTTTTGGAATAGAACCAATCAAGGTCCTCACATTTTTCTAGAATCAAATTTATCAGTAGATTTTATTGGATTCAGGGCAGCAATATGCCTTCGTTTTCTTTTTCCTTTACAGGGGGAAGTTTCCAGTTCCACAGATCATGGCTAGTGGCTTATGAGAGATGCTAGAAACAAGGAAAAAATATTATGATAATTATTGGTCAAATACACCATTTCATAAAAAAGGTAAAGTTAATCAAATAACAAAGTGCACATCATATTGTAAAGAAATTAAGATAATATTAAATAAATCTTCACATTATTTATCTCAAGGTCAATGGAGTTGGACTTGGACCTCATTGGTTATGACAATCCAAACTTAGTCAAATTAAATAGTTGAACCTTTTTGTACATTGACTTATGATGTACATATCAAGTACTATAATGTCTATGCCCTAATTGACATAGATTTTTGTAACAATTAAGAATCACATTTGCATATTATTTAAATCCTAAATCATTAATAAATTATGGAATTTATCTTGGAAAGAACTGTGAGATCATAAAAATTTTGCAATTTTTTTTAAAATTTATATACATACACATCCATTAAAAGTCCATTCAAATTCAAATTTTTTATCTCTTATATTATGTGAGAGACTTATGCCACTGAACCACACGCTACTTGGCTCATTTTGCAACTTGGTTGTTGGTGCATGGATTACAACAAATCTAAAACTTAATTTTCAATATTTTTCAATAAATGCCACCAACTTACTATAACAATTTGTAATTTAATACTCCTAGTAATTATTCTAAGTTGCCCACTTTTTCAAAAATTAATTTTAAAGGGGATCATAAGGCCATTAATTTTGACCCAATTCTAATGAAGAAATATGTTAATTGATTGGTTAGACTACGATTTTGAAATTTGATATAATATTAAAGTTTTTAAAACCTCCTAACCTCTTTACATTATGTTCCCCAAAGTGCTACCATATTTTATGGATTTGAATTTAAATTTATTATAATTACTGATTTTCACATTTTATGATTCAAAATATTACCACATTTAATAATTCAATACTTAAATATTTATTATGATTATCAATTCTCACATGCCATAATTCTGCATATACTTTCAAGAAAATTTTAATAATTGCTTAGTGATTAGTCACTTATCAATACTATTAAATGTAGAAAGTAAGTCATTTGAATGTAATTACTGAATTTTGACAATTTGTGCCCGTTTGTTTTCAAAGTCTCTTATCATTTTATTCTAAAAATGAAAATAGAATGCTATCAACTTCTCTCTTATTTTCACAAATATTTTAATTTTCAATACAATTTTCCAAACATACTATTACATTCTCTCTCTATTTTCAATTTTCATTTTCTCATATTCACGTTTGCACAACTTTTAATATAAAAATACTACATTTTCAAAATACAACTCATTTTCAACTCTATATAATCATTGATCATTACATTTTAAACAAAATATTGAAACAATATTTTATTTTCAAAAACACACTTATAACTAACTTTTGGCTATTCCTTCTCACTAAAAATGAAAATACCTCCAGAAAACAAATATAAACATACCCTAAGTGATGAATCAATGATTTGTAATACGATTTACAGTACAGATCAATTAATAAACAATACAAAATTAAAATAATCTAAAACCTCTTAATTTTGAAATCTTGTAGTGAGATTATATAGATTGTGACATTGAATTAAAAAATAAATAAAATTGCATCTTATATTCATGTAATTTAGAAATTAAAAAAAAAAAAGCAAAAAGAAAAACTCCAAAGGGAATTGATAAGATTCACAGGCTGTCACCTACTGTACTAAATGTGACTAATTAGAATCCTCCATTTGTCAGTATTAAAGGCTTTCTTAGTTAAGAAGATTCCATACCACCTGGTGACTTTAGCAAGAGCAGTAATTGTTGCTAAATTTACAGCATGGTGACACGTTTGGAGGCGAAGATATCCAGCTGGCAAAGACAGATAAGCATAAATTGTTTCACTTGATTGCTCAAAAAATTTAAAATAAAAAATTTACTTGAAAAAAGAAAGGAGAAAAGAAAATAAAGGGATAATTAAGAGGTTTGGATCTTTCATTTATTTTTACACATCAGCGTTTGGTAGTTACCGTTTGTACCGCCCCAAGAAACAGGTAAGAATTTACTACTGTGAAATATTTTGGTGGACAATTATGCCCCTGGTTTTTTTATAGACACCCTTGAAGTTTATTGATTAAGAGTTTTAACCACCAAAATCTCTGAAATTGCAAATATACAACTTTTGTTTTGGAGGGAGGGGGTGGGTTTTGATGATTTCTATTTTATGAAAATTATATGAAAGTTAATATAAGTAAGTTGTAGATAGATTCCAACACGTGGTAAAATTTAATTTATTGAACGTTAAATTTGAAAAATATTCAATGATCTAATAATCGGTACTACTTAAAAAGAATACAACGGTAACGTGGCACATTTACTAATTATGTCAATCTTTTTGTATTTACTAGCTTATCGTTCTTAAATCGTTGCATCAAAAGGAAGTAAACATGTGGCAAGTTTGTTATGTTATATATTTAGTAATTGTATCTATATTCTACTTTTTCTCTTTCCGTTAATGCAACTTATGTCAATTTGGTTTTCTATATTTGTGACAATCAATATTGGAATTACTCTTTAGTCAACAAATTTGTAATACGACTTCGATGCCTTACTTAATAATTATTGGCAAATAAAAATCTATTAAATGATTTTTTGTTCAATATAAGTTGCAACATTCACGTTGCTTTATTCAATAATGCGATACTTATATCGCTCTTTTACAGTACTTACTAATAGTTTGAACTATTTTTGTTTTTCTCATCATTTTTATAGAAATCACTTTTACTTTCTTTTCGCTGCTAAGATGTTTTAGTTTGCCGGGTTATCTCCTAGCCGCCATGAACTTAGCAGCAATTTGAAAGATTAGCTTATGTAGGAATTACTATATCTTACCTCAATTGGTAAAAAGATTAACTTTTAAACCTCAGATATATACTTTTCATTGCATATCAAAACCTAACCTTGTGAAAAGAAGACATTGAATGACATATTGGACGATTACACATTCATCATGCATGGACTTATATTGACAATGAGACGTTCTTATCACCCATGGTTTGATGAATCGGGGCTTTTAAGATTGGAGGAATTAATAGTTGTAAAAGGAATAGTAGTCTTAGTCTAATGTCAAAAGATGACTCTTTAGATATAGCATCTGCACGCACGATCAACACTAAATTTAACTTGTTTAGGTTTTGTTAAAAACATAATTTTATGTAAATAGTAATTTACCATGCACACGAATACCCAAGGAAAAGTCTTTATCTAGATTTATAGCTGCCGTAGACTTCCAAATGAGCTCATCTGGTTAAGTTGATCTTCAAAGATATACAGGCGCTCTTCATTTTATTCGGACATAAATGATAGTAAGACATTCCCACTTAAAACGAATTTATACATATTGATCATACGAACTATCTTATAACGATAATTCATATTTTTTTTACTGAAATTGGGTAATGTGAAATAATAATCACTTTGAAATAATGAAGATGTTTATAGACATATCAAAATCTGGAATATACTAACTGACAAGCATAAGAATCAATCAAATGCCTCTTTTAGAGCGCCTTATCGCATGTTTAGGTGTACCTTCCTTCCCGTGATCGAGTGATGCTACCACCTATTATTACACCAATTGTTCTCCACAATTTGCAAATTATTTCGTAGAACTCATCAAATATTTTTTCTTTTAAGAAGAGAGGCAAAGAAAAAGGGACATAAAACATAAAGGAGTAAACGGCAATGGTCAAATCCGTCAATAGTGATGTTAATCTGATACTCCGACAGTGAAAAACCTACGTAAAAGGCCAAAACCGCACCATTTTTTTATTTTTTTTTTGACAATAAATATAAATTGGTGAAATAAGTTTCTTCCATTGCACAACTCTTCTGGGCTCGACCGTTTTTCTCGTCACACACACTCACATACTTTCTTTGCCTTCCATTTCTCAGTTGCAGAAGTATCCCATTCTTTAAATTTCACCCTCAACACAATTCACACCGAGAATTTAAGCTTTTTTCTGAGAGGAAGCACAAAAAAATAGAGAAAAGCACCATGTTTTACTCACAGCAGATGCTGTCGAAGAAGGGGGCCTTGGGCATCGTTTGGATGGCTGCTCATTGCCTCAAAAGGCTGAAAAAAGAGCAACTCCAGCATACCGACATTCCTTCTTCCGTGGGTTTGTCTCTCATGATCTTTTCTTGGTTCATCTTTCTTTTTCCTCTTTCTCGTTCTGTAAAATTTGGTGGGCAGTTCTTTTCTTGGAAAAGTTGATGAGAAGGATGAAGAATTTTGTCTTATGTGTTGAAAAAAGTTATCTTTTGCTTGCCCTTTTTGTTCAGGTTGATCTTTTCTTTTGTATCTTTGCCTTTTTCTCATGCAGAATTAGAAGAGTTTTTGCTAGTGCTGTAGTTAAGCACATTCAATTGGAAAAATTAGCATGTTATTGTGTTTTCCGCGTTTAAAGTGTTTTTCTTTGCTTGCCCTTCTGTTCTGGTCGATTGTTTTTAGCTTTTTTGGCTTTATCCTGTGGAATTGACTGTGTTGTTTGTGAATTTACAGGAACAAGTGGTGGTGTCTGATGAATTTGCTGGAATTTGAGAATTTTGTTTTCACATTGTTGTATATGTATGTAGTTATTGGAGCCAATGAGGGTTCATAGACACAAAACACACACAAATATATATACATATATATGTGTGTGTGTGCGTGTGTATTTGTTTTACTTATGTGATTGCAGTGAGTGTTCTACATATATTTGTAGCAATCATTTGAATCCCACACACACATGTACATATTGTGTGTGCTTTTTTAAGCCAAAGCATTCAGGTGTATGGTTGCAACCTTCTGTCCATCTAATGGGATAGGGTGGTGGCAAAGTATGTGCTGTATTCATAGAAAATGAAGTAATTATGTTTTCAAAATTGACCAATCATGTTACCTTCCTGCCTTTTATCCTTTCTGTTTTCCATAGAAGTCAAGGCAGTCGAAGATGCCGCATTCTGTACTTTTTGCCCCATTCCTTGAATTTCAATTCAAGTCCTGATTTTTAAGCAAATAGAAACAATTTTGAACTTTTTGCCTTTCCGGTGTTGATTTTGTCGTTATGGATGATTCTATGTATGTATATGATGTCTTTCCCTGCTTTCATGAGAAGGCTATTTGGTTTCTAAAGGTGTATAATGTCTTTATCTGCTTTAGTAAAAATGAAATAAAGTTTATGTGATGCTAAATATTTCAAGAAAAAGATGGCCTATGTATATGGCTACTTAATGACAAGGATAAAAGTTATTTGGTAAGGTTTTGTAAAACAATCAGGATTCTTTATTCCATTCCTTATTTCAATTCCTATTCCATTTCACAAATACATGCCATGTTGGCTAAATATTTCCTTATAGAAATAATTAGTTGGAGATCAAATACACTTGGCATAATTTCATCAAGTCGGAATAGGAGATGAAACACGAAATAGAATATAGGATTCAAAGTGCTTTGCAAATTGTTGTAATATTCTTAATGTGATAGCATGGTTGAATTTCATATCAAGATAAAATTTTATTGTTCAACATATATTTCGAACTTATTTTTGGAGTCAAACCAAGTGGGGTACTTTCCTTTGCATTACCCATTCGATATTTATGTAAAGGTCAAAACAAAAGTCTTTTCCTTCCAGTTGCTTTATGTTTTCAAAGTGATGCATTTGATCTCATTTGCCTATAATTGCTTCTTGTCAGACAAGATTCTTGATGATGAAGTTCATACTGTCACACATAGAATTCTTGCTTTCCTTCTCCTGGGCGTCGTGAGAATTTATTCAAAGAAAGTTGAGTATCTATTTCATGATTGTCATGAAATACTCAACAAACTATGCGGATTAACGACTGGAAAAGTCAAAAGTGCAGCCATTGGAATCTTGCGGCCGCGTTACCGCTCTATCTCTTTACCAAAGAGATTTGAGCTTGATGCGTTTGACCTCGAACTTCTGGAAGATCAAGATTTAGTGGGGTGAGCTTGATGGATTCTTTAAATTCATCTTTCTTATGGCATATTTATTCCCTTGTTTTTCTATAAGCTGTTGGTCACTATTTTGTTTGGAATCTATGCTTATGCAGTGAAAATGTGAGATCAAATGAACAACTCATGCTTTCAGGTATTATATTTTTCCTATTGGTATGAGTATTTCATAAGTGCAGTTTTGCATAATTTGCATCTTATATTATTTGTCAGGTGGGGACCAAGAAGACAGAAATACGCATGAGTTGCTCGGCAAGGTATACATGGATACTTTTTTCTTTTTACTTTCCACAAAAGTAGTATGTCCCTACAGTGACCCTATTCTGCACAGACGGTGTGCATGAAATGGTTATGTCGCTAATGTTACATCGATGCACCAAACAATGATATCATTGTAATAAACTCAAAATAGAAGTAAATGTAGAAAGATTTTGACATGTTATAGCTAATACAGAATTATGAGTTAAATATAGCAGTTGGCAGCTACAAAACATAGCGTTATGCTATTGTGTTAGACCCACTATTGATCTGAATGGTTTCTTTCTCTAATGCATTTACTTGCCACCTGATCAGATACTTATTAGTTGCATTTGTTAGATAGCAACAATATACTTAGTGCAAGCATTCATTATTGCTCTTCCTTGTTTGTTTGTTAGTCTTGGAAAACTGTAAAGGGCACGCAATCATTTGATCATTTCAGGATATCACAATTTATCATGAATCAACCTGTTCTACTACTGGTAGACTAGGTATCAACTATTGAATAGGACTCGATCTCTTTTTAAGTTTATTCGCTTAGTCCAGTTTTGGAATCCATATAGTCCTTGAGGCCAAGTTGCAAAAGTTTCCTCATGTACTTCTAGGCTTTAAGCTTCAGTCTTTTTCATAAATCATGATTAATTGTTCGGTGAAATATTTTTTTGGATTTCCACTGTGACACCTGCAGGAGATTGTGCTATTTTCTGGAGCCCACACGCCGCCTAGACAGTACGTATTCAAGTTCTGGTATTTTTTTCCCCTAAGATCTAATTCTAGACCTTTTTTTATCTCAGACCAGTAAATTTTCATGTTGCAGTGTGCTCTCACCCGGCCAAACGGAGCAGGATTTTGCCAGCACATCCAGCAATTTTCATGGGCCAGCCAATGATATGGAGATAGATTCTTCTGCAGGTCCATCCTATATCACAAATCATCCAACACTAACTTTCGAGATTCTTCGTGGAACTTCATTTTCTTTAGAAGATCGTCTGGATCCAATGGTGTTGGATGAACATGAAATGGAACTACTCAGTAATAGGCGTTGTAGTGACAATATAAGGGCTAACTTCTCGGGTTCAATTCAAGACGCGGAGTTTTATTCTGTTTCAAATCTTTCCCTTCAAGGGACTGATTCAGTGGCAAGTCTGGGGACATTTCATAACAGTGGTTCCTCCTTGGAGCATTCGCCTGGTTTTGAGATGTCGAATGAGGCCGAAATTGGACAAGGCCATGATGAGCCGTCTGACGATGAGCATGGAGTTGAAGAAGAGCAAGTGGAGCATCTAATCACTCGGTTGAACTTTCAACCTCTGGACCTCACCAGATTAGCTGATAAAGCACAGCCTGAAGGTGTGGTGAAGATGCAAAATTTATCTATTGTATCTCCCGACTCAAAGCTTCCAGGTAATTCTGTTGCATCCCCTTTTAAGCCAGTACTTTTCTGAGGGAAAAATTTCGTAACTTTGTTTATTTTGTAAATCAGCAAATTTGGTATTTATTAAAGTTTCAGTTTTTCTGAAATATCTACAGGCTATGTCTCTGTAATATGTTACTCCTTGCCTATTTGGATAAGATTTTGCTGTATTTTATTCATGTTTTTATTTTTGTAGCACAGGTGTTGGTACGCCAGAGGTTGCGAAATTTCAGACACCTGCGACAAAGGAGCGAACAAAGAGGAAGAAGCAGAAGATTTTGTTCGATTCAACCACAATGATGTCTTCTAAGTATGTGATTGAAACTTCTATTTTGACTTTTCTGATGTTTCAATTGATACTGTACTTTTGACTTCTTTTTGTTCCTGTCGTATTACGTGCATCATAAGACATTGGATTGTCTGCCTCTTTACATGGTATCTTAGTTTAGACAAATATTCTACATGCCAGTAATGCTGAATCTTAGAAAGTTGATGTAGTAAACTATCTTTTCAAATTGTAGGGATTACAGAAGCTGGTTAGAAGATCCGAGTGGCTTAAAACGTGAAAGAAGAAAAGTTCCCCATTCCGTTTTGCATGCCTGGAGTGCTCATAAACTCGGCAACGTCCCACAGAGTTTCTTTGAGCCATCGTTTCCCGGTAAGTACACACTATCAGTGAATGCTGCTACAAGTAAGATTTGCCATCACATTAAATATTATGGCCTACACAGGTATCTCAATAAATCTTGTTTCCCAAGAATGCCAAAAGAGTTATGCAGCAGCAATCAAATCTGTGGAATTATCTGCCCACCATGTTGACACCATATCTCCTGAACGAACAGCGACAGCTCCACCACAACCTGTTTCCCATTTCAACTCACTGACAGCTTGTGAGGACGGAGCAGCTGCCAATCGAGACATTTTGGAACCCACCGCCTCGCTTGAGCACATAGAGAATTCAACATTGTCAAGTGATGGACTTGAGTTAGATACTATGTTTCATGAGGTATTAAATCTTTCTCTCTCAAGGACTAAATATTAATATTTTATTTATTCTGCTTTCGGCTTGGTTTTGAGTAGAAGTATGTGTGTATTTTTGCTCTTTTGGAAGTTAAACTTTCTTTGATGTTGTTTTGATTTGGCTCCCATAAGAGGATACTTACAGCTAGCATTTTTGTTATCAGGAGACAAATGCATTAGATGGAGATAGCATGGAAAATGGTAAGTATACAATTTTATTTACTTTTAAAAGAAGAATTTATACTCTAGGATGGCTGTTAACATCTTTTCTATTTTTCTCAATTTTATTCTAATTCCAGATGCATATTCAACGAGAACAAGGTATGATGGAAAGTGAACTCTCTGTCTCATGACTGATATTGTGAATCATATCATGGACGACTTCTGATTAGTTCTTTCTTCTGAATAGAATGGCGGAAAGCTATCTCAATAGCAAGTTCCTGGAGAAAAAGAGAAAGAAAAAGGAAGAAGTAGTGAACTTATCGCAGTTATTGGCAGGAAAAACAAAGAAAGCAAGCGCAAGGATGTTCTATGATATACTGGTATTACTCTTCTTTCGATTTAAGTATTTTTGAAAAAGTTCATGTATTTTTGGTGATTCAATCTGCTTCGAGATTTGTTGTAATAATAACATTTTGTGTAAAATGATCCGGATTTATTTATAGGTTTTGAAAACGCGGGACTCCATAGATGTGCAGCAGGACAACGCCTATGATGATATTCTTCTGAGAGAGACTTCCAAATTGAAGAAAATTGAATATATAGTAGATTGAGAAGGCTAAATCTTTCATTTACTTTGGGGAGGTATAGAGATGGTATAGTTGCACCTGTTGTATAGGGGGAATTTATGGTGCCTTTTAGGAACTCTTGGCTGTAATTATTTTCAAGGCAGATGTATATTGTGGCCCTTTAGGAGTAGAAACTTAGAACAGTCCTAATGAGCAGTGGATCTTTCTTTTTAAAGTTTGGTAAGTTACAGGTAGAGTTTACTTGCTGGAGATTTTTGGGCTTTACAGTTTGTTTATATTGTTGTGTTGAATGAAAAGGGCTTTGGTCACTGTTATGCAAAAATGTGTTTTTATGATTCGTATTTGATTCGATTAAAGTTCATTTTAAATCACAACTACCAAAGAATTACAGAAAAAGTATACCATAAATAGTGAAAAAATACAACTCCTCAAACTCAGATGATTTCACAATACTTGTAAGAGAAAAGGTCAAGTTGGGATACAAAATAATTACAAACAATTGAAGGGATGTGATGCTAATTGCTAACACATCATAAATCTACACTACTAGTGGGGTTGGAGACACACTTAAGATTCTAACAGTAAAGGAGAAGATAATTTTTCCCAGCAGACATAATGTGGGAATCAATCACTTGAAGATCCATCATCATCATCTTCGTGATCTCTTACGACACTCTCCACAAACTTCTTCCTGACTCCATCTAGAACAGCTTCTCTGGATTGCTCTCCGCCATGGCCATCGTTGAGGACGGGATCTGACTGACACAGAACTAAGGCGACACCTAAAAATTCAGACATGCAATTTGGTTTACATTTCATCAGAACTTCAGCAACCAGAAAAGGTGAAGGAAAATGAAAGCTTTAAGTTAAGCAACCAGAAAGATCCTTGACTAGAACACATGAGGCAAGTTGAAGTGACAAAATGAAATACAAATAAGAACCACAGTACTGCTGAAGACAACAGAAAATGGAAGAAAATTTTTTGGGAAGTGAGTGCCTGTATGATCACCACATTGTGGGAACTCAAAAGCAAGTTCATGCTAGTTAATTTTTGTTGTTTCTTGGATTTCACATTTTCGACATACTAAAGACATAGCTTTTATTTGTTTTAATGTTGATTCAATGGCTTAAATGTCCAGTTCTCTTCCCTTTTTTACACCCTAACTGGTCTCCTGCTATCTACTACAATTACCATGTCTAAAAGAGTTAACATGCAAGATAAGCTGCTCTAAATACTTGACGAGAAATATTTAAGTATTACCCAATAAGTGACAGGACAAGAGCACTATTAACTCTAACAAACAAAAGATTACTCAGCATCTCAAAAGCATGAAGAGAGATGACATACTTTCAGGAGTGCACCTCCGGCCAAAACTATGTATTCCCACATAAGTTGCCTTAACGGCACTATTATTGTACACCAGAATAGTGGGAAGATTACGATCAGGATAGTTGGGGATACACTCCGTGGATATAATTTTGACAAACTTTGTCGCAGGGTATATTTTAGCCAAATCTTCTAAACATTGCATAAGCAGCCTGCACTCTGGGTATCTGTCAAAAAGCACCACAGACAAATAAAAAATTCTCTAGATGGAACTGATAAGCAATAACCTCATAACTCAAATAAGACACAAACAGTATTGTGCTTCACAAGTAGTAGTATTTACCCATCTTTATACAGTATCACGACAACCCAAACGTCTTGAGGAGCTTGTGAAACTTCACGAACAAAATCAGATCCTGAAATTGGCAGCAGTGAACCAAACCTTGCAATCTTGGCTGCTTCTCTCATCTCAGCCAACCTCTTCTTCCTATCATCATCAAAATGAAAGATCATTCATCAGTATAAATTATCTCATTCCAGATGATGGTCCAAAATTTCTATCGTTTATCTTCCAGAAACTGAACTAAGTTGATTTGTTTGGTTTCAAATATAGTAATGTGGTCATTGGGGTTGGCATGAAAGTAGGACACGTCAATCCAAATGAAATACAACATTCTTAAGGGTAATAGATTAAATAATTAATAATCTAACCCAAAATACACACTAACAAAGATCTAATCACTTCACAACTCTTCCAGCCATTTATTACTCTACTATGATCTACTCAACGAAATAACAAACAAGATTAAAAGAAAAAAAATGAAAAGATCCATAAAAGAACCAACATAAGAGACCAATCCCTTCTCATCAAAGATTGAACTTTGCTAAAAAAGTTTCCAAATTTCTTCTTCATTAGTATAAGATTCTACCTTTTTCTCTTCCAGGAAACTTAAATCCAATTCAATCAAATTAAATTAGCTGCAACAAAGTTAGCCATCCCATTGGAGAAGCGATCTCTCAAAAATCACAATGGACCTCAGCCCTTTCGCAGACTGGCTCGCCAACCCAATATAATTATTTTATCACTACCCAATTGAAAAATCAGTGTTTCTCAAGATTCAAACCTTCCTATTCTTCAGCAAATGAATTGCTAATCTATACATAAATCAGCAAAATATGTAAAAATTAAGGAAAAGAAGTGAAAGGGGAATCACTACCTGTAATCTTCGAGGAACCGATCATCATCGAGATCATCTTCGAGATCTTCAAGCTCTTCTTCTGTTTTCTTGTCGATCCAGGTCTTGTCTTTCGGCTTGGAATCCTCGTCCTCCGCCGGCGTGAAAGTAGGCGGCTTGAATGCCGGTGGCTTAGGGGGGAGATTTCCTAGTTTCCTCTGAATGTCGTCCCACTGCGTGGAGGCTCCTTCCACATCCTTGTACACGAAATGATAATCCGCCATCGCTGTGGATTTTCGCAGCTCGCAGCTCTGTTTCTTTTCCTCTGGAATTCTCATTCTACAAAAAGGTATCTGGTTTTTTCCGAGGCCTAATTGAAATGGACCTCAGAGGAGTCCAAATAAGTGCAGGCCCAATTAGTTCAAATTGGGCCGGATTTCTCTATGACCCAATGGAAATGGACCTAAGCAGAGTCCAAATTTGATGTCTGTCAATTGATCGAATTTTAAGTTGAATTCAATATGAAATTTAGGATTTTTATCGGATTAAAATATTCAATTGATAAGATTCAATTATAAATATTCATAATCCGAAATAAGTGAATAGAGTATGAAATTAAGCAATTCGATTCGTTAAATATCCGAATATGAATTTTAATATTTTTTTTATATTAAATTAATACCCTTCTATATAATATTAATAAAAAAATTAATAAAATCTATATATTATATTGATCTAATATTTATATAAAGTCTATATTATACTATTAATATTAATAAAATATCAAGTATACTAACATATAATAGTTAATCTATGCATTAATATAATATGAAATAGGAATTTAGTATTCAAATATTTATTTTTTCTACTAATATATAATGAAAAGTTGTTAAAAATTCAAATATGACATATTTACTTTAGAAATATAATATTTTTATAAAATTCAAAAGAAAAATAAATAAATAAATAAATCGGGTTGAATTTTTCAATCGAATTTTGAATATCCATTGGATTCGGATATGGTATTGACTTACAAAGATCCTATAAGATTTTGAGTCGGATTCGAATATAAATTTTGCTAATCGGATTTAGATATGACAGATCCGACTCGTTGACAGCCGTAGTCATGTGCTTGAGATTGGGCCTATATTGTCTTTTGGGCCGGACTTTTATAGTGGCAACTTATATACTACATAGGCCCAATATGTGGCCCAAATTCACTCTGCATTACTCGTGTGTGGACCCAAATTCTATCCAGCCCAATAATTATTTAAAAAGCAATGGCCCAATTTCATCTCCCCTGCATTTTTCTCTCGCGCCAACTTCTCGCTGCATTTTCAATCGTCTGGAAAAATCATGCGGAAAAGAGAACACGAAAATCCTGAAGCGATGAAACCGTACATGATTTCGGCGGAATCAGTGGTGGCTCAAATCCTAGGATTGTCGAGCAACATTGCCGAGTTAACTCAGCTCCGCAACTTCTTGAAGCAGTCTGAGGATTCGCTCCGCGTGGAGTCGGCCCGGCTCGCTCCTCTACTCAGTGAACTCGACGCCTCGATACATTCCCTTGGCTACCTTTACATTTTGTGAGTATTCGTCTTATTACCCTAAGATGCAAACGCGCGCATGTTATGTGAAAAGTAATGCGATTGGTTCGGTGGTTGGAATCGTTGTTATTTTCTTGTCATGGTTGTGTGATTTTTTTTTTGAAATAAAATACTGATTTGGTGGTGTTTGTGAAGTTCACTCTGTTATTTCTTCTGTGTTTTATAGGTATTTACTGCTTAGAAATTAGATTGCTGTTATCTAAACCTAGACATTAGATACATTATGAGTAGGTAACATCATCCGCTCCAATCAGGATGTTATGTTGGTTTGGAGCGGGTACGTTAGATACTCATAATTACATTATCGGGATTTTGTGTTAATGCTGGTGCTCAATTTCTAATGCTAGTCTGAGTATTGTCTCGAAATGTTTCCGTGTTTTAGTTTCTGTTGGTGAACGGGGGTTAAAATTGATCGGAGTATGGATTCTGGTTGCGGAAGTTTGAGACATTTGATTTGGTGCAAATAATCTGTTTAGCAGGAACATCATTGGAAGGTTGTTATGTTTTTTGTTATCAAGCTCAATTTTATCATTAGATCATTCACCTCTGTTGGAAGCTCTTGGGGTCACTGGGCACAATTTTTTGAGGTGAGGATAGAGTAGAAGATTTGAATATGTACTGATTGGTCCTTTATGGCTTTTATGGGCTAAATGAGCAGATGTTTCATGTAAGTGTAATTCATTAATTTATGACATCAGCAAAGAAGGGCGTGTGAACTGAGACTGAGAGAGCATAATATTGATGAGTTCAATTGTTTATCCTTATATTGCTTAGTTCAATGATCTAGTATGATTATTCTTTGTTTCTGAGAATATTTTCATAGCATGCTAAAGACCTTACATCGGAATGCAGAGGACATCCTCATGTCAAACCTAATTGGACATTAGATAGAAAACCCATTTCTTACTTAACCACTGCTTCTCCTGCTAATCATGAAAAGCCAAAACCCTATTATCCTGGGAATGATTCTTTAATTTTCATCAATCAACATGCCAGTTTGCTGACTGTGGGTGTTCCTCAATTTTCTGCTAGATTAGGTTTATATAAAATTATAAATTGATCATTTAAATTAGCTGATTGGTTTAATTTTACGGACCTCTTATTTTAGTATTATGTTATGGTTTTTATATTTTATACTACCGTCTCTTTTATCTCTTTCTCAAGTTGTGCACATTGTTCTTATCAGGGAGGTGTGTACATCTGCTCCAATCTCAAAAGAACAAGCCAATGAGCTTGTGCTTTCTGTATCCAGGTTTATTAATGCGTGCACCACAGAGCAAATTCGTTTGGCGCCCGATAAATGTACACACCTTCCCCGTTAAATGCTTAGTTTGAATTTCTGGCTTGTATTTCTGATTCCAAAGGTTGGTGTACCTTGACTTGCAGTTATATCTGTTTGTAAAAGGTTTAAGGACCGAGTTCTGTTGCTTGAAGACCCCATGCGTGGTGTGGCTCCAATGTTGGCAGCTCTGCGGAAACTTCAAATGTCCTCTGAACAGTTAACAACTTTACACCCAGACTTTCTTCTCCTCTGTCTGTTGTCCAAATGCTATAAAGCAGGTCTTTCCATTCTGGAGGATGATATATTTGATGTTGATCAGCCTTGTGATCTTTTTCTCTATTGTTATTATGGGTAAGTTGTCTCAGCTTTTTAGAAAGGCTTCCTTCATCTGCTTTTAAATTGACTCATGTAGAGCTGCATCAGATTTCGCATTGCATTTGATAACTCTGTTTATAGAGAAGCCCCTTTTTATTTACTTCCCCTTTTACCTCTCTTTCTCTGAAATCCAAATTAGAGAATTACTTACTGTTCATAATTTAATGCTCTGAACATTGTTCCCTTGTGGAATGATAGATTTTGTTTAGATTATTGAAACTTTATCTGGTTCTGGCGTCTTGGAAGTGTGTGTAGAGGTAGATTCATGATCAGTTTCTTGTAGCTAATTTTAACTCAATGATTCCAACTTCATGTTTCCAAACATTATACGAGCCTAACTTTGATATCACTGTACTGGAGCTATGCCATTTGAATTTGTGTTTAATTTTTTTAATTGTGATAGTTGATTGCCAGATAATAGCTGTTTAAATGGTATCTGCTTTACATCATTATGAAATGAACTGTTCTTTACTGACAGTTAATTTGATATTTTGCAAAACTCTAGGGGTATGATTTGTATAGGACAAAAGATGTTTCGCAAAGCTTTGGAGCTGCTACACAATGTATTTGTAAAACTTATTCTGTTTACTAGTTCCTAGTAATTTATGTTCTTATTTCTGTACTGAACTGTTATGCAGCTTAACCTAACAGTTCATTTCTTGATCTTTCTTGTTGCTATGCTGTTCAGGTTGTAACTGCACCTATGCCCATACTTAGTGCTATAGCTGTTGAAGCATATAAAAAGTACATTCTGGTTTCTCTCGTTCATCTTGGGCAGGTACATCTGGTCTATTTTCCCAAGTACTGATGCACTGCTGACCCGCTTGCTTCAGCTTGTGGCTTTTATGTTAAATGATTGTTTCTGTCTTAGGGAATTTGCAATATGGATTTGTTTAGGCTTTAGAATATGTTGGTCTTGTAGTATCGTTAGTGTAATAAATCTTACTCATGTTTTACAAACTTCAACTTTTACTTGTTGCCGTATGTCTTCACTGGCAAATTTAATTTGGCATACTGTCTTAGCCTGTCTCAGCTGCTTACTTTATGCAATAGCTTTTTTTGATCCTGGTGGCAGTTTTCTACCAGTCTCCCCAAGTATACTTCTTCTGTAGCTCAAAGGAATCTGAAATTTTTCTCTCAGGTATACTTGTGGAAACTAATTTTCCTCTATGACGGCAATCTTAGGTTTCTATTTTATATGGAATTTCCCACCTTTGCTTAGTAACATGGTGTTTAATTTATAGTTCTTACAAACGCTATTTGTTCTTGATAACCCAAATATTTGATTCCTTGAGGCATTTATTTGTGGATGTGAGAGTGTTTTCTAGTTCCTCACTGTGACCTATTATTTAACAGAGAGCAAACTGTCGAAAACAAATTTTGATTCAAGACAAGAGCTATTAATGAACAAAAACTGACCATTATGTAAATAGAAACCTTGCCTTTGGTTTACATGTTTCATTGGCATGCTTGAAATATGTGATTTGGATTAGGGAGACTATGAAATTGGTTTTTGTTTTTTTTTTTCAGAGATTGGGACTTGGGATGCGAGTTTACCACATTTTCTTCATCTTCTGCTTTTCCTTGCCGGGGTGGGGTGGGGTGGGGTGTGATTCTGCTGCTCTTCCAGTCAATTTATAACAACTGACCACTAGGGTCATGAGGTTTTTACCATCTGAAGTTCCTTTCGATGTGCATTCGATATTCACTTTTATCACAATTTTTGATTATTTTTATTCATTCTATTGTCCTTATTTCTTTTCTTATTCTGTGTCTTTTTTTTTTTCAATAGCAGCCGTATCTTGAATTGGTAAATAGTTATACCACTGGAAAAATATCGGAGCTTGAGATGTGCGTGCAAACAAACAAGGACAAGTTTGAAAGTGTAACTTCTTTTTACTGCATTAAAGATGGCAGCACTGGCTTGAAGTTCTTTGCTCTGGCACTGCCATTAGGTCTGATACAAATATTTTCCTCCACTTTCAGGACAAGAATTTTGGTTTGGTGAAGCAAGTAGTATCTTCTATGTATAAACGCAACATTCAGAGGTTGACTCGGACATATCTGACTCTATCCCTCCATGATATTGCCAATACAGTCCAACTAAACAGCTACAAGGAGGCCGAAATGCATTTGCTTCAGATGGTAGGTGAAGCATGATGTACTCGCTATGTTTGTTAATGCACTGACAAGTCTTGGTCTCGTAATCTGTTGTTTCTTTTCTTCTATAGATCCAAGAGGGTGAAATTTGTGCAACAATTAACCAGAAGGACGGGATGGTTAGATTCCTGGAGGATCCTGAACAATACAAAACCTGTGAGACGATTGACTGCATTGACCTGTCAATCCAGAGGTTTGTGTGTTAGAATTAGAATTTTTTAGTTATTAGAGAAGTGATAAGAAAGTTCGCAAGTCTTCTGAACTAGCTGGTGAGAATTGGGATTAAGAATTCTTCTCAACATTCCTTTTGATGGTTTGCATATTTGCACTGGTCCCCCCAATTTATGTCCAATGGACATATTTTACAGCTGCTGCTGCTATTGAGATCCTACTTTCTCCAACAAACTGTGACTGTAACAGCACTATATCAGTGAATTAGGTAGAGAATTGGTCATAAAATACAGTGTTGTATGTTAGATTACTGCATCTCGAGGATTATGATGCTGCATCGCTAATGTGTGCTGTTCAATTTATTTCAGGATTATGATGCTCTCAAGGAAGCTAACCACCACGAACGAAATTATGTCATGTGATCCTTCTTACCTAGGAAAGGTACAAATTCCACAATTTATCTGTTTTAGATTACCCTCTGGTGCAGCATCTGCACTTCATCACTCCCATGCTTTGTTTATCAATTTCAGTTTTGTGCTAACTAAAATCACATTTCTTTGATCCTTGTGTCTATTCAGGCTGGAAAGGAGCGCCCAAGACTGGATTTTGATGCCATTCCATCAAAATTCATGATATGATGCACAAGTAAAGATGAGCTTTCTTGTTTGTTAATTTCAGAATGACCTTTTTAAATTTCATTTTGGTGGTGAAGGGTCAACTAGCTAACACTAACGCATGCTTGTTGGGGATGATGTGATCGATGGTTGGGAGAAGTATCTTCGTAAATCTCTACTTGTTGGTTTTGTTTCCACAATGAGAGACATCAAAAGGTGCAAAATTGCTTTCGATACAAAGCGTACTGCTAATGTTTGATGAGATTGCGTTTGTGATTAATTGGTCTAATAATATCATCTCTACTCATATGAATGTAAAGTTTGAAATTCGAATTCTTAAGAGCTCTTAATGTAGTTGTGCATGGTGATGGGGGTGTAAGTGAGTTGAGCTCGACTCGAGCTTGACAAAAATTGCAAACTCGAGCTCGAGCTTGAGCCCAGTTTTTTGAGCTCGATAAGCTTGCTTCCAAGGGCTCGAGCTCACTAGAAAATTTTAAGTTAAATAAAAATATTAAATTATTAATATATCATAATTATTTAATAATAATTAATAAAATAATTAAAATTATTATTATAAATAAAATATATATTAAATTATAATATACATTATAATAATTATTATAATGATTTAAATTATAATATATTATAATTATTGATAAAATATTAAATTATTAATATATTATAATTATTTAATCATATATAATAAATATTTAAAATTAGAAAAAGAAAATAAATTATTAATATATATTAATTATTTAATTAATATATAAAAAAATATTTAAAATATGAAAAAGCTCGTGAGTCGGCTCATGAGCTTTTGAACAATTAGAGTAAAGTTCGAGCTCAGCTCAAGTTAAAGTTTAAGCTTGAGTTGGGCTATAATCGAGTCTACTCACGAGGCTCGTGAGTCGATTCGATTCATCTTATACCCTTAGTTGTGCATATGTAAAACCAATAAAAAGAAAAAAAATACTTTAATGGGATTTTTACCAAGTTTGTCTTATGGGTTGGGCCTGTTTGGCCCATGTTGGGAATACTAGAAGGTGAAGATCCATCTTTGTTTTGTTCATGTGTGGACAAATTTGGACGTGTTTGATGTTCTGTAATTTCTGTAATTAAATGTTACGCAGATGAATTAGGAAATTTTTCGTTACCTAAAAATAGACCGAGAACAAGAAACTGTCATGAGTGGGTTGTGGTTTTCTCCTCATACACCAAGGGCTAGTTTGGTTGTATTTTTAAATTTTCTCATGATTATTTATTATATGATAATTTGTGTAATTTTTTATTATTGTGATATAGTTTGGTCAGTATGATAAATAAATTCATGAGCGGTGGTAGGTTAATTTATCATGAAAATTATACATATAAATATGGGCTTTTGATATTCATGTGAATTTAAATGTTTATTGTTATTCCAACCAAATGAATGATAATGTGAGATAAAAATATTGTATCTCATTTTATTATTCCAACCAATCTAACCTCAAAGGTAAAATCTTTATTCAGTATTGAAATAAAAATCAACTGGGTGCTTAATAAGGAGATATACTCCATGCCTCATTTAATTGTTTGGATTTATATAAAAATTCTATTTGTGGAAATATAAATGAAAATATGTTCAATGCTAATTTTATAAATTAGATATAAATCATAAATACAGCAAATTAAATTATGCCTTCAGGCAGAAGAATAATGGGTAATATATTAGATTAGGACCCACACAAAAACCATGGTTGCCTAAAGCCCCCTTTTCTTTTTCTTTTCTTTTTTGGGTTAGAGAGCGATTTAGTGTGTGTTTTTTGTTACTTCAGCTGACTAAAGCGAGCGACACCTGAAATCACTCGCCGGGGATTAATCGACATTCAGAATTCACTTGACGTCGGTCCAATCTCTGAAATTACTTTGAAAAACATGCGGAGCCAGCTCGAGCTCCGACGATTCTGCTGAAGTTATTAGCTGCAAGTTCAAGTTCTGAATTCCCGATTACGGCTTGAAGCATTTACAGATTCTGTAAATGGACATACTTTTTGCTCAGATCCAAGCGGACCTCCGCTCGAACGACGCGCTCCGGCAGTCCGGGGCGTTGCTGCAGGCCCTGCAACAATCCGCGGCAGGACGAGATATCTCTGTCATCGCAAAATCCGCAGTCGAAGAGATCGTCGCCTCCCCTGCCTCCGCCGTTTCCAAAAAACTTGCCTTTGACCTCATTCGCTCTACTCGCCTCACCCCTGATCTATGGGAAACCGTGTGCACCGGCATCCGCAACGATCTCGTTTTCCCCGATCCTGACGTCACCGCGGCCGCCGTCTCTATCCTCGCCGCCATCCCCTCCTACCGCCTCGGCAAACTCATTACTGACTGCAATAAAGAAATCTCCGCTTGCTTTGATTCTCCTAGTGATAATCTGCGGTTTTCAATTACAGAAACTCTAGGTTGCATCCTCGCACGTGACGATCTCGTGACATTGTGTGAAAACAATATTAATTTGCTCGATCGCGTCTCCATTTGGTGGAATCGGATTGCTGAAAACATGCTTGATAAAGCCGATACTGTTTCGAAGGTCGCGTTTGAATCCATTGGGAAACTGTTCCAGGAATTTGAATCAAAGAGGATGAGTCGACTTGCTGGAGATAAATTAGTTGATACTGAAAACTCTGTTGCAATTCGATCAAATTGGATTTCGTCAATGATTGATTTTGTTTGGAAGAAGAGGAATGCTTTGATGTCTCGATCATTAATTCTTCCAGTGGAGAGTTTTAGAGCGACTGTTTATCCGCTGGTTTATGCAGTGAAGGCAGTAGCTTCGGGTTCAATTGAGGTGATCAAGATGCTATCCGCGTCATCAAAGAGTAAGAATGATGGTACGACATCAGATTCGGGAAGTGCAGAGAGGTTTGTGGGAGTGTCAGATGTGGTGTCGCATTTGGCACCATTTTTAGCATCATCCTTGGATCCTGCATTGATATTTGAGGTGGGGATTAACATGTTATACTTGGCTGATGTTCCTGGTGGGAAGCCTGAGTGGGCTTCCGCGTCCACTATTGCAATTCTTACTCTTTGGGACAGACAGGAGTATTCTTCTGCCCGTGAGAGCATAGTTAGAGCTGTGGTAACTAATTTGCATCTCCTTGACCTAAGCATGCAGGTATGTGGTGTTCCTGAGTGATATCTGTTGTTTGAGTTTGATACTAGCCGTAAACATCTGTCTGTTTGTGTAAATATGTTGCTCTTGAAACACATGGTGTTGTCTTTTTTCTTTCTTGGGAGCATGGGGGGTGGGAGGTGGGAGGTGGGGGGTGGGGTATGATTGATGAACATATATGTGTTTGTCAAGTAAGAAGCAAGACTTGTTCCTTGAGCAAATTCTCTGGCGACAGTTTTGTCCCATGAAAAATAGGACATGGAATGTTTCCCTTGATCATAAGGTAGCATTGTCAGAATGCTTTCATTCTCTGTTTAGTCCTTTTTTGTGTGTGTGTGTTTGCTAGATGGTAATGCTTTTAGCTGGATTCGTTGTTATTGACAACTATCAAGTCTCCTGTCTGCTATATCTATGCTTATATCTCAGATGGATTGAGGATTTAATAACCAGTTTTTGATGGGGCCCTGTTCATTGCTATAGGTTTCACTGTTTAAAAGGCTGCTTGTTATGGTTAGAAACTTGAGAGCAGAATCAGACCGAATGCATGCTTTGGCATGTATCTGTCGGACTGCTCTTTGTGTTGATCTTTTCGCGAAGGAGAGCGTCCGACGAGGTCAAAAACCTCTTGCAGGAACAGAAATTGCTTCACTTTTTGAAGATGCTAGAATAAAGGATGACCTCAACAGTGGCACTAGTAAGAGTTTGTTTAGAGAAGAACTAGTTGCAATGCTGGTAGAGAGCTGCTTCCAGTTGTCTTTGCCTTTGCCAGAACAAAAGAGTTCAGGTATGGAGAGCAGGGTGATTGGAGCCCTAGCTTATGGAACTGGTTATGGCGCATTGAATTGGACAGAACCAGCTCTGGAAGTGGTGGAAGTGTGTAGGCCATGTGTTAAATGGGATTGTGATGGTCGTACATATGCCATTGATTGCTATCTAAAGTTGCTTGTCAGGCTTTGTCATATTTATGATACTAGAGGTGGTGTCAAAAGAGTCAAAGATGGGGCATCTCAAGATCAGATACTGAACGAAACAAGGTTGCAAAATTTGCAGCGGGAACTTGTCAGAGATCTCCGTGAGGTTTGTAATGCTTTGTCAAATTATATTATTTTTGACATGGACTTTATGAGTTATATCATAGAATACTGAGCTCACACCGAATCTGCACCTTAATACTACAAGATCCATTGAATCTTTGCATCATAGTTGTTTCTAAAAGTCAACATCTGGCTATCTCACAGATTTTATTGCATTACATTCTGTGAATTTTTTTAAAAGCTGGTTGTGCCTATTATGGATGTTGCTTCAGTGTTTGAACTTCTGCTTATTAATTGAAATTTTTGAAATTTCACTAGCTCCTTTTAATGCAATGTCGATCAAAAGAATACTTAGTTGCATAATAATCCTTATTTGGCAGGTTAGCACCCCCAGAATGTGTGGTCGTCTACTCTGGGCTATTTCAGAGCACATTGATTTGGAGGGTTTGGACCCCCTTCTTTCTGATGACCCTGAGGACCCATTAAATATTATTGTATCAAATATCCACAAAGTTCTATTCAACGCAGACTCATCTGCGAATGCAACAAATCGACTTCAAGATGTCCAAGTAATTCTTCTCTGTGCACAGCGTTTGGGATCACGTAATGCTCGGGCTGGACAATTGCTGACCAAAGAGCTTGAAGAGTTTAGGAGCAACCCTCCAACTGATTCAGTCAATAAGCACCAGTGCCGCTTAATACTACAGAGAATTAAATATGTTTCTAATCATTCAGACGACAAGTGAGCCTTTTTTTCCTAGATTTACGTACTCACATAAAATAAGTAGAATGATTGTCTATTTAAAAACGAGTTCTGCTGAGAAAGTATAGGTTTGCAAAAAAATATTTTTTATTTCTGCATGCTGCAAAAATTCAATGCTTTTTATATGTTATTTGTGCATACTGCAAAAGCAGAAACACCATATATTTAGGCCACATGAGTGGGAGTGGGGGTGGAGGTGGGGGTAGGGCCTGTATGCACCTATGCACACACATATGTTATTTATCACCTCTATGTATGCTGTAAAGATACATACAAATGTACAAGGTACCACAGTGTTAATACTTCTTCATTTCTCGTTTTAATCTGGGAGAGATTTTATTTTGCATGCTAACTTATTTTGTGTTCTCCATCCTTGAGTGCTGAATGATAATAGATTGCATTCAATGTACCCATCTTGATGTAATTCCAAGCAACCCAGTGACATTTAGATGGATAAGCTTGCTCTAGACCTAATATTATTTGAACCAGAGTTTCTCAATGATCAAGACCAAATTGTCATTGCTCATTACTTTTAGGTGTGTCTATGAGTTACCTAGTCATGATGTCTTGAGTTGAAATTTCTGCAAGTTGACTGGGCACATGGAGAATCAAATTAAGCATTTTCGAGGCATTTTCTGATATGAATTAAGCTAAGACCAGAATCGAATTTGCGCATTTTCGATTGCAGATGTAGAAAACCACTTCCTTGTTGCTAATGCTTGACCAAAGGAATCACTTAGTGTTCAAATCTATAACATTGATCATATTATTTGGGAGTTTGTAGCTTCTATATAATTATTGCAGCAATCTTTTTCTGATTTGATTGGCTGATATTTTCCTTTTTCTTTTTTCGTTTCTCAATTTTATTTTCAGATGGGCTGGTGTTAGTGAAGCCAGAGGAGACTACCCATTTAGCCACCATAAGCTAACTGTTCAATTCTATGATGCATCTGCGGCTCAGGACCGAAAACTAGAGGGATTGATTCATAAGGCTATTTTGGAACTGTGGAGACCAGATCCCAATGAATTAACTCAATTATTGACAAAGGGGATTGACTCAAGTTTGATCAAGGTTCCTCCAAATGCATTCACTTTGTCTGGTAGCAGTGATCCTTGCTATGTTGAAGGATATCACTTAACAGATCCAAATGATGGAAGGATTACTCTGCATTTGAAGGTTAGGCTGCCTGTTCTTAGCTTCTCCGGGTCTCGTTCTAAGTAGGGCCTCAAGGGGACTTAGGGCATGTTTGGTTTCATTTCCAAAACCCCTTTTCACATTTTCTGTTATTTGAAAATTGAAACATATTACTTTTTACACATTTTCATCCAAAATCATTTTTATTTTTATTCTCAAAAAATATTTCTCAATAACCTATGTATTTTCTCTCTCTTTCATTATTACTCTCTCTCCCTAGCTGCAACCTACTAAATCCAACATAATCATTACTTATCCAACAACTATCCAAATATAAATTCTTAATCAACTAATTTTCACCAAGTACTTTCCCAAATTTTGAAAATGATGGAAATGAAAATGAAAATAAAACCAAACTGGCCCCCTTACTCATTCTTGAATAGCTTGCGTTTAGCTTATAGAAAATATGTGTTCCTTTGAATAGAATACAAATTGAGCTTGACCATAATTATTGAATTTGTTTATTAAATGACCTAAGCTTGGAATATCCCCATTTCTTTTATTTGGTTTGGAAGTACTCTGGAAATAAAGTTGTTTCCACTTTCCACGGGCAATTCCTTCTCCTCTCACTCTCTGACCCTGCAAATGTATTTTTAAATTTCTGAGTTTACACAAGTAGCATTTCATTGGGTTAATAGAATTTGATCGAACTAATAATTCAAATAATTGCAGGTTCTGAATCTTACTGATATTGAACTAAATCGGGTTGATATTCGAGTTGGACTATCTGGTGGGTTGTACTTCATGGATGGGTCTCCTCAAGCTGTGCGACAGTTTCGTGATCTTAATTCACAGGTAAGTTGGATCAGTTACCTTCTCCACTACTACCTGGATTATTTTATTTTATGTAGTTTATTCTCCAGGTTATTGAAATTCATGGAATTTCTTTTTTTTTTTTTTTTTTTTTTAACTAAACGTAAATGGGATGCTGGCAAGGTTTTTTTTCCTTGAAAGGTCAAAGACACTGGTTGATGGCGTAAGAAAAGAGTGGGAAAAAACCAACATCTCATATTTCCATTTAAATTTAACGTACAAACTTGTTATAGTACATTGGAAAACTTTTACGTGTTTCTTAAGGATGAGTGAAGTGTCACAACAATAAGCACTAACTTGGACTTTTAAACTTAAACCAATATACTAGAAAGATAGTGTGATGTCTGTGAGCTTGTACTGGAACTTGAGTAGGATAAAAGATGGAAGTTGATGGATTTTGAGGGACGAAAAATGAAGGGGGATCTTGATCTTCAAATTTGGGATAGTACCTGGAAAACCTGGTGATATTTGTAGTGACATCAGATCTTAAGAACCTCAGAGCTGTTTTTATTGGTCTTCAGATCGAAGGATTTGGGCTCTGCTGGGATTCAGGAGTACAGAAAAGCAAGGGACAAATAGAATTAATCAAAGACATCTATATGCTGTATAACTCACCTCCTGGAATGGACCTTCGCATGTAGGCTGCAATGAAGTGTGGGATAAATCTTCTAACTGGTTGAGCTTGCATAACACCAAATGATATTTTCTTTCCTCTTGGTTCTTCGTCAAAGCTCTTGACACTACCATCCATACTAAATCATACTAGAATGTTGGTCCATCTTCTGACCAATCTCATGCAGAAAACACTCTTACCATATAAAAAGCAAAAGCGAATGTTTGTTATTATTCATGCATTAAGAGTTTTGATATCTTGGATTGTACCAATATTTTTTTCTTGATGTTTGATGCATTGTCCCTTTTCCCACCACTAATTTAAAGGTCTTGGTTTGCATTTCAGGAACCAGTACTGTGCAGTGTGACTGTTGGTGTTTCACATTTTGAGCGATGTGCCCTTTGGGTCCAAGTCCTGTACTATCCATTTTATGGAAGTGGTGCTCCGGCAGATTATGAAGGGGATTATCTTGAAGAAGATCCACAAATTGTTCGACAAAAGAAAAGTCTGAGGCATGAACTAGGAGAGCCTGTGATTTTGAGATGTCAGCCATACAAAATTCCCCTTACTGAACTTCTTTTGCCTCATAAAATATCTCCAGTTGAGTATTTCCGCTTGTGGCCAAGTTTACCTGCTATAGTGGAGTGTACCGGCACATATACATATGAAGGAAGTGGCTTTAAAGCTACAGCAGCACAGCAGTATGGGGAGTCTCCTTTCCTCAGCGGCTTGAAATCTCTGTCTTCTAAGCCTTTCCATAAAGTTTGCTCGCATATTATCCGGACAGTTGCTGGATTTCAGGTTAGTGTTGCTCTTGCTGTCACTGGCACTTTCCTGATGCTACCTAATATATAAGAAGTCGCAGTTAATCTTAGTCTTCTTAGATATGCTTAAAACAAAGTACTAAGAAGTTGTAATGTTTACTTCATGATTTCTGTATATATTTGCTTTGTGTTTTTTTTTTCCCTTTATAATAGGAAGCAAGAATACACATTAAATATATAGGTAAGCTCTATTGCTATACCTGGAGACTTTCTTTGCACGCATAGGTGAGCTTTTGCCTGCATTCTGGACAGGTTAGAAATGGAAGAGAAAGCCGTTAAAAATCATACAGAAATATCAGGTTAATAATAACATGAATTGCGGTTGCAAGGTCTCGATGTTCAGGCCATGAATCATTCTTCATATGGATGTTTCTACACAAGCTACAAAAATAATAATGTCCTGGACAGTGTTTCCTTCTCCCGATTATACTATTCATTATTACTTTAGACACCTGCCTACTAATATGAATGCGTTGGTCTTAAAACAGCTGTGCTATGCTGCCAAAACATGGTATGGAGGCTTTGTGGGCATGATGATATTTGGTGCCAGTGAAGTGAGCAGAAATGTTGACCTTGGCGATGAGACCACCACCATGATTTGCAAATTCGTCGTTCGAGCTTCAGATGCATCTATCACAAAGGAGATTGGTTCAGATCTACAGGGCTGGATGGATGACCTCACCGATGGAACCATTGAATATATGCCCGAAGATGAAGTCAAAACAGCTGCTGCAGAGAGGCTGAGAATCTCAATGGAACGAATAGCATTGCTAAAGGCAGCACAACCCCGTCCAAAGTCTCCCAAATCTGATGATGAAAAAGAGAAGGAAAAGGAGCCAGACGAGGATGAAAAGAAAGAGGACGAAGAGACTAAAGAAAACGAGCAAGGAGATGGTAAAACCAAGGGACCTTCCACATTGTTTAAATTAACTGCAGAGGAGGTCGAACATCGTGCTCTTCAAGCAGCCGTGCTTCAGGAGTGGCATATGCTGTGTAAAGACAGAACCACGAAAGTCAACTAGCTGATTTCTTCTTCTCATTTTTCCCCCTTTCCCCTTGCAAAGTTTGGATTATATTCTTTTGTTTGTCCTTCGTGTAACTTTTGTACATGGGCTGGTTAGCCAGTAGTTAGTTCCATCTGTGGTACCAATTTTTGGAGTTGTATGCTTATTTTCTACGTACATTCTGTAATCAACTTTTTTGGAGCTGTATGCTTCTTCAAAACCTCGAGTGACACTTTTCAGCCACTTGAGGAGAGACTCTTTGGCCACTGATTTGTGTTCTAGGCTGAACGTGTCTTGCTAGTTTTTACTACATGTATTTTCATATGTGCACAGGTCAAAACGATGAATGCTGTTTAAACAAGCCTTACTGAGAAATTTGAGCTGATCAAATATGCTTTAATTGATGACAGTGTACGGAAATAATTAGCAAGCCAGTGGTATCTGACTCAACGGCATAAGTTTTTATATATAAAATGTGATGTTGAGGGTTCAAATTTAGCAATTATTTGATATGTGTATAAATTTAAAAAAAAAAAAAATAGCCAGACAACTGTTTCTTGAAAAAAAAAAAAAAAATCAACCCACGACGCAAAAGCAATAACATATCAAATCAATGCATTGGAAAAATTCACTACAAAAGCATGTCTACAATTGAGTCAAGCTTATACTAGCATTTATTCTTTTATCTGTTATCATTCTCACGGGAATTATTTAAATCCCCCTCGAAGAAATCGACTAATAAAATGAAGAAAAAAACCAAAAATAAAAATAAAAATTAAAAATTAAAAACAATTTTACTGAAATATTCTAATCGAACCAAGGGGAAAGGTCATAAAAAGAAGTGGAATTGGAAACACCATTTTGGTCCGGCAAGAAGCCGGGATTGAACCCTGGTGCAATACTTTCAACTTGTTGCAGGGGGAGTGCTTCACTTTGTGACTGAGTGCTGAGAGCAGCGATCTCTGCTTGAATCCTAGCTAGTTGGCATTGTGCATTGTATATTTCTTGATGCAAAATAGTGATCATCCCAACACAACCATAAACAGGGTCTTTTATTCTACAGTAAGCCTCGTAGTACAAAGTATCAGCTGCCTCCGCGCGACGATTCACCGGGAGATCCTATGGTTTTTTGTCAAATCAAAATTATTATTTTATCAAACGATCTCAAAAAAGATAAAAATAACAAAAGGGTCCTAGAAATTATCATTGTTTGAATTAGCTGGAGATCAAGCGGTTAATTGGTTATGTAACATTGTCTTTACACTTGTATGTATAAAATATGAGGTTCGAACTATAATACTCATATGTATTGAGTGGTTAATTGTTCGGTAGTATTACCCTCATACTTATATGTATGAGATTCACGGTTTAGTAAATATGTGTGTATTAAAAAAGAATACCTGAAGTATCTTTCCGACGTTGCTAGCACCATAGATTTTGTGAACATAAGCAAATCTTCGAGGATTGTTGGAAGGGAAATAAGGAGAGAAAATGCAATCTGAGGGGCATCTCCTTCTCAAATGCTTGCATGCTGCACAACGGCTAGAATTCATTTTCATTCAATACTAATATGAAGAAAATCTTCCCACAAAGATTGTTAGAATCTAGGGCTAAATTCTTTGCTTGCGAAGAAAAATCTAATGGGAAGATTCTTGATTTCTTATTGAATTTATTTGTATTAGGAAGAAGTTTTCTAACGGCTATGCATTTCAAAATCCATGAATTATAAGGAAAGTCTACAATGCCATGTAAGAGTGAGGAAAATTTTGGTAAATTGTCCTAAATCATGCAATGTGTTATTGGTTATACTTTTCTTTTATTTCATATGGAAAGTAATTTAAATTTATTGACAATGGCAAATGATTGGACCTGATTATAGTTAGCTCATAAATTTTTTCAAATCCTTTCCAAAAAGATAGGTGTCTTTTAGATTCATTTAAGTGTGATTATACATTTAAAACTTTCATGCATCATTCAAAAGCAATTTAACAATTAACAACATATTTAGTTTGAATTTGATTTGGTAAAATTAAGAGTAAGTTATATTTACCTTACATTAATTGATTAAAAATGAATTATACATAACATAATTTTAGTTTGAATTCGATTAATCGATTTACTAAGAGAGAATTGCACTAATGGTAATTTTAATTTGAACTCAATTAGATCAAATTAAGAGGGAATTATCTTTCTCCCAATTATATCTATTAATAGTATATGATGACTTGCTCTGACCAAAATTCTACATTTTACTCTGTCTATCGAGTGTATGAATTTTTTTAAATACAGATAGACCAAAAGCAAATGAAGGAATCATATTAGGAATTATAATACCATTGGAAAAAGGAGCACCAGTGGAAGCATCTTTATAGACGAACTATTTCAATTGAACGGGAGTTGTCGTGCCATGAAAGATGACCGTAGAAGTAATTAAAAAGAAAAAGAAACTATTTGGCATATATTCAAAGAAATTCTCGATTACTTATTATGTGATAATTTTAGTTTGAATTTGTTTAGATCAAATAAAGAAAATTGGTGCAATTTCAATAATTTTTTTTAAGATATTAAAAGAATAAAAATGTTCATAAAAAAGTGAAAGCGAGGATTAAAAAAAAAAGAAAATATCTCACCAATCGGGGCATGAAACCAGAATCCGAACCCGAATATGATTACGGGTCAGATTTTTGCTTCCTTCCCACCCCAGCCCCACTCTCCCTACATCATTTCTGTTTTGTGGGACAACCCAAATTCATATCGCAAAACAAGTAAAAATATCTTTTGAGCTCCCTCAATCAAAAAGATTCTTCATATCCGTTCGAAAAAACCTTAAATTGCAATCTTCTTCAACCTCCAAAACCCTAACAATTGATCAAACTACATGCATTAATCGATTGGAAAAATAATTCTCCATGGAGTTTCTGCAAAATACACGCTGCATTTCATCTTCATTTTGCCCTCCGGCACTGGTTCCTCATGCTCGGTCTGCAATTGCAGTTTCCCTCTGCAAAAAGCCTAAGAATATGGGGAAATGTAGAAATATGTGCGCGGCTTCGAATTCTGATACAATAGTGAAATCGAGCGAAATTACTAGCAAAAGAGAAGAAGAGCACGGGGATTTGAAGTCTTGGATGGAAAGAAACGGACTTCCGCCTTGCAAAGTTATGCTTAAAGAAAGGCCTTCTCATGATTCGAAGCACCGGCCTATTCACTACGTAGCTGCCAGTGAAGATCTCCAGGTCAATTTTGTTATAGTTATTTCAATTCTTCAATGGGACGTATTGTAGTTTTCGTCTATGTTTGACTTCGGATAGTAGTAGATAATGTTTTGGTATAAAATAAATAAATAAATAAATAAATAAAACAAACGGAAATGCTTGTATAAAGGCACACGAAACAAGTAGAAGAGCTAATATACTGAGCGACTTGCAACAAATATTTCAAATTGGTAATTACTTGTTCAAAATATAAAATGTGATACGCATCCTGACGTTGCACACTGATTTTGTTTGGGAATTGATGTGTGTTGTTATCAGGAAGGTGATGTAGCATTTTCTGTCCCTAATTCATTGGTGGTGACACTCGAGAGAGTTTTGGGAAATGAGAATATCGGTAAGGTGCTGCACTAAATGCTGGAGTGTTTCTCCCCTTTGTTTTCATGCAAAATTGGGAGACATTTGGATACTTCTTTCATTGTGTTTGAATTTGAAATGTAAGATTTAGATTTAGTTTTCTGCTGTGAAGTCGAAATAAGTGTTAAAATAGTTTTACCAGATTTTTAAGCATTCAGGGTTTGAACTGGTTCCCCTTGTTGTTTGGTAAGAAAACATTAGTTGGTCCTGGGAGAACAGCTTGCATGATTGTTTCTTTTAATTTTTCAGTACTGAATATACATTTTTTCTATAGACATTATAAATATTTGAATCTCTTTTCTAAAATTGATTTTACTGCTAAAAAGTTGATAATTGGTTCTTGCTCTCACTCAATGAAATCAATCTGTTTTTTTGGTATTATCGCAGTAAGGAAACCATTTTCTGGCTTTATGCTGCTGTATGGTTCTCCACTTTTTGTTATGGTGGATTCTAATACTATATACCTTAGTATCTATTGGAATATCTTTCAGAGCTTTGGTATGGGTTGCAACATTTGTTAGAAATCTTGTATTAGGTCTTCATAACGTGTAATTGCTTTTGTTTTAATAATATCTCGTTCCCCTACTAAGTCTTGGATTCCATAGGTGTTTCTTTTCTCTCTCTCTCTCTCTCTCTCTCTCTGATGAGTTGTTGTAGTAGATTAATCTCCTTGTTTGCTCATCAAACTTGTCACAATATGATTTATGACCTATAAGATTGTTCATATGATGCAGCGGAACTCTTAACAACAAACAAATTATCAGAATTAGCCTGCTTGGCATTATATCTCATGTATGAGAAGAAGCAAGGTAAACAGTCATTCTGGTACCCATATATCAGAGAACTTGATCGTCAGCGAGGTAGGGGACAGTTAGCTGTGGAATCACCCCTTTTATGGTCAGAGGCTGAATTAGATTACCTGATAGGAAGCCCTACAAAGGTATCCAAAACCCCACCCCATCCCCACCACCACCTGCAGGGCTTTAAGTTGAGATTGAATATAGATAATGTTCGATGTCCATAGAGTTATCATATATTACTAAATGTTTTCTGGAAATAAGTTCTTACTTTTCATACTTTGATGATTAAGGCTGAAGTTCTGGAGAGGGCTGAAGGAATCAAGAGGGAGTACAATGAGCTTGACACTGTCTGGTTCATGGCCGGATCGTTGTTCCAGGTAGTGGTTTTGCATCTGAGACAATTATAATCCTAATTCTTCATTTACAATATTCTAATGGTGTTTTTCCATTAGAATTAATCTATACCCTTTTCAATCTGGAACTTGTTGACATTTCTCAGCAATATCCGTATGATATCCCCACGGAGGCTTTCCCTTTTGAGATTTTCAAACAAGCTTTTGTTGCAGTTCAATCCTGTGTGGTGCATTTGCAGGTTTGCTTTATTGCAGTCATACTTATAGTGTTAGTTTAACATATTCACAAAAGGTACCACAGTTAATTTTGTATTCCTTTTAAACCCAGAAAGTGAGTTTGGCCAGGAGATTTGCATTGGTTCCTCTAGGACCTCCATTGTTGTCCTATAGAAGCAACTGCAAAGCGATGTTAACTGCTGTTGATGGGGCTGTGCAACTTGTCATTGATCGTCCCTATAAAGCTGGGGAACCTATTGTCGTCTGGTTATAACTCTCTCTCTCTCGCTCTCTCTCTCTCTCACATAAAAAAGCAGCATATCAATTTGGAGTAGGGAGTGGTGGTTTATTACTTGTTTTAGCCTAGTTATATAGTACAAAATGCCTGTCTTAATTTGGAGAGTCTTTTTCATTGTAGGTGTGGGCCACAGCCTAATTCAAAATTGCTAATAAACTATGGTTTTGTGGATGAAGATAATTCTTATGATCGGATGGTGGTGGAGGTAATATTTCCTTCGTGTTTATTCTTCTATACCTGTAATCTTTTGTATCAGTGATCACCTTTCTTTTGTCATTTAGGCTTCTCTGAATACAGAGGATCCTCAGTATCAGGACAAAAGACTGGCTGCTCAAAGAAATGGAAAGCTATCAGTACAAACTTTTCAGGTATAAATCTTTGCACGCACATATATATGCATATACATATATATCCTTGAGGATTGTTTTTGCAAGCTAAATATGCATGCCATGGGACAGGTTTCTGTGGGAAAGGAAAGAGAGGCTGTGATGGACCTGCTTCCTTATCTGCGATTGGGATATGTTTCCGATCCTTCAGAGATGCAATCTGTTCTATCTTCTCAAGGTCCAATATGTCCGGTAAGCTCATGCTGGTATGACTCACTGATGTAAATAGGCAATTTGTTTGTAGGGACCAGCAAGCAGCAAAATCTAATCATAAATACACAATAGGATACACATGTGGGCAGTGAGCCTAGCCTTCTCTATTTTCTTAAATGCTTGCATTATAAAATCAATGCCGAAAAGGCATATTTGCCATGCTCTAAGCTTTCATCTAGTAGCATGAATAATAGAACACTTGGGATTTATTTTGCCAGTTTAAGTTGCATGAGAAATGGATTTTCATTTCACTTGGGAACTTTCGCTTATATGAATAGGTGAGTTCCTGTATGGAACGTGCTGTTCTGGACCAACTTGCTGAGTATTTTATAAAAAGACTTGCTGGTTATCCTACTACTCTTGGTGAAGATGAGTCTTTGGTAACTATCCGTTAAACTTTCAGTTATTTAACTTTAGCCTTTTGTCTGTGCGCCAATTGACATCTTTCACTTGTAGCTTGCAGATCCTAACTTGAATCCAAAACGACGAGTAGCAACACAACTTGTCAGGTTGGAGAAGAAAATATTAAAAGCATGCCTGCAAGCAACAGTAGACCTGATAAATCAGTTACCTGATCATTCTGTATCCCCATGTCCTGCTCCTTACGCCCCAAATCTTAAATGGTCTCTCTCTCTCTCTCTCTCAGGCGCACACACACACAAAAATCTACCAATCTATCTCTCTACTTATCTATTTTTCTCTCTTATGCTGCATATCCTTGTTGTGTTTGTTATCATTGACTTTGTGATACAATGATTTTGCAGATTTTTAAATCTCCATTGTGATCCTTTTACTGCTGGTGTAATGAATTTATGGTGCTGTTTAAATGGGCAGAGACTAATGAGGTTGGCAAAGTAAATAGAACATTATATTGTGTTTGAATTTTGAAAATTTCATAAATTTGATGTGACAATCACATATGGTAACTTCTGATTTACATTTCAAAGGACCCATTTTTATTTCCATTAGTCTCCTAAAAAGTAAAGAACTGTCCCACTCACCAATATTATGATATTTTCTTACATCAAACTCCAGTCTTGAATAATATTCGGTTTTTTATTCATCCAATTATCCGTCAACTTGCATGTGAATTCATGGTATTGAAATGATTTGAAATATTAAATTCCTGCAACTTTGTTGCAGCTCGATAACTGGAACTAGCGAAAAGTCAATCTAGCTGTGTTATATTCACTTCGTCACGTGAACTTCATCCTTTCTCCTGTGGTGGTTCCCTTTGCTTGTAAAATTTTTATATGAATCATTGCTACATACTTTAAGTACAGATTTTGGATGATTTATGGCTGGTTTTCAGGAGCCACCATTATTTTTATTTTCTCATTTACTTTATCAATCTTAGTCGTGTTTCTATCCAGGTCAAAACCTTTGTTACTTATCCAATTTTTCATCCTCTGTTTAGGTGCATCTCATGTTCCGGAGATGAATACAGTAAGCTGCTCCATCAAGCTTCTTATCTGACAAACTAGTAAATTTAGCATTGCATTGTTTCATGCATTTGTGTATTCCAGCCCCAACCTTAGTGTTAGTTTGCTTTCTAACTCTCTCACATTCTATTTTGTTATATAGAATTGTGCCTATTATTTTGTTATAAGAAGGATATTCTATTTGTCCAAATACTTATATCTTGTTGGCCATCAGTTTTGCGAGCAATGGAATTATCATTTATACTTGGAATTTGCTGTTCCTGATTTGACATTTGCATCACTATATTGGATAAGAGGCTACAGAGTACACAAAATGCTTTCTTGCGGCCCATAAAAGGGCAAGAATACATCCTGAAGGTAGAAGAAACTTAGGCCCTTTGAAAAATTTTAATTTTTGGATTTTCTACACAACCATAGCAAACGGAATTATGTGGTCGAACTGAAAAAATTTGTGAATCAAAAAACACAATTAAATGAAAAACATGTATCCAAAAAACTTCCTCTTGATTGTCTTGCAACTAAATGTTCTCATATAAGTTGCTAAAGCTTCAACTATTAAGAGGGTGTTTGGGTGAACTTGTAAGTTTCTCAAAACATCTTATAAGATGTTTAAGAATTTATAAGTTAATAAAAAATATTTGGTAATTTTTAAAAAAAAAAAAAACTTATAAAATCCTAAAATAAGATGTTATGAATTTATAAACCCTTTTAAAAAAAGTATGAAAATCTCAATTTATTTTTAAAATCTTAACAAGCTCTTTCATTGTTAATCATTTTAATTACAAAATTATCATTATTAACATTTTATAAGCTTCAAAATCTTATTTTATTCAAACATTTCAACAATTTATTTTAAAAATAAGATTTAACATCTTATAAGCTCCAAAAACATCTTATAAGATGTAGGAACTTATAAGATGTTTAAAATAAGCTTAGCCAAACACCCTCCAAGAACACATAATCTGGACATGATCAGTTCAGTGTAAATCATATGCACATGTTGTACATGTGATGTAACTATTTCAATTCACCTACACTAAGAAAAAAGATAAACAAAATTCGGAACCCTATTATAGGTTACAATGACAGGGCAAAACGATCATATGACTAGCTCAACTTGGTCCTCCACATTTCTCCAACCACCTTCTTAGGTTGTGGATTATCAGGTCCTCTGTCTCTCTGTCCAGATGTGAAATACATCCAGCCATCCCAGAAACCAGCCAATGTGGTTTTTATACGGTATGGGAGCCTCCCAAGGACAGACCATTGCTGTAAATTTTACATAAAAACACACAAGTTTAAGGCAACAATATCGATCAATGATACATAATGATCAAATAGAGAAGAAATCGAAGAATGTGATGCAAAACATAGTTATAGTACCAGTGTATCCAAATGAAACTGGAAGACCTCCCCAACTAACATCATCCTTTTAGTCACAGGGTGCTTCTCTGTGGTGCCTCCCATAATGATAATAGAGTTGTTCCATTTAATCCAAGAAGATTCTATGTGGGAGTTGGGTTTGGGCAATGGAGGCAATACTTGCCACTTCATTTCACCATCAAGCATGTAAACATCCCCATAAACCACCTGAACCAACAAGAAACCAAGAAAATAATCTATAATAAGATTTCAAAGAGAAAAGTTTACACAAGAAGAACTCTAATGTGTTAATAGTTAACTCCTTCTCACCTCATGCCTCCGTGAGCATTTGAAGATGGGCGACCCCGGTTTTGGCATAAAGTCACCCTCTTGACCACCAATAACGAAAAGCTTATCATCAACAGCAACACAAGCCCTTTTGGAACAACAACAATTAAAATTAGTGTAATTGAAAGATTGCACCTTTGTCTACTATTTAGTTTATAGTCTTGCTAAAACACTGAAAGAAACCTCGTTAGAGAACTAGAAAGAGAAACAACTTCTACAAGTAAAAGGAACTAGACAGGAACAAGAGGGATCCACTTAAATAGATCCTTCTCTTTCTCTTTTGAAAGAAAAGGCGAATCCAAATGAAATCAATGAATCCGAAGATTTGAATGTTGCTTAGACATTTTACCAATAAATATTTTCATATGAGTTCTGAAGTGATTTTCAAATTTTCTGACTGAATGAAATAACAATGGCAGAAAGGAGTGAGAGTCCAAAGCTTCACTATCTGCCTGGCCTAGTAGTCCCCCCTTCCACAGTATACCTCTTATACAAACAAACAGGGATTCCACCATGCTTTCCCAAGAGAACCTACTAAAACTAACCCAACTATGGATCTTGCAGATAAAACTTAAATAATCTGAACCCACATACCTGTGCGGTCCCCCTCGGGGTATGGGTATTTCCTGCCTCCATTCTTTCTCAACTGCTTTACCATTCTTCACCGCAATACTCCAATGATCTGTTCCAGGCGTATGCCGATTCTCTTTGCTGCCACCCATTACATGCAGTCTTCCCTTCCAAATCTGAGTTGCTGGAGCATACCTGAAATAGTTCTAATGCTTTAATCTTCATTGCCCTGAAACTGCTCTTATTATTTTGATACATATAACGAGAAGATTACATTACTCCAATATAAGCAGGGCGGATACCTGGGGGCCGGTAATGGCGGAAACCTCTCCCACTTTCTCGTCTCTGTGTCCAGCACGAACGAACTAGATATAGGAGGCGTCCTGCACTGTGGACCATGTTGCCCAGAAATAATATATACATATCTTCCATCGGATGCAACTCCCAAATGTGAATTCGCCATTTCTTCCGGCGTGTCAAATCTTCCGCTCCAGGTATTATCAGTAAAGTTGTAGACATCAACATGGGAATGGATCTATAAGAAAAACTTGATTCTCAGTTTCCATTTGGTTCATTCTTAGCTATTCAAAATTGCATAGAGTTAAAAGGAACAATTGAAATATTTACATAGTCAAGGGTTCCAAATCCACAGAAGACGTATAGAAGATTATCGATCTGAATCGCGGCGCCGTCCAAACGGGGCACTGGAGCTGTCGGCATCTGCTCCCATTTCAATTCTGGAGCGGGAATATCAGCAAATGTAGCTGATAATACCCGTTCGGGACCACGATCCTTTTGAGCTACATAATCTAATGGCTGCAATTATCAAATCGTCATGTATCAATGTACTTTTTCTCACAGATCAAACCACAACATGAACGAAAAAAAGGAACAAAAAAAACACTTTCCCATCATCTACATGGCTGAAAAAGAACCAAGCCACTCAAACTAGAACAGATGCAGAACATCAAACCAAATACCAATGAATCGCTGCACCTCACTAGAGATTTCCTTTCACATTCTCGATTTTCAAGGAAAATAACATGAAAGGGCAGCAGATTAAAGAACGGACCTCTGCTGCGTCAGTGTCATTTGTGGCTTTTGGAACCACAACAATGTTGCTTTTCTCTCGAGCCCAATGCGACGCAATTGCTATATACGCCGATGACGAAGAAGAAGATGATGCCCAGAGAAAATCCACCATTAAAGCGATCCCAAGAAGGGACAATAGTGAGAAAATGGCGGTGGATTTTGTGAAAATGTGTTTTCCCTCAGATCTTGACATTTTTCTTGCAATCCAGAATAGAATTGAAGACCCATTTATTTACGCGGAACATAAATTTATATGGAAAGATAATGAGGTGAATCACAGTCCAACGGGGATCTTCCGAGTGTGGAGAAAGAGTGGGCGCCAATGGAGAAATAGCGGTCGCCAATGGTTTCTGTTTTTTCGTTTTTCTTTTTATGGGAGTGTTTATTTACTATTATCAAAAGGAAAGTATTTACTAAACAGGCTGAAGTAGGCTTAAGTGGGCCAGATATACACAGGCATCCGGCCAGTATTTTAGTAGACTAAGTGTTTGGCTAAACTTATTTAAAATGTCTTATAAGCTCCTACATTTTATAAAATATTTTTGAAGCTTATAAGATATTAGAGTTGTGTTTGGTTATGTTTTTCGTTTGATTTTATTATGTGTTTTGGGAGACTGAATTATTGAAGAATGTGAAAGTTGTTTTTTGATATGTTTTTTGGGTAAATATTTTTTTTACTGTGGCAGTCAAATCAATACTTTTTTGTTGGGTTTCTGGGGGTAGAAATGGAACTGACTGATTATTTTAATATTAGAATAATAATAAAATATTTATATATAATATATGTATGTATATTGGAGAATGTGCTTTTTATAGGGAAAATGAGGGCATGTTTGGTTATGTTTCCCTAAAATAATATTGTTCCTGTGAAACATAACCAAACAAAGCCTAAATTTTTTTTCAAAAATAAGTTGTTAAAATATTTAGATAAAATAAGATTTTGAAACTTATAAGATGTTAGTAATGATAATTTTATAACTAATATAATTAAAATTAAGGAAGCTTGTTAAGATTTTAAAATAAGTTAAAAACTCCTTACTTTTTAAAAAAAAATTTATAAGCTCCTAACATTTTATTTTAAGAACTTATAAGCTATTTTTTTAAAAAAATTACCAAATACTTTTAGATATCTTATAAAAATTTTGAGAAGCTTATAAGCTCATCCAAACACTCTCTAAAGTCTAATTGGGTCAGAAATACAATTGGGCCGATCAAGCCCAAAAGAAGGCCCAGCCCTTTTCTTAGCCTAACGCAAAATACCCCTGAACTTTACTATTTTCCGAGCGTCTATCCTGTAATTCTCCGAAGACTGTTCTGCCTCTTCCCTTCTCGGATCTTCCCGACGCCCTTCCCCGGTTAGTTGTTCCTTATTTTCAGGTGAGCTCTTCCTCTTCCTCCTCTCGATCTGTGCTTCCTAGGCTTATACTTACGTATCTTCTTTATACTGTGAAATGTCTTGAATTTTATTTGCTGGTGAAGTTATGTCTGCGTAGTTATGGATGCTGTGGAAATCTTTTCGATTGATTGTCTTTTGAATTGGATCGTTTCGAGCTGTAAATGCTGTATGTGTGTATGTTTGTGTTTCTGAATGCGAGAACGCGAATGTTGCTTGTGTTGTTGATTGGCATGCGGCGATATGATGTTTTTAGTAGTTTTGTTTTGTCCGTGGTCTTACTCTCAGGCAGTTCTGGAGAGTAGATTAACATCTATAAGAATGCCCTTGGTTAACATAAAATAGATCTTTGGAATGTTATGGTTTTAGTGGTGCTCATATGGTCGGTCGCGGTTTCACCTGCCTTGCTCTTGATAATGGAATTACATTGAAATAGGTTTATGCGAGCGGTGTGTGTTTGCATAGGTTTTATGTTTTTTAGTGGACACTTTTATGACATGCGCCGTAATTGCTGTATGGATCAGGAGAGAGTGCTTGAGCAGTTAGTTCTGAGCTGAAAAACACCCTTTCATGTCTGCTACATAAGACCTGATAGTAACTATTTCATGGGTCTTGCATGTGTAAGGACTAGCCAGGGTCTACTTTTATTTCACTAGGGTCAGTTTAAAGAGAAAGTCTAGTAGGACAGTCAGTGGGAAATAAGTATTTTCTTTCCGTTTTTAAGCCTGAGAGAAGAAAGTGCTCGCTGTAGAATACCTTCTTTGAGAAATAAGTCTGTCAAATCTAAAATCTAGGATAATAACAGGGATCATTACACTCTTGCTCAAAAGAGAATAGCTGTAACTAAGACCAAATGCACGACATGTATGGTGTGGAGCAACCTGTGATCAGATGAGATTGGTGGCAATGATAGTTGACGTCTTTCTAGGTTGGGACTCAGAATTTGATGTTGGAATTAGTTGCATTAGATCTAGAAGTCTAGAACAAGATCATGGGTTGCTAAATTGAAATTATGCAACATAGTTCATGAGAAAGAGAGGTCGTTCAGTGCTTCACGTCATCCCATGCTGCATCACAATCCTGAAATGCTGAAAAACCATACTTTCTAATACTTATATCCAATTTTTGGAAATATATAAGTAGTGCTCTCTCTTTTAATGTATAGGGCTGCATGCTTGTGAAATAGAAAAGAGTAGGAAGTGAAAAAAATCAATTACGTATACATTGTATTGCACATCTGAAGAGGCTTTAAAATTTTTTATGGCAAATGTAAAGTTGTAACCCTACTTAAAATTGGACTTGTATTACCCATGAAGTCGAAGAAATATCACCTGTACTCTGGTTGGGTACTCTTCCCATCTCATTTAGCATTTCACTGTTGGCAACAAGTTGGAGTCATCTTTAAGCAATTTTTTGCTCATACTTATTGCAACGGAAGTTTCGACAATTGATGAACTTAATGAGTTGAGGCTCCCAGCATTTGCTCTTCTAAAGAAGAAAACTATCTCTTATTTCTGTATGTTATGCTCAAAGGATCGGATATTCCATCTGAAAACACTGCATTTATCCAATCCTTTCCCAGCTTAATTTATATGGAATGTGAATGATTTTTTGTTTAACAAGTGCTTCTCTCTCTTTTGTGGGTTTAAGAGAGCAAAAACGCTTCGCATTTTCCAGTATCTACTATCTACTCTGACAACTTTTGCTCATCATATATTCATTGTCTGCCCCTTTTCTTCTTCTTTTCTGAAAAAACAGGCTGCTCAGTTAAGATGTTTGGAGGTAGAGCAATCCACAGGTTGCTGAGAGAGAGACTTCGATCACAAACCACTGTAAAATTTCTATTCTTGATTTTCTTTTCTATGAAATCTGTTTTTTCTTCTATTAATTAATAGTGTTTGGATTTATGCCTTGGAAACATCCTGCATCTTCTTATAACTAGAGAAGCGAAGCATATGAAATTTGATACAAGCAAAGTGGAATTACAATCTCTATCTGCACTGCAAGGGTTGCATGCAAGTCACGCCTCTAATCTTCCCCAAATATTATTTTAATAATTTTTCATGCCTCGTGGGTAAATGTTAGGATTTGATTGTTTTTCTTATCTGATGAGTGAAGGAGAAATCAATTCATATTTTTTATTTCATGGAGTAAAACTATGGGTCATGATCGTCAGTTTGCAGGATTGTCAAATGAACTTAATTCTTTTGCTGAGGAAAGAAATGACACCAACTTCAATTTTTTTCCTTTTCAGTCTTCTCCAGTTTTGTCGACTCTTATAGCCAAGAAAGAGCATGAAGGAGTTGGATCTACCACCACGAAGTCCTTGAGGGCAATGGCCCTCTTTGGAGCAGGTGTATCAGGGCTGCTAAGTTTTGCAACAATCTCATCCTGTGATGAGGCTGAACATGGCCTGGATGTCGCTAACTATCCTTGGCCTCACGAGGGCATTCTAAGTTCATATGACCATGCTTCGTGAGTTCCTTATTAGCTGATCTAGTATTTTCTAATATGTTCTTTATTATGGAAAGATTAATCTTCAGATATATATACTCAGCTCTTGTTTATGTAATATATTGCCAACTTGCTACTTGGTCTGGGATCTGACATCATCAATCCATTTCCATATTTGATTTCCATTTTTCTCACATATTGATTCCTGATAACTTAAGCTCCATATACAGTAATGCTTTATATTTTTATGGCCACTCCAATGTCTTTCATCTGTTCCTGTCATTTCTTGTTCCAAATATTCTTGGGGTCTAATTGGCATCAGGAATTATACTTTGGACATGACATTATGCCTCAATGAATATTCTCCCTGTGGTACCAGTTTATTTTTGGAGGATAAGTTGTTTCTGATTCTGAAATTGTAACAATGAAGATATGAATGTGATCCTGGAACAGTCCACTCTCCAAGACTTGTCTCCTTTTACACATTTTGTATTTGATCAATTTGTCATTCTTGTTGAACTCTCCAAAGAGTTTCTGAACCTGAATTGTGTAGTTAGCTGCTTCTAGGAAATATTATACAAATCATTCTCTGCCTTGTCGTCAAGTTTTATCCCCATTTATACACCTAGATATTTTCATGTTTGGATTCATAAAATAAAGATAACGCTCTTGTTTTGCATAAAAATGATGGACTGCACAACCATTTCACCATTGTTGTATTGATGTACTGTGGTAAATTTCAAACAGGATTCGCCGTGGTCACCAGGTTTACCAGCAAGTTTGTGCTTCCTGCCATTCCATGTCCTTAATTTCATATCGTGACTTGGTGGGTGTGGCATATACAGAGGAGGAAACTAAGGCTATGGCAGCTGAGATTGAGGTGGTTGATGGGCCTAATGATGAGGGAGAGATGTTTACACGTCCCGGAAAACTGAGCGATCGTTTTCCTCAGCCATACGCAAATGAACAAGCAGCTAGATTTGCAAACGGAGGGGCCTATCCTCCAGATTTAAGTCTTATCACCAAAGTATTTCCTGCCTTTCCACCCAGTCCTTTTTTTCCTTTAAAAAGAAAATGGAAGTCATTTCTATCTGTCTCCAGCTAATTTCACTTTTCTTTCTGCTTAGGCCCGTCATAATGGTCAAAATTATGTTTTTGCCCTTCTAACTGGATACCATGATCCTCCTGCTGGTGTTTCAGTAAGTTCTTCTGACTGGTCTTTCATTTATTTTACTTGATAAACGACTACCCTAGTTTAGACTTTTTGTAATAGCCAGTAACAACTAATCCTTGTCTAATGGTAACATGTATTTACTAGTACGAAAATGTACTAGATCTTGGGCAATCTTTCATGATGGGAAGAAGAAGCTTGAGTGTGAATCCTATTACTTTCCTTTCTGTTGTATCTGTTTTCTTTCTTCTTCTGTAGTGATTGTGCCAGCCCTCATTATCTGATTCAGAGTATTATCCAGCTATTGTAACTTGCTTAATGCGGATTGCATATTCTGATTTTTGGTCTCTTTTTCTTCACTTTCCTGAAGGGCCATGCACTGTCATTGGCAAGTATCATTGAGTGCCATCAATCTATGCAGGAACATTCCTCAGAAAAGATTATATGTTATGCATATGGAGTCAGTTTCTACCTAAAGACTGGTGCCTTATTAAGCCAAATCCTATATTTGGCCCAGTGGTTTTTAGACTCTAGACTTGCTGGTCATTTTAGATTCATTCATTGCAATTCAGAGTAATGTATTGATGCTAATTGTATTCTTCAAAATTATTGTCTATGTTTCCAATAAATTTTTCATTATTTTTGTGAAATAAGCTCTGGGATATTGTATGGACTCATTTTCCTTAATCTCTGAGCCAAGGGCATTGAATGACCAAACTTTTCTTCACATTACTAATGATTTCTTTCAATAGTGTTGCATTTTCTTTTAGGGTGCAAGTTGGTTTTATTCAGTGGATGTGCTAACTAGGCGGATTATTTTCCTCCTTTAGATTCGTGAAGGATTGCATTATAATCCTTACTTCCCTGGTGGAGCTATAGCCATGCCTAAAATGCTTAATGATGGTGCTGTTGAGTACGAAGATGGTACTCCTGCAACTGAAGCTCAGGTAAGTTCAGTGATCATTCTTGTTCACATTTTAGGATCACGATATTTGTGGCTTTGTGCACACATATGTTAAAAGTTTAGGGCCTCCTGCCTTAGTTTATCATCTAGCTCATCTTGTTTTTTATCTTCTGCTTTGTTCTCCTAGATGGGAAAGGATGTGGTGACATTTTTATCCTGGGCTGCAGAGCCCGAAATGGAAGAGAGAAAACTGGTAAGCCATTGCTCATATACAACAAAGCTATAACAATGAATTCTTTCCCATATCTTAACATGCTCTACCATGCTAAATCACTTCCACAGATGGGATTCAAGTGGATATTTGTTCTGTCGTTGGCCCTTCTTCAAGCTGGTTACTACAGGCGGTTGAAGTGGTCCGTTCTCAAGTCTCGAAAGCTGGTGCTCGATGTTGTCAACTAGACTCCTCAAGACATCCTCTTCATTTTATGCATCTCAAGGATCTCAAAGTCTGCAAATAATTTATGTTCTCTTTTGTACTCTGCCGCGCAAAAACCAGCTGGCATTGTTCTCTCCAAATGCACAACCAATTTTTCCAATTTGAAAAGAATAAGGAATTCATACTGGCTAAATTTTTTTCCTTAGTTCTCAGCTGATGAGAACCGTCAAGTAAGAAGCTAGTTGTGCTCTATGCTTTAGATAACACAGCCGATGTGGTTATTCATGTGGAGCTCTGTATGAAAATGAGTTGTGGGGTTGACAGGACAAGTGAATGCTACATGTAATTTGACTCAGTGTTGAATTTGACCTGTTGTTCCTTTCAGGTCAGCATTTTGGATATTGGATTCCAGTGAGGAGAACATGAAGGAAAATGTTTCTCCTCCTCTAGTGAAAGCCTTTGAAGCCATTGATTATCATGAAAAACATAATAGGTAAGTCCACCTTAAATGTTCCCCTTGCATGTTGCAAATTTGATTCATCTTCACCTAAGTATATATTTTAAGTTCATTTCCTTGTTCCTAAGAAGTAGAAACAAAGAGGACCAGGAGAAACTAAGGGCCTGTTTGGTTTTATTTCCATTTCCAATTTTCATTTCCATCATTTTTAAAATGGTGAAAATTAGTTATGTGATGCGATGTGGAAATGGAAATATATTTGAATGAAATGTTTGAAAATGTAATGATTATTTTGGAAATGTAATGATTATGTACATTTAGGTGGAGAGAGATAGAAATAATGGAATAGAGAGAGAAGATACATAGGTTATTGGGAAAAGATATATAGATTATTGAAGAATGTGTTTTGAAAATGAAAATTGAAATTATGTTGGGTGGAAATTTATAAAAAGTGATGATTTTTATTTTTGGAATAATAAAATTGGTGGGAAGGGGGTTTGGAAATAAAACGAAACAGGCTCTAAGGCTTTGTTTGGTTATGTTTTCTCTGAACAACATTGTTGTGAGGAAATATAATCAAACATATCTCCATTTTTCCTCCAAAAACACATTCTTCAATATATTTACATACATATTATATATATATAATATATTTTTTATTATTATTCTGACATTAAAATAATCATTTAATTTCATTTTCACTCTAAAATTTAACAAAAAAGTATTGATTTAATTGCTACAGTAAAAAATATCTTCCTCAAAATATAAACAAATATACCAAAAATAATTTTCATGTTCTTTAATAATTTATTATCTCAAAATATACGATAAATACATAATAAAATCAAACAAAAAACATAACTAAACACAACCTAAACATGATGTCCGAACTTCAGGTTTTAGCCCACAAAAAAGGGACAATTGTTCAAATGATAGGATTTAGTGATTTATTTTATTTATTTATTTATTTTATTTGCACTAAAGTCTAAGGCTTAAATATTTTATATATCTCCAGAGAGGCAGCCACAATTAAGAATTCAGAGCAATAAGAATGCAAGCCCTACCCACAGCTATAACTACTGGCGCTTAAAAAAGTTTAGATTCTAAAGGCGCTACCGAAAATCCTTTTTTAGATCATCTAATAAAGTAGGTGTAAGCCGGAAGATTTTGGTACTTTTTTAGATTATCTAATAAAGTACGTGAAAGCCCGAAAGACTTGGGGTTTTTTTTCTTTCAAAAAAGTATTTGACAGGGGCAAAAGAGTCAATCAAAATTTAATACAGCAAGAGAATAAGGGGCCGTTTGGTTTTTTTTTTTTTTTGGAAACATTTTCATTTTTTGGTGAAATAAATAGTGAAAAGTTAGTTATAAGTGTGATTTTAAAAATGAAATGTTTTGATGTCTTGTTTAAAATAAAATGATTGTGTATGATTAAAAATGAGTTGTAGTTAGATATTGTAATTTTTTGTATTAAAAGTCGTGTAAATGTGAGTAAAAAAAATAAAAATGTGAAAATAGAGATAGAGAGAGAGTGTATAATAGTGTGTTTGAAAAAATGTATTGAGAATAAAAATATCTGTAAAAATAAAGGAGAAGTTGATAGCTTTCTATTTTTATTTTCAGAAAAAAATAAAAAAATAGCTTTGAAAACAAAATTAAACGGGCAGTAAATTTCTTGGCACTTTTTTATTCCACACATATCTAATATTTCTCTAAAGTCAAAATTAAATTTCAAACACTTATCTTTAAAGGCGATATCACCTGATAAATTAATCACTGATAAATCATTCACCAATGAATATATACTCTTATTCAAAGAACTAGATATTTTTCATTAAATAATTATACATCATAAGACCATTATTTTAATAAATCTCCAAATCCCTTAATTTAAGTCTTTATTGTGGGTCTTCATTTAATTATTACCATAATATATAAATTAATTACTCGGTCCCACAAGACGTCACATTAGCACCCACGCGTCGCCCATCCAACAACCCCCCGACAGCTTCGATATTTTGGAATTTAAGCAGTTCAAAAGAAAGAGCCACGCGTATAGTTTAATCACAAAAGTGGTCCCACAACTATCAAGTGCCTTAAGCTATGTGTCCGCCCTCCGATTGGCCAATCCCATCTGCCCAATTAATCGACTCACTTTCCTAAGATTCGATGCTTTTGCACCGGACCCACACGATCTCCCTGCACCAATCAACACTGCATGTGCACTGTTAGTACGATGTGACAACAGAAAACACCTGTAAAATAGTGTTGATTTTAATTAAGGATGTTTTGTACTTGCATGTTCGCCGCCGAAGGATTATTTTTTCCCGGTTAATCTGACGGCCGTCAGTCTGTGTAGCGGCGCGGTGGGGACGCCGTGCAGTAGGGTGGCGGGTCGTTGGATTGGTGGGGAGAGCCAAAATAGAAAGAATGAGTGGTAGTGGTTATTACGAGAATGACGTCAGAATTTTTTTTTATAAAAGATAAAATTTTGAATTAATAAAAATATTATAATTTTTTTATTTCACATATATGCAAAGAAGTATAATTGGATAAAAGATATATTTTCAATAAGAGAATGAGCAAACTTATAATTTGAAGATGGTAAAAGTGTAATATTTTAAAAAAATTAATATAAAAAATAAAATTTTAATATTTTGAGGGGGCGGCTGCCATTGTCAGCCCCCCTGGCTATGTCTCTAGTTATTACATTTAATTATTTATTGTTTATGCTATAATACATATATATATATATATTGATCTACATATTATTAATTCATATTTAAATTAGGAGTTTTGCTAATTAATTAATTGATCAAGTAGTATCGTCTTATACTTATATATGTGAAGTTTGAGGGTTGAGTTCTAAGAAATTTTAATGTACGGGTGCATATGTAAATATAAAAAGAAAGAAATATTTTTATACTCCCTTATGTATAATTATTTAATTCTTGAAAATTGAGATAAACATCGAGTCATAGTTAAAGTGGATTTATGATGCTAAAGAACTAAGAATATTTGCAATTACAATTTGAGGATATAATTAATATTTAAGGAAAATTTTATGTCATCCATTTTGGAAAGTAACTATATAGACAGTGATTTTTTTTATTATAAAATAATGATATTATAAAGTGAAATCCTAATGTCGTCGTCCATCAAGATCTTATTATTTAAATAAATATATTATCAATTAGATAGTATGATTTGGTTGGGTCTTTTTAAAAGATTGTTTAGGAAGGTAAGAAGTCATCATATATATGCATACTAATATGGTAGATAATTGAAATATCAAAAGGGCCTCACTAAAGTCAAAAATGATAAAATAATTCATGATCCATAGTTTCTAATCAATCGAGTCATGTTTGACTCGTTCTAAGACCAATTGAAACCCAAAATAGGAGTGGTTAGATTAGGAAACATGGTAGGATCCTGACCGTCCACATCTGAAGACCGTACAAGGCCACATTATTGATACCTTATAGATGCACCCAACCCTTAAGCAAAAAGGTACTCTTAACTACTAATTCTTTGCTAATTTCTATTGAGATCCCTTGAAGCGAACCCAACCCCAACCATTTATGTTGTTCAAGTTTGGCTAACCCTTAAGTCTTGGATAGTCCTAACCCCTCTTCTTTTAGAGTCACGAAGCTATTCTGTTGAGTTTCTTAATTAGAGAAAGTTGTTTCGCGCTCCTAAATATTCTCTACCTACCTAATCTGTATCAATTTTTGGTACAAGTATCTTTTTCATTTAAAGACCATTCGAGATTTTAATGAGAGTATGACGTGAATTACTTCAACATCTTACGGGTCGTTTGGTTTTATTTCTAGAGGCGATTTCCATTGCCAACCATTTCTAAAAGTTAGGAAGTTAGTTATGAAATGAAAATAAAAATTGAGATGTATTTGAATGAAATGTTGGAAAGTAATTATTATATATGTTTGGAAATTAAAATTGTTTGGTTGTAGTTACATTTCCACCTAAAAAGTTGTGTATTTCCAAAATGTGTATGATGGATGATGAGTTGTGATTGAAATATAATAATAAAATATTATTGTATTTATATTTTATTTATTTACCATTGAGGGTAAATGGGATGGGGTGGGATGGGATATGTGTGATTAGATGTAGTAGGGTGCAATAGGAATAAGTACAGATTTGGGAAGGAAAATGTTGGGATAAAAATGGAGTTTGAGAAGAAAAAATGTACTTTTTCCAAAAAATATTGAGAAAAAGTGATAGTTTTCGTTTTTCATTCCTAGACGAAAATGAAACCAAACAGCCTGTTAGTGTCTAGTGTTTAAAAATTGACTTGAAACATTTTCTCTACTCTTTCAATCCGACCTCTTCGGATGTTCAAAACAAACATATCATGGTTAGTGCATCACAAACATATACATTTCCAGGGGAAATCTATTTCATGCATGTTAAATCCTAATTGGCTAAGAAAAATAGTTCTAAGGACATGTCATTAATGAATTTGACATTATATTTGATTAATAAAGTACCGCGATTGGTGGAATTGAAACCTAATCTTGTTAACTTAATTTTCTTGTGGGATTAATTATTTAATTAAAAAGTGCACCAATCAATGTATGCCTCCAACTACAACGAATCACAATCTGGACTCGATCATTGTCCAAAATTACATCACCTTAGAAATCCCTCCACGTAGCATCCTGTCGTTTGATGGAATCAACAATGCACCTCACTCGCTTTCCCGGCTCGTGGACCTCTCTCTTTGTTACGTACTCATCTCCGAAGCAAATTTTGAAACAAAGAAAGAGGGATTTTTTCATATCTTACATTTTTGACAATGTTTTTAAAATTGGATCGAACAAAGAACCGACAATGTTACTGGTTACTAATTTGGCCGGTTCAACTGATTCTATCACTGGTTCGATCAGGATGACTTCATAATGACACGATAATTATATTTAATTTTATAAATATATATAATATTTTAATATTAACAAAAATAAAACTTCCAATGATATATAAAAAATATATTTGAAAAAAATTCAATTCTTACTCAATTTTAAATATGTTCTTTAAAAAAATACAATTTCACAATTAATCAATTATATAAAAAAAAATAATGTTTAATATTAATTTAAGTAATCGTTCATTTCATGCTTCAAATCCAAATAAAAATTAATTTTACTACACTAAATATTCAACACAATCTAAAAGAGATTAAACAAAATAAAAAAACAAATAAACATAAGTATCCACATATAACTACTACTTCACTAGATTTCAAGAAAATAAATTTATATTTCAAAAAATTAATAAGTTTTGAAACATCTTCAACTCATAATTTTTCTTTTCTTTTTTATTTTTTTTATTTTTTAAAAAATTTGACTTTTAAATTTAAAAAAAATAGAAAAATAAGTGAATCGATAGACAATTGGGTCGAAACCACCACCAATTGAACCGGTTTTTGACCGGTTCAAAAGGCCATCAGCTTTAGAGTTTCAACCCGATTGAATTGGCCTCATGTCACCGGTCCAAACAATCCAACTAGCCTATATATCTAGTTCAATTTTCAAAACACTGGTTTTTTTATCTATAAATCTACTCAAGTATTGACAATTTTCAATGTGAACCCTCACAATAACCTTAATAATTCTATTATCGTTTTAAATTTTAGACTCAAGTACTCTCACTTTAAGAAATCAGACCCTGATCCAACAACATATGACGTCAAAAAATGGTCAATCCCAATTCCACTTCAAAATATATCTATTTTAGAACAGGTTATAGAAATAAACTCAATTCTAAAGAGTCTTAAATGATGATTATCTATAAAAATCATGAAAACACAATATTTAGAATATTTTATAAATAAATTAAAAATAAAAGCATTTTGCTTATTGATGTAATCAATTTGTACTATAGAATAACAAAGATGGATTATTTGTTGCATTTAGCATCAAGTAATTTAGATTCACCACTTTTATTGATGATCCTAGAGATCAATGTTGTGTGAAACATGTAACTATTTGGAATTTGACATAGGAGGAGTAGAAAAGAGAATTTTGATTAAATTGAAAGCAAAGAGGTTGAGATCTTCAATTCTTCAACTACTTGAAGCAAGGAAATCAAGATATGAAACTTCAACCACTAGTCTCTGATAGAGTAGTTGAATACTCTTCAAACCAACCAAATTCTTGTCAAATTTCAAGCTATTATCACTTTGCTTTTTCACTCTCCTTCGAATTTAGCCACATCAATTCGATCTAATAATTTATTTAATTTTATTATATATATATTTATAAATGTATACTATATATATGTGTGTTTTCTTATTCCATTCATTTATTATTTTCTTCAAAATGTGCTAGTGGTTACAAAATATAAAATGGCGTCATCTGTTTTCATTCATGTTTCATTACTTATTCCAATCTATGAATACATGTCATTGTATTTAAATATTTTTTGTAAAAAATTTTAATTGTTAATTAGTTAGATACACTTAACATATATTTATAAAGTTGGAATATGATATACAATATGTACTAAAATACGTAATTCAAACTTCGTTTTCAATCAATCAACCCCTTAGCTCATTTCAAAAAAATTCTTTTATTTATACATGCACATACATATTTAAGATTTGTTAATATTTGATCCACATATATATCTCATACATATAAATATAACGATAATATTATTGGATCAATTGATTGCTCGACATCTCATTCCAGATTCGCCAAAATTGAAAATTAAAACCCTAATTAGTAAAATCAACTTTGCCAAGCACATACCATTACACAAAGGCACGGCGAGTGAGCTTCATACAATCCGATGAACTGTAACTTTCACCATTATCAACACCAAAACACACACGTGTCAATTCTCTGGAACCTTCCCATTTTCCCTACTCCCTGAAAAAACACCATGATTCCCCAAGAATGGCTATGTGTCCCCTTATCTGTGGCAGCCCCCAGCCACGTTTCCATCCTCCATTCGTTGATTTTTCCAATGCCCAACTGTCTGCTCTCTGCTTTTCTTTTCAGTACATATATATTTTTTGCATCGAACATCTGTCACCATTTCATACACCAACTTTACTTTTCTTGTTGTTGTTCCAAAAAATTGAATAAATATTGGCTTTTCAGATTTGGAGATTGATGCAGAGCAAAAGTTGATTGGTTTTGGTTGTTGTGGATCGATGCGTGGTGGTTGCTCCGTGAAGTCGTCGGCGGAGAATCATTACCCGGTAATGAACAGGATTATGTTCAGATTCCGGCCTATCGCTCCGAAGCCTGCAGGCGGAGAAGCGGTTTCCGCTGCGGTGGAGCAGGAGAGAAAAAATGGAAGGAGAACTAAAAGGAAGTATGTGAGGGTTCGCGTTCGGCAAAGTACCAAGAGGAAAACTAGGGAGAGCGGAAGGTCGTCGCCGCCGGAAAAATCAGGAATTGAAGACGATTCGCCACCGGAGAAAGGAGCGGTGACGCTTCAACTGCTGCCGGAGAGATCGGAGAGTGATAAGAGCTGCGATAATAGTACCAGCGTCGTCAAAATACAGGAAAATTGGAATATAAATCAGTATAAAGTAGACGATGAAGTTGATTACAAGAAGGTGGACACCGGCGGTGGCGGCGGAGATGGAACGGCGGCACTGGGAAGCGTCCGATCAGTGGTCAAGACATGGATAATCATGGAATGCGTGACGGAGACATTCACAGATGCCGGAGTAGGGTTAGGGTTTTCAGACGTGGAGAAGATCAACAATCTGCAGTCGGACACGTGTCCCGGGTTCGTATCGGACGGCACGAATAAAGTGGTCTGGGTTAATGAAGCCTACAGAAGAATGGTGGCGGACGGCGAGGTGGCGGAGAATGGGTTGATGGTTTGGTTGGTTGTGAAGGAAAAATTACCCTATTTTAGCCCTTCATTCGCATGCAGATTGAGGATGATTCAGCAGACAAAGCATGGGCATAAATGGAATAGTATAGTTCCATGCGATGTGTGGAGGATGGAATTTGCGGGGTTTGCATGGAAATTGGACGTCAAAACTGCCCTCGGTTTAGGCACTCCATAATTGCACAACAATATTATCAGGTGATTAAGAGTTAATTTTCTTATATATTTTTAATTTAATTAAAAATATAAGTTTCCATTTCATTAATCCAGTATATATATAAAGGCTAGTTTGGTTGGAATGATAAGGTGAGATACTGTGTTTTATCTCACTTTACCGTTCATTTGATTGGAATGATAATAAATATCCAAACTCACAAAGTTCGTGATAATAAATAATCAGGAGTAATTTAAAAATCCAATCAAACTAGCCCATATATATATATATATATGCTAAGGAATGTAGCATAAGAAGTAATTTTTGGAGTGCAAAAATCAACAATCTTTAACCTATTTGCTTTTTCTCTTTTTTGGGAAAAAAAATGCCTTTAAATCTCCCTTCAAGTCCTAAATTCACCATCTCATAATTAATTTAGGAAAGGTACCAATTAGCCTCCTCTTTTAATAATTTGAAAATTAAATCTAATTTGGTATTTTAATTGCCTTATATTTTATAGTACTATATATAAATATGTACATTATAATTAAGGGGAAAAAATAAAAAGATTCAATAAAAAAATTGAAATAATTTTCTTAATAATGAATATTACCAAAGACTAGTGTAAGATAGGAAAATATTCCAAAGTGCAAAAACCAATATCTATATTTTCTTTTCTAAATTGACATTCTTAATTAAATAAATAATGCCTCTATTTATGATGGCTAACAATCAAATTGTAGAAGGTAATTTTAAAAACCCATATCATGGGAAGAAAAAACAAAATAAATTAAAACAAGAATGTAATTATTTCTGACTTGAGCAGTTTCTTCAACGTTTATCCTATGGCCTAATTGGCTGCAAAATAATTTACAATCATCAATCTGTTGTAAAAATAATATTAATTTATGTATTGCTTTAATCATGTGTCAATACCCTACATTATTCCGTATCAGTCTGCTTACTATTTCAATATTTGAAACATATTTTCAAATTAATTTTTAATACTATTAATTAATCTATTAGTAAATGTATATATCCATTTTAAACAAATCATTTATAGTTTTCTGTTTTTTTTTTTATTTTATTGTGATAATGGATATTGATTGTTCTCGTGTTAAAATAAATTTTCAAACTTATATTGTGAAAAGGAATTTTGTAAATATATAAACATTGTTTCATCACCGTGCAATTAGTAATATCCTAACACTATATTTGATTTAAAGATTTTGGTGAGAGAGAAAAAAAAATTGTTAAGAAGAATATTTTTTATTATTTAGTTTTTAAGAAAAATACTTTTAAGGAAGAAAAAAAAACTTGGGGAAAATATTCTTAAATCTGACATAATTTAACTGTTTCACAAACAAGAAAAGAAATACTTAAAATGGTAAAAGAATAACGAAAAATATTGCATCCCAAACTACTCTTCACAAGAAATAAAAAGAAAAGAAAAATGAAAAAGGAACAAAGAAAAGCAACAAATACTAACAACAGTACCAAAATTTAAAATGTAGGTCCACTTTCTTTTGTCCTCTGGTTAGGCTTTCATCTTATATCCATAACATTATCCGATACTATTTCAATTTTATGTTGTTTCCTTATTGGTAGATTTGACTCCATTTATCCCAATAAAACAAAGTGGGAACCGGTTTAGATTATCTGTTCCAATTTATGTTTCATCATCTATTTCACTGTATGAATACACGACAAGTGTATTAAATATTTTCTTATAAAAATAATTGACTGAGAATAAGATACACTTATCATATATACAGCACATTAGAATAGAAGATAAAACACATAATGAAATAGAAGATTCAAATTGAACAAACGTGCAAAGTTCTGTCCTTTAAATCCACTCAAGACATAACTGTGCTTAACTTGAAATATATATATATATATATATCTGAAGTAATTAAATCTTACTTTTCTTAACTATTAATACCTTTCTTTTTTTTATTCCATTTATACACATGCACATCAGGAGCCTGTTCGGGCTTGAACTCCTGACCTCCCACATTATGTGGGAGACTTATGCCGTTAGGCCACATGCCACTTGACAACTATTAATACCTTATTAATTCTCCCTTTATCTAAAATATTTCACCTCATGAACTTTATATTTGAATAAAACTTCCATTTTTGAACCATTTGGCTCATTTATTTTTTATTTTCCCTCTATTGAAGTGAATCTCTTTAGGCTTAGATTAGTGCAATTACAACTCTTTGCATAATTCATGCAGTCCTTAATGGAGCATCCTAATAGAAGTCTCTACACGCAGTCAGTGGGATCAATCTTTTACCTCTGCCTTGGGGGGATCTTGAAGATATGTGCTTTGCAAAATAAGTAGTCAAATCTACACTTTGCCAGAAGCCTAGAAGAACATATAGCTGGTTTGCATTGAATTTGACCAACAAAATAGCCTGTTGGGCTGGGCTGGTTAAGAATATTGAGAAAAGAAACTTTTTATTTAGAATTCTGAATGGCTTGAAAAAGAATATCAAGCCTTTTAGTAAATATTATGACCATCAATGATGTAAAGGCAAGTTATGAGTTATGTACTCTTGAGATGGCAGCTTTTATCCTTTTTTTTTTTTTTTTGGTACCTTCCTTCTACATAGCCAGTAAGTAGTTTAAGAGAAAAAAATAACAAGTATCTATAATAGTTAGAGCCCATTTGGATACGTTTTCAATGTCGTTTTCTGTTTTCTATCGTTTTCAAAAAGTGAAAGAATTAGTTATTAGTTTAGGTTTGAAAATGAGATGTTATTTAGATGTTGTGTCTGAAATGAAATGATTGTGTAGGGTTAGAAATGAAATGTATTTGGATTTGTGTGTTTTGGTATTAAAAGTCGAGAAAATATGGTGTGAAAATGAAAAGAGAGTGTAAAAGTGTGTGTTGGGAAAATAATTTGAGGTTGAAAATATTTGTAAATTTAAAGAGAAATTGATAGTTTTTTATTATCATTTTGTAGAAAAAATAAAAGGCGCAGTGAAAACAAAACTAAATGGGCAATTAAAACTTTCATAGACTAAAAAAAACAAAGGTAAGAGGGCTACAAGATATGCAAGTATACAAAGTTGATTGTGTGTTATCCCACTTAGTGCTGAAGAAGTTTGTTAGAAATCACATGCATATGGTGATATAAATCCTGCCTTTGGAGCCTGCAAAACTATATGCAACTGAAGAATCATGAGTCGAAAACATGTTTTATCTTTCAGAAGAACAGATCCAATAAATTTATATTGCTCATAATATCAATTTGAATATAAATCCAAAACATGTATTTGAAAACAACTATTCAAGTCCAAGAAATTGTCCCATCTATAAAACCTCCCATACATTCCAAAAAAAATAAATAATAAATATGCTACCCAATAACATTTTGTATTGAAGTATTTAAAATTGGAATGATTTCAAATCTTGGAATCTAAATATTCAGGCTTTATTTGGTTATGTTTCCCCGAAAACAACATTGTTTTAAAAAAACATAACCAAGTATATCTTCATTTTCCCTCCAAAATGCACATTTTTTAATATATACATATATTTTTTGTTATTATTCTAATATTAAAATAATCATTCAATTCATTTTTACCCAAAAACCCAACAAATAAGCGTTAATTTGACTGCTACAGTGAAAAATGTCTCCCTCAAAACATAAATAAACATACCAAAAAATAACTTTCACATTTTCTAGTAATTCATTCTCCCCAAACACATAATAAAATCAAACAAAAAACATAACCAAACACAACCTCGGCGTTTCTAGTTCTTTGCTTGGATAAAAGTGTTGGAAAATGATGATGGGCAAATCACACCACATTCCACACCGACAAAAGAATAGAGGAGGAAGTCATCTTCAATAATGGAATTATTATAGGCTTCCTCTAACAAGAAACTATCCTAGTACATATACAACAATTTAACTCATGACTTCTACATTTTTTAATACTGCATTTTTAATACACAGAGCAAAATCATGAGACTTGTACATTCACTTAATTGCATTCATTATGGGTGGTAAATTGATGGGTTGGGTTCTATATGGATTAAAATAGATGGGTTGAAAGTGGATTGAGTTCAAAATGATTCCAATGGAAAACAAAAAAATTAATTTAATTTACTTATTACAAAAAATCAATTCAAAAGATTCTGATAATATTGTTATGCCTTCTACACTTTATTTAATATATAATTTTACAACATAATGATATAATTTATTAAATTAATTAAAATTTTGAATGGACCCATTTTGAATCGACTTAAAATTCATTTTGAACCCAAATTTGGTACAATCCATTTAAAACCCAACTCGTTCAAACCCATTTGCTAAATATTGAGCCCAACCCAATCCAAAATCATATGAGTTTCGTTGAGTCCATGGGTTCTAACCCAAATTAACACCCATAGCATTCATGTATTGACATAATTCATATACTTACTAATCATTTTTTTTTCCCATGAATACTTATTAAATCAACTTTATCTTCCAACGAAAAACGACATTCCTAAGAATTCAACTTCATGATTTCTTTGATATATTTTCAAAACCATGTCCCCAAATCATTAAATAAAATCCGAACAACAACTAAAGGCATTTCTCAATTAAATTGTGAGCATGCTCCATGGTATAACAACAATGAGATTAAATAATCTCTAGACGAACAAACAAATCAAAAACACAACCAAACCATACACTACGAAAATTTAGAAATTTGTGTGTGAAAAAGGAAGGAAGCAGTAGTGACCACCTTGCCTTCTCTTGCTATATTATGTTCAGGGCTTTTGTGTTTAGTTGTGAACATATCAGAAATCTGAAGAACCCACGCAAGCACAGCTGCACGGGTTTCATCAGCATAACATCGCCAAGGGCCGAGTAAAGTCGACGAAAGCTAGTATTGGTCCACACTCAGGTCGAAGAGCACATAATTAGCAAATGTTTGTAACATATGCATAGAGAAAATGTGAATCCAAGAAGTGGACTTACCAAACCACTTGGCAATAAGCTTGGAACCATTCGACCACCACCCTTGCAGTGTGTGAAACTTACAAAGCTTAAAAACAGTGAAACAGCAAGAGCTTGTCATGTCCTGTCACATAAACCTCACACATTTACCAAAATTATACAAGCAAAAACTATATCGTCTACTCGCAATACGCACGAATCAGTATAAAAACTATATCCACACGCGTATATGCCAATTCATTATATGGAATATATATATATATATATATGTATATAGTCCTATTACCTATTTAAGAGGCCATTTGGTTTAGAGTATCACCAATTCAGAAAGGGATAAATAGAAAACAAAAAAATGAAAATGAGGTAAAAATGTCGCAGAGCTGATTTGGTACTTCATGGGGCGTTGCTTTTGAATGATTAAATGGCAGCACTAGAGATGTCAAATGGGTCAGGTCGAGCCAGCCCAACCCACCTAACAGATGATTTGAATCAGTTTTGAGTTGAGCCAGACCGGCTCACAGGCCGTTCACGGGCTAGATCCTAACAAGCTGGAACTTGAAAATTCCAACTCGGCTCAAAACTAGCACACTATATAGGTGGGTTGGTTTACATATGAGCTAGGCTAGGCGAGCTGACTTGCGGGTTGGCTCGAGGTTTTTTTTTTTTTATTATTTTATTTTAAAATAAATTTAAAATTTTCATGTTTTTTCATTTATGCAATTCTTAATGTTTTTCCCAACACTTATACTTTTTTAAAATACTTAATAATTTATATATATATTATTTTTAATATTTTACAATACTTAAATTTTTATAAAAAGTTAGAAATTTATACTTATATTAATTTTTTGAATCAATTATATTTTTTCAAAAACACCACCAAATAAGATGGTGAGTGGTTTGGGCAAGCACCCATCTACTTGTCATTAATTTAAAAAAAAAAATTACATAGATGTGGATATGAACAAATCTCTAAATAAAAGTACATATTAATAATAAAAAAGAATTAAATAATTTTGTAATATCTAAACATCTAAATATGCCCAATGATAAATCGTTTGTTTACTCAAGTGATCTAAATTGCTCTCAAATTGAAATGCGGTTTCAAGTCATTCTTTATCTTCTTCTTTGAACGGAGACAATATGGTCTTCATCTTTCTTAAATTTTTTATTTTATACTCTTGGTTTAGCCAATCCTTCCAAATAAAACTATAAATTATTGATTTATATTCTTAATTTATAAAATAATAATTTATAATTTTTCTAAATTAATAATTTGTAATTTAAAAATGATAATTTTCCAATTTTTTAAAATTATAATTTATAATTTAAATTAAAAAATATATATCGCAGACTAAGCGAGCTAACAGCTAGGCCAGCCCACGGTCCACAGGCCAAGTTAGTCCCAAACTGCAAAATTTTAGCTCGTAATGGATTTTCAATTGAGCCGGTCCAGTCTATCACATATTAAATAATTAAACAAGCCAATGTGAGCCAGTTTTTTCATGGGCCGGTCAGCCCAGCCCATTTTGACACCTCTGGCTCTGGGTGGCGCGCCCACGCTTAGTAATTTTAGAGTTGGGCCTTTCCCCCAAACCCAAAAGCCCAATTAATAATTTCAAAGTTGGGCCTCCATTAGAGTATAAGCTTTTTTAGTTTTTACTTTGGATTTCGGTCAAAAACCAAAAGCCCAATAAGCAACTTTTTTAATCTAATGCCCATTTTACATGCTGATAAATATAGATAATCAAAATATAAATCAGATTTAAGCAAATCCATAACTTGAAAAAAAAATGCATAAAGCATAAAAATACAATTAATTATAGTCTTTCATTTATTTTAATTTTGTCTGTTCTCATAATGGATAAAATTAAATTAAAACAAATTAAATAGACCACTAAAACCAAGCGTCAAAGTTTTGCAGTTTTATATATCCACCAATCCACCATACTTAATTTATATGTGGAAAGTTTAGGCCGTTTGGATTTATTTTCATTTTCTTTTTTATTTTCCAATATTTAAAAATAGTTATTAGTTGAGGTGTGAAAATGATAGTGTATAGGCCTAAAAGTGAGATTGTATTTAAATTTTTTTTCCCCTACAAACTATGTGTTTCCATTGTTATAATTTGATTGAGTTTAATTTAATAATTACAAATAAAAAATAAAAAATTGCCAATTGTTTTGAATGAAAAAATTCATTGTAACTATAAGATTCATCTCATCAAAGTTATACACAAAACAAAAAGTATTATGTTAGTTCTAACCTTTAACATTTGGCTATAATTACTAACACCATTATAATTTATACATGTATAAACATAAATTTACCATCATTATAATACATGTGAAATAGGAAAAAGTAAAGATGTGTTTGGGAAACTAGAATGAAAATGAATATATTTTTGAGTGAAAATTAGTAGAAATACGATAATTCATTTTTAAATAGTTTTAAAAATGAAAATAGATACCCTCTTAGGCTTTAAATTTAAATGAATAGGTACATGTGCATGGATATATCGATACTATGAATAAAGTGTCTACCCCTTTTTGATGTGTTTTCAAGTACTTTCCTAAAATGCTCTCGTTTTTACTATTTATCCATATAACTATAGAATAACTAACAGCCATTCCTACCCCACTATTACCACTTAGTTCCACAATAATCGATGAATGTTAATTTGTTATAAATATTTTTATTTCTCTGTAAATTTTTTTTCATTTCAATTTTTTTGCAACTATGATATCTCTCGTTTATATTATTTTATTATTTTTATTTATTAATAGTTGCACACGCATCGACTATGCACCAACTATTAATACTAGCGACTAGTACACACTCAATGTGTGTGCATATAAAATTGAAGTACAGTTAATGCATATACATATATAAAATACAAAATTTAACATAAACAAATTTGGATTCATAAATTAAAATCTGTTCACAGACAAAGTATAAACATGTATATTAAAGGAGGAATGATAACCACTTGTAACAAAAAGTATTTGATCGTACAACTATACTTCCGCACAACAAACTTTTGTAATTGACCTGCAATTGTCAAAATGTTTATGTATTACACTTTGATGACTATTGAGGATGTGATAACACTAAAATATTTACAATATATCTTAAAACAAAGCGCCTCAATTTGAATGGAAAACTTGATACAAGTATTGCATAATTTAAAGCACTGCAAACTTTTATCACCGTAATCGTTGGAAACCTTCAATATTGTTATAAAGTTGCATATTAGCAATTTGGAACTTTGCATAAGCGTATGCTATGAGAAAGACAGGAAAAGAATTATGAAAATGCAGACATAATATAAAAGTTAGTGTACCTCAAAACAATAACAGCAAATATGAATTGAATTATTCAAAAATGGATAATGTGTATCTGTAACTGTCATATAAAATGGTGCTAGGTGGATGGTAGTGTGGTTGATAGTTATTGGTGTAGTTATAAGGAGTTAAAATAAAAATTAAAGGCATTTTAGTCTCAATACTTGAAAACATACCACTAAGATTCTCATGGTTTATTAATAGTATATATATATATATGTGTGTGTGTGTATAAATATATTTATACATACATACATACAAAACTAAATGAAAGAGAAAACCATCGTACAGCCATGACAAACCCCCCATTAACTTTATAGCCCGGGTATGTCGAGATGAGTGGACGCCGTGAATTTTTCCATAACTGCCGTATCCCAGCAACTGTTGCAGCTTCGAAGATATTAATTAGGTAAAAAAAGAAAAAAAGAAAATATAATGATTAAGTTAAATGATGAAAAATTAATAACTTTAGACGGGAAAAATAATAGTTGTAATAAATAGCATTTATTCAATAACATGATTAAATTGGGGGGGGGGGGGGGGGGGGGAGGAATTGAATACAAACTCTATAATAAAATGTGCAAAAACTAAAACTATGACTTGGAAATTGAAAATAGCCAAGGAATTGACGTGAAGAATATAATACGAGCCAAAAAGAGAAAAATACATTTGATAAATTAAGGCAAGATTTTGGTATTAAGGAGACTAACTTAAGAATATAAACTTGCACCATTTTATTATCCCACAATTATAGATAAATTCATAAATTATATTTGAGTTTGAGAAATTTAAAGGCATTAACTGAAAATAATTGTATTTAAATTTATTGTTTAACCTCTTGACTGTCTCTACAACTCTACTTCTTGTATTACTGAGCGATCATTTAGGTACTTTAGCTAGTGATCCAGGCTGTTTCTTCTCGACGATGAAGCTTATCCCCCCATCGTCTCACTGACCGACCTTTACCCCTATTATTTTGATATCATATCTAGTATTCAGAGTTTGTCTTGATTGGGTATCGCTCTCACAGCCCGCACCGAGACAAAATAAATCAATTTTAAAGTTTAGAAGGATATTAAATGTAATCACCAACAACTTATTAGTTATACTTTATTCAAAAAATATATAAATAAAAAATACTATAAATTAAAATTTGATCAAAACTCACATATTTAAAATAGATAAACTTTTTTTAAAAATTAAAAATACCAAAATCTAGAATTTGATGGCCAAAATCCTTATAAAGATTTACTCCATAAGGCAAGATTTCACAGTGGCATATACAAGAAATGTATAACAATAACTGCATAAAAGTGTGTATGTATACATGGAAAGAAAGAAAACTTTGGAGGAAAAACCGGCGAATTTCATGCATAAATACCCAATGTTTTTCCAAGATAACAAGGCAAGAATAAGATAACAATCCAAGTAGAGTCATAGTTGAATTAATATTCTTCCATCCATAAGCGTAATCCTCTCCTGTATATATTTTCTCTCAAACCCTTTTAATTTCTTTCTTTCTCCCTTTCATCCAAAAGAAAAATATGCATGCCGGAAAATCTTGCCTGAGTTCGATATCCCGGCGAACCAGAAGAGGGTGGGATGCGTTTTACAGAAGTTGCTACGATGAGATTAAGAAGAAACCCGATCAGGAAGGCGGTAGCATTGAGTTTGAGACTAAGAATGAGATTTTGGTCGAAAAGGGAGTTGAGAAGAATGTTTATCCAATAAGTGTTGATGATTCTGAAACAAGCCGTGATGATGATGATGATGATGATAAACTTAATATCTGCAAGGTTCTGAGGAAGAAAGGAAGTAGAGACGCCGGCAGGCCCGCGAAGCAGAAGAAGAAGGAGGATCTTAGAAGTGGAGATATTGATTATGAAGATTCAGATGATTCTGAAACAAGAGGGGATAACGATGGTGAACTGAATATCTGCAAGAATGTGAGGAAGAAAGGAAGTAGACAAGTGGGGAGACCGGCAAAGAAGATAAAGAAGAATAAGGGTCTTAAAACTGGAGAAATTGATCTGATTGACATGTTAGTGGAATCCGTATGGAAGGAAAGGGACTTAGTCAAAGAAAAGCCAGTTGAGAATGGTCTGAGGGAAACTGCTCTGCCGTTGAAGTTCAGATTTGAGGATGATGATGAGTCTTCTTCAGCAGAGAAAACGGATTGGGAGAAGGAAATTGATTCTCTTTTTAGTGATTTAGATATGGGCCTCTGGGAATCTGAGAGGGGACGCACAAATTCTTCCTTCGTAAGTTCATTTTTTTCTTGTCAAAATCGTTGGAAAAATTGAGGTTAAATCCAGTGTGTTTAGTATTTTGAAAAATTCTTTCTTTCTGGTCTGCAGAATGATGATAGATGCACTGTCTCGACATATATCGATGAAAGCCCAGCAGCCCGTTGTGACCGAGGGGAACATGATCCTGTTCTTGATGAACAGATAGGCATTGTATGCAAATATTGTTTTGCTCTGCTGCTGGATATAAAATACGTCGTGCCAGATTTTGTAAGTATATGAACTAGTCCATCTCACCATATGCATCTTTCAATATATCTCTGTTGTTTTCTAGAAGTTTTAGAACGATTAATTTGAGGCATCTTGATTCTTTAGTTGATTTAAATTCTCTTCTTCCCTGCAGTATATACCCCAGAGATGTGAAAGGAAAGACTTCCAAGAATCAAAGGAATCCAGAATGGATCAAATCCAGTTTCAGGGCTCTACTTATGGTGGCAATCTGGAGTGTTCTAATGAGTCTAAAGGCACAGTTATGGATTTGATTCCCAGTACTGAAAAAGAACTGTATCCCCATCAACTGGAGGGATTTGAGTTCTTGTGGAGGAACATAGCAGGGGACATTAACATTAAGAATCTGGAAAAACTTCCTGCCAATGGAGGAAGGGGCTGCATAATCTCGCACGCCCCTGGCACAGGCAAAACCCGATTAACAATAGTGTTTCTCGAAACATTCATGAAACTATACCCAACCTGTCGGCCAGTCATCATAGCCCCACGAGGGATGCTCCTGACCTGGGAACAAGAATTCAAGAAATGGAAAGTGAACATAAAGTTTCACAATTTGAACGAAACGAAGCTATCTAGTCAAGAAATTGCAATTGCTGCTAACATTGTGGATCAAACACATATCCAAGAAAGGAACAAAGACTACATCCGGTTCATAAAGCTGTGTTCTTGGATGAAGGGTGGAAGCATACTGGGAATTGGGTACCGTTTGTTTGAGGAACTAGCTGGAGAAAACGCAACAAAAAGGAGTAATAACGATAAATTCAAGAAAATACTCCTGGAATTGCCAGGGCTTTTGGTTCTGGATGAAGGGCATACTCCTCGCAACAATCAAAGCCTAATGTGGAAGGCTCTGACGAAGGTTAAAACCCAGAGACGCGTAATTCTATCCGGGACGCCATTTCAGAACAATTTCTCTGAGCTTTATAATACTCTCTGCCTGGTAAATCCTACAATTTTTCATCAGATTGAGTCTACAAATTCAGGCAGAAAGAGAAAGGTGAACGAGTACTGGGCAAATCTGACGAATTCCATCAGCAAACACAGTACAGGCGATGGCGTAAAGAAGCTTCGGGCTATGATTGAACCTTTTGTCCACATACACAAAGGAAGTATACTTCAAAAAACTCTTCCAGGAATGAGGGACTGTTTGGTTGTCTTAAAACCAACTAATTTGCAGCAGAAACTCCTCCAGAACATTTCCCAAGTTGACAAATATCTCGAGCAAGCTTATTTAGCATCCCTGATTTCTGTCCACCCTTCACTCGTAGCAGAAAAACCCGGCTTCTCTTATCACAGAAGAGAGCTCAAGTCCCTGGAATCCGACCCGGATGCTGGAGTGAAAACCCGGTTCTTGATCAAGCTAATCCAGCTCTCGATTCGACTGCACGAAAAAGTTCTGATTTTCAGCGAGTTTATTGACCCTTTACTCCACATCAAGAACTTGATAAAGTGCCATTTCTGCTGGAACGAAGGCCGGGAAATGATTTACATGGACGGAGATCTCGGCATAAAACAGCGCCAGCATTCGATCAGTTCTTTCAACGATAAATCCAGCGAGGCCAAAGTGCTGCTGGCGTCCCAAAGAGCTTGCTCCGAAGGGATAAACTTGGTCGGGGCTTCAAGGGTCGTCTTGCTCGACGTGGCTTGGAACCCGTCGGTGGAAAGGCAGGCGATAAGCCGGGCCTACAGGCTTGGACAAGAGAAGATGGTTTATGTTTATCATCTGGTGACTCTAATGGAGGTGAAGAAGTATGCGAGGCAGGCGGAGAAGGAACGGATTTCTGAGCTGATTTTTTGCTCGAAAGGTGGTCGGGAAATGTCTCCGGGCGATGAAGGTGCTCGGGAAGATAAAGTGCTGGAAGCCATGGTGAGAAATGAAAGTGTTGGTTGTATTTTTGAGAGGATTGTTCATCAGCCTAAGGTCGCTGATTTGGTCAATAGTTTTGGTTTTGTGGATTTTAAGTAACTGATATTTTTTATTGGTTCGGGTGCAATATATTTAGTTCTATCGAAATTGTTGAATTGAGGGAGATTGAATAGTCTAAGATCGTAGAATTGAAGAGAATTGAGTGAAAAAATATCATGTTGATAATGAACAGTGGGCTGAATGTGTTGTAATCAATTCAATGTAAATTCACTTTTCAATATTGATATTCTTAATTGGATCAAGTGCAATATATTTAATTCTGTCAAAGTTGTGGAATTGAGGGAGATTGCATGGTTTAAGATCATTGAATTGAAAGGAATTGAGTGGAAAAAAGCCTTTCATATAATGAACGGTGAATCGAATGTATTGTACTCGATTCACTATAGACTCACTTTCTATTGAGTAGAAAAAAGTCTTTCGAATAATGAAAAGTGGACCAAACGAATGTATTGCACTCGATTCACTGTAAACTCACTTTCTATTGAGTAGAAAAAAATCTTTCGAATAATGAACAGTGGATCGAATGTATTGCACTCAATTCACTGTAGACTCACTTTTTTAAGTACTGACGGTGTACCTATTATGTTGGTATTGAATATGACATTTTTAGTTCTAAATTAGAGCATTATACAGTCGTGGTCTGTCTCATCACGAAATGGAAAATTTTTGTTTGGAATTGTGTAAAAATATCAAATAATAAGGATTGAAATAATATAATTATATTGAAAATATGTGAAAATTGCGCTTATGAATTAATTTGTTTCATATTTTCTTATAATGTGTTGGTGTTTGATCCTTTCAAAGCAAAAACAAAAACTAATTTTTTAAAGAAATACAAGAAAATATAGATAAAAAAGGAGGGGCAGAGTGAGTAAATAAAATCTACGTAGATGAAGAGAGTATAAAAGAAATGTAAATAAATACCAATTTTAGCTATTTCCTGTTTCCACATGACAAAATATAAGAATTTTTTGGTAGAAACTATGCTCTAATAGGTGTTTGACTAATGTATTTAAAATATATTTATTATAAAGTATTATGTCTTATAAAATGCTTAATTTTATTTTAAAGTATATTTTTAAAATATTTGAATAAAATAAAATCATAAAAATTATAAAATATTAACAATGCTAATTTTATTACTAACATAGTTTGTATTATAAGAGAGCATATTAGAATTTTAATTTTTTTTTTTTAAAATAATTTATAAGACCTTACCATCTTAATTTTGAAAGTTTATCTTTTCTTTTCAAATTCTACTAAACTTTATAACATTTGATAAGATATTTTTAAAAGTTTATAAATTTACTCAAACACTCTCTAACTATAACTCAGATAAATAGTTGGTGGCGGTTTTTCAATATAAAGGTGCAAATATAAATAAATAAATATATATATATATATTTAAATGGTTATTCAATTTGGTTGCAATAGGTTACGATATCAATTTAATAGTGTAATTTATTAGTATGTATTGCCCTGGATTTATTATTTATTTTTAAGTGGTCATAAAAGATGTTCTCATTTTGTAATAATTTCTTTAAGATTATTAATTAAACTTATAAAATGTAATAATATTCTTAAATTCTAAAATATATAATGATGGTGTACCGGTACCTAAAAATAGGGCTGTCAACGGGTTGGGTTTGGATCAGATATGCAATATCCGAATTCGAATCCGATTAACAAAATTTATATCCGAGTCCGACCCGAAATCCGATAGGATATTTGTTAATCAGTGCCATATCCGAATCCGATGGATATCTGAAATCCGGTTAAAAAATTCGATCCGATTTCATTTTTTTTCTTTCTTTTTTTTTTTCCTTTTAAATTTTATAAAAATATTGTATTTATAAAGTAAATATATGTCATATTTGAATTTTTAACAACTTTTTATTATATATTAGTCAAAAAGTTAAATATTTGAATATTAAAGTCATTTTTCACATTATATTAATGTATAGATAAACTATTATATGTTATTATATTTGATATTTTATCAATATCCATCTTATTTTTTAGGTTAAAAAACTCAATATTAATAGTATAATATAGATGTTAATATAGATATTAGGTCAATATAATATATAAATTTTATTTTAAAATGTTATTAATATTATATATAAGAGTATTAATTTAATAAAAAATATTAAAGTTCAGATTCGGATCTTTAACGGATCGGATTGCTTAATTCCATATCCGATCCACTTATTTCGGATTTTGAATATTTATAATCGGATCTGATCCATAGAATATTTTAATCGAAAAAAAAAATCTTAAAATTCAGATCGAATTCGGACTAAAATCCGATCCATTGACAGCCCTACCTAAAAATATGTTTAACTTAGTCGATGCCCAAGAAACAGCCCACAAACATTTATAGGAGTTTTACAAGAAATGGGCCCGTATTATGCTGGCCCAATAACGCCATTTTACCAACAAACCTCACAAATTTTGAAGGACCCGCGCAGTTTTAAAGCGGGTTGGATCCGACTAGCCTCACTATAGCTATCAATGGATCGAATTTTAATTCGAGTTTGATTCAAATTTAATTTGAATTTTAGAATTTTTATACGATTAAAATATTTAATGGATCATATTCAATTATAAATATCCGTAATTTTAAATAAGTGGATTAGATACGGAATTAAGCAATTTGATCCGTTGAATATACGAATCTAAACTTTAATAATTTTTTATTAAATTAATACTCATATATATATAATATTAATAAATATTTTAAAATTAAATTTATGTATTATATAAACCTAATATATATTTTAACTTTTATAGTATGCTATTAATATTGAGTCTTTAGCCTCAAAAGTAAGAGGAATACTAGTAAAATATCATATTCAATAATGTATAATAGTTCATTTATACATTAATATAATGTGAAATAGGGATTTAGTGTTCAAATATTTAACTTTTAGACTATTATATAAAAAAATTGTTAAAAAGTCAAATATAGCATAAATTTACTTCATAAATACAACATCTTTATATAATTCAAAAGGAAAAAATGAAAGAAAGAAGACATTTTAAATCGAATCGAATTTTCTTATGAAATTTTGAATATCTATTAGATTCAGATATAATAATGATTAACAAATATCTTATCAGATATGGGGTTGGATTCATACATATATCTTGATAATTCACAGCCTTACGCCCCACCCAGTGTTCGAAAAATCAGATCGTTCATTGAACCGAAAAACTTACTGATTTACAATTTACTGGTTCAACCGTTGGTTGGACCATAATTGAACTGCAATTGAACCGTAACGTTATAATTATGTTATATATATATTATTTAAAAATTAATAAAATGCCAAAATATAAAACATAAAGAGTTTAAGTGATATTCTTTAACTAATATTAGGCTATTTTGACTTTTAACTTGTACCATAGCCTTTAACTTTAGTACTTAGGCCAAACACACACACACACACAAAATCATTAAAAAAATAAAAAAACCGTTCTAGTTCTAGTGAACCGCCGCCAGTTCAACGGTCGAACCATTCAAGACTATACGATTTTCTTAAAATTGTTCATTTTTTTGTTTTTTTTTTTTTCGATTTTTTGAAAAAATTAGACCGGGCCACTGGTCAGTGGACGGACACCGGCCGGTTCGATTCAGTTTTTTAATCGATGGCCCCACCCAATCAGCGATCTAGTTCGATCCTAACCAACCATTCAATCTAGCAAGAAGCGTCCAAACTGCCTCATGTATGCTTTCCTTATTTGAAGTATAGCACCAGTATGATTACTCTAATTGACCTTATTTTTAAGATATACACATATTTATTCTCATATTTCAGTTGACCCTTAAAGACCTTATTGTCGTTGTTGACTCATAAACTCTAATAGGGAGTTTGGTTGTGTTTTTAATTTTTAATATTTTTAAAATTTAAAAAGTCAGTTAGAATAAATAAATTGAAAATAAATTTGTATTTTGAGATAAAAATAAATTAAAATATTGATAAAAATGATGATAAGTTATTGATAATTCATTTTAAAATAATAACAACAGTTGAAAATAGAAATAAATAATAACCAAACTACCCCTAGGGCTATCTGAAAGACTTGAGACTCCAAATTGATATTAGGTCAAAGGATCACTCCCAATGCTACACCAATATAAAATGATTTTCATTCTTGTAACTTTTAACTCATATAAAAATAATAATTAAACTAAAAGCTTATCTCTAAGAAATATACAAAAAAATAGAAAGGAAAAAAAAAAGAAAATATAAGGAAAATAGGTCCTAAGTAAAGTTTGTAGTAGTAAGTATTACCTACCGTCGGGCACGTGAGATTACGCTGTATAGTCTCCCAGTGAACTTTAAGATGCTGACGCAAACACGGCAGGGTCTCGTAGCTTCTCACGAGATCTGATCAGATGTATCGGTCTCACGGAACCTGGACTGGGACAACCAATGGCAGCGATCCTTTTAATTTATGACATTTTTCTTGCTAACCTCTTGCGGTCCCATGTGGCTGCTCCGACCAATCAAATTGCAGCTTCTCCGTAAAATTTAACTCTACATGTAATCCTATCATTGCTTTGGCGTCCAATTGCTTAATTGGACTAGCAACAACAATACGCACAGTATAATAGACCCATTTAAGGGACCGTTTGGTTTAGCTTATCCTAATCCAGAAATTTTTATAAGAACCACTGGTAATGTATTATTTGGTAATTTTAAATGGTATATTAAAATTTTTTCCAATTTAAAATATTTAATTAGTAATTAATTACCAACGGATCAAGACAATAATACCTTATATCGCGGCATAATGATAAGTTCCTATATTTGTAGGGATGGCAATAGGTTCGTGCAAGACCTGGACTCATCTCGGACCCACCATAAATGGATCTTGTGGCGGGGGCTCGAGTTTCAATCTTCAAATCTGGACCCGCTCCAGACCCCCCCCCCGCTTGATATTATATATATTAATTTTATTTATCGTGTGTATATTTTATGTGGTATGTATTCATATATATATATATATATGAAAAAATATGAATATTATATATATATATTTTATATAAAAATAATAATATTGTCATGATAATTAACTTATACATTCAATATGTATATATAAGTAATAATAATGTTTGTAATTTATCATTTTTCAAATTCTAAAACATGCATATATAAATATTTAAATAATAATTTTTTTGTTAATAATATTATTTTCTCATATTATGAAGTTATGTTGATGTTATTTTTTTTGAAGAAATAATTTTAATTTTTTAATATATTTTAAATGGGTTTAACGGGTCCAACCCACTAAATAAGGGTATGAGGCGGAATTGGTCTCAGTTCATAAAAATCTTGATGGGATGAGTATCGAGTTTTGTCTAACCTGTCCAAGACTCGATCCATTGTTATCCCTATTTCAATATTTACAATCCTTTTCTTTTTTTTTGGGTGGCTCTCAATTGGGTGGTATTTACCTTTTCGAACTATTTTCTTGCATTTTCAACAATTTAGTCGTTTTCTGTCTTCTTGAAGCGGCATTTATCTAATTTATTCATATAAGTATCTTATTTGAAAATATTATATGATTTTATATGCAATTTAACTTTTTGTGCAAGTCAAATTTAGTAAAAAGATCTTATGGATTGACTAATAATAGTAACTAATGATTGCCATACAAGATTTAATTAAATCTCAATTCAACATTTAAAAGAAAATTATGGTTGTATTTGGTTATGTTTTTTGTTTAATTTAATTATGTGTTTTGGAATAATGAATTATTGGAGAATATGAAAGTTACTTTTTAGTGTATTTGTTTATGTTTTGGGGGAAAATATTTTTTATTGTAGCAGTTAAATCAATAATTTTTAGTTGAATTTTTTGGGTGAAAATAAAATTGAGTAATTATTTTAATGTTAGAATAATAATAAAAAACTATATAATATATGTATGTATATATTAGAAAATGCTTGTTTTGAAAGAAAAAATAAAGATATATTTGATTATATTTTTTCAAAATAATATTGTTCCAGAGAAACATAACCAAACAAAGCCTATCATTTTATCTCAAAATTTAACGCAGACCAAACAGGGCTTATGTCATTTTGATTCACCGGACCTAGACTCTTCGTACATTAGATCCAGATCCTGCGGCTGAGAACTTACACGCCGGCCCCACCGTTGGATTGGCCGATTGCCGACATTTTGCGGCTCAGATTTTCCAATTGAAGGTGGAAAAATGGGAAAAGCTATCTCACACGGGTCTATAAATAAAAAACCAGCGGCCCGGTTTTACTCCTCTCACGAGCCCCGCTCTCTCTCTCTAGAAAAAGTTTAGTACACTATCTGTGTCTATATCTATACTCTGGTTGGAGTTTGGAGACTTCGGGGAGCTTTTTCTCTTAGCTGCTGGCGCTTTAGATTCAAGGCTCTGCCGCTTAATCAGTCAAAACTTATGTACTCTGGGGTTTGAAAATACTGTATTTTCTTCATTTTTATCCGTTTATTTGTCTATTTATATCGGTTTGAGCTTGGAGTTGTGAGTTCTCGATCTAGGGTTCCCTTTTTGGGTCCGGTGTGAGTTGTAATTTGTCTACTGTAAGTTCGTATTTGTTATTTATATATATAAGTTGTATACTTCTCCTCTGAGGCGGACTTTTGCTGCTGGATTGTTGCTCTTGTGGAATTTTGAGGATTGGATTTGTATCAAGGTAATTGTACTTGGGTTTCACTTTTAATTAGTGGTGAATTTGTTAGCTGTTCTTGCAGTTGAGATTTTAAGTTAGTTTGATGCGAGATGTGATGAGAGACTGGATAAATGGGGTGTTTCTGAGGGTTGGGGGATAAGAATTGGGTTTTTTAATGAGTATGATAAGGTTTAATTGGATTTGTAAATAAAAAAGGTACAGGCTTGGTTCATTTCATTAATTCTCTTGGTGAAAACTGTTACAAAGTTAAGAAATCATCTGTAAAATAGTAGCATACAAGTTTATGGATATGAACTCTTGCAAGGTTATCATCTTCTAGTAATATAAGAGATTGGCAAGGCCATGAATGCAAATTTTTCCGCAATGCTTTATGCAGAGACCATTCATTCCCCTAGTGGGTAAAGGGATTCTGAATAAGTGGGCAGAGTTGTATAATGATGGCTAAGAAGGATAGATTTCCGCCAGGGTATTCTGCTAGTTTTGCTCCTCATTGTGAATCTGAAGGATCAGGTAGCTCAGGGCGCATTGATTCTGCTGAGGATTCTTCTGCACCCATGAGAAAATGGATCGATTTGAACTCTGCATCAAGGGATGGTTTTGCTGTACCGATACAAATTATCCCATTGTCCAAATTGTCTTCATTTGAGAGGAAGAGTTTGGTACTTCGCTTGACATCTGAGCTTGAGCAGATTCGACTTCTTCAAAATAAAGTTGAGTCTCAGAAGAAAAAAACTGTAACTGCTGTTACAAAGTCATCTTCTAGTGATATACTCAGCTGTAGTAATGCACAACAGAAGGGGCTGCAAGCAGGCAACGGGAAGAAACCCTCTGGAGGGTCCGGGCCAGGAAAAAAAGGGCGTGGTTGGAATCGAGGCATCACTGGAAGGTTTGAGTCAGCAAACCAGAATATGCGCACTAATGCTAATGTGGGATTGCTTAAGCAGTGCGAGAGTTTGTTGAAGAAGTTGATGTCTCAGCAATATGCTTGGGTGTTCAATGCACCTGTTGATGCAGTAAAACTGAACATTCCTGATTATTTTGATGTTATTAAAAACCCTATGGATCTGGGAACCATAAAGAGTAAACTCACATCAGTGAAGTATTCAACCCCTTTGGACTTTCTAGCTGATGTTAGGCTCACTTTTACCAATGCAAAGACCTATAATCCACCTGGGACTGATGTCCACATCATTGCTGATACATTGAGTCAGTTTTTTGAATTGAGATGGAAAGCTTTAGAGAAAAAACTTATAGCTAGCACTTCCCAGTCGCTACCTGAAAAATCAGAGATTATTGAGGAAACTGAAACAGCTAAGTCATTGGCCCCCTCAAAAAAAAGGAAGCTTAGTCCAACACGTCATGAAGAGATACAAGAACCTACTAAACGGAAGATGACAGACGAAGAGAAGCATAAATTAAGCAGTGAATTGGAAGATTTGCTTGGGGATCTGCCTGATAGTATTGTCGACTTTTTGAAAGCCCAAACTTCAAATGCAGGTGATGGCGGAGAGGATGAGATTGAAATTGATATTGATGATCTTACCGATGACACCCTGTTTACCTTACGGAAGCTTTTAGATGACCACTTGCTAGAGAAACAGAAGAGCCTTGTCAAATCTGAAGCCTGTGAGATTGAGGTACTTTATCATTTTAACCTGCATTCTTGTCTTTATAGTGAAAACCCCATGGGCGGTGGGCCCGTACGGTTCGGTATGTGATCGCATTAAAACTGAGTATGTTGTTCTTCCTCTGTTTCAGATGCCAAATGTATCAGGGCTTAGCAATTCTTCATTGCAAGTTGATAAAGGTTCTAATTCTTGAAATTCCTTTCTATGTTGTAGTGTTATTTTTTCTGCAGTTCATACAGTACCTAACCTATGTTGGTTCTGTTCTATTGACAACTTTTAGGAAACAATCCTGTTGATGAGGATGTTGATATTGGAGGAAATGAGGCTCCGGTCACCAGCTATCCTCCAGTTTTGATTGATAAAGACGCAGGGGGAGGAGCTGAGGAATGTAATGAAGCAGGTTCATCTTAATACATGGATACTAACTTATATATTTGTTAATATGTCCAATCATTGAGGCTCTTCTTCGAAAAGCTGTTCGGTACATTATTTTTGTAGCTTTACTTTACAAGAATTTAAATTTTACTTTACATTATTTTGGTTGATTTGTCTTGTTCGCTTTGTGCATGTTATGTAGAACTTTTTCTGAATATACTGTGGCGGACACTAACTTAACCATTATACATGCACACCTGGCCCTAACCCTTTATGATGATCTCTAGAGTTTGAGGCACATATGCACAGAAAATCTTTTCACCTTGAAACACATTCATGACCAATGCTTATTTTGAAGATCTGTGGAAAAGTAAACCTGTAAGTAGGGTATCTAGATAAAATGGTGAGGGTTTGTGTAAACCTAGATTAGCAGATTGGTGGGCTGGAGATGCTTTTTTGTATTTACGTTTTTCATTGTTGTATAGTTTATTAAGGAATGTTAAGCCACACTCAGCGGAGCTGATACTTGGAAATAATTTCTTACTTTTGGTTCACTAGTGGAAGATTAAAGCTCTTGTATTTGTTTTCAGAGCTTAAAGAAATGCACTTCTTTTCCCCCTTTTTTCTTTTATGTTACTCGTCTTTCCTACTAAAATCTGAATTCCTTTTTGTCACGTACATGCATTCATAATGCGGTGTTTTGGTGACACCTTCACAGCCACTCTGGAAGCAGAGAGGGATTTGGGACCTTGGGGTTTACTTGGTTCTGTATTAATAAAATTTCGTCTTTCCATATTTATTTGTGACTTTTCTTGTAACGCTGTAAATTATGGCATGTGATACTTGCACATGTATGTGAAAATTAATTGCTTGGTCTTCTCCCAACCTCTCAATTTGCAATCTTAAAGAAGGGTGAATGGTAACAGAATGAGATTGATGTATGATGGTGGTGTTCGATGTGACATTTTTTATATCTGAAATATTGATGTAATTGTTGCAAGGGCTATTGTGGTCGAGAGCTGATTTTTACCACCCCCTCTCAGTTTTGCTAATCTAACTTTGATGTCATAATTTTTCTTATTGTTCGGGAAAGTTATCTAGCATGGGCATATTGTTTACTCGTATCATAACCATCCCTATTTGAAGTAATTGTTACAAGGGACATTGTGGTTCCTGATAAATTTTCGGTAGGGTTCTACTGTTGTAGTTTCTAAAGAAATTTCTCATTTCTTTCAACACTCTTATCTACCATAGCCACTGTCTAGATGTGAAGGTTTGGAATCATAATATGGTAGAATCATTACTATTGGAAGTTGGAGAAATTACTGCCAGGGATATTGTTGTACCTGATGAATTTTGGCCAAGTTTTTAATTTTGTGACTTCTAGATCATAATCTTATTTCTTTTTGAACTTCATCAACCATGGGCATCTTGTCTAAATATGTGATTTTGAAACCATAACCATCCCAAATTTATTAATATTGCTTTCTATATATATATAATAATCAAGATTATTTGAGTGCAATAGGCCTTTTGGTAGTTCCAAGCATTTCTTAAATCTGGTGGTTGTAACTTTCTTCACATAGTTTGGATTCTCTCTCTATTTTTGACATGTAAAAAGCTGTCTATATTTTAGGGCTCATCAAGAATGTTTCCTCCTATTTTTTGTATGACTCGCAGCTTATTCTGCCAATTTTACTGATGTTATTAAATCTTGCAAGGTCCGGAGTCTGATAGAGGATCTGAATGCTCCAAAGGTTCTTCAGCTGTAAAGCAAGTGCAGGTACGCCTGACAGGGGTTCTCTCCCCCCCACCCCCCCCCCCCCCCCCCCCCCCCCTTTTTTTTTTTGTTTGTTTGTTTGCCGGGGGGGGGGGGGGGGGTTGTTGTGGTTGACATTTCGTGTTTCCTCAAATCATTTCTTAGTAAATTGATTAGTTGCTGCCAGTTGGATCTGCTAGAAGTTTTACATAATTGATTTTACAGGATGGTAATGGTCAGGTAGGAGATTCAGATAAAAGGGGTGATGCCGACGAGCTGGTTGACGGACATCGTAAGTGTTCCTTATTTGCCTGTTTATTTGAATGTTCTGGAAATCAGCTGAAGAGATTAGTTTGCTTTCTTTCATGCAATTGTTTTTGAGCGCCATATTTCAATTTTTTTTATTGGAGTTCGGTTGATGAGGAAATGTCTGCTTGAAAGTGGGGACATTTGTTTCCGTTGGAAGTTGTCTCACATGTTTGATGAGGAAGAAATTTTATTTGGATCCCTACCTTTTCTGAAGTTGTGGCCTTCTATATTGTAATTTCAGTGCCATAAAATATTAATTGTCTGATTTGGAATTCAGTTTAAATTTCTCTGAACTTTCAAATACAAACTGCATTGATAAGTGATGTTCTTAATAAAATTTTGTTCCACATCACTTGTTGGGACCTTTGCATGAGATCCATACATTCCTATTGCAATATCATTTTGGATTGTTGCATGCATCGCTTACACCTGCCATTCTGCTACGGTATTCTCTATTAAGGAAGTTATTTTGAGATGGTAATTGCAGGCTGTCGAGTGTTTCAGTGCTAGGCTTAGCAGGGGGCTCATTGGCTTGTATGTAATGGCCATTTAACGGCATGTTAGTGTTTGAGGATCAGTGGGTGTCAGTGGCTTGGATGTATAACCATTTGATAATTCACTTTGTGCTGGTGTTAAAACTCGAGGCCCCAGCACTTTAAAAACCCCTATCCCCACCATAAAAAGAAAAATGGAACAGAACATGAGAAACTTGGCAGAAAGAGAAATTGACTTTATATGGTTCATTTGTTTTTATGTTTCACTGGCTTCTGTATAATTGGGAGCTGGTTTATGACCAAGTTCCCCAAGATTTATGATTTGAGTTTTTAGTGTATTTTACTATCAAGAAGAAATTCGATCACCAATTGCTTCTGTGATTACATAAGAGGCTCTTTTGTAGATTGTCCATTAATTACTATTCCCTTGATTTTTGATATTCTACAAATGGATAAATTGCTTATCAGTTATACTCTGGTTTTCTACAGCATCTGGTAGTGGGTTGGACCAGCTTGAACAGGGTTCACAACTAAAGCGGTACTCGAGCGATTCCGATGGTCAGCTAGATGGTAAGAATCAGAAATGATGAATTGGCTGTCTTAAATATTTGCCATTCCTTACCAGTTGTCATTATTGGACATCTCAGGGGATAATGCACAAACTGAGCGGCAGGTCTCCCCCGACAAGCTGTATAGGGCCGCTTTCTTGAAGACCCGATTCCTAGATACAATCTTAAAAGCTCGAGAAAAGACACTAAGTCAGGTTGGTTATATTTAGTTCACACCTAAAATCTCCTGCCTTGATTGATCTTCTCATGGACTCTGCCAATAATTGTGGTTCTTTTGATCCTACACCTGTCAGGATGATAAAACAGATCCAGAGAAACTCCGACGTGAAAGAGAGGAACTTGAGATGCATAAAAAGAGAGGTTGTTAAAATATGCATGTATTTCTTCTTGATAGTTTTGGTCGATGAAATCATTTCCAGGTAAAAAACACTTAAAAATTTGTTATCAATTGAGCAGAGAAGGCTAGGTTGCAAGCAGAAGCTAAAGCTGCAGAAGATGCTCGAAGGAGAGCCGAAGCTGTAGCTGCAGCTGAAGAAAAAAGGAGGAGAGAACTTGAGAGAGAAGCAGCCCGAGAAGCATTGCTTAAGGTTGGTTGAATTTTGATGTCATACTTAGTTACAGCATTTGTCCTTCTCTGTTTTTCTCCCCCTTGGACCTTACCTGGAACTTCTGTTCTTAGATGGAGAAGACGGTTGAAATCAATGAAAACTCACGGTTTCTTGAAGATCTGGAAATGCTGAGGGCTGCTGCTCCTGAGCAATTACCTAGTTCTGTAGATGAGACCAGTCCAGATCACTCACAGGATGGCTTCGGGAGTTTTAAATTTGGAGGCAGTAATCCCTTAGAACAGCTTGGATTGTACATGAAAGCGGATGAGGAGGACGAGGAAGGCGAACCGAGCCTTCCAAAAGTTATGGATGATGTGGAGGAAGGGGAAATTGATTAGGCTCAATTTCCAGCCACCACTACTGTTTTAAAGCAAGAAGATGAAGGCGAAGTGGATGCATAAAAATGCTGGCAATAGACTTTACATAGTTGGGGGTGCAAATCAAAAGCAAAAAGAAATGAAGAAAGTATTTGAAAAAAGAAAAAAATTAGAGAGAAAAAAAAAAGAAAAAAAAAAAGAAATTGCACAATATTTGTCTGAGATCTGACTCCTTTGTGTGCGTGTGTGGTGTAATAGTGTTCTCACTTGCCTGCATCAGCATTAGTCAATATAGAAAGCTATTTCAGTAGAGTTAATGATATACATATGGGTTCTACTTTTGGGTTTTGTAGGGGCTTTGTTGTATGTATAATTGAAGATATATTTGTTGTAGTTCTATACCAGTTGGTGTGAGAGATAAACCCAAAAGTGCAAGTAGTTCACCCCCCAATATAGCTGTTAATAATTGTGCCATAGTGTGTATATTGTAGCTATAATGTATGATAGCTTTGAAGATTCTAGTAAAGGTGTGTCATTTTCTACCCAGAAGGGGTCTGGATGCTTTTGTAGACCTGAAAAGTAAACTATCCTCATGCTCAAAAGTCTATTTTCCAGCTGCATTCCCCAAATCTGCTGAATTCGGGATCTTTACCTTTTGCCCATAAGCATTCTAATGAGAATTTAGCTGGATTTCATGGTATAAAGGTATTTGTTGACTTTGGAATGCCCTCTCAGCATCTAAAAAAATACGTTTTTTGTCTCTTCGTTGTATTTTGTTTTTGTATTTATTTTTTTGAATGCTGAGGAAGAATCCCAGTGGGATACGGAGGGGAAGTTTCGGTTGGATTATAAATCAAGATTATGATTAGATGGATTTGAGTGTGGCTCAAATATCTTGATTAGCTGGATTTGAGTCTGATTAGGGGAAATTTTTATCTGATTTGACTTCGACATTTTTAATTCTTCAAGTCAAGGACAACGATTGGATTGATGTGGGAATCACAATTAGGTATGTGGGAATCACAATTACGTAAAGTAAAAAGAAACACAAATAGTAAATAAGAAATTCAATAGAAAACAATATCTAAATAAGAACAAATCAGGTACAAGTGAGTGGTTAATGATATCTTTTATATGGAACGAAGTTTGAAATTTGAATCCTAATAAATCTGTTAAAAAAAAAAAAAAAGAGGGAAGGTCTGCAACTTGTACTAGGAGTGATTGGGATAACATTTATTGTGCTGTTTTCCAGTCTGCCATGACAATGAAAAGAAGCAACCTTTACCTAGTTCTTGACGACCTCAAGAACCTCAGCTCCTAGGAAACTACGGAATCTGCAGCCACCAACTTTCCACCAAACGGTGCCCTCCGCCACCTCCGCCACACCCACCGCCTTTTTTCTTTTCTGTAACACCAATATATATAGTTGTGTACAGCCCAAAATCTATATATTCGTATAACACGAGAGACTTTTCAACTGCCCCAACTACGACGCTTGATTCTTCCTCTTATAGCTTCACAGTTTTTCTGATTTTGTCAAGAATTCTTAAGCCCATATTACCCATTTATATTTGAATCCAATTAAGTATTCTCAAATCCAAGTAATGGATATCCCGACTCTGAATTTTCTACCAATCTCGAAGCCCCTTCCTCTGTTTTTCACCGGTTATTTCATCCTATACCTCATTGCTTATTTCATCCTTTTCCGGAACTGGGCCAGGAAGCTCAGGCCCGAAGCTTCGAGCTGCGCCATATCTCTGGCTCACGGCACCCCCGCAGTGTTCTTGGCCATTAGCGCCATTCTTGCCGACCCGGCCCGGGATTTCCACTCGCCCAACACGCCGCTCCAAAATGTCGTCCTGGATTACAGCATTGCTTATTTCTTGATGGATCTTCTCCATTACTTAATATTTTACCCGAGTGACATTCTCTTCATCGGTCACCATTTGGCTACTCTCTTCGTGTTCTTGACCTGCCGCTACGTGGTTTATCATGGGGCCTTCGCGATTCTTGTGCTTTTGGTTTTGGCGGAGGTGACGAGCTTGTGCCAGAATGTGTGGACTCTCGCCAGTGCGAGGAGATCGGATGTGAAATTTGCAGCCAAAGTGTATGATTTCCTGTCCCCTCCGTTTTATGCTTTGTACTCCATCGTCAGGGGTTTCTTGGGGCCTTATTTTGTGTACCGAATGTTTGCGTTTTACTTGAGTGGTGCTGCGGACAATGTGATACCGAAATGGGTATGGATTTCGTGGGTCTTCGTTGTTGTGATGGCGATTTCGGTTAGTATACTTTGGATTTCGAATCTTTGGATTGAGTTGTATAGAGAAAGGAAGAAGCAAGTTGAGAAGAAAGTTAGATAGAAGCTAAAAATGAATAAATTTAGTTTTTTTTTTTTTTTAAGGTGTTTAATTCTTCCATATTGTATTCTATGAAGTATGATAAGTTATATGAATGCAAATTCATTGTTGTTCTGTTCTTGCAATAAAGAATGTGATGAATTTGCTTTCTGATGGATGATTATGTTCAAATTTGTATACGTTGTGATGAATTTGCTTTCTGATTGATGATTATGTTCAAATGTGTATACATTTTAAGCTTTCCATGGATGAATATATTGTGTTACCTGTGCTTCTCGAGATTAGTGGTTATTTTGCATTTTTGCTGATGATATTCATTCAGCTGAAGTAGTAAATATTCAATGGTAACTGTTTCTTGATTTTTCGATATAGAATTGGATAACCAGAAACTATCTTTTCTGTCTGTTGTTGGCAATTCAACTTAAAATATTCGAATTGATTGCAACTACTCTGTAATATTTCTGGTTTGGTGGCCTGATACGGAGACTATTGAATTTTTTATATCAATAAGTCATATTCTGGTAGGCAATGGAACTATTTTCTTGTTAAGAGTAGGTACAAACTTATTCTTTTAGAGCAAATGACCTAATAGTATCTGTATTTGTGCCCTTCCTTGTTGTTTCTATTACCTGTTGGATGTTTTGTTTTTTTGCTACTTGCAGTGGACTAAAAACAGTTAGTTCTACAATCACACATCATACAAGAATTTTGTCATAAGATACTCTATAGATTTTAAGATGTGTTTTTTGTTTGCCACATTAACAATATCTAAGCAAGATAATGGTTCCTGGCATGCTTTTCATGAAGCTACTAGCAAAGCAATTGAATTTTATTTGATAAAACCAGAGATTTTCTTTTTATGTATGCGAAGTCCTTTCTCTTTTGATAGATTATTCTGTAGTTACTCATATTCTGTGCCCATCCGTTCTGCTATAGGTTTATAGCATAATTATATTTTGAAGAATGTGTACTATTTCCTTTTCTCATCTTGACTTTCCAGAACTAGTTGGAATTGCACCTGGATTCTGTTATGAATTGGCTGAAAGAGAACTTAGATGCATAGAATTCCAATATACGAATGTCGGGTTTAAGAGGGTATATAGAGAAGTTCAATACCATGTTGTTTAGTTCTATCTTCTGAGGTTTGGTATTGCAAATTTTGACAGCAATTTTTGTCCTTCAGTGAGCTTTTGATGCCATTTTCATAAATATAAGACCCATCTAATCAATACCTTAAAGTGTTCTGTAAACAAAGCCAGATAAATTCACAAAGAGAATCATATGAAAAGTAACAGATAAGAAAGAAGCCCAGTTTCTCTGTGTCAATGAGAGAGTACATTCTTCTCAGGCTGGACTTCTTGTTTGCTTCCAACCAGTCTAGTCTGTCACTGTTCTTATTCCACTTTAACAGTCTGTGATGCTATAGCAGCAGCATTGTGTTTTTAATCAGTGGTGACAGATGCTTAAGAGTAAAATTTGTAGTCCTTTGCCTGCAGTATTATATTTCTTAGCCCACCAATTGGTGACAATATCATCAATAGGAGGCCAAGAATGATGCAAATCTGAAATACAACAAGTAGAGGAAGCAGATTGGTTATAATATGCATGATAAATCCTGTAATAATACAAGAAATTTGTGCTTTACATACCCAATTGGTGAACCAAGATAAGCCAAATTTTCTTGGTTTGTAGATTGCAAGCCACATGACACAGGGAAGCTGAAACAAATGGGTTGCATTTTATTTGTTGAAGCTTTATTGGCACTAAAAACAGTATTGAGAATCAAGTTTACAGAATGACTTACAAAGTATGTTGTTGGGGCAAAGGCAAACCCTCCAAAAAATCCCAGCAGACCCCCAAAGAATGGGAAAGTTATCGCAATGAACATAGTACATGCTGAAAAATCATAGATTGTTAAGATATGCTTTATGTTTTACAACTTTTCTACCATGAAATTTGATTAGTTGCAAATAATTTGGTGGGCGATTAGGAATACTAACCCACATATATGTTTCGTGAGATAAAACGTAGTGTGATGCTGGGCTTGAAGCGCAGCTTTTTCACTAGTACAGTTTCAATCATGTCAAAAACCGGCATGGCATAAATCTGCCCAAAACCAGGATTGATTGTAAGAAAAAGAAAATGATTTAGTCAGCTCTAGGATAAGCTAGAGCAAACAAGTTAGAGAAACTGAACCTGATAGCTTCCAATAACATGGATGACCACAAACATGTTAGCTGCTGCTATGAGCCATGCAGGTTTCTCCAGTGAGAGAAGGATGTTGTCCTGCACTTGGTTCCCAAACATCCGGTAGCCGATTAGGGCAACAGGGAAGTAGCATAATGCAACAATGAAGTAGGCAACAAGAACTCCTTTCCACATGGGCTTCTTGGAAGGCTTCTCTGGGGTTGAAGGGATCGTTGCCTGAATCTCCAACACCACATTGTGACCGGCATAGGCAAATGCCACATCCCCCAAGGCAGTGAAGAAGTCAAAAACTGTTCCAGCTGTGCTGCTGGCCGGATAGCCATATTCAACTCCCTCTTGCATACCCTTGTGGAGAGAGGCTGTCCAAGCAATTGTGGAGTAACTGCATATTTGGTAAGACTTATCACTGACTTCTATTGTTGTTTGTTTTTCTTAAAAGTAATCTTCTAGTCTCTTTAATCTTACGGTATGTTTAAACTTACTGAAAACTTACGTTAAAGACATGACAGCTGCAGCCAAAGATACGCCCGAGATGGAGTTGAAGTTTGGAAGATGGGAGAGGACGAAATGGACTGAGGCAAATATCATTATGAAGTAAGTAGTTTTGATGTGTTTGCAACTTCCACACACGGTTTCATGGAATTTCTTCAGTGATTTGCCTCCAGTAACCATGTATACTATGTTGACACCAACTTCAACGATCAGTTGTTGGGGTACCACGATGTAAAGACCGAGCTTTTCACCGAATGCATGCTGGCCGAGTTCATGGTATCTATCAAAACGTTTTCCAGGTACCATTTCATGCATCTCAACCATTTGCCACAAAGTGTATAAGGTGATGATCCATGATAGAATAAGAACAACAACCCCTGGTCCCCTAAATTCACATATAGCTATGGAATAAGGTATAGTTTTTAATGAGAGAACAATAGAGTTTTATCCTTTCATAAGTTGTTTTAGAATTTAAGGTTTCATACCATCCAAGAGCTGCCATGGCATAAGGGAGACTCAGGACACCAGCACCAACCATTGCCGTAACATTGTGAAAAGCTGAGTACCACCATTTTGCATTTCTGGAAGAGGTAATAGGAAGCCAGTCATCTATTGCCTTTTGTTCCACTGATCGGTAAGTGTCCTGTAATCAACAATAAGAAGAATTTTTTCAGATCATTTGGCTGCATTTGCAAAGTGAATTCAAGACACAATGTTCAGAAGGAAAATAAGATTGAGATATCTGAGAACAAATCTCTGTCAGAAGCTCTTAGAAAATTCACTGGATTCAAGATCTTGAGTCAGATCTTATTGTGGAAAAGAAAAAATGCATCCTTTGTGGAATCTGTGTTGGACGAGAGAAGGAGAGTACCTTAGCTGGGATGTAAGAGTTTGCATCGACCGGTGTTGAAGTGGGAAGAGAAGGGTTGTCATCAGTTGATGCCTTTGATGCCATGGCAATGCAGCACAGAAAATGCAAGAAAGATGAAGCAGGAGACTAACAGGTACCCTCTTATATTAAGACATTGTTAAAATTTATGATAAACTTTTGTCTGCCGTTTGGAATGAGAGAATCTACAAGAGCCTGCCGTAATGCTTCTTACACGAAACAAATGAAGCAAACAAGTCTTCCAGAGCCAAAGATACAATATTGTGCACTGGCATATGGGTGAATGTTGGTAACTACATTAAATTTGGAGGTGTCCTTATATGTCATAAGAGAAGCTGATAATTGAGTGGCTAGCTGGTTATAGGGAGTATCGTTATGTTTCAAGACCATTCATAGAGATTGCCACCACAGAGATGGATGCTGGCATTTTTTAAAGAGAAACCTGTATGCATTTTGTATGAGCCAAGCATTGATCTTTAGATCAAATCAAACTGATGGCATAGTTGAAGCACCAAGGTAGAGATAGAGCGTTTGGGGCAACGGTGCTCGGGAGCAGAGAGCCGGACGAAAACCTTGGGCCATGATGTTTTATTTTGCGCGAGGACAACACTTTATGCTGCAACGTCGAGTGCAGTGAATCTTTTTTTAAAGGGGGATCATTCCCAATTTTATCTGAGTACACTTCAATGGCCTTGAACCCATCCTCTATTTAGGGTTAGGATTGGTGCAACCGATGTTGCTTCGGTCGGTGCTGCATTTATTAGGGTTACAGGCCTGCGTAACTAAACCAAGCGAAAATTAAGATTGAAAATTTTGTACTACAGTCTGGAATTTAGTAGAATTTATTTTCCCTTTTACATTTGTGGACGTAAAGTCGAACTATGTTAAGTCTTGTCGATTTCATTTTCATAACACATGTAAGTGGAATTGAGCAACAGGGCTTCTCTGCTAATCAACATTTATCTTTCAATAGTTTGGCTGGCAGCAAACACTGGATAACAAAATAAGCAAAGTCCATTCAACTCAAATTTCCTTCTGAATTGCACATCAGTATATGAGTATATTCCAATTTTTTTAGTGATGATATTTTTCACTCACCAGAGGAATACAAGTTCAGGAAAGCAGTAAACATGTCTATACACACACTATAAATGCAGACAAATTTTGGAAGTTGTAAAAAGGCTGGAAGGGCTTCATATGCCTGAATCTGAATCCTTCCTTGTAAAACAATTCTTCTGAGATCATCAGAGCAACTCTGCTGATCAATCATTCCCAAGGACAAGATCAGATCTTCTTTTTCTTCATTTTTTTCTCTATATGAACTGCAGTGTTGTCCATCTCCTATGGGGAGATTAGTTGCTCATGAGTAGAACTTGTAGGTTTTTGCTTGTAGAATGATCTGCCTTAGCCCTCCAATAGGTGCTATAACCATCAAAAGGACTCCAAGGACAATGCAAATCTGAATTTTCACCAGCGCAAAAAGCTCGTTAGCTGATTTTTGTACAGAAAATTTTCAAGAATACATACCATTTTAAGCTGAACTTACCCAGTTAGTGAACCAAGACAGGCTGTATTTCCTTGGTTTGTAGATAGCAAGCCACATTATACAAGGAAGCTGAATAAAAAGTTCAACAGTTAGGTGGAATTCCAACAGAAGACAACCTGATCTATAGAATACAGATGACTATAAATAAGCAGCAGTTTGATATTCTTACAAAGTATGTGGTTGGGGCGAAAGCAAATCCTCCAAAGAATCCAAGAAGCCCACCGAAGAATGGGAAGGTAATGCCAACAAACATCGTAAATGCTGAAAATCAAACAAAATATGCAAATTCTTAACATGAAACACTTACAAATTGAGTTGCAAGAAAATGGAGCAGCAGACGTACCAACATAGATATTCCTTGAAACAAAGCGAAGATACCAAGTGGGCCTAAACCTTAGTTTCTTCACAAGAACAGTTTCAATCATGTCAAAAACCGGCATTGCATAGATCTGCATCAATCCATAGCAGACAGAATCATATGACTTGCTTCTTCGTATGAACAAATATATAAACAAGAAAGAACATGAGAAAAGAATTTCAGTTTTCACCTGATAACTTCCAATAACATGAATCACAACAAACATGTTAGCCATAGCAATAAGCCAAGCAGGTTTCTCTAGTGTCATGAGAATATTGTCATCAACTTTGTTTCCAAACATCCAGTATCCAATGAAAGCCACAGGGAAGTAGCACAATGCAACAACAATATAAGCAACAACAACTCCCCTCCACATAGGCACCTTTGATGGCTTCTCTGGCGTAGAAGGTATGGTGGCTTGAATTTCCAAGACGACATTGTGGCCGGCATAGGCAAAAGCCACATCTCCCAACGCACTGAAGAAGTTGAAAACCGTCCCAGCTGTAGTCGTAGCTTTATAGCCATACTCCACATTCGGTTGGACGCCCTTGTCGACTGAGGCCCCCCAAGCAATCGTAGAATAACTTCATACCACAAAATTGTTTTTCTTCATTACATGAAATCTTATGTGGGATTCATGAATTCGCGACAGAAGTTGATATATTTACCTCAAGGACATGACGGCTGCAGCCAAAGACACACCAGAGATGGAGTTGAAGTTGGGAAGATGGGAGAGTACAAAGTGGGCGGAGGCAAAGATCATGATGAAATAGGTAAGTTTGATGTCTTTGCAGTCTTTGCAGACTGTATTATGGAATTTTTGGAGCGACTTTCCTCCGGTAACCATGTACACTATATCCACTCCAACCTCAACGATTAGTTGCTGAGGCACAACGATATACAGGCCGAGCTTCTCGCCAAAGGCATGCTGTCCAAGTTCATGATACCTATCGAAACGCTTTCCCGGGACCATTTCATGCATCTCAACCATTTGCCACAATGTGTACAAAGTGATGATCCATGATATAACCATCACTGTCACTCCAGGACCCCTACAGAAGTACAAGAGGAAGAAATGAAAATCTTCGTTCTTTTATCGGATTTAACTATTTACTTAAAGAGTTTAAGGGAAATTTTTACCATCCTAGCTCGGACATGGCATAAGGTAGACTGAGGACTCCAGCTCCAACCATGGCTGTAACATTGTGAAAAGCTGAGTACCACCATTTTGCGTTTCTTGAAGAAGTGATTGGTAGCCAGGCATCAATCGCCTTCTCCTCAGCCGTTCGATGATCCCCCTACACATAATGTTCCAACAACTTGTCAAATTCTCCAGTCTCAGCAAGGAAATTATAATACACATTCAGTTTTCATGTTATATTTCTACATGATTGTGGTTCATATACTCTATAAACATTTGTAAAATTAAAATCTCCCTGTTATGGCATAATGCCGCATACCATTTGCAATTGGCACCAGAAAGGTTTTATGCATGAGACTATACTTGGTATGAAAATCAATCATCAAGAGTCAGGACAGAAGATATGGCTACTATGTTAAAACAAATATAAAGGAATCTTTGGTAGTGCCCCCCAAAACTTGGGGATGATGTTGATGAAAGTGTAGACATATTCTATTGTCCATGTTCAAAAAGGTAAAGATCTATACTTTAAGCATAAATCAAAAGGTAAAAATATCAATAGAAAATTCAAGTCAACTATTGTGAAGACTTAGATAAGATGTGGATTGTTAAGCGCCCGTTTGTTTTTGTTTTCAAAGGCACTTTTCATTTTTTTTTCTATAAATGAAAACAAAAAGTTATCAATTTCTCTCTTATTTTCACAAATATTATCATTTTCAACACGTTTTTCTAAACACGCTATTACATTTTCACTTCATGTTCACTTTTTATTTTCTCCTACTTACATTTGTACGACTTTTAATACAAAAACACTATATTTTTCAAATACAATTCATTTTCAACCCTACATAATTATTACATTTTAAACAAAACCTCCAAACAATATTTTATTTTCAAAAACATATTTATAACTAACTCTTCACTATTTTTTTTTTTTTTTCATCAAAAAATGAAAATAACTTCAAAAAATAAATCCAAACGACCCCAAAAGTCCATCCCACATGCTATCAAGTTTGAAAATCAGTGCAACTCTGTCCCTACCTTGCTAACAAAATCCATTGCAGCTGTCCTTAGCCAAAATTTATGGGACTAAAAGAACTTAAGGCCAAACATGGTAGTTGAATTAAGTGATGAAAAGAAGGCCGGATTCTAGCAGCCCCTAGAAAATTAATCTGCTAGTCTAATCTATTCTCTGCTTTAGAATAGTAAATTCCGACTAGTCAACTTAGATATCACGGGATTGGACAAAAGCCCTTCAGTTGGTTCAGATACAACTCCTCCTACTGCGGAAGATCGTATCTTCAAGAAGTTTGTTATGCTCAAAATTAACCAAGTGCCTGTTTGGTTTTGTTTTCAAACACTCTTTTCATTTTCTGTTGAAAATGAAAATAAAAAATTATTAACTTCTCTCTTAATTTTACAAATATTTTCATTCTCAAAATATTTACAAAACACACTATTACACTCTCTCTTCATTTTCACTTTTCATCGCTTTTCATTTTCTCCTACTCACATTTATATAACTTTTAATACAAAAACACTATATCCAAATACAATTCATTTTCAATTATATATAATCATTACATTTTAAATAAAACCTCCAAACATCATTTCATTTTTAAGTTCAAATTTATACTAACTTTTCACTATTTTTTTTTACCAAAAAAAAAAAAAATACTTCTACAAAACAAAACCAAACGGCCCCAAGAATTTGATGATTTCACAAGCCAATTTGAAAAAGCATTGCCAAAATAATAAATGAATGAGTGAATAAAGGAAAAAAGAACGTGGGAGCCATAAATGATGCAACTTTGTTGAAAAAATATCAAGTATGGACTCAAGTAAGACAAAAACTGTATTCAAAGCTTAGCATCATAGGTAGGTAACCCCATACATAGAAAACTAAGCTGTCTGTTTGCCGTAAGTTAAACGTCGTCCTGAAAATTGAACAGTTGACCAACTGTGCTTCATTGTGTGAATGTGTTCACAACTCCAAAATGGAGTGCTAGTTAATTTGTACCACTTGTAAAGTACTGCTATATTCTAAAGCTTTTCTCAATCTAATACAAACAAGAACAAGCTCATTCTTTGTAAAAAAGACAAAGGAGGAGACTACGAGTACTTTGTATCTACAAATCTTTGAGTCGAGTGGCCATTCGACCCACTGGTATAACCTGAGATCGGGTATTTTAACCTAACAAACTTTAAATTTTTAAAAGATTTTATAAGTAAAACTTGTGCTTAGTTTCAAGAACCCTTGTGGTAACGAATTCAAATACTGAAGTTTCAAGTTCTCACCATCTATAAAAGAAAAATGAATAAAGATTTTCTTGATGTCTTCCAAAAAAATCTCATACTTCTCACATTTTGTGAATAGTAAGGACATTAAGTAATATCAAAAATACATTTTTGGGAATCGTTATAACTTTATAAGTAAAAGTTGTATTTATTTTCAAGAACCCTTGTGGGGATGAATCCAAATACTGAAATTTCAAGTTCTCACCATCAATAGAAGAAAAACAAACAAAGATTTTTTCGATATCTTCCCAAAAAAATCCCATCGTGAATAATCAAGACATTAAGTAATATCGAAAATACATTTCGGGAATCGTTACAACTTTATGGCGTCATTTCACGAGCCCAAAACACATAAAGAACCCATAAAAATCGAGGAAATTAAGGCACAACCATGTAATAAAACGAAAAAAAGATCACAAAACACAAAAACATACATAAAGTTGTACGAGAAATGCTTAACATCAATGGTTTTTGAATGTAAAACAGCATCATTTCTGGATACTTACATCATTGTAGTAGCTCTTACCATCAGTGGCTTCAGTTCCCATGGCCTTCAACAGTTCAAAAAAAAAACCTAAACAAATGGAAAAACAAGTAAAGAAAATAAAAAAATAAAAAAAAACTGATGAAGAACTTGTATGAACCCTGGAAAATATCGAACACTCAACCCTTTTATACACGTAAATTTCCAGACCCAACTGTGGAAGAAACTTGTGAAAAATGATAAAGAAAGAGAGAAGGATTGAAAGTGACGTTTTTTTTTTTTACTTCAGAGAGTATTACCAAACAAAACTTAAGACAGTGAATGTATAGTTAACAAATAAAAAACAAAGACCTTCTGCGTTGTCTGTATTTTCCTATGAAAATTCCTCGAACCTTAACGTTTAAATTTCAACGCTTGAGCCGGCAATCATAAAGGTTGTCCTCAAGGATGAATTTTTTATTTTTATTTTTGAAACAAAAAAAGAAAAAGAAAAAATATATTTTCACACATGGTAACCAGGAAAAAAAAAAAAAAGGAAAAACAAATATTTTTCTACTATTAATATCTGTAAATTGATTGCAGAAATCCAGCTCATTGTAATAATTTTAATGATATTCCTCCAATTACCAATATTGACTCCAGTTGGAAGAAAATTACAGCTTAATCCAGTTGTATGCTATGTATATTAATTGATTTATGAGCATTAAATATATATATATATAATACTTGAATTATTTTACAAAATCTTCTAAAATCTTCGAATTATTATTCCTTAATTTATTTTCATATTTCGTAATTTTGAATTTTGAATTTTGGTTGTATTAATTATCACACACACACTGTGTGTGTGTGTGTAATAGAGTAATATGATTACGAATATATTTCATATTGTTAATTATTGCATATTAATTATTAATAGTAATGTAATATGTTACTAAGGCAATGTTTGTTTGTGTTTTTTGTTTGATTTTATTATGTATTTTGAGAGAATAAATTATTGAAAAATATTAAAGTTATTTTTGATATATTTGTTTATGCTTTGGGGAGGAAATATTTTTTTACTGTAGCAGTCAAATCAATATTTTTTTTGTTGGATATTTTTGGATGAAAATAAAATTGAGTGATTTTTTTAATGTTAGATTAAATAATAAAATATGTTTAATGTGTATATATATATTGGAGAATATGTGTTTTGGAGGGAAAATAGAGATATATTTGATTATGTTTTTTCAAGACAATGTTGTTCCAAAGAAACGTAACCAAACAAAGCCTAAGTTTTTTGAAAGTGAAAGTAAATACATAAATATGAAGCTGACAGGCATTTTCCATGGAAGTAAGTGACCAGGTTTCGAGTGGAAATTGCTTCGAAAGCATTACTCAATTTCACTGCAATTATTCAATCAATATCAATATGGAGGTCGAATTCTGTTAGATATATTATTTTGTTGACACGTAATCGAAGGAATTTATTTTTATAAAAAATTATTTTGAACAATCAAATTTATTATTGGAGGTTGAATTTGGTTATATATATTATTTTGTTGATAAGTAATTAGGGGTGCAAACGAGTCGAACCGGCTCACGAGCTGAATCGAGCTCGAACTCTAATTTGAGCTGATCTCGATCCATCTGTATCTAGATTCAAGGCTTGCGAGCTAGTATATAATTAAATTTTATTTTTTTATTTTATTAATAAATATATATTATATCACTATTTTTTTTAGTTTGAGTTCGAGTTCAAACCTGCAGTTTTTTACAATTCATTTGTCAGTTAAAACCTTATCGAGCCAAGCTCAAGCTTAAAATTTTAGATTCTTCGAGTTCGAGTCTAAAATATATATTTCAAGCTCGATCTCAAAATTTTACCCAAACTCAATTCGACTCATTTTGATTGCACCCCTATATGTAATCGAGGGAATTTATTTTTATGAAAAATCATTTTGAATGATGGAATAAGTGAAATGGTCACTATATTTACAGACAACATCAATGATGATAAGTAAATTCATCGTTAGATATGAAGAGGTTCAATTGTATCAAAATATTATTGCAACAACATGCATCTAACGGAGGATTTTGTATTTATGAAAAATATGCCTCGATGTGCGAGAGAGGAAAACTGACTGATAAATTATTTTAAAATTTTTTATTCTTTTAATGTGGAACAAAATCAACAAATCAAACATCATCTTTTCTTAATTCTTACATAAATAATCACACAAAATGAAGTAATACAAAAGGAATATTTTAATATAATAATAGACATAATAAATCCTATTTGGTCGGAATTTCCAGGCATTTACCTGCATATTAAAGTCAACGTCTATGGACTCAGATGATGCCCAAAAATTTATTTCAAAAATGCTGCCCGAGACATCGAGACCTAGACTAGAGATATTATACTCACTTTAGTCATATATATATAACTTAATATATGTATATATATATATATATATTTTACAGTGGTTAATTGCCTCAATAATATTATCATCAAATTTATACGTCGCAAGCTGTAGTTCACCAAGCCGACCTCGTCCGTTCGATGAGTGGGTTTTGCAGTGAAACTCCCTTCTGCCTTTGCACACGAGAGCCAATTTTTGTCCCGAAACTAATATGCTATACCCTTTGTAATGCGAATAGCTTAGCAGCTTAGCCGCTATCTAGCTTAATGGCTTCACTAAGGATGGAATTCCCTACCTAATGAGTCTGGCTAGGTTATCAGGCATCTCTAGCCGACGGCCAACAAAATGATATTTAAGCACTTTTGAATTCTAACAATCTCTTAGTGCGTATATGTATATATATATATATATATTTATTTATTTATTTATTTATTTATTTGCACCCTCTGCAAGTCCATTTAATATCCGTCAAAATTCAAACTTCGAACCTCACACGTACAAGTATGAGATTGATACTACCTAACTAATTAACCACTCAACATCTTAATTACAAATTCAACTTTGTATAAGTTTAGAATTTTGAGATTTTAAATTTTATCATAGTTTAGATTACAAATAAAAATAAAACAATATTCAAATTGTTTGAACACATGGCATGTTTGGCCAATAATCCATGGTTTCACGCCTAATTTTGCTGCATGCATTTGAATTTCCACCCAACCCACAAACCAATCATCTATCGACATCTCAACTTGGGAGATGCAAACGTTGACTTTATCTTTAATTTTTTTTCTAAGTCATTCTGAGAATCTCGTAGTTGTCTTTTTTTATTTGTATTTTCCAACTTCCAAGAATCTCTCCCACTACTTCTTTAAAACTATGGTCAAATGGTGGCCGAGTATGGGATGAGGACAGCCATAAAGTCGCGTTTATACTCTTTTATCTACCAAGCTGTCATCGTAGTTCTTAGGGGCCGTTTGATTTTATTTTTTGGAAGTATTTTTTTTTTCTGATAAAAAGTTGGTTATAAATGCATTTTTAAAAATAAAATATTATTTGGAGATTTTATTAAAATGTAATGATTAGGGATGGATCCAGAAATTTTATTTATGGGAAGTGAAATTTTAAATTATCATAAATATGATTTTTTTTTTATTACACATATGTACAAAGAAGTACAATGGGACAAAAGACATATTTTCAATAAGAGGATGGGCAAATTTATAATTTGAGGATGATAAAAGTGTAATATTTTAAAAAATTTAATATAAAAAATGAAGTTTTAATATTTTGAGGGGGCAAAAATATAATATTTTAAAATTTTTAATGTAAAAAATAAAATTTTAATATTTTGAGAGGGGGTGGCTGCCCCTGCTAGCCCCCCAACTCCATCTCTGGTAATGACTATGTATGGTTGAAAATGAATTGTATTTGAAAAATATAATATTTTTGTATTAAAAGTCCTGCAAATATAAGTAGAATTAAAAAAAAAATGAAAATGAGGAGAGAGTGTAATAGTGTGTTTGGAAAAATGTGTCGAAAATAAAAAATCGAGGAAAAGTTAATAGCTTTCTATTTTTATTTTCAGGAAAAAATGAAAAGAAACTTTGAAAACAAAACCAAACGGGCACTAAGTATATGTATAGCTTACGTTTATGATTGTGGGACTTAGCTTAAGCGTCATTCTTTGAACGTTGATTTCGGCCTTCACTATAAGTCGACTAAGCCACGTTTTTAGTAGTTCTTGTTGATTAAGGTGAACGCCTCTTGGTCAAAGCTTGAGATGGTGGGAATAATAGAAGACGTTATCCTTTAAACAAGGTAACATCTAAGAATGTGTGTCATTGGTTAATTGAATTGAATGGTACAATTGTTCGATACGTTTGTATGTATGCAGTTTGAAGTTTTAAATTCGAAGCATGATCGATGTCCATGTGTGTATTAAAAAAAAGAAAAAAAGAAAAAAAATTAAGTATGTATACTATGAGATAATTTTTTTTTGTTTTTATTTTTTATTTTTGGAAAAACCATTTTATATTATGATAAGTATTATGAATTCATGGTTCATTGATTTATTCATTCTTTGACATATAAAATATTAGATAAAATGTCATATTGGAATAAAGAATTCGTACGATAATTTTACAATCGAAAGCAGCAACAGGTCAAATCAGATAAAGGAAAAAAAATTAATTTCTTCATACAACATTGTTATTTGCTCTTCTTTTTTTTTAATATAGAATATCGGATAAAATATCACATTAGAATAAAGAATTTGAATTGCAATTCTGCATATATATAGAAAGCGGTAATAGATGAAATGCATAGAGAAAGAAAATTTAAATTCTTCGTCTGATACTTTTGCCGTATACTGAACGTCCGATGCTCATATAAAAATAAAATAATTATGATATAAAGAGATAAAATCGAAAAAAGTAACGTAAAAGAGAACAAATATAAGTTAAAGAGAATTTATTTGGTTTCACATAATGAAAGGTACGTTACAAGTAGGAAATGTGGTGGAAACTTCAGAACAATTATTCAACGAAGACTTGGATGGTCAACAATATGTGTCAATTATAAAAAGGCGCATTAATTTTTAGAAACAAACAAACATGTCGTGCCCCAATAGTGACTTTGATATTATTACCCTTTACTCTTGAGTCTTGACTTTTTGTCATTCGAATTATTTTGACTATTATAGTACAAGAATTTTGTGGCTCTAGTTTTGAGCTGATAGATATTAATTGTTTAGGCCCCGTTTGATTTATTTTTATTTTTATCATTTTTAAAATTTAAAAAATTAGTTAACGAAAATGAGTTTATGTTTGGATGAATTATTAAAAAAGTAATGATTGTATTGATTTTAATAGGCTGTAGGTGGAGAGAGATAGAAATAATGGAATAAAGGTTATCGGAGAATGTATTTTGAAAATGAAAATAAAAATTATGTTAGATAAAAATGGATAAAAAACTATATGTTTCATTTTGAGAATAGTTGAAAATGAAAAAAAAGGGCTATGGAAATGAAACCAAACGAGGCCTTAGTTATTTTGTCTTTCTTTTTAATTTTAGGGGTTTAAATATGCGATCGAGAAATAATTTTTCATACACTGAAAAGGGAAAGGGATGTATGAATCTTCAAAAAGAGAGGAGCATATGGTTTCTCGGACTATTCGAATCTCTCACAAATGTTCAACTTTGAATATATATATATATATATATTTATATCGATTCTCATTTGAATTGTCTTATCTATCCTCTTGAAAAGAGATTTGATTTTAAAATTTAATTTAAATAAAAAGAAATATACCACATTAATGTGCTTTAAATAATTCATATTTCAGACCAGACGAGGGTATTGTTTGGACGTTACTATATTTAGAAACTTTTGTCCTTTAGAATTGAACTTAATGAGGAGTTATGGGCAAAGCCCTTAATTCAATGAATTTGATCAAGTTGGAAATTTGGTCTGGTCATGTGATCTAGTATAGCTGTTTGCTCAATTTAATGATTGACAAGGCACAAATTTGTTATAAGACATGAAAATTTTAAATACATTATTGTTTACTGGGAGTGAAATAGAGTTCTGATCGCGTATTTGTTGAATAATTCATCGGCAGTGATTTAATTCAGGGGATCCATCGACGCCATGGTAAAAACAAGTCCTTTTAGAATAGTTATCACTGTGTATGAGTTCGAATTTATTCATGACCACACAATATATATATATATATATAACATATTGGTTATGTTCTTATAAAAACATCTCGAGGACAACAAAGTGAGTAACTTATAAATTAATGTGGGACAACATTCAATAACAGTAGGGCTGTAAATGAATTTTCGAAAATTCATTTATTGTTCATATTCATATCTATTTATACATATTTTATCCACATTTATTTAAAATGGATACAGATATGGTAAATGTTCATTTGATCCGTTTAATATCCGCTTCGAATATATATTTATTAAATAATATATTATTTATATTTTTTAATAAAAATTTCATAATCCATATATTTATATATAATTATAATAATTGAAGAATTGGGAAGAAAAAAGAATAAATTAAAAAAATTATTGTAATATAGAGAAAAAAATTTGAAGAATAAAGTTAATCAACATAATTATTGTTGGTCAACCTTATAACTAGTACACTTAGATTTTATTATTAATATTAATTATTACTAATAATTAATATTATAAGGTCAATTATTAATTAAAAATTATATTATTTATTTAATTACATTCTTTTTAATGAAATTGTACACTTCTTTCTATTAATTATAGATATGTAATATGTTGTAGGTTCATAGATTCACATATTTAAATATTCATAAATAGATATCTAAATAATTATAATTGAATATGAACATCAAAAAAATAATTCGAATACGAATAAGTTTAATCAAATATGAATGCATTTGAATAATTGTAGTCGAATACAGATATATCCAAATTCAACCGATATCCGATGGATACGAATTCGAATATCATTGTTAAATATCCATTAAATTCATATTCGTATCTGAATATTCGAAAAGTTAAATGAATACAAATATGAAAATAGTATATCCAATACAATTAATATCCGTTTACACCCCTAAATAACGAAAAGTCCGCATATTATTAAAGATTTTATATTGATATGCATGTTTTAACAAAAAGAAAATCTCAATAAAATATAAATTACTTTCAATGTGCTGGCTTACTTTAATTATATTTCTTGAGAAAAAATGCAAAATCGAAACCGCTAGCGGAAATTTATTCAACTTTGTCCAATAAAATGTTGGAAAATATGCGTCAAGATCAGGACTATCATAACCTGCTTCAAATTTAAAAATATACAAAATAAAATCTATTGGACCTTATTATTATTATTATTATTATTATTATTATTATTATTATTATTATTGTGGGGTATAGATGGGACCTTATTACAAGTTGACATCAAATTGGATTAATATGGTTGGACCCATTAGATGATGCTGACGTGTTAGACTTTGATTTTTGGTCCGTATTCAAAAAGGGGATTTGGGAAATAGATTGCTTTGGAAATTTCTAACTTAAAATCTTTGAAACTTTTGTCTAATTTTCTAAAGTGTGACATCATGTGCCTGAAATTTTTACCAAGTCAATATGCTAAACGTCGTCGTGATGTCACATATATGTGAAAAATATTTGAATAATTCTTTATTTCTTAATAGTAGAGTTTTGAGGTATGTAATCAAAGATTTCATAATTATTGTTAGCAAACAAAATAATGGGACGATATAATTGTCGTTTGCCGAATAAATTATTTGCTAACATACATAAAAAATTTGATCGATATTTTTAAAAATGGACCAAATTGAACCGTTGCTACCCATATAATATTTGGTGGGCCAAAGCAGAGCCCAATACAAAATATGGTGGGCTCCAACTTACGTGGGACCAGTTACCCATAGGATATAAATTATTCAGCCCGAGGAGCGTCGAAGGTACTTGGGCCAATGAACCACAACACAGACAACATCCAACTTATTGGGCCCAATTACCCATAGGATTTAAATAATTTAGCTCGAGGAGCGTCCATGGTACCTGGGCCGAGTAACCACAACACCGACATTGTCCAACTTCACATGGGCCAAGCCGAGTTCCACGACTTGTACTATTGAAGTTCGCATGGTGTTGAGTAAGATTGTCAATGGATCGAATTTTAATTCGAATTTTAAAATTTTTATTCGATTAAAATATCATATGAATAAGATTCAATTATAAATATCCGTAATTCAAAACAAGTGGATCAAATACAGAATTAAGTAATCTGATTCGTTAAAGATCGTAATTCTACCGGTTGACAGCCCTAGTGCTGAGTAGCTTTTGATCCAATGACATTAGTCTCACATATAAAATGATCAGAAATTTGAACTTAACAAACTTGTTTTTGCGCATATGATTGAATAATCCTATATTTGGATCTTGAATTTTAATCAAGAAAAATATTAAAAAACATTATTTTTTTCACACTAATTAGTTTTTGCCCATAAAATTGATCCAAACATAACATAAATCCATTTATTTGGATGAAAACTACACCCCTAGGTGATGGTATACATAATAATTAGATCCATAATAATTAGGGGATCTTGCCCATACCCCAATCATGCACATGTAAATTCCACTTTGATTTATGAAAATCAAAAGGGGGTGTAATTATTGTACAATTCATGAAAAGAGGGGAGACATCAAGTTGTCCTTGTCTTTGAGGAAACACAAAACCACCCACAAGGATGATGTACAACTAAAGCAAACCATAGTACCCATAGTCACCACCATGAAAGAAAAAGGTTTTAATAGATAGCCCACCTAAGTCATGTAGTGAAGAGTCAAATGCCATAACCAAATATATATGTACAATCCTACCCAAACAATTATAAGATGTTATAAAGTATTTTATAAAATTTAACAAAAATAAATAAATTTACAAGTTTTAAAAATAAAATATTTGAATTTTATAAACTTTTGTTAAAAGAAAATACGAAGTTTCAATTTGTTTCTAAAATTTTAACAAGCCCCTTTAATATTAACTAAATTAACTTACATAATTATCATTACTAACGTTTTATAAGTTTCAATATTTTATTTTATTCGACCACTTTAAAAGCTTATTTTGAACAAAAGTTCAAAAGACATCTCATTACATCAAAAGCTTATAAAATTAGCTTAAATAAATTTACCCAGACATGCTCTTAATCCACTAAGTATGGTTTTCACCCATACAAGAGTGAAGAACATTATAGAAGTACAGAAATGCTAGGTCAGAAACAGGCAACGTTAGAAGTGGTAATGATACACTTCTGTCATTGTTTGAGATGTCCTAATAGATAAGAGGATGTAATTCCACCTGGACAAGAAGAGCCTAAACATAGCAAGAAATGACTCAAGGAAGCATATCTACTGAAGAAGTGAAGGGTAGCATTACAATTTGTACAAAAATTATCTTAAGACATCTGCCTTGTGATCCCCTTGATCAAGCTGCTGATAGAACTGATCTTTCGTAGATATCGTACGGTTGCAGATCGCTGGTAGAAGCCTCGATATTTTGGGCCGGACCACCAAAGCAGAGGTACTGGTTAACTAACCTCTTGTTCACCAAACTGTGCCTGGGGATCGAATTCTTGGCCCCATCGTCGTTTATGGGATTAGAGCAGGAAGGCTTGGCAATGTCATTCTCAACCGAACTTTGTGAAGACATTGATAGTTTAGAGAATGAACTGGAACGCGATCTGCGAGGAACTGTAAAATTTGGAACGGCCTGCATAACGCCATGCATCACCCCTGAAGCTAATTTCTTCTTGGCTGTTGGACTTGGTTGGTTGCTCCGTACAGAAAGTGCTCGCTTGTTGTTGGGAAGGGATGAAGGCTTTGAAAATCTTTGACGAAGGGGGACTGGAACTCCTTCTCCATCTACCAATTTCTTGAGCTTCTCAGAGTTTCTGTTTTTCATCTTCGGCCAATGGAGGAGGCGTTTTAGCCGTTGTGCTGCATAATTCACTGAACCAAGCTTGTTGCTTTTTCTGGGACTTTGGATCTCCATATTTGATTCATGTTGGCCCATTTCAGGAGAATAAGAGACACTACGGCTGCCATCTGATGCATTCTCCATGCCGGTGTACAAGAATATCTCAACGTCGCTTATTCTAAACGACGTCCCTGGACTGCTTCCTATACTCTGCCTCTTTATGTGGGAGGCAATAACTTTTCTTGCTGAATAGTCCTGAGAACTGAAGATCCCACCGGCGGATATCAGTTGTCTGGTTAGTAGTTCCGAGGATGCAGAATGAGGCCTTTGCCTGAGAATATCAAGCGGAGTCATCCCATCCGTATCGCGGATGTTCACATCAATGCATTGGACAGTCATAAGTAGTTCCACCAGATCAGAATGAATATTCCCCATAATTGCCAAATGAAGAGGTGTTCTACCTTCATTATTTTTGGCATTGATGATTTCTTCAATGTTGAAAAGTTTCCCAAATAACAAGTGCTTCATGAGCTCAATTTGCCGGTCTAGTCTACGAAAGCCGGGAGTTTGAAAACCGGTAACAACTGAATGCAGAAATGTTTCTCCGGCATTATTTCTCGCATTGATCGATGAGGGAGATGCTCGAATTAAAGCTTCAACAACAGTTAAATGGCCCCTATGAGCAGCCAAATGCAATGCCGTATTGCCCTGATTGTCCGTTGAATTGATCATCTCGGAAGACGATGTAAGATCTTTCACCACCTGCATTTATAAGCAGACTAATTAATTACAAAGACGAAAATCCAGTGATCTAAACAATTAGATGGCATAGAGAAACCAAAATCTTGCCGTTTGTTTCATCCGGCCTCGGCCACAAGCTAAAAATGCAGCTGATAGCGAAAGAAGTTACAAGCCGGGACCATGTTTTAATTTTATTCAAGGGGGATTTAACCATATGAAAAGGAAGCAATTTTTTCCTCAAACTATCCAATATTGGAGGCTCGTCGGCAAGACAGCCTTAACTTCTGAAGTTGATATAACTTAATAATCAATGCATTCAACAATTCATCGGACCCACTGCCATTCAGGCATGGAGAGCAACAACCTGTGACCTTTTTCCCCAGATGAGAAGGATGTCCTAAGGAAATCCTGTCAATTCTATTAGCCCTTGATCTTGGATGATTAAAGGCCAAGATTGGAGAGACTTTCCCCCATATAGTATGAAACTGCTCATCTATAGATGTTCTTTTTTAAGGTGAAAGCAACAGTAAATCTTTGCTTCTTTTCAACTCCCATAAACACAAACCAAGTAAGAAATTCAAAGATTGGCAAAACTATGAAGCACAAAACTAGTCATAAAGCATGCAGATTTGTTAAACAGCAAATGACTATAAGAAACAAACAAGTTTAGTATAACTAAGAGACTGAAACTTGGATTCTTACCTCAACCTGACCGCGGGCAGCCGCCGCATGCAAGACTGTTGCTCCCTGAATATCTCTGTAAGCCAGGGCATCATCGGAGCAATCACCAAGAAGATCCTTCAACAACTTGAGATTGCCTCCTCTTGCAGCAGCATGAAGAGCTCTATTCATAATTTCCAGTTTATAAGCAGAAGGGATCTCTCCAATTTGTTCCTCAGGACCGTTCGAAAACCTCGGCGAGGCTGCAAAATCAAGAACAACCTTAAAAACCTCAGATTTCTTGCTCCTAGCAGCAGCATACAAGATATCAGTCACACCATATTCTCCCTCTCCAAAGACCAAAAGGGGGTCTCTTTCCAGCAATTCTTGGACAAAACCCAAGTCCCCAGCAGAGGCAGCAGTGTACAAAAGCCAGCCCCCATAGCCAGCTCCGATGAGGGAGTTTTTCCCTTTCTTGATTTCGCACTCGGTCAGTAGCTTTCTTGCAACCTCGGAGCGACGCTTGGCGACATCGTGAAACTGCTCTTCGTCATCCCAGACGGTTTCTAGGCGGCGGATTCGGCGGAGAGAGGTGAGTTTGATGAGATGGTTGCCGTCGAGACGAAGGAGCTCACGGACTAAATCGTAGTGGCCATTGGCCGCCGCCCAGTCTATCGGAGAAGCATACCACCATTGATCGCCGGTGCTTTCCCACCTCAGAGGAAAATATATTGGAGCAGACATTTTAGAGGAAAATATTGCTTCAGGCAAATGCGATTTCAGACACAAAGAATACCTTCTCAAGTTCAACCCTAGATTATGGTAATTAGATTGGCAAAAATCTTCAAGAAAAATGGGATTTTCAGCAAAAAAGAGAACAACCCTTTTCTTGTTTCTTTGAACACAATCTGACTAGAATATCCAATCACCCCAAGAATATGATGATCAGATTCTTTGATCAAAGCTGAAAAGACTTTCAGCAGATTACTGCAATAAGCTTTTTCTATGGGAAAATTGACAAGAATGGAACAAGAAAGTTTGGGAAAATTTTGTATGCAAATCGTAAAGGTAGTGCGTATCTCCCAAGCGATAAAAGAGAATAATGTGGCAGACCCTACCACCTTTTTTGCCAATAGCCGTGAAAAAGAAAATCTATAAATGCAAAAATTGGACTTCTGGAGTAGGATGCAATAGAATTGAATTGGATCGAGTTTGAATAAAAATTTTGAGTTCGAACTCGATAAATTTAAAAATAATAACTCGAGTTCTATTTGATAAGATTCGAATTAATAAATAAATTATAAAAAACTACAACTTGAGCTCAAATTTGAACTCGAACTTGAAATAAAAAAAATAATAATATAATATATATTTATCAATAAAATAAAAATAATATTTAATTATATACTCATTCACAAACCTCGAGTTTTTTTCTTTATTATTTATTTATACACATGTGCATCAAGAATCCGTTAGACTCGAACTCTTGACCTCCCACATTATATGGGAGACTTATGTCATTGGACCACAGGCCACTCAACCTCACAAACCTCAAGTTTAGATACAAACATTTCGAAGTCGGCTCAAATTAGAGCTTGAGCTCGATTCAACTCGACTCGAATTTAAAATAAATCGAGTTCGAATCGAACTAACTCATGCTCGGCTCGTGAGTCGACTCTACTCGTTTGCACCCCTATTTGAGAGGGGCAAAGCAAAAGGGAAAGGGCAAAAACATTGTCACTTGGAGGAATAATTACTCACAACAGTTAAAAGCTTGCACAGGTACACTAAAATATATATAGTTTTACACAATCTGGAGCAACAATGATTAGAAATTCTGGAAAAGGAAGAAGACCAAGAATTTCACTGAAAAAACACATGCCAGCATGAGTATTGTTTATTAGAGATGATGCCAATGAACAAAGAAGAATCATAATTAATAATATCAACTAAGGATATGAGGGAGAAAGTAAGGTAAGAAGCCATCATTCTTCACACCCACAAATAGAAATGTGTAGACTGAGGACAAGAAGGGGTGGATGGACTCGGTTTAGATTCTCGATTTTAATTTATATTTTATATTTTATTTTATTTTATAAATAATATATATATATTAAATATTATCTTATAAAAATAATTAATTGAGATTTAAACACATTTGATGTATACACATTAAGTTGAAATAGGAGATGAAACACAGAATGTAATTCAACCATTTTGAATCATTTATTCCATTTTCTATTCTATCTCCTACTTCAATATGTCGTATTTACGTTAAGTGTATTTGATTATCAATTAATTATTTTTATAAAAAAAATATTTAATACACTTGTCATATTTTCATGAAATGAAATAAAAAATTTAAATCAGGACTGATCAGAATATAAAAAATCTTGAAGTAGAGGAAAAAAATGGAAAGAAATAGATTCCCAACTATTAATATCATTAACTAGAAAGAAAAAGAAATCTTGAAAAATTAATTTATGGCCCGTCCTAATTTGATCCATCATTTCATTTTGCATTTATCTCATATTTTATTTTATGAATATATATTAAATTTATTATATATTTTTTATAAAAATAAATAATTAAAAATTAAATATATTTATCAAATTGAAATAAAATAAAAAAACACAAACCGAAATAGAGAATAAAAAATGAATCCACCCATGGACAATATTAAATAAAAATATTATAATCAATGTACACAACTATGATCAATATGAAATAATTACCTCCTATAAGTATGATTAGTTCTTGACCAATTATATTTGCTTGAAATAAATGACGAGCTGAAGATAAATGCCAAGAAAAGACTTGTTCTTTTCTTCTTCCCCCATTAAAGTATTAACCACCCCATCATCATGAACTAAGCCGTGTGGGTAAGGGCTGAGATGGCTGCTTTAAATTTGTATGAAACACAGATTAGGACCTCTTCTGCTAGCCTTAAAACCCGTAACAGCCAATTTGCTTTTGTTTTTTGGAGCTCATTTTCATTTTCGATTGAAAATGAAAATAGAGAGCTGTCAACTTTTTCTCTATTTTCATATTTATTTTTATTTTTAAAATATTTTTTAGACAAATTATTATATTTTTTTTCTATTTGCACTTTTCATTTTTTCATACAAAACACTATGGCTTTGTTCACTTGCATTTTGGAGAAATATTTTCCGACTCCCAAAATAATCCCAAAAAATATTCACATTTTTCAATTATTTTTCAAAATACAAAAAATTTATACCCAAAAAAATCTCAGAATTCAATCTCAAAAAAATTCTATTCATTACCCTTCTATACCTAACACTCAAGTATATATATATACACACACCATCAAATATACATATATGTATACACATTTCATAAAATAATTTCTTCCTACAAACTCAATAAAAAAGTAACTGATTTGATATTTACAGTAAAATTTGTCCCTCCATCAAAACATTAACAAACAAATAATTCATTCTCAATTCATTTTCCTTATTTTCCTAAAACATAAACAAACAACTGACAATTTTTCTACGTTTTCTCCCAAAAACTCATTCTCCCAAATTTTTTTCTAGAAAATACCCAAAACACAAGTGAACAAGTCCTATATTTTCTAAATATATATCATTTTCACCGTACATAATAATTATATTTTAAATAAAATATTAAACTACATTTTATTTTTAAAAACACATTTAAAATTAATTTTTCATTATTCATTTTCACCATAAAATAAAAATGCCTCCAGAAAACAAATTCAAACAGCCCTAAACAACTCCAGATGGGATTTTGTAGTTCTATACAATATTTTTATACTAACACAAATATTCAACACCCTCCTTCTTAGTAGCTTCGGCCCACATAGAAAAGATTATTTGGACCTAATCAACTAATGAAGTTGGAACTTTTTGGAGTTTTTGACAAGATTATTGTTGTAATTATAACCGCCCACCCACCGAATTAATATTCTTCATCGAATTAAAGAACTTTGTCGGTCGGAGGCAACTAACACGTAAGGGCCTGTTTGGTTTTATTTTTATTTTCATTATTTTTAAAATAATGAGAATTATTTATGTGATGTGATTAGGGGTGTTCAAATTCAATCCAATCCAAAAAAAACCGACGAACCGATCCAAAAAATCGAAAATCGATCAAAACCGAACTTTTTTGGATTGAATTGGATTTGTTTTCTTAAAACCGATTGGATTGGATCGATTTTCGGCTTTAATCTAAGAAACCGATCCAATCCAAACTGAACCAAAATTTATATACTAATAATATAAAAAATATATATCTTAATTGTAAAATACACAAATAAATTAAAATAAACTAAACTTAGGATTTTTTCACTTTCAAAAATCAAATATATAGGGATAATTATTGTGGACTTATAACTTTATAGTTGTGTGTTCTTACATAATTTAACTTAATTCCACAAGATTAGTGTGATATGATAACTACATAAAATTTACAAATTGATTGATTAAATTAGTTTACGTATCAATAGTAATTTGTCAAATATTTCAATTAAATATTTAAATTGAAAAATCAATTAACCGATCTAATCCAAATCGATTTAAAATGGATTGGATTGGATCGGATTTACAATAAAAGTCCAACCGATCCAAACCGATCCAATATACATTATATAGTTTGGATCGGTTGGCTTTTGTCCCAAAATCGATCCAAACCGAACCGCGAACACCCTTAGATGTGATGTGGAAATAGAAATATATTTGGATAAAATGTTTAAAAATGTAATAATTATGTAGATTGTAGGTGGAGAGAGATAGAAATAATAAAATAGAGAGAGAAGATATATAAGTTATTGTAAAAATATATATACGTTATTGGAAAATATATTTTAAAAATAAAAATTATATTGGGTGATAATTTTTATTTCTAAAATAGTAAAATTAATGGAAATAAAATTTGGAAATAAAACCAAACAGGCTCACATACTTTCCTAAATCCTTTTTAACCATTGGTTTTTAACTTTTTATTTTTATTTTTCATTTTTTATTTTTAAATTTTTTTTCCTCTCCCTAAAGAGAAAGACACGTCACAAACGGGCTGAACCCAATAACCCGCATTTCACCTCGTGTAAAGGAAAAGGCTGTTTCTTGGTTCTCTCTTTTAGCATTGGGGAAAGGAGTAAATTTGGAAGGGCGCGTGTTGATAGGCTTGGCTTTTAGCACCGGCATTAAAAACTCACTTGTAAGTGAGAATATGTTGACCAAAGCGATTCTCGAGAATAGCGAGTGGTTAATATCAATGATTAAAAAATAAGATCGGACCGACTGGTTCGATCAGAAATCGGCCAAGATTTCGATTCAATTTGATAAATAAAATTAGGGATATTGTTATTTGCATTTTAATTAATTTTTATTCTATAGAAATTGATCATTATATCCTTTTACTTTTAAGATATGATTTAATTTAAATTTTGAGACAATTATGCTCTAAATATACATCAAAGAAAGTATGCTAATGATATAAAATATCGAAATTAAAACTATGAAAAGGAAATAAAAAAGATGAAAGGAAGGTCAATGCATTATAAATGATGTTGTATGCGTATTCAATTTCTTTAATCTTTCTTAAATTTTGGCTAATTTGCTAACATGAAGCAGTATTTTAATGAAAATATTCCTTAGGTTTGTATAATGAGACTTTTCATATTAAGTGTCATGTGAGAGGGTTTAGAAAATATGTCAAGATGATATTGCATTTGATTAGTCGATATATTTTGATTATTTAAAAAATTTTAAAAATCACAACTAATGTTAAGTATTTAATGGGATTATTTTAAATAATTATAAAAATTTTAAAATTTAAGAACTTAAAATTTGGTCAAAATTGTACAATTAGAGTGAAAAGACCTCCTCCTTATATAAGAAATACAAATTTATGTGTGTTACATGTAAATGAATTTTAAAAAAAGCTATTAAAATGTCATTTAATTTGATTAAAAATAAAAAATCAATAATCACTACTAATATTAAGTAACAAACAAAACTATTTTAAATAATTAACACGAGTTTAAATTTACTAAATCTAAAAGTTCGTTAGATACACAATGTGGTAAACATAACTCCATCCATACACATAAGTGTCTTTAAACCCATGTCACACCTTATATTGTTTGAAAAATGTTACTTATTCTATAAAAGAAAAAATTTACTTATTTTGCAAATAATTAAAATAACTCAAATTATTTTATTTTTTTTTCCTTTACATATATGTATATATATTTATTTTTAATATATTTATATAATATTAAATATAATTACGACGTCACACTGGTTGATCTAGTGGTTAAATCGGTTGAACCTGTAGAACTAGTAACCAATAAGGCCACTGGTTCGATCATTGGTCCAGTTTCTAAAACATTGGTTAATACGGGTAATTGCTTTGTGAATTTCACGAGTCGAGTTCTATCAAACTATGTGGGTTTGAACTTTATTTTTATTTTGATTTAATTTAAAGTTATTTTTATTTCAATTTGAGGTTCGTGAATGAGTATACAATTGTTTTATTTTGAACTCGATCTTAAACTCATAACTGTTCAAAACTTATCTAAAATTTCGAGTTTAAATGAGCTCAAACTCAAATTTAGATTCGTCAAATTTGAGTTCAAGCTCGATTTTTTTTTTTTTTCCAAACTCAATTCGAGTGCACCTTGTGGGATCAATTGTATGGTAACTTATAAAATTTTATTGATGATAATTTGATAATAAATATAACTAAAATTAAAAGAGTTCATTAACATCTAAAAAAATAGATTAATTTTTTTTTAATTTTCTTTAGAATGAGTTTATATACTATTTAAGGAACTTATAAATTTTTTTTTCAAAGAAAATTTATCAAGTATTTTATAAAACCCTTTAGACTCTCGAATATTTTATAAACTATTTTAAAAAAAATTATAAATTCGACCAAACGTCACCTTAATTCATTAGTTAGGTTCCAGATTGACATTTTTATAAAAAAATTGCAAAAAAAAAAAAAAAATTACAAAAATACGGCACTATTCACGGGTTTTACATTTTTGTAGTAAGTTGCAGTCACAGACTGCAACTTTCAACAGTAATGAATAGTTACTGTTGAAAGTTGCAGTTTGTAACTGCAACTTTCAACAGTGATCACTGTTTATTGCTACAGTAATGAACAGTGATCACTGTTCACTTTTTTTTTTTTTTTTAAATTTTTTTATTTTTTTTGTGCATAAATTATTTTAGAGTTTGTTCTTCTATATTTTGAAAAAATATTTTTTAGCCCCCCAAAATATTTTAAAACGCACTTACGTTCTCCAATATTTTTCCCAAAATACTCTAATTTTTGATCAAAAAAATTCTATTATAATGCATCCAAAAACCCTACACCCTAAAAAGCACATCTATCATCTCATTTTCTGATTCCATCTTTCATATCAACCATTCATTTCTTCACTTATATATACATATATATACACACACACATATATTTTATATATATAAAAATATTAAAATTTTGCCTTTTAAAAAATTCTAAGACTTATATTTACCAAAAAAATATTTAATGTAATAATTAATTAAAAATATTAAATGCCTTATTAATTTTTTTAAAAAGTTATTCTAAATTTTTTTTTCAAAAGAAATATTAGTTTAATAGTAATAAAAACCTTTGGTTCATTTTCATTTCATTTGATACAACTCAGGTAACTCTTTCTTTCTCTTCCTCCCTCTCCTCCTCCTCTCTTCTTCATTTTTTTTTTCCTTTTTTTATGCTTCTTTGGTGCGGCCGGCCGGCGGGGCACTTGCCGGTCGGCCGGCTTGGCCGCACCTGGCTGGTGCTGGTGCTGGTGCTGGTGCTGCTGGCCAGCGGCCGGCCAGATCTGGGTCTCCTTATTTTTTTTATTTTTTATTTTATTTTAAGTAAAATAAATAAATAAATAAAATGATAGTTTGGGTTATTGTTTCAGGTTTGAAGGGTATATACTTGTGTATTATTTCGCTTGATTGATGTAAATTTTTTAATTATGCTAAAATTTAATTATGTTTTAGTTATGTTCATTATGTTTTGGTTAATTATCTCCATTAATTAAAGTTTGATTTATGTTTTAGTTATATTAAATATGTATTATATAATTTGTCTCAATTAGTTAAAATTTATTTATTTTTTAGTTAAAATTTGATTTATGTTTTAGTTTTATAAATTATATTTCAATTAGTTAAAACTTAATCATTTTTGAGTTGAAATTTGATTAACGTGTTGGTTAAACTCAAATAATAATTTTTTTTTTATATAATAATTTGATTTAACAGAAATAATAATTTATGTTTTAGTTAGTGAGATAATCCAAATATAAAAACATATAAAACTAACATAAAATGTAATCCAAATATAAAACCAAGCACGCTGCTGCTGGCCAGCACCAGCACCAGCCAGATGCGGCCGGCCGGCCGACCGGCAAGTGCCCCGCCGGCCGGCCGCACCAAAGAAGCATAAAAAAAGGGGAAAAAAAAATAAAGAAGAGAGGAGGAGGAGAGGGAGAAAGAGAAAGAAAGAGTTACCTGAATCGTATCAAATGAAATGAAAATGAACCAAAGGTTTTTATTACTATTAAACTAATATTTCTTTTGAAAAAAAATTTAGAATAACTTTTTTAAAAAATTAATAAGGCATTTAATATTTTTAATTAATTATTATATTAAATATTTTTTCGGTAAATATAAGTCTTAGAATTTTTTAAAAGGCAAAATTTTAATATTTTTATATATGTAAAATATATGTGTGTGTGTGTGTATATATATATGTATATATAAGTGAAGAAATGAATGGTTGATATGAAAGATGAAATCAAAAAATGAGATGATAGGTGTGCTTTTTAGGGTGTAGGGTTTTTGGATGCATTATAATAGAATTTTTTTTATCAAAAATTAGAGTATTTTGGGAAAAATATTGGAGAATGTAAGTGCATTTTAAAATATTTTGGGGGGCTAAAAAATATTTTTTTAAAATATAGAAGAACAAACCCTAAAATAATTTATGCACAAAAAAAATAAAATTTAAAAAAAAAAAAAAAAAAAAAAAAGTGAACAGTGATCACTGTTCATTACTGTAGCAATAAACAGTAATCACTGTTGAAAGTTGCAGTTACAGACTGCAACTTTCAACAGTAACTATTCATTACTGTTGAAAGTTGCAGTCTGTGACTGCAACTTACTACAAAAATGTAAAACCCGTGAATAGTGCTGTATTTTTGTAATTTTTTTTTTTTTTTGGCAATTTTTTTATAAAAAAGTCTTCCAGATTAATTAAGCCATAATATTGATATCTATGAACACTCAAAATAATACCGTGTGTGTGGGCTGAGGGGTCATGTCCGGTCCACATCGTTGGCACCAAATCTTGCCCTCAGATTTCACCGGTCCTCCCTTGTTGCCCAGTTTGCCATTTCTCTGCAAAAGTCCCCACATTTTATGTACTAATATAGTATTGTATGATTCAAATGGAAGAAAAGGGCACCTAAAAAGTGAGGAACAATGAACCTTAGACCTAGTTCAACCTCAGAAGTTAGTTCAAAAGGTGATGATTGTTCAAAATCATATATAGAGACCACAACTTATTTATTTTATCAATGTGGGACTAACACCTCCCGCGCACACTCAGAAATGAATATTTGGAGCGTTGAATAATATGAAATGAGTGACCCAACAACACTGGGTAACTCAACATCGAGAATAGGTGACTCTAATACCATATTAAAAAATGGACCTTAAAAACCTAACTCAACCCCAAAAGCTAATTTATAAGGTTAGAATTGTTCAAAACCATATATAGAGACCACAACTTATTTATTTTATTGATATGAGACACTAACAAAAAGTAGCTTTATCTTTTGAAGTAGTGCTGAAATAAAGTGATAATATGGATGAATGCATGGCCTGTTTGCTTTTATCAATGTAACAACAATGCATGTGATGTTAAAAAGTGCTTTTCATATATCCGTATCCATACACAGCCTTAACGCTTTTCATTCATCACACAAGTTCAGCTTCTCATCCACATGGGTGATAAAAGGCCAGCATGGATGCATGCCAAATGGGCTAGTGGTATTATCTATATTTTCAAGCTAAAAGTGAGTCTTTCTTGATTTTAGATCAAACAAAAACATTGCAATATGACAATTTGTGTTACATGCAATGTTTTTATCAAGAATGAGAATAGAATCTAGAGCTAATGATGCTTGTGATGAGGGTGCTACTAGAATTAGGCTGCAAAAGGACAAAAACGCCCCCAATCATTGAAAATAATATTCATATAAGGTAGGTCCGCATCTTTTTAATTAGGTTAGAACGTGACCAGAGATGCTACCGTCTTACCAACTGTAGATCTTGGCCCAGAGAGCATTTTATGGTCCAAAATTTGCCACCTACCTTCCGGCATTGGACATGCGCCAATCCTTATACATGATCTTATGACTTTCAGAAGAGTTATGTTTTTGACAAACAATCGCTTGAACATGGTTACTACGAGCCCTTTGTGAGGAAGCACCCTTTTTAACAAAGTTATGGTATTATTTTATCGAGTTTCTTAGAGATAGTTGTCTTGCGTTCCTAGATATTCTCTATCTATCCACTTGGATAAATAAATACCCTTGAATATAAAAGATTAAAGCAAAATCACAACATATCCTCACTTCATATATGTAGAGGAGTACAAAATATCAGTATGTTGTTATATATATTTTGAATAATAAATTATTTAATTTATGAATTACGTCTAATAATATTCTACATAACGAATGAGTCCTAAACATATTATAAATAGTGTCATCCTCTAAAATAGAAAATTATTCTGAACATGACTTGAAGATTTCATTTTAATTCTTTATTTATTTTTCTTCTAATCTAATGATCAAATATCAGAAGATTTTAATTGAGAATCACCTCATCAAATACGTGTGCTCTCATAGTTAAATCAACAAATCTAATAATTCGAGTGGATTAGGTTCAAAATATTAAAATAAAACCCTCTTAAATATATGCCCGTTGACTCTCAATAGCGCGATTCAACCCATCATCACCTTTGATAAGAAGTTGGCCCACTGAAAATATGTGCAGATGTTCGTAGGAGAAGTTAACTCCAAGCACAGCTATAAAAGGGGGTTGGCCCGCCGAGTAGAAAGACAGATACAGCGAAAAAGGCAGCAAGTTATCATCACCATTGAGTAAGGGCCGTTCGTTTTTATTTTCTGAACTTATTTTTGTTTTCTGTTGAAAATAAAAATAGAAAGTCATTAATTCTTTTTCAATTTTTAAATATTATTATTAAAATTTTCTTCCAAACAAATTCTTACGTTCTTTCTTTATTTTTATTTTTTATTTTTTTCTACTCATATTTGTACGACTTTAAATATAAAAACACAATATCTTTCAAGTACAACTTATTTTCAATCTTATATAATTATTATATTTTAAACAAAATATTTAAATAATATTTTATTTTTAAATTATTTTTATAACTAATTTTTTATTTATCAAAAAATAAAAATACCTTCAAAAAATAAGTCTAAATAACTTATAATAATATAACGCCACTAATCCATGTGTACAAAAAAATGATGATAATCTTTACATGGGCCCCCACCAATTTGGATTGTCCCTGAAGAGATGATGAGAAGCAATCAAGAGTGGTTGACACCACCCTAATCAATAACCTTATCATCAATATTCATTAACTTAGCTTAGTAATAGTCTTTGATTGTATTTATATCTTCATTTATTTGTTGAATATTTGATTGCTCCACAAAGAAAAAGTGGGAATAAATAGAGGGACATAGTTAAAGATTTTAAGATAAATTTATGGAAGCTATATAACATTATTACTAGATATTCAAAAAATAAATAGTATTTCTTTATAATTAAAGATATAAAATTATGATAGATAGTTCTAAAGTTCCTAGTCTTGGCATATGACCTTGAGGTATGAAATTTGAACTGAATCTCATTTTAATTAAGAATTTTTGTGGTTTCAGAGGTTCCAACTACAGAAAAACTGAAAAGGGAGAGCTTTACCCCTTTTTCTGCTCAATTCTTTGATCTTGAGAAGGCTGGTCTTTAAAATGAGTGATTTCCTTTCTTCGATCCTTATTACCGAATCTATGAATAGACAGTTAATATGTTCCACTTATTGAACAGGATTATGGTCTTAAAATTGCAAATTCAAAAAGAAAATGATACTAATTGAGTAATTTCCTTTTTGCTTTTTTATTTATTACAAGCCCAATGACAAAATGAAATACCGTATTGGATTGGGCCATATCACCAAGCCTAGGCCCATCACCTCATTTAGAGGATAGCTTTCGGTAGGGCTGTCAATTGATTGGATTTTAATTCGAATCCGATTCAAATTTTAGAAATTTTATCTGATTATAAATATTCGTAATCCAAAATAAGTGGATCAAATATGAAATTAAGCAATTCAATCCGCTAAAAATTTGAATCCAAACCTTGATATTTTTTTTTAAATTAATACTCTTATATATAATATTAATAAATATTTTAAAATAAAATTAATGTATTATATTGACCTAGGCCCAAATATCTAGGCCCAAACTAAGTTGGCCCAGAGGCGCAATACTAGGCCCAACCTGGCACCCGAGGCCCATATGCATAATCGACCTCAATCGACCACTCGTCTGACGGTGCCCCACGAACAGAACAACGCGATGTCGACTTGGTCAACTAGCGAGATCGAGATAGTACAGTACTTTACTACCTGCATTAAATGCACTGACGGGCGACACGCCTCCGCATTAATGGCACATGCCATCCTTTCACCGCCTGACACAACAGATGCCGTTACAGTGTTCTATCGTGTCTTTGAAACCTGAAAGGGCAGTGAGCTGGAAATGGGCAAGTAAGGAAATGACTATTTACCCCTGGCACGAGGCTGAAGGCTCCTGGGTGAACCAGGGGCATCTCAGACAATTCCCCGAAGGGAGAATGATATAAATACTATCATTTCAGCCTTCTAGAGGTACGCACTCACATACACTAAAAGCCCTTACTCCGCTGCTCGATATTCCTAGTCGATCATTACTGACATCGTTGGAGGGCCTAAGCCGAGGGCTCCTCGGCTAGCCTAACGTTTACTGTGATTGCAGGATTCATCCCACCTAAACAAGAATTCCAACCATCTAGGTCGAGTCTCATTCAAACCTGTAGTTGGACTCATATCCGACAAATCGAACCCTCATCAAGGAATATTAATAAAATGTCAAATATAATAACATATAATAATTCATTTATACATTAATATAATGTGAAAAAAGAGTTTAGTATTCAAATATTTAACTTTTGAACTAATATATAATAATAAAATATTACAAATTCAAATACGACATATATTTACTTTATAAATACAATATTTTTATAAAATTTAAAAGAAAAAAAAGACAAAAAAAATTGGGTCGAATTTTTTAATCAAATTTTGGATATCTATTGAATTCAAATTTGGTACTAACTAATAAAGATCCTATAAAATTTCAGATCTAATTCGAATATGAATTTTGTTAACCAAATTCGAATATAGAGATTTGATCCAGATTGAACTTGTTGGCAGCCCTAGCTTTTGGTATAAAAACCGCGCGCAGTCCTCTATCTCTCATCCCACACTGTCTCTGTAACCGCCAGTTTTCCATTTTCAAACTCTCCCGCCAAAACCTGTGGATATTCAAACTGTGAGGGAAGCTGCGTTTGCTGCATCTGTTGAAAGAGGCCGAAATATTGCCATTAAGATCCGCTGCTGTTTCGCGGCCGCCGTCGGCTATGTAATTCTCAATAAGACGCTGTACACCGTCGACAGTGGCCAACGCGCTGTTCTCTTCGATCGTTTTCGTGGTGTGCTCGACGTCAGCGCCGATGAAGGCTCACATTTTTTTATCCCGTGGCTTCGGAAACCGTTCATCTTTGATACTCGCATGCGCCCCCGCACTTTCTCCTCTGTATCAGGTTTGGTAAACACAGTTCTCACCGCAATTTTTTGGAATCTTTGAATTCTTTTTATAGATTACAGGATCCTTGTAATTTCAATTCTCTTTATAATTTCTGAGTTCGTGAAATCCTGGGTGTATCTTTCTTCACAGGATTTGTGATGTGAGGAAAAATGAATTCTAGAAAGTAAGTTGCACAGAATGATTTGCAGCTCTACATTTCTGTAGTGCATTGTTAATGTTGTTGTGTTTTTGTTAGCTACTTTGATATAACGATGATGATATTTTCTAGGAAAAAATGCGAGGTATTAAAATGATTTAATGAAGTTATTCCTCTCAAAATGAATGTTGTTTTTACCTTTACGTCTTGATTAGAATGTTTTTGTTCGGTAATCGTTAATAATGTTGAATTTGTGAGATTAGGATCTTTGCTTCCGATATTTGTATGGTTTCAGAATGATTTTTTTTCATGAACAGGCACAAAAGACCTTCAGCTGGTGGAGATCACATTGCGTTTGCTATCACACCCTGATATCAATAGTCTTCCTGACATTTTCAAAACCCTGGGGCAGGAATATGATGAAAAAGTCCTTCCCTCGATTGGAAATGAGGTTCTCAAGACGGTTGTTGCACAATTTAATGCTGACCAATTGCTTACCGAACGCTCTCGTGTTTCTGACCTTGTGCGCCAGAGTTTGATTCAAAGGGCAAAGGATTTTAATATAGTATTGGATGATGTGGCTATCACTCATTTATCATATGGTGCAGAGTTCTCAAAGGCTGTGGAGCAGAAGCAGGTGGCACAGCAGGATGTAGAGCGGTCTAAATTTGTGGTCGCAAAAGCAGAGCAGGAGAGTAGGGTGGCTATTATTAGGGCTGAAGGGGAGAGTGAGTCCGCGAAGCTGATTTCTGATGCTACTGCTGCTGCGAGAATGGGGTTGATTCAGCTGAGGAAGATTGAGGCAGCAAGGGATAATGCAGTGACCATGAGCAAGAATGGGAATGTGACGTACTTGCCAAAGAACATGCTTCTTTGTGTCCCTGCTGGCCGCTGATTATGAGGTAAACTTAGTACTGTCTGTTGCCTTAAGACTGTTATTATTTTTTTGCTTCTGTTAATTTTAACTCTATGATTTTCTAGTACGTTGATGTTCTCTACTTTTCTGCAATAGTTATTTAATTTTGCGAAGAAAAATTGACTGGAAATGTACCCTTTCAATTAATTATTTGTCATGTTAGCTCACAAGTGAAAAGGTGCTGCAGTTTAGTCCATTACATCTGTTGGTCGGATTTTTTCACTCTTTCAATCATTGTCCTCATGGTTGGTGCATAACCTTAATTGTTTTCAACAAACAGCAACTGATTTCTTCTTGATTTCTCTTGTTTCAGGGTATTTGTACATTTCACATCTGCAGGTGAGACTTTGCTCTTCTCTTGGATTCTTTAGTCTTCTTTCTCTGACCCACTGTAGTTACTCACTAATGATAATGCGAATTAGCTAGCATATGTCCCAAAGAACTTCTATCTTTTAGCTAATGACTGATCCTAAGGAGCATATGAGATAAGATGAAGTGGCTAAGTGGGAAAACTCATTGTTCTACTGTATAAATTTCTTTGGTAATGAGTGCTTCCTGTCCAAGGAGCAGATAGGAAAAAAAATGGCATTGCTGATGAAATCTGAATAGACTGGTGGTGAAGTAGAGGTTTGAAAGGAAGGTAATGAACATTATGTAGGATTAGCAATAGTGAAAGCAATATGGCAGTCGTGGACAGAGGAATAGAGCTAAGAAACTGAGTTAGAACATAAAACAAGAAAGAATTAATACTAACATAAGAATTTGTATTTTCAGAAACTGGAAATGAAGATGAACTCTATAGTCTTATGAATCTCTTAATCTGAGTAATTAGTTGTGTGTATAACTACAATTTTCATCTTCCTTAATGGAAATTGAAGAATCCAAGACTATTTCATGTCAGTGTTTTGAACTTTTATTTGAGTATTGTTGTATTTGGAGTTGATTTTATTAAACAATCAAAACCAAAGGAAGTTTAGCAGAGTTGGCTTCACATTATATATATTAGCACTTTGGCATAATCAATGCATGTATTAAAACTTTTTATAACATAAAATAAATAATATATTTACTTATTTTTAGTATAATATTGTTTTTTCATAATAAATTTAGTATATTTATTTAAATTGTTCTAGAAATAATAACAAAAAGTTACGATAAAATGGTAATTGAGAGTTACAGAATGGACGAATTGTAAACGATAGTTACTACATAAGTTGTAGTTATGAGAATTTTAAAAAATAAGAATATTTAAGATACATCATTTCGAAAATAAAAAGGATAGATGTTGTATTAATAATATAGATATTTCAGCATTTTAACTAATTGACCACAACTCAAGTCAAACTTCAAACCTTATAAAATCTAACAAAAGTTTAGAGAGTGTTTGGTTATGTTTCTCCAAAACAATATTGTTTGGAAAAAATATAATCAAATATGTCCTCATTTTTCTTTCAAAACACATATTTTTTAATATATACATACATATGTTATTATAATATATATTTTATTATTATAATAATATTAAAAAAAATTACTTAATTCCATTTTTACCTCAAAAATTCAACAAAAAAATATTGATTTGACTGTTACAATAAAAAAAATCTCCCCTAAAATATAAACAAACATATCAAAAAACAACTTCACATTTTTCAATAATTCATTCTTCCAAAACACATAATAAACACATAGTAAAATCAAACAAAAAACATAACCAAACATTCCATTAAGTTTTGCCTGTTATCCTAATAAACTGACTTCAAATAATCCTTCAGCAATAATCTCAAATAATTTAACTCTAATGAGATTACATTTTTGGCTCCATCTACAGCCAAAAATCATAATTCATCAACTAGCTCTCAATACCTTGACTAGAACAGCTAGGCAGTCACATTATGCTACAAAAATTCATGGATTCCTCATCAACATAGGGATTATATTCAATGCGAGATGGATAAGAAGGGAAATGCCTAACTCCATCATAGTAGTAGTTTGGGTTGTAAGAATATTCCGGCAGAAGATTCCTCGTCGGATAGCGGTGGTAGCCCTCGTGCCACATGCCTTCAGGCAACGATGGTCTGCGGTAGCCATGAGGTTCACCATGACTGTATGAGCCATAATGATCATAGTCATATGAACCTCTGTGCATTCTTGGATGGCTGAGGTTTGCCCATATTAGCTCCGCGTGCACCCCACACCTTGCTAGAGCTTTGATACAATAGTTGGGATCAACTTGACCTGCGATCTTGGCTGTTTTTGTTTTTGCGTCTATTGTGACATCGTACACACCTTGCAAAATATTGTAATAGAATTTGCATTAAAAATGGATATGATTAGGTCACCCAGCATTATGTTTCTTCGTTCAATAATGGGGTATTCATAAAAAATGGAATTATCGAATAAGTGATAGATTTGGGTAAGCACATTAGCAATTACTTATTCGTTGACACCTACTGACTCCGTTGTATGCTGCGTTTGGGAAGGATGAATCGCTCCCGAAAAGGAATCTATTGATTCTCTCCCAATTGATTAGACCGTAGGTGCGATGATTTACTTCACGGGAAAATTGGAAATCTATGTAACGATTAAGGCAGGGTAGTAAATCGGGCGAGGTCTCTGGTTCAAGTCTAGAATGGCCCAGCTGCACTAGGGAAAAGAATAGAAGAAGCATTTGACTACTTTATGCATGCTCTACTTGGCTCGGGGGATATAGCTCAGTTGGGAAATTAAAGAAGAAAAAGATTCCCGCATTAGGAATAAGATAATGCACGAATCATTTAGTCAAATTACATTTTCGAGTTGGACAAATTCTTCATTGATAGAAAAAAAAATGAAGGATCTGACTGATAGAACTAGTCGTTGATGATAGAGAATAAGGAGGGAAGATAGTTGAATCTCTCAACTAATCAATCCATTAATGACAGTACTAGGGCACTACAGATCAAACAATTGATAAGATAAAATAGCGTTTCGGGCAACCAACCAATCTCAACACATCTAATTCGTAAAAAATTAAACAGTTGAAAACAATATATATGTATATATACACACGCGCGCACACACACACACACATTTGATTCTTATCTTTCTAAGAGAAACAATAGTTTAGGAATTACCATGAAGGGAACTTAGTACTTCCATTGTCTGCCTCTTACATGCATCACAACGAGTGTGCACTTTCAAAACACAACACTGCAATAATACAACGCGTAGATCCCAAAAAGAAAGAAAAAACAAAAAAGAAAAGCCAAAAAAAAAAAAAAAAAAAAAAGAGCATTTGAGTACATATACACGTAACAAGTTCCATTGCATGAAATAAGATGGTTTTCAGATATTTCCCAGTACAAAAGAGTAAAGAGGAATTTCGCGTTACCAAATTCGCATGTTGATAATCCATAAGTGGGTTTAATCTTGGCCAGAACTGAAATTAGAATGAAAAATATAATAATTTATTTGGATCTAAATAGTTATCAACTTGAATGATTAAAGATACATACAAAAAAGAGAGGAAAAGAAAAAGAGGCCATTGAAGTACCTTATGAGATACACCGAAAAAGTAGAAGATGGATAACAAATTAGGGTTTCACAGCGTGCATAATAACATGCTCCATAATCTTGGAAAGAAAATCAAGGAAAGATTGTAAATGTGAAATTGGGGTGAAATTTTGTATTATTCCTTTATTTTTCATGCATATAATGGGAAGTTTCTTTTAATAAATAATCAATAAGCTTTTATATTAATTTTACTCTCTTCAGAATTTAATTATCAAATTATCATTACTAATATTATCACAAATGCAAAATTATTCTAAAGTCATGTAAAAATAAAGTTGATTCAGTGGCATATGATTCAGTGGCACATGTTCTATGCCTAATATCATTGTGTTAATAAAAAATTGCTCGGCAGATCCTAATGAATAAATTAGCCACTACAAAAGCTAATGAATTCAACACTACAAAAACTAAACTAATTCAGTTCGAAGATTTGAGAAAAAAATATCCATTACACTTATGATCGATATACAGATATATATTTCATAGTAGCAATAATATTTCTCAATATCATGCTAAAAATATCTACAACATGGCGAAGAAGATCACCGAATCTTTAATATTCCACCCCCCCCCCCCCTCCCCCCCTTCCTTGTTTTTGTTGGTTTGGTTGGGGGGGGGGGGATTAAACTAGCAAAAAATTTGGTTTTCTTCCAAAAATCCCATCATAATATGTACTCTTATAGGAGCTATTTGAGAGACCTTGTGACTCAAGTTTCTGTTGAATCAAGTGATGGACATTATACTGCACTTCTAAGTGGAACACTTGCCCCTTCCCTTACACTCGTGGAGACACTTGATCTGTTGTCTTCGGTGTTATCCACGAAACTGTTGTGCTGTTGCACCACAAGTATTGTGGAATGGCTATTGGATTCTGCTAAAGCAAACATATCCCCCACTGCTCCCAATTCTGAATCTTCTCCCCAAGCTGAAAGGCCTAGCATAAGTGGCGATCTCGTGTCGTGATATCTTCCTACAATTATCAGTTCATAGCGATCCTCTATGGACCGGATCACAGAAACAGTTCCTGTTCCATCCCTTACCACCTCTTCTTCATACATAAACCTGTGATTTCCATCCAATTGGCTTCTGATTTCATTCACAACATCATTGTCAAACTTGGCCTCATCGGCAGCATCATCATCAACAGCAAAATTATTAGTACTGTTTGCAAGAACTCGAACTATGGTCAGTTTGCTTTTCGGGTTTCTTAGCATTCTTGCCCCAATAGCAAGTGCCTCCCGGTCATCAGGCCCGCCAATGAAGAAAACGGCTACACGCTGAAATAAAGGGCATGCTTGAGCATCTGGATTGATAGAGGGTTTGTTGGGTGGTGCCCGGTCGACAATAATTGCTACTGTACAAGACGCTATTTCCAGGATTTTACCATTCATGATCTTGATGCCTGCTTGACTATCAGATGATTCAATAATTCCAGTTCTAACTAATCTCTGGTGAAAAGGAGTGATAATGAGACAAGCCCGCCTGTCAAGAGCCATTTCACATACTTCCTCATGCATTGTTGCATAAGGAGATATTGAAGTAAAGGGATTCACTGTCACAATCCCATGATCATAGCTTTGCTGGAAGAGTTTGAAGGCGTTAACTATACTTCTTGAAGTTGAGGCGTTTCGGGAATTCACTTTGTTGAGTTTGTGGGGGATAAGGATTGGATGTGCACGGCCAACCAACTCAACTACATGAACTAGACATATATCAATTGGGGACTGTTTGGTGGGCTGGAGATTTTCGATGAGGTTGATGATTGTTGGAACATCTTCTTGGTCATGTATGCATGCCACTAATCTCAGTTCAGAGTCAGGTCCCAGGTCCATAACCGTTCTCCTCTTGTGAACTGAATGTCTCCTTAACGGATTGTACAAATGCCTGAGTATAGGTGTGATGCTAGCAGTCACAACTAACATCGATATGCACAAGACAATGAATGCGTCCTCTGTTATTGCCTGCATGCAGTTTTCACAAGAACCAACACATAAGCTGGAGTTAGTTTTGAATTAGTTAAGAAAAACTGAAACAGCCTATATATATACCTGGGTCTGTTTCATCTGTTTGAACATGCCCAGCTCGAGAACGCCTTGTACATTCATTACTAAGCCGATTTGAATTGCTTCCCTGATTGGTACTTTGCTGTAAACTGAAGAAATAAGGGCTCCAAAAAACTTACCAATGCAGGCAAGGATTATGATAGACTGGACAAACACATAGTTTCTCAATTTGACAGAAAATATATCAGTAACCAGGCCATTTTTCACGAAGTAAAGAGGCATGAAGAGCCAAGAAGTAATGAGATCCAGCTTCTCCATAAGGGCTGATCCCAGAGGAGGGCCGGCCGGGATGGCAATCCCATAAAGCAAAGGGCCGAAGAAGATGTTTAAACCCACAGCTTTGCAGAAGAAACCTGTCACTAACATACCAACAAATACCATGAAAATGAAGCCTTGTTTCACCGGTTCTCCCTCAGGATTTCTTCGCAACTCCCACATAATGATCGGTCGGACTATGAAAATTATCATTAGTGTGAAGGCAAGTCCTGCAACAACTGTTTCCAAAAGCTGGAAAGTCTCATCCCCACTCTGCTTTGTAACGAAGGTGATAGTTATAATACAAAAGCCAAATAAGTTACTGATCAAAGAAGCAGACAGCGCCATTCTCCCAAATTCAGAATTCACCATTTTAAGTTCAGTGAGGTAGTGGGCAATGATTGGAAACGCAAGCACAGAAGACGTCGTTGACACAGCCGGAAGTGAGCTGGCTACTTCTGCCGGGACAGAGAAATTGCCACTGAGTAAGATTAATGCGCCTGACATGCTTAAGAGCATCGCAAGAAACACAACAGAAATGCCAATACGGATGTCTTTTTTCTCAATCTTTGTCAGTATCCAGGGATCCATTTGTACTCCAATCAAGAAGAAATATACCATGTATCCAAATACTGCTAACGCATCAAGAACAATCAAACTTTGAAAGGGATAAACTAGTGCCGTAAATCCTCCAATCCTTCCCAAAAAGGACGGACCTATTATTAAACCACCCTGGCGACCAATTCACAGTTTTTGTCAGTTCTTGCCAAAAATAAGTTAATAACATAAAACAGTCAATCTAATAACATGTTTTTAGTTACTGCTACTACTACTACTCCTACTCAGTTGAGACAAATTCAGGCACAACAGATTTTACGTATAAAAGAGAAGAGCTGAAGTCAGCATGGAGCTTACTACTATCTGTATAACCATGCTGGGCTGGCCAAGTGGTTTGAGGAAACGAGAAGTAAACAAAATAACCATCGAAGCCAGAGAGAGCTGCGCCAGAAGGAGAGGGACGGAATAGTCGAAAGGATTGGTGTTGTTAAAGAGCCCTCTGGAATTGACCATCCCAATCGACAGGCAAATGGATGAATAATTCTTACCAGGGTGATAGATTCGTGCATAAGAGGCAATGTCCTCGGGTTCCATTACAATTGAACCCATTTTTGAATCGACGATCACCCCCGATCCTCGACCAATAGGCGATGATCACAGAACCAAGGCGCCCCCGGCCACAAACCTATACATACAGGCAAAATGGAGTAATGCAGAATGATTAAGGAAAAGAAAAAAGGGGGGGCGATGAAATTAGGGCAACAATGGTTTGTTCGAATTCTCCCCCTCAGGGAGAGAGACCGTGAAAGGGAAATTTTGGATTAGAGGTGACTAAGAATCTAGATATAAGGACCGAAGAAACGCTACCACACGTGTTTGGCAATTGATAGCTTCCCATCCGCCATTGTAGAGTTGTTGAAGACGTACATAGCGAAGAATTGCAAAGATTGTAGATGCGATGATCAACTTTTGTATTGTTGAAGATTACGAAATACTAAGGATTCGGGGAGAGTGCCAAGAATTTAGCGACAATGACCCTCATGAATCTGGCAATTACAAAGACGGTAAAAGACGGTTTGGAATTAATTTTTACATCTATTTTTGTTTTTGTTAGTAAGGATTCTAAATCAATTATACTAAATTTAAAATTGAAATTCTTTTTTTAATTTATATATTTGTTATTACTATATATTATAAGTGTGGATGTTCGTGTCTACAGTTGTGCCGCGCGTGAGCATTATTTTCCTTTTTTTTTTTTTTGGCCCTTTTCGTGTGCAAAACGGTGTCGTTTTTCACCTTGGGTGTTTGGTGGATATGTGCATCATGCTCTTTTTATTGTACGTTGCTTTGATGTTTTGTGCTTTGATCAGAAGAAAATAGCTTTATTGAAACCTAAAACTCTACTTTTTTCTTCGATCTCAAAGTGATTCTTGTCGATTCCCTCTGCTTACAAAGAAGAAGAAGTCATTGCAATCGGGTAGCGCTAGCGATGAAGCAGTTTATTTCGGTTTCAAATTCATCAACTTCATTTGGCTTTTGAGAATCCTTGAGTTTGATTCAAGATTATCCCTTTTTGTGATTTTGTATTTTATATCTTGGGTTTGTTATGAATCTTAAGTTGTTTCTTCGCTGATAAGCCTTATCCGACCAAAAGAATAGTTAGGAGTGGGTCTAGTAGTCGGTGGAGGGCGCTGTGCTACAGTAGCTCTGGTGATGCAAAAGCAAAAAACCCTTGTGCAGAGAGTGGATGAAAACATGGAATATCTTGTTGATATTTCCATATTCCCTATAATGTGGTTCAGTAATCCTTGACATTTCTAAAAATGAAAAAATAAATCAGCCTTAGTGTCAATCAATATTGCTCCACCGCCAATCATTGGCTTTGTAAATCTTACTCTCTCTAGTGTATGACTCTCTCTCTCTTTTTGCTATCTTCTAATTCAACTGCTTTTGGAGTACTATTGGGAGGTCTGAATTCAAGTTGATTACCTACTGCAAAAGACTTTAGTAATGCATTAGCAAAATAAATCCTATAAAGTCTACTCATTGTCCGCTTGAGAAATTCCGAACATATGTTGTTTGACTTGTAATAAGTTTATTGATTTACTAGTTTAGTCTATTGTATGTAATCATCACACAAATATTATGCATGTTCTTTTACTACTAATTTGTTCGAGAGATCTTGTAGAGAGTATCTTTTTTTGTGAACATACTTAAAAAATATGACAATAGATAAATTGTGCCCAGTTGTTAAATGATGTATGACCAAAATTTTATTGATGGATGAGCCTATCTTACAAAGATTTGCAGTTGTTCCTTGCATATTTGGTGTATTGACGTGTGATAACATAGAGTAGATAAATAGTAGAGCAATTATTTCCTACTAAACTCATGTTTCTTATTATTAAATGAGATATTTTGAAAGTTAGTAACATCCTTTTGTCCTCTTTAATTGAAAAGTTTCTAGCAGATTGTGTTTGGATTTTATCCATTTGTGGGTATATAAATCATTCTCTTATTTGTTACTGTGGTTGAACAAGATTTTTCTAAAATTTTGCTGATTAATTGTATGTCTCTATGAATAATTGCAATGGAATTATTTTGCACCATGTTTTTGCCAATTCATGGCTGTTATCATATTGTTACAATGATCTATAGCCTATTAGACTATGGATGAGCACAACAAAGTGATATCCTTGGTGCTTTTATGGCGTCGAGAAGCAGTCCATCAACGAGATGCGGAAAATGTACTTCTCGTTTATATATTATTGTTGATATTTCGCTGATAAACTTGGATTGATTGCTGAATATATATCTTTAAGAAGTAGAGATATAAGAAAAAGATATCTGCTAATCATTCAACAGCAAAGAATAGAGACGGAATTAATTGTTGGAAGAGAGTTTTGGATAACAAATCCTACCGTAGGCTCATTTCTCTAAGTGAAAAAAAAAATTGAATTTGTTAATTGAGAACTATTAGAACTATTGTGGTGTCTTGAGGCGTGTTGGAAATATTATGTGTGCGTCATGATTTTCTTTCTATAGATGCAACATGGAATTATGATAAAGTGAGTCTAGCTCGTGTCCTTTGCTCTTAATGGCAAGATTCTTGCCACCTAAGTATACTGTTCTATTAATAGTTGTAGCTATATTTAGGTTTTCTCTTTCTCTTTTACTAGGTGCGATGCGTCATTTGTTGGTGCGGTGTGGAAATTTTTGTGATCAGCTAAGAATCAAGTAGTCGAGACGAGAGCGGAGCTCTCTATTTTTAAGATGAATTAGCCTCGCACTGGTGCTAATGGCAACTGGCTATCGTCTTCCAAGATACAACGACTAATCAGACTGTAGCAGTACTACAAACTGTCTGGTCTCTCGAACTTTTAACGTACTGAACTCTCTATATGGACTTATACAGACCAACGTTGTGAATGGACTATGATTACTGTACTATGAATATTGTACTTTGATTACTGTATGATTACTCTACTTTGATTCAATGTGGGACTAATATATTTATAGTGCCAAAATAGCAACCGAAAAGGTGGTCAAAATATCATCAATATTGCTGCAATTTTCCAATACATATAAGTTGAAAGACTTAGTCCAAATTCATCTGCTGGAGATAAGGAAATATGTGTAGTCCAAGTACATTTACTGAGAATTTATTCTGCTTGTTTTCCAAATTCCAGAAATTCACACTGGAAATTTAGTGTTTGGTAGAGGAAGTTTGAAAGTTTCTTGGGCCAAATAAATTCATATTAAATTTGGTCCAAACAAAGTCGATATTAGACTTAAGGCCCAACTGATTTAATCCAAGCCCATGACCACCACACCAAGCCTGAGATCATCCGGCCAAATGTGCGGGTGGGCAGCGGCAGCGGCCCGCACGTGTGGATTTGATTGAATTCATTACCAAGTAGGTCATTTTCCCTCCAAACACTTGTGGTACCCCCAAGAGCCCATCTCTTATCTCCACGCTTGAGATATATATTCAAGTCTACCTTTTACTATTGTTTACAATGTGGGATGGAGTTTCACTCCTTCCATTCATTTGGCTCATTCTAATTGGTCAACTATCTAGTAGCTCACATTGACCATTAATTTCTCATTCATTCGAAATTGATTTTAGCCAATTAATCACATCATCGTATACGACAATCACCAATTTCTTAGGAATTAATACTTTGAGCATACTCAAAATTTGGTTAAAGAAAACCAATTTCCAACAATCCCCCACATGAATGGAAATTAATGCAACTGATGATGCAGATGCATATGTAGACACGAGAGAGTTCAGGCGAACAACTATTGCATCAGGATAGGTAGCAACACATGCACATGGCGCATGGGTTACTAGAATGTCGCGCCAGGGCGCACTTGGCGGGGCGGGTTTTGGCACAAAGCAGCAGTTTTGATACAAACAGGGGTTCCACGCGCAAAGGCACAAGTCATGCGCGCCTCGGCACAAGGCGCAAAGCGCATGGGCTAGGTTACTCGTTTTCGTGGTATTTAAGCCAGTTTTCTTCTGGGATAAATCGAGACAAACAATACACGAGTGATTCTGTACTGCTTTTGAGATAGTTTCTCGAGATGGAGTTTAAAACGAGGGTTTTGGGTGTTCTCGTGAGATTCGTGGGACTCAAAGTTGTATTTATTACTTTGATTTGAAATCAATAAGATCTTTTCTTTGTCATGTGGATTAGGCACATCGCCAAACTACATTAAAACTTATTGTCAATTTTCACTGAATTATTTTACTATTATTTCACAGTTTCAATAATAGATCTTTCTAGGTTACAATAGAGGGGTTTGTTGAAAGTTGCTGTTGATCTGCTACAAGCAGTTGTACATGAGATAATTCACATGGAAGAACTTGAAATCCCTTGCTTCAAATTTAAATGAATTGATTTGTGAATTCTGAGCTTAATTTCTAGCATTGTTTGTTATTTACTTATGATTTTCTCAGCTGGCCCGCAATTTATTAATTCACATCTGCTGAAATGTATCGGATCGATCTCTGAGTCCATCTTTTGAATCTAGTAAGCATGCTGGCCACCTGTTACTACTACAATATCATGTTGATCAGTTTTGGACTTAAATGGATTAGTTGAGATTTCTGTATGGTTCATGTTGCCTTTTAGCTTCTGTAAATTATGAGCTTCTTTAATACACTGTTAAGCTACTGTCTCCAGCCGCTTGTCCAGTTCCCTGTGCTCAGTCCATATTCAGCAACCGTGCCGGTCTCGGTCGTCCTCTGTTTTGATTTTCAATCTGAAAAAGCTGGCCCGCAATTGGATTTTGAAAGTTGTTCCCACTGGTGAACCTTTTATCCCAACTTCTATGTGGGATATGTTTGCAGAAGCTAATTGAAACTTATTGTGTTCTATTTTACTTATTTGATTTAGTTGTTGTTAGTTAGCTTTTTAATCTTGAAAATTAGGGGTTATATTGATATTTATGTATTACCGATGGAAGACAAAGCCTCTATTTCTTCAATCATTTTTACTTTTGGTGCTACTTGTTTTATGATACATGTTGATATATTTAAATGCAGCATAATCACATACTCACTTGTAAATTTTTGTTTTATTTAGTATAGTTCTAACAACTACATAAACCTACACAATGATTTTAGTAAATTCATAAATATTTATTATATAAATATATCTATACTTCTACTAATACGTGCATGTTATTCTAGTGTTTTGCTATTACTAAATATGTATACTAACGTAAAGAGTAATTTTGTTTCTTTTTTTCTAACGGTTCGACACTTTCAGCTGAATTCTTGAAATCTTTTTTTATTTATTTCCAACAATTGTATAAAATTTTTCCCTTGCAAAGTTTTTTTTTTAAAATATTAATGTTAATTGACTATTATAAATATGAATTATTATTTTATATATTTTCATATTTTTACAGTTAATTAACACAAAAAAAAAAAATACTTTATTTACATGTCTTCTTCTCGAGCAGGCATCGCGCTTTGCACAGTGCACCTCCATCCATTGTTTACTATAAAATCAAATCATACTCTGCGTTCTCATTCATTTCACCAACGAAAAACAATAACAAAGAAGTCATATTTTTCATGGGGTGGATTTACAAGATTGTCAACCGCTTGATGTGGGTTTCAAGAAAATTAATTTTCTTTCCCAAACACGGCACTAATGAAGCAGTGATAAAGGAAATCTTCGATTGCAACCACCTCTACTCGCTTTCCCTATTTACTCAACCCACCGCAATCATTCACCGGTGGATGACTTCAAAACGCAGCCAAAGAACTAAGGCGATGTCGGCATACTTCATTTGCCACATACATGGACATAAAGCCGACAATCCAACTGTTTTAGCAAGACACTACAGAGATGAGCATAAAAAATCTATAGGTAGCACAGAATGTCGCTACAGGGCTAGGTTTGACTGCGATGATGAATACAAGAAGCACTGTGAAACCAATGATTGCCCCTTAAAAAACTAACGCTTTCGGCAATCGAATGATCAAGGAATGTAAGCGCGGAGGCTCGTAGTTGAAGGAGAGTCGATTTGACAACTGAGTACAAATTTCTTTTCTAGATTATATATAGACACATTCTAAAAATTCATTACAACCTCATACTTTATATGAAGACAATAATATTAGGTTAATTAACCATTCAACAACCTTAAAAAACTAAAACATAAGTATAAATCTCTCAATTTGTAACATATCATACCATTTGTTATATAAATAGACAAATATTGCTTGTCATTGTTAATATAAAATATATATATATATTGTCGTTTTTGTAATTAATTTTATAAATTTTTCTTAATGACAAAAAGATATTGTTTAGCAAACATTTCATATATTCCTTTTTGTTTTTCTTCAAAGAATAATTATGACATTAAAAGCTTTAGCTTCTTATAAAAAATACTAATCTTCATCAAAATAACAATAAAATAGTTTTTATTCTGTTTTCGTAGCTTCTTCCTTCTCCAATTTTATTTTATCACTCTATTTTCTTTTCTTTTCTAATCATATCATATGATCTTTACTTTATAAATATTTTGTAGTTATTGTTAAATTAGATAAAATAAATCAAATAATTAAAAAATATATTTATTACACATTTTAAATTCATAAACATTTTAATTTAAGCACATTTATTGGCCGCGCCACTATGACTAGCGATGTGTTAAAAATTTTCAACATGAATATTATCTAACAACCTAAAATGGGGATAAATCTTTAAGTTCAGAGGAAGCACATATATATAATACCAGTTTCCTCAATAAACAAGTAAGGAAAATATATTCTAAGAGAAACTAAAATTCCTAGAAGATCCTACACTACAATTTCCTAAAAGATTTATAAAGATCCTACACCAAAATATAAATATTTACAAAATATCTAAAAGGATTTACAAGATTAGAAAGTCACATCTTATTTTCCTAAAAGATCTATAATTTTTTAAAATTAATCTTTTCATTTTAAGGATGTGAGGCGATGATCCTAATTTGATTGGCCTGTGTTGGCTAACTTGTTTTTACTTTCAATCAAAGTTGAGGAAATTGATGTTATGCTAGGAAACATCAACATTTATTTGTACTTAAAAATTTATGAATACTAATTTGTTAACAATGAGTTAGAGTAGAAAAGATTAATTTATTTTTGATTTGTACTTAAATCAAAATTTATGAATACTAATTTGTTAACAATGAGTTCGAGTAGAAAAGATTAATTTATTTTTGGGGGGTCGATCAGTAAGAAAATTGATGATAAGTTTCATCATCAGGAGGAAATAGCTAGGACCATATTAAAAAAAAATAACCTTTCTTTTTCTCAAACTTATTGCAATTTTTCGAAAATGTTCTTGGTTGTGAAGGTTCCAAATCCTACTAGTCCACTAGGAGAGAACAAACTTCCCCTGCCGCCTTTGAATTCAGTGATGATCGGAGTGTTACACATTGTTGGATTAAAAGAAGGTGGGTGATTTTCACCATCCAACTCTCTAGAATTTTCCAGAAGGGTCGAGTGAGCATTGATAAGAAAATGGCAAAACCAATTTTGTTCAAAAAAGTACAATAAAATCTTAAGCTCAGAACTCAACAGATTCTGTTCTACATATCATCGTACAAATTCTCTCCCGGCAAAAAAAAGAAGACAGATCCTCAGAACTTCAACAGTTGGGTTATTCCTAAACAACAAAACCAAGTCTGCAACAAAAGTGGACAGCGGACGGAAGAAAGGATTCTCCTTCAAGCAGCAGCAGCAGCTCATGCAACAGAGGCCATGTGGCGGATCAAGTCGACGACACGGTTACTGCAGTACAGAGGATTCGGTTAATTGCACAGTTATCAATAGTGAGCAAAACATAATACTGCTTTAGGCATTAACATGTAATTCTTACCTGTAACCCCATTCATTGTCATACCAAGTGACAACCTTCACAAAGTTGCCGTTCAGTGCAATTCCAGCCTTGGCATCAAAGATGCTAGACCTGCAAAAGCCGATAAATTGAATAAGTGCATTATTTGTTTGGGCTGAGCAAATTTTACATTTTGAGGGATTTGAGAAAAGTTAAGGCAAAAGATATAGAGTGCTTCATCTAGGAAACAGGATTCCATTAATCAAAGAACTCTATAAACAACTATGCAATAACTTGTAAAACATCAACAGAAACCTCACCTGCTATCACCTATGAAGTCAGTTGACACTACATCATCTTCTGTGTAACCGAGGATCCCCTTCAAGTTAGTCTCAGATTCCTCCCTGCATAATAGTAAATGATGAGAATATTCAAGAGATGGTATGTGGAATATGGCCTCACAAAGACAGAAGAAATAAATAATTCTTACTTGATAGCAGCTTTAATCTCATCATATGAGGCTGCCTTTTCGAGCCTTGCGGTTAGGTCAACCACAGAAACATCAACAGTTGGAACACGGAAAGCCATCCCAGTAAGCTTTCCATTTAGAGAGGGAAGTACTTTTCCAACAGCCTGCACGTAACAACTGCATTACTTAAAAGAAGCCCACTAGAATTGACTAGAATAGAATAGCTACAGAATATGGCTCAATTATGTGCGTTGGCATATGGGACATGCATGTTGGTGTCGAATGGGAGTCTTCAAAAGGGAATGTTAAAACAGATAAGATAACCAGCATCATTATTGTTATTATAGTAGCTAACATGCAGTAAAACCAGTCAAACGTGGGTAAGTATGGCATAAAAGTGTGTGCCAATGCTCAGATCCATAGGAAATATGCTTCACTGAACAAATGAATTCCCCACATGACTTGACCAGTGAGATATACTAATCCCTCCAAAAGAATATAAATGCAAAATGTCATTTCATGGTATAGCTTAGTTTGCTGAAAGAAATCATTTGTACTCTATCTTCAAATGGCCAAAGAAGGAATTCTAACTCAAAGATAAATAAGAGCAAAAAAAGCTGATCAAAGATGAAGCCACATTACAATTTTAAAGTTACCTTAGCAGCTCCAGTGCTGCTGGGAATGATGTTGAATGAAGCAGCTCTGCCACCTCTCCAGTCCTTCATCGATGGACCATCAACAGTCTTCTGTGTTGCTGAAAGAGATAGAAGACACATCACAATGTTACATCCGTGTTAAAAAAAGGAAAAATCTAATAACAAGTAGACTTACCAGTAATGGAGTGAACAGTTGTCATCAGCGCCTCAACAATACCAAACCTGTCGTTGAGAACCTGCAACATAGAATTGCATTGAAATTAGTGTATTCAAAGCTCATTGCATCAAATGTGATCTGAAAAATTAAGTAGAGCACAAACCTTAGCCAATGGAGCTAGACAGTTGGTCGTGCAACTAGCATTAGAAACAATATTTATGTCTGACTTATATTCCTTCTCATTGACACCAACAACAAACATGGGGGCATCTTTGCTTGGGGCAGATATTACAACCTTCTTTGCACCTCCCTAAGATTCAGATAAGACAATAAATAACACCATATCATTCAATCATTCAATGATGCTAAAAATGTCGCAGGCAATACAAAGCAATGAAAGATGATATGAAGCATCAGATGCTTGTTGAGTTGGTCAAAAAATGCAGCTGTCCTGTGGATTTCCAAGAACTTCAAGGCCACAAAAATAGTTCAATATAAACCTTCAAGTGAGCAGCAGCCTTGTCCTTGTCGGTAAAAACTCCAGTGGACTCCACAACATATTCAGCTGCAGCTTCAGCCCATGGGATCTCCTCTGGGTTCCTATTCATGGAAGGAAAAAAACATCAATACATAAAATACGATCAATTACACCCCAACCAGATATGAGAGAGAAGTACCTCACTCCAAAGACAGTCACTGGCTTGTCGCCAAAGAGAAGGGTCTTTGAATCCTTAACCTTAAGCTCATGCTTTTTCCATTGACCATGTACACTGTCGTATTTGAACATATAGGTCTGCACAAGATACATTAGAAACACAATTGAGATTGAACCCGTATATATCAATTCAACATATGACAATGAAAACATAGGAACTTCATCCAAGGTTTTTCACCATAGAAAGAACATTTTCTGTGAAGTCTCCATTTGTAAGGAAGCTAACAAATCCTTATAAGTGTATTTCACAAACTCAATAGTGACAGTACTACTCCACTAGCACCATAAGGTTCTATTAAAACTCACAAAAGATCTAAGATGCCAAGTGGAGGGAAAAGAAAAATGTAGGAAATCAGCAGCATAGTAGCACTGGCATTAAGACACAACTAGAAAATGTACTTTGACACCAGCGCTGCTGAAGCAGGCCGATTATACGTATAAAAGACACAGTAATGATGGAAATAACTTGAGAACAAATTTTACATCCGCTCACAGATCAGGACAGAGTCAAAACAACCAAGAAAATATCAACAGGGATGCAAAGTAAAATAGAGAGATCTGTTTGTTAAGAGAAGAGTCCATATTAGTCTCAAACTCTAAGGCAATAAGCAATACACAGATCTCATAAAGCGCATTAATGCATAAATCCTAGTTAAGAAAAAAAGTAGAGAAAACATGGAAGAGAATGAATACCATATAATCGGTGGTAATAAATGGATCATTGATAGCAACAAGCTCAATGTCGTCACTCTGTAGAGCAACTCTTGCCACCAAACGCCCGATCCTTCCAAATCCTACACATGCACACAATCAAACCATTCAAGCATCAGAAAAGCCATTACTCATTGCACAGATCTACAACTTAATCGAGAAACTTGGAAAGGAAAAGCAAAATCACCATAACAATCGATAAATTTTAAGAAATTTCAAAATCTAGCTGAACATCACGAAAAAATAAATGAGATGAAATAACGAGCATGTTCATAAGCATCCCTTGCTATCACATTTACACAAACCAAACTGCAAACAAAGCCTCAACATAGAAGATCACAAACACAAAACATGATTAGATCTGCATAGAAAATGAAGCAAAAACAAAAACAAATACCGTTAATTCCGATCTTGATTTTGGCCATGACGAATGTGAGATTTCTAGCGAGAAACAAGAATGCGAGATAGTTTGTGAATGAGAGAGCGGTTGGGTAGTGTAGTAGGGAAAATGCTGTGTGTTGTGTGACTCTCGTGCGTGTATTTATAGTTGTAAAACGGCGAATGACGTTACGGTCTAAAAGCAAAAGGCGGAAATGTCGAGGTTGAAATGAGGTGGGACCACTAACACACGATTAGCGGCTTTAATGGATCGGTCACGTGACTCTGATGTGGATGGCCAGGCCTTTTCATTCTCAGCAATGGGCCATTTGTTTTGATTTTCAATTACTTCTTTTTATTTATTTCCGATGTTGTTTTTTAAAATAATGGGTTTGTTTGTTTATGAATTGCCAAAATACTTTTCAATTCTTAAAATATAAATAAATAATTCATCGCATTTTTTAATTTTACTATTCAAAATACAGCCAAAATGGTCCAAAATATCATCACAATTCATTTTACACCCATTCTCGAACGTCTAACCATCTTATTTTTTGTTCCCCATACCTTATCTATATTTACACATATATAAATGATTTTAAAATATCAATTTCACCCTACCAACTCAATAAAAAAATTATTGGTGTGACATCTTATCTACTCCTAAAACACAAACAAACAAATAATTTTCTCTCAATTCGTTCTATACCAGTCCACCTACCACTCAAAACACAAACAAATATGGATGGGATTAGGATTTGGGTTTGGAGTACCCAACCCGACCCTATCGGGTATATTCCATTTGGATCGGGTATTTTTAGTACCCAAACCCAATCAGGTATTGGCTTAGGGTATTCGATACCCTATCAGGTACCACCATTTTATTATTATTTAAAAAAAAACACTAATTATAGTATTATATATTTATAAAAAATTTCTTTGAAAACTTTGTTGGTTTTATTTTAAAATTTGTTCAAATGTTTTGATTTAATGCTTTTGCAAGTTGTGATATTGTGAAAATGTGAAATATGAAGTTGAATTGTAAATTTGTAATGAATAAAGGATGATGATGATGATATTGATAAAATATTATTGTCAATATAGGATGTATATCATATACTAGACATTAATGTTTATATTTAAGTTTTAAAATTACATATTAGGTGGATTTTAGAACTTGTAAACAATGAAATGTAGTGCTATAAATTGGTTCACCACAAAAATAAATAATAAATTAACAAAATTTTAATTTTTATCTATTAAAATATATAAAAAATTTAGTGGGGGTTTTGGGGGTACCCTCGACCCTAAGAGGTACCCGATGGGAGTATCGCTATCAAATGGAGGTCGGGACTCGGGTATCAAAAACTGATAACCGAGCCCTCGGGTACCCACAGTGAGGTACCCCCAAGAGGGTACCCGACCCTCGCCAACTCCACAAACAAACAATTATCACATTCTCCAACCCCACTTTCCAAAAACTATTTTAGCAAAATACTCGAACTCATAAACAAACAAGCCCAACAATTATCAACTCTTATACATTTTTTTCTTGTGAACATTTTTATTTTTAATATATTTTTTAAATGTATCATAAAATTTTATCGTTATATCAATTAATTTCAAATTTAATTTAACTTAAAATAGTCAATACTATTTCAAAACAATTCAAATATATCTTTTAAAAAATCAACTAAAAATATATAAATCACCTAAATTACATCCTTATATCTACCCCTATTATTTTCGATAAGAACATATTTTTTCAATTTTTGAAAATATTAAAAATTCATAATAAAAATAAAAATAAATCTACTCTTAACCATGCTTTTCAAGTTCCAAATTTATATCTTAAATACACTAAATAATAATAACTTATCATTAAAAAATAAAATAAAAGTAGAAATCTAATTCCTTATTCTAGTTCAATTTATCAAACGCAATAATTAAATTTTACCTTTCGTCCTTTACTAATTCTCTAAACTTATTTGTTGTTACCAAACGAACATATATAATTTGAGTAATCATTTGGTTTAATAACATAAATTTCACTCATAAAATGTGGAATAAAAAATTCAAATCCAAGTCCAGTAGTTTGTAATCTAATGGCATCAAGTTTCCCCTATTATATAGGAGATCCCGTTTTCAAACTCAAATAAGTTCCCTTGTGTACCTCTAGTTGGAGAGTTTATAATTTCATTTTTTTTTATTTGATAATTAGATTCTATTGACTTGTTGTAAGGTTAATCTTCTTAATTTAATAATTAGATTTTATAAACTTGTTGTAAGAATACTCTTCGCCATTTATAATATTCGCTCAAAAAAAAAAAAAAAAAAAAAAAATCAAATCCAACAAACTTTTAGCATTCATGTGTATAAGTAAATTTAAAAAATAATAATAATAATAGACTCACTAAAGCCCAATTTTATAGTGGAATATAACTTCAAACTTGAAAAAATAAAAAAGAAGAGCAAAGAAAGTTGATCTTAAATTTCAAAAGAAAGAATTGTCTCATTCACCTCCACGCCAAGTCTACGATATATTTGAAGAGTGTGATGGCCGTTGGACGGGAAAGTAGAGGTGTTGTTGCCAGTGACTGGCGGACTTGTCATGGACATCTGCTCTTTCCTTGTTTCAAATAAGCCAGCAGCATACAACTAGATTGTGGCCTTGAGATACCATATCTAAAGTAGGCTGAAGAACTATAATGTTGCATAAACAAGCATATTTAGCATACAACCGACAATGTGGCCTTGAGATCCCTATAGTTTATGGTGCAACTTACTGTTATCATTCAATTACAAGATACAACTTGATGATTATATATTCAACATCCAAGGAGAATAACTTAGCACAAGTTAATCAACAATTATATACAAACACAAAATGATGAAAATGTATCGAGAAAATTACTACTACAGACGCAAAATTTAATGAAACCACATCGTTTCTGAGACGAAAATGCACCTATGCTCCATTCTCCATGCTTGATACCCCCATTTGTGACAACAGCTTCTCTACAATTTCCTTTAGTGCTGGGGCACTGGTCAGGCACTTATTATCATCAAAGCAAGATCTTCCTTCTTCAGCAGCTTTACACAGCTGAGGGTCTAACGGGACTTTCCCAAGGAATGGAACTCCCATATCGCTGCACATTTTAGCACCACCACCAGCACTACTATCAAACACTTCAGTGAAAGCAACCAATTTCAGCATTTCCGGAGCTTTCTCTCTCATATACTCAATAACCCACTGCGTCATGTCTTTTTGTTCACCGGTCTCTGTGATACTCATGAATCTGAAGTCAGACAGGGGTTGGCACAAGCCACTCATATTCTCAACTACTCCAAGAACCTGTAAGCCAACCTTTTTACAGAAACTAACTTCTTTCCTCACATCTATAAGAGACACCTGCTGTGGAGTGGTAACAATAATAGCACCATCTATTCCAGTTGCTTGGAGGAATTGAACGATTGATATATGCTCATCTGAGGTCCCAGGTGGTGCATCAACTACAAGAAAATCAAGTTCACCCCAGTAGACATCCTTCAGAAATTGCTTGATGATACCATTCTTCCGCGGTCCTCGCCATATGACAGCCTCGTCAGGATGAGGGAGCATGAATCCAATTGACATGACCCCAAGGTTTGATTCAACATAAACAGGAGACCAACCAAGGTTACTCTGATGAATCTCTTGTCCTTCCAGACCAAGCATTTTTGGGATGCTTGGACCACAGATATCAATATCAAGGAGACCCACCTGGAAATCCATAGCTGCCAGGGCAAAAGAGAGTTGAGCCGAGAATGTACTCTTGCCAACACCGCCCTTGCCAGACAAGACAAGTATTTTGTGTTTCACTGTTGCCATTCTTTCAATAATAGAGACCAAATCTAGAAAACAACCAAAAAGAGTACAAATCAACTCCAGTAGAATGCAGGAGTAATTACCAAACACAATTTGCATATCCTTACAAACTAAGCTCCCTATTAAGCAGATATAAATAATTTCAAAGATGATCGCTTAAGATTTTTTAGCAATAAATGCGCTAATACCACCAATCAATATACTCCTTATCAAATATAGGTTCTAATTGGTGAACAGACATTATTTTACTTAAGTTGATTTTACTTTTCCATCATCTATTCCTTTTATCCTTGCTGATTCAATCAGTATAATTGTAGGAAGGGGGGGGGGGGGGGGGCGGTGCCAAAAAAAAGAAAAAAGAAACCTAGTCAAGAAAAGGGCAAAACAAAGTCAATTAAAACAGGTATATCCAAATTCAAACATTTTTTTTTACCATGAAAGCTAACAAGCATCTCAATGTCAGGCAAGTAGGTCTGTCACACAAATATGCCATCTAAGAGCAACTCGATGAGGTACTCTAAAATCATCTTCTTCAATCTAAGAAACCATTGAACTCTAAATAACAACATGAGACTCTAACAATTGGAACTAAAATTTCAAAAAGAATTGTCACTAAGCAAAGATTAATACTTCTCACTTTGTCTGGATTCCAAAAAATATTGTACCACACAAAAAGTAAGAATCCACTTTGTCTGATAAGAACTCAGCTTAATGCTGGATAATTTTGCATATATCTGGTTAGGCACGAGCAAACTTAAAAATTGTCAATCAAGATAAAATTGCTTATTATATTAACCATCAACTGAATTTTAAACAATTGACCTCGAATAGCTTGATTCGTTTTTCAAGTCTATCTTTATGTAGCAATTACCAAAAGGCATAAACTTGTAATCAAAACATAGAAACTATTCGCCAACACCAGGGAAAAATAATCAAAATCAAACAAAAAATGGACCTGGATCAGGTCCTTTCGGAGCAGTAGCACAAGCCTCCTGATTAGGGCATCCTTCACAAGCATCAGATTTTCCAGCTGCTTCAGATTCAGGCCCTGGACAATCTGAAGCAAAAAGAACAGAAATCTCAAATTAAGCTCAATCAATTTATCTAAAAAACTGAAAATTAAATATCTAAGCTATAACAAAAGTATACACACGTTCATTCGCGTCTTCGGGTATTTCATAGCCTTCGTTTCCCATTTCTCGTACAATTTCTGAGCTGCAGACTGCGAATTACACGGCCAAATACAACGCAACAATTAAATTATTCGAGGAAAAAAAAATCGTAACTACAAGAGGGGAATGTCGACTCAAAAACCCTAGAGAGAAATATATAGGTTTAGACGCAGCAAGAAATTCATTCAACACACGGCACAGCTTAAAGTCGCAAATCTGATTGGTGCAAAGTCGCTGTTTTGTGGATTGGCTTAGAACAACATGATGAGAAGTCGGCGCTCGTGGATTGGGCTTCAGACATTATAACCAGGGCCGAGTCAGTTGTAAATCGGCCCACTTGAAAGCCCACACCAATTCGGGCCAGATCGCCTATTTCTGTTTGTTAAACTAAATATTTGTTAATTTTTTAAGTTATGCACATGCACGCTTGGAGATCACTAGGTCTGATGATCCCTAAACATTACACTTTATGTATGAAACTAATATTATTGAGTCAAAAATCACTTGATAAATATTTATTAGCTATTCCGAGTCAATTGTAAATTGGCCCACTTGAAAGCCCACACCAATTCGGGCCCCGATCGCCTATTTCTCTTTGTTAAACTAAATATTTGTTAATTTTTTAATTTATGCACACACACATTTGGAAATCACTAGGTCTGATGATCCCTCAACATCACACTTTATGTGTGAAATTAATATTATTGAGCCAAAAAATCACTTGATAAATATTTACTAGTTATTTGGTAGAACACATTGAAATCCAAAACAGCACCTCGTAAAATTTTTTTTTTTAAAAAATAAAAATAAAATCTTGAACATAAAATTACTTTCAATATCAAGAAATAAAAAGGGTGCATAATAACAATATATTAAAGGTCTCCTAATGAAAAAATCTCAAACAAAAATTAGTCCCTAAAATACGACATTTTGGTCCAAGAAAATTTTTGTGAATTTGATTTAACTCATTAATTGTATTCAATTAGTTTTTAATTATTTAATTAGTCTTTGATATTTTAATGAATGAAAAAGCTCAACCATTTTTTTCGCTAAAAAAATGCATTGCTAAATTTTTCAAGTAATATATGCCTTGAATTAGAGACATTCAAGGCGTTGAAACAGTTAAATTCCACAGGATCTAATCCCAATAAAATAAACTTTCAAGCTGAGACATTCAAGGCGCTGAATCAGTGAAATTTGATATGATCTAATCCAAGTAAAATAAGCTTTGAATAAGGGACATTCAACGTTTGAACTGATCAAATTCTACGATCATAAGTATACTTAGGGCTTGTTTATTTTGGCATATAGAATTAGACAAAATTCATATATTAATGATACATAAGCTAGAAATGGTATCCAATACTATGTAATCTATTGTTTGCTTTGATTTTAAAAATTGGTGATATCCCACATTTGGCACTATATAATGTTTGGTTGACAAGATTGTTCAATATAATTACACTTTGTAATGTCCAAAATATCCTAACTTCTAAAAAAGTATATTTCCAAAATGATGATTAAGGATTTTATGTGAAGGGTAAGAATGACTTTTTCATTTCTTATCACATCAGATTTAAAAGGATGAAAAATGGATCAAGTTATCTTGGCATGATCCATAAACCAGTTTGGCCCATGATACCATATCGGGTCGTAAAGGTATCATGGACAAACAAAAAATAAGACTTGAAAATGTATCTATTATGCCTTATTATATGAAGTAATCAAACCCTTAAAGTATGAGATATGAATAAATTTAAAAAGGAAAAGGAAAAAGATTAATGTTAAACAAAGAAGTTGAACAAGAAAAGGCCATCTCTGATTCTTGAGATATCAACTAAGAAGTATGATAATAGGCAACCCTTGCAAGATAAAAAGATATTAGCACATATGCTTTTCCTTATCAACTGCCTCAAGCCTCAAGCACAAAAAGTAACACTAAACATCATAAAAAGTTAGCTTATATAAAGAAGTACCATAGTACAGATTATTTAAAATCTGAAGCATTAGTGATTAATAAGTCAACAGACATATGTAGTAGAATCTGCATTCAGCAGCAGGCTCTCTACCACTACTCTCAAGCTTACAAATGATAAGCCATACTAATTTTGCCAACACAAACAAGCAATATTCTTTACCCTTTCGACGCTAGTGCTGCTGGTGCACGACTCGCCAACAAACACAGGATTACTTGCTGGTTCAGTATCATCCGCCTCAATGGCAGCACTCTTGTTTAAAATGGACAATATCAGCACAAGTTCACCACATAATTCGATAGCTAAGATTTCTACCGTCCTTTTTCAGAATATTTTCGGCCCTACAAGAAGAGGGGTGCTGTTTTCTGAGAGTTCACTTTTCATACTTGAGCTGGCTCTGTCCATGAGCTATCCTGCTATCTTTTTTGCACTTTTGGTTCAACTATGCACCATATCTTCAACAAAGAAATGGATTTCAACAACCTCATAGTTTACCGTCATGCATAGACAGCCAATGGTTGTCTCTTCCCATTACTGAAATGTTTGAAAATATAAGTTGAGCCAAGTTGCTTAGCTGTAGAGGAAAAAGTGGTAACTTGCCCTTTGGTGGAAGTAAGTGTGCCCTGGCGATAACGTGACTCTATCCTGGCAGTTAAAGAGCTCAGCCAAGCAGTCCAAGCAAAGTAAATCCAGACAGAACGTCTCTTCATATGCTTTATCATCTAAGCAGCATCCACAGCTTATACAACGAGCAATGCAAAAAATGCAACCTCGGCATGTGTTTGTGGGATGGATCTTTTCTTGACAACTCTCTGCCGGGCAATCATAGACTTGTCTAGCTTGCTGGCATCTCGGGCATGTTTCGATGTCGATAGCACATTCGTCGTCTAAAGAGAGATATAACTGTCCCGCACGATAAAATCTTGGTTTATAGTTGCTGGACTTTTTGTCTTCATCTGCGCCTAACAAAAGCTTAAACTCTTTGAAGTGCTGGTTTGTTAAACCCAAAAGTTCACCAATTCTTAGATGTTTGATACCAGGCAGGGCAACTGAATTAAAGGCCTTTAAATCGTGCAAAATGCCTTCAACACTGAGTCTGATGCATCCTGGAACACTTAACTGCACATACACCAATGGAAAAGTACATAGAGTCACACAGATAAACGATTAAACTGATTGAGAAGAAGAAGGCAGCGAAGAAAGAAATTCAATACGTTCAAAAATTTAAGTCAGAAATATTTTGCTTCAAAAAGTTACAGAGACAAACTATTTGAACATTCTACAAGTTCCCAAAAGTAATGGAGTATATTTCAGGAAGAAAATAATAAAAGTTTGCCTGAGTTAATTATCAATATTCTTTACTTAAATAGGATCACAGATGTCTTGGTATAGTCAAGAGAAATGGCAAAGAGGATAACTAATGATTCTTACAGCTAATTCCTATTTGTATCAGCACAATGGGATAGATATCTGAGATAATTAAAATTATGACCTGTTAAAATCAGATACACTGAACCTCAGAAATAAATGAACCACGCATTACGTCGAAGAGGTTACTATTGAAAGAAAGCCCCCATGATGCATCTATAGAAAATGTGCAAAAAAATCAACAGAAATGGCTAATTCATTGAACTTAGTCTACTGTAACTCTATAAGCAACAATGGTAGCAAAATAAATTTATAAAGAAGGCACATCATGGTCATCAAAAACTTAACTGTATATTAGATGAAGGAAGAAGAATAAAAAATGAAGTATGAGCAGAGAGACAACATAAAATAAATTTTGATGCCCAAAATCAAATAACAACATTACCAAGCATGGGAAACATATTGCCTTGTCAATTAAATAGTAAATATGCACCACTATGATAGAAGGTAAATTTAAAGAAAGTACATCATGGTCACCAAAAACACAACGGAAGGAAGAATGATAAATGAATAAGGAGCAAAAGCACATGTAAAACAAACTGACCTTGGTTAATCCCGCGTTGCTTTCAAGCACACGCTTTAGACCAATATTGGTGATCTTCAAGCACTTCACAAGGCTCAAACTGCCAAGGGTACCTTGAGCCCTGTTAGTTAACCGCAGAAGATCATCATTGGTGATCTTATCACTCAAGGGATGATCTATGTGAATGTTTCTCCAAAGAAGGGGATCATTTTGGACAGCATCACGCAACAATTTGCAAACCCTTTCAACAGAAAGAAGGTCCCTAACGCCCAGATAACCAAGAGCGAAGAATAAAGCATCTGCTGGAGCACCTCCATCAGCATCATTATACTCCTTCACATGCTCATTCTGATATTTTTCACAACCAAAGCACATTAAATCCTCCACATCACCACCAAACACAGTATGGTTTTCATATGACCCATCCTCCGAGCACATCATCAAACCAGCATCAACCATCGTATTCTCTACCTCCCCCTCCTCCTCCTCCTCCTCCTCCTCATACTTCCTAGAGCTGGTCCAAACAAAATTCAGCTCCGCAAAAAATTTGTTCTCATCATTATTTTTATCTTCAGAAGCTTCGCCAGCCTCAAACCCATAAGCTTTCAAACCAAAATCCTCTATCCAACCAGTAATGGCCGCAACAGTGGCCTCTATATTGAAATCCATACCAAAGGGATCCCTAGGCAAACTTATATTGAAATCCATGCCAAATGGATCGTTGGGCAGACCTAAATTAAACTCCATATCAAAAGGATCACTAGGCAACAAATCAGCAATATCTTCACAACCCTCATCAGATTTAGACTCATCAAAGTCCACAAATTCTTTCCTTTCTGCATCTGGGGATTCCTCCTCCATGAAACACCCATCACACACATTCTCTTCTTCACCCAAAACCATAGCTTCCCCAGCAATATATTCAAAAGAAGCTCCAGATTATACAAAAACACTAGAAATCCAAAGGTCCTCACTTTTTACCCCAAAATACAAAAATCACATGAACCCAAGAAATATTAAATCTTGGTACAACCCAACTTCTTATACTACCAATACAACCATATAATCCAGAGAAACACAAGATTAACCCGTTAAAACAAGGAAAATATGATGAAGAACACACACCTGTGGATGAGGCAATACCAAGAAAAAGTTCTCGTGTGAATAAAAAACCCCTCAACGCAAAACTTACAATAGCAATGCCAAATAATAGCAACAAATTACGAGCTTAAGGCAATATATACAAAAGCAATGTAAAAGGAAATCCAAAATCAGATGAAGGGGGTGGCGATTTTATTTGGGACAAGAATCTAATCTCAACAGTAACCAAACCTTTGACCCATCAAAGATTATAGACAGTATTATGTGTAGAGATATACTTCACACACGTAGAGAGAGATGTATGTACATTTTTGTATGTATACATCTACATACATATACTGAGTTCCAGGGAAGGAATAAGAAAAAGCCTAATAAGGGAAGGACATGGAAGTAGAAGAGAGAAAATCGCTATATTATTTTAGAGAAAGAGACGCGTGGTGAGAATGTGAGATGGATTCTGTGTAATTTTAGGGAAAAAAAGAAAATAATAAAATTATAATGACTTTTTCAAATTTTTTTTTCTTTTTGGTTATGCCCTTTAAAATAAAAAATTGGGTAGGAATTGGCCCTTCAAGGAGTCTACCAACTCAATTTCTTTAATTTTAATCTCAATCTTTTAATAGATTAATTATTATGTTATATTAGTTATAAATTATATCTAAACTAATATAAGATAAAGTTTGAGTGAGCTTATAAGTTTTTTAGAATATCGATGTCGTAGAATATTTGATGAAAATTTTCAAAAAAGATTTTATACTCTTTCAAAATAAAATATTGGAATTTTATAATTTTTTTAAAAAATAAAAGTTTATAATTTATGTTTAAAATTATAATAAATTCTTTTAAATTTAAACGTGATAATTATAAATTTATTATTACTAACATCTATAAGTTCTAAAATTTTATTTTATCCAAACACTTGAAGAACTAATTTTTAAAATACAATTTAGCGTCTTATAAATTCAAACAATTTTGTTTTGCCAAAATGTAACCAAACATACAAAAATTTTCCCTCCAAAATACAAAATTAAAATTTTCAAAATACTCTCTTCTATCTTTTATTATCTCCAAAACTTTTTCATTTTTCAATATATACATATATATTTTATTCTTATTCTAACAATAAAAAAAATAACTCAATTCTATTTTCACTTTAAAAACTCAATAAAAAAGCATTGATTTGACTGTTACAGTATAATTTGTCTCATCATAAAACATAAACAAACATATCAAAAATTTTCAAAATAATTTTCTTACTATTTCCAAAATATAAATAAGCATACATCACATTCCCCAACCCCACTTTTAGCACTCATTCTTTCAAAACATACAATTCATATCCAAATATTATCTTAATATCTTATAAACTTTACAAACATTTTATAAGATGTAAGTGTATATAAAATATTTTAAGTAGGCATTATCATACACCCTCTAAATTGAGTTTAAGTTCCTGCATTATATATTAAATTTTATCATGTTTTAGTTAGTGGTGTCAAGTTTGAATTGCTTCAAAATTCACATTATGATAAAAGGATATTTAAAGTTGATATATTATAAGTATCAAAAATTTTAATTGACTATTTTTTAGTCAAATCTCAAGTGGCTTAATTTATTTCATAATTTTATTTTTAATAATGCAGGTTGGACCAAAAATTTATTGGGCTTACAAACAAACATACGTTCAAAACTATATAACCATTCAAATAATAATTTAGCTGGCCGACCCACTACTTTTTACAATAAAATCATACATTTGAACCCATTTGCATTAGTAATCCGCAAAGCCATCAACTATGTGATGAATAAGCTTTAGTTTAATACATTCGACTAGAGTGGGCGGAGAGACCCACAACCGGGGAGACATCTCAATTAGAATAGATGGACCCGAAGAAATCATGTATTCGATCAAAGTGGACAGAAAGACCTACGATCGGAGAGACATCTCGACCAAATAATGAAACTCTTATATAATTGCGCTAAAACGTCTTACTATCTTGATTATCTCTAAGCCTACCTTTTATTTGTTAAAGGAAAAAGATATATTCAAAAGCATGTTGTTTACTTTGAAAAAATGTATTCTTCCTCGATTCGTTTTGGAAGAAACGGCATCTTTAAAAATAAAAAATGCAAAATCAAGCCGCCAATGGAAAAATATTCACATAACATAATAAAAAAAATCCAGCTAAATAGTGTGAAAATGACTCTTCAAGCCCACGCATTCTGCATAAGTATGTGGCTTGTGGCTATAATTCATTTATTCTTTTTGATAATTTGTCTTAATTAAAAAAAACATTATATATATATATATGTGTGTGTAAAAAAAAGAGCAATTTGCCCATGGTGGAATCTGGAAATAAGATATTTTAATAGGATAATACTCCTATTTTCTTTTAATTAATTTTGTGTAGGAGTTTGTAATTATAATATTTTAAAAAATATTAACTAAATTCAAAGATTGCCCTTTTAATATGTAGCTATAATTTAACAGTCACGTATTTTGAAAATAGATTTTACTTTAATCAAAAGCCGTATTATTCTATAAAGGAATATGATAAGGGCTCGTTTGTTTGGCTTGATTGGATGTGATATATACCCAACAAGCCTCTTTTAATGTTTGTTTCAATTGATAAAATCCCTTGGCCCAACATTATTTATTGTTGCTTTTGGAAAATGGATCCAATGGGGGAATGCTTGATTTGATGTTATAAGAATTACAAAATTCAAATAGGGTCCTTTTTTTTTATCTTATTTCCTATTAAACCCTGTTCCTAATAATTGGAAAGAATGAGGAAATTGTGAAAATTTTATTAAAAAAATATAAAAGATATAATAGTAATTTTATATATTATATTACAATTTATTTATATATATTAACCTTACCAACCAAACATAAAATTAAAATATTATATCCAAATGGGTTTAAAATATATCAATTTGCTTATATATCACGTCTAATCACATCATTCAAAGCAAATAAACCCTAAGTTAAAAAATAATATTTTTAAACTTGATATAAACATTAGAAAAATACAGTATTCTCCAAAATCGCTCCAAATTTCCACTAATATTTATTTTAGAATAGCATTTTGATAAATGGGATTAATAATATTTTCCCTATAATCGATAGCATAATTTTTCATTTCTATATACCATTTTTTGTTTTTTCAATTTAAGTGTATATTACATGTTATGACCCAATGGGGCGAATGAAGGGAGTGTTTGGTTATATTTCTCCAAAACAATATTGTTTTGGGAAAACAGAATCAAACATATCCCCATTTTTCATTTAAAATGCACATTTTTCAATATATACATACATATATTATATATATACATTATATATATTTTATTATTATTCTAACATTAAAAAAACCACTCAATTCTATTATCACCCCAAAAATCCAATAAAAAAACATTGATTTGAATGCTACAGTAAAAAATGTCTCTCTCAAAACATAAATAAACATACCAAAAAACAACTTTTATATTCTCCAATAATTCATTCTCCCAAAATACATAATAAAATCAAACAAAAAACATAACCAAACATTCCCGAAGTTCCTTTCGTGATTGATTGCATCTGGACTGTAATTTCGTCAATAGAGACTCTGTTTCCAAACACTCATATATGAAATTTTGACTAGTATTTTGAGTTGCTATCTGGAATTTGGACAATATAATTCCGATTTAGAAAATGTGGACCACTATTTTATTTTTATTTTTTTTATAAGAGTGGACCACTAAATTATGTACACTGATTGATGACTACATATTATCATAATAATATGTCATTGTTAAGGTTTTCCACAATTTACCTAACCAAAAGACAACACAAGTCGATTAATAAATTATGAAGTATTGATGATTTTTTATATTTAATGAACGAAAAGTCTGTTTTGAAATTATTTTTTCTGCACTCATCTCAAAATATGTGTTTTAATAAAAATTATATGAGGGTAAATTAAAAATTTCTAATAAAATATCTGCTCCTCACACAACAGATAAAATACAGTACGTATTCTAGGGATAAGTGATTTACCTGTTCAATGATTTTGACACTTGACATTTTTAAATGGTTATTACATGAGTCGAGTGAATTCGAGTACAAACACAAGTGGGCATTTTCTCCCTTCCTCCTCCTGTCAAGGCCTATTCCAAAGAGAATTCAGTGTTTAAAAGTGAAATTTTTGCGTATCCAATTAATTTTGATTGAACTTTTAAATTTTTTTAGTTATGGAAATATTTGTTAGTGTATATTGATTTTTTCTTATGGCTCGTTTGCTTTGAATAATGTGATTATGAGTGATATATAAGTAAATGGATACATTTTAAAACTATTATGATAAAATATTTAAATTTTATGTTTGGTTGGTAAGATTGATATATATATATATATATATATATTAAAATATAATATATAGATTTACTATTATATCCTTTATAATTTTTAATAACTTTTTTACAATTTCCTTATTATTCCCCATTCTTAGGAACAAGGTTTAATTGAAAATAAGATAAAAAAATAGGCTCTATTTGATATTTGTAATTCTAATTACACCAAATCAAGCATTCCCCCATTTAATCCATTTTTCAAAAGCAACAATAAATAATATTGGGCCTATAATTTATTAAGGGTTTTTATCAATTAAAACAGATATTAAAAAAGGTTTGGTTATGTATGTATCACACCCCACAAAGCCAAGCAAACAAGGCCTAAGATACAATCAAAATAAGAGAAAACTATGGTGTGAATAATAAATTAATTGATTATTTCATTCAACATCTCTAACAATGATTAACATAGAATTCGGCACCCAACACAAGAGGTCCAAACTTAGAGCTAGGGTGTTCACTCAATACAAATCGAATCGAAGCGAATCAAAATTTCAGTACACCAAAATATTATACCAAATATCGTTCGGTTAAAACTGAATTTTTTTTTCTGTTTGGTTCGGTTAAAAACCAAAATACCAATTTTTTAAAATTTTAATATTAATATTAATATATATTATATACTAAAAATTAATATTAATATTAAAATACTAAAAATTTGGTTATTCGGTTCGGTTCTGTTAACCGGCACAAAAAATCAAAACCGAATCGAATACCGATTTTTATTTTTTTTTAAAATAACCGAATACTGAATCGAAATTTTCGGTTCGGTATTCAGCACAAACCGAAATTTCAATTCCAATTCAATTCAGCTGGTTTACCGAACTGTAAACACCCCTACGTATACCAATGCTCAATTCTAGGGAATTCATTGGACTAGTCACTCAAATATTATGTCCTAATGTAACCCATGGGACCATGCTCAATTCAAAGGAATCTCATAAAAACATTAGATGAATCAAATTCGAATTTGAATACTAACACAAATTTCTACAAATTAATAATATATTTGATACAGTATCTTTTCTAAAATAGTTAACCTGGTCAATTACAACGATAAAATTTTGCATTATGTGCAATTAAATTGGATGACCAGAACTCTAAAATTAAATGAAAGACAAAAAGAATATATTTTTTAAAAGTAATTATAGATGATTCGAAATGAATGTACAATGATGCGCCTCGAAAATCACAATCATGCGTGGTGGGTTGTAATTCATAAATTATTTTTGCCATTAATGATTTAATATATTGTTGCACTCAATTAGATCCAATTAATTTATTGGACCTGATGGAGGCAAATTGCCCAAATTCTAGTTTAATTATTTATTTCAACTTACATATTTATAATCTAGATATTAAATTTAAATTTGAAAAACCTCATCAAATTACTTAAGATTAAAAAATAAAAATAAAAATAAAAATTGGTGATAGGTAAAGTTATAGTATAATTCTTGAGGGGGGTAAACCAAAGCATCCAAGATGTTCCTTGCGCGAAATATAGTACAATAGCGACAATAGAGTAGTAAGAAATTTACTTGGAGTGGAATGAAAGGAATAACGACCTTGCAAGAAAAGGGAAGAATACACCACGTTTTCTTCTCCTTTGTAGCTAGAAATGCGACTTTTAAATTCGTCACATCATTGTTGCTTTCAAGCACCCATCTTCCCTCCGCGTGTGGTTGAAGCTCATCACTCAGTCATTGGATCAAGAGTTGGAGTGGGGGCTTTCCATTTTTTTATTTATTTTTTATTTTTTTAATTTATTTTTTAAGAAAATAAGGATGGGTTTTCCTTTTTTCCTTTTTTTTTTTTTTTTTGTTGTTTTAGTTCCCTTTTACAAAAAGTAAGAATGGGGTTTTCCCCCTTTTTTTTAATATTTTTTTTACAAAAAATAAGGACAATATCAAAAATACATAATTGCCTCTGGATCAACAATATTTAAATAAAACAAAATACATAAAATTATTAAAAAATCACTTTGTATGAGATTCAAGTTCTACAATTTATATAAGAAAAAATATGAAGCATTGTGCTTGACATGAAATGCAAGAATTAGTGATCGTTGAATTTTTAAATATTATAATTTTAATGGAAAATGATAACTTTTAAAGTATGAAGATATGAAGTCGACACAAATAGTGCTTGACATGAATTATAAGAATTAGTGATTGTTGAATTTTCAAATATTTTAAATTTTATAATTTAGTGGAAAATGATAACTTTTAAAGTACGAAGATATGAAGTCAACACGAATATGACACGAACAGTGATTGGCATGAAATATAAGAATTAGTGATTGTTGAATTTTCAAATAGCTTAAATTTTATAATTTTAGTGGAAAATAATAAATTTTAAAATACAAAGATATGAAATCAACTCGGCGACCTCTGTATTTTCAAATATTTCAAATCTTGTAATTTTAGAGGAAAAGGATAACTTCAGAAGATAGGCAGATATTCATGCAAGTTTGGCAGTCATGTCCATGTTATAAAAAGGAATGGTCAAAAGGATTGGAAAATTTAAGATTTCTTTGTACATAAGAGATGAATTTCCAGTAAAACTCTGCATTTTCCTTACTTGTTAAGGTAAACTCTATCCAACTAGGGGCTAGTTTGGTTGGCTTTTTAAATTATCTCACGATTATTTATTATGTAATAATTTGTATGATTTTTTATCATTGTAATATAGTTTAACTTGCATAATAAATAAACCCATGAGAGTCACAGATTAATTTATCATAGAAATTACACATATAAATACAGACTTTTAATATTCATGCAGATTTGAAAATTTATTATCATTCCAACCAAACGAATAATAAGATGAGATAAAAATATTGTATCCCACCTTGTCATTCCAACCAAACTAGAACGACTTTTCAAACTAAGTGTTCCTTTAGTTATTCTTTTGCTAGTCTAAGGTATTTGAGCATATACGCCACTAGTAAATTGATAAATTAATTCGAACAGTATCGTCCTCATACTTCAATATGTTACATTTAGAATTTAGATCTGATCGTGCTTAAAATGTATATGTAAATATGTTAAAAAAGAAAAGGTATGGAAGCATATATGCAGATTCTCTCTATAATTGGACTTTATCCACAAGAAAATCAATTCTAAACTCAAAGCATATATTAATAACATGGTTAGTTCTGGATTCCTCCCTTTTCCCTGAGATGCTTCTTTTGAAACTTTGCTGTTTTCTGAACTGATAAAAAGGTATAACCTTGCTTCAAAATTTGGACTTGATATCTCCAAAGGAGTGAAAAGGGGTCACCCAAAAGATTCATTCAGAATATCTTTTTCCTCCTATTTTCTTTCAAGTTTTGGACATTCTTGCAAAGAATATTCACATGTAATTAGTTGTATTTAGACCTGAAAATGAGTAGGGTATCACCATACCCACACCCATACCGTAAAATACCCAAATAAAAATACCATATATTCTACCATACTCTAAAATACCTAAAAGGATGAAACCCTAATCCTACCATGCCCTATCTGACCCAAAACCCATTGGATCTAACTTATTGGACTTATGTTTTATTTACTAATTTTCTCAATATATATATTAAAAATATTATTTGCCATACCATAACAAAAAATAAAAATAAAAAACTTTTTCTAAATTTAATTTAATTTAAATTAGCTAATCTTTATTTTTAATTTTTCATTCATTAATAAAGTTTTTATTAACAAAATTTATTCATTAGCAAAATTAATTTTATTAATTGTTTTTATAAAAAATATTTATTCCACTATTAATTTTAATATTAATAATTTTATTAATGAAAAATATTCAACTGTTGCTATTGTTATTCCAATTTCTTTTAAAAAAAAATTGGTATCCCAATATTTTAACTTTATTAATTTTATTCATTTTGTTTAATTTTTAATGAAGAAAATTATTTATTTGTTACTGTTCATTAACATATTTGTAATTTTTGTATATAAAAAATTTATCATTAATATAAATTTGATTTCGGTATAGATAATTTTTAGATTTATAGATTCAATTTAAATATAAAGTAATGGGTATATACCTTACTCATACCCATTACATTATCTTTAATAAATATGGATATGGGTATGAGTATAACGGCCTGAGTAGGGTATTACCCTACCCATTTACAGGCCTAGTTGTATTCTATTCTAGATAGAGAATTTCGATCGTATTTCCATTTTTATTAACTTTCAAAACATTTATTTTTATTACACAAGGGCTTTTGGTACAGAGCATATTTCCCAATCTCAGTTTGTGTTCAAAAGTCTTAACCGTTTGGCCGCAAAACATAAAAGATGAAATCTTTATAACACACTATAGATGGATTTACCAGATGAAAGCTTTATAAGGTTGGGGGGATCCATATGTAGCCATGAGTTTGCACGTAACCGGCCCTTTCTAAAAGTTGATCGGCTTCTGCAGGGCCTCTGCTGCCGGGCTTGTATGGAAGCAGCTTAAACTCTCCTTGATCTATTTGGTGCAGAAGGGGAGTGAAAATCTCCCAGGCAGCCTAAAGATTGATATGATTAGTAGAACAATCCTCGTTATGGTTAATGGGGGAGAATTGTTGGATATCTTTTATGAGATATTGAGAACTATTTAGTTTTACCTTCAACTCATCCCTGCGGACAAAATGCTGCTGATCGCCTTTAATTCTGTAAACAAGAAAACGGGTACAGAATACATCATCTTTATCCAATAACAAAGGCAGATTATAGAACATAAAAATGATGTGTTGGTAAGATCAGATAACCATACGTGTCAAGAATTAGTCGTTCATAAGCCTCAGGGATGACAGCAGCGTGGTAACGTTGCCTGTACGACAAGTCTAGTTCACTCTGAACGGTTGACATTTCCAACCCGGGCCTTTTGACTGTTAGCTTCATGTACATGGCCTCTGAAGGTTGCAGACGAATCACAAATTCGTTCCTTCCTTGCTTTTGACCTGGAGAAATTTAACTTTCATCAAGTCTATCCAATCAAAAGATTGAGTTGAAAGAAATATCTCTATTGAATTCAAGCCAGGTTATCTTTAGAACATGAAATTTCACAGCATAAGTAGCACCATTATTCCTAGGAATATTTACAATTTAAGAGTTTTAGGCATACTTCTAAATATATCCCCAGGAACATCTTTGAATTGAACCCGGATTTCTGCTTTTCTCGAATTTAAAGCTTTTCCTGCCTTGAGTATAAAGGGCACACCTGCAGTAATTTATAGTCGTTTTAGAACACAATGGATTAGGTACAATGTAATTCTGACTTAGGAAAGTACTTTCCTCCCTCGAGGGAAAAGAGTATAAAGAAGGATATAAGTCTACCTTCCCATCTTTCGTTGTGTATACGTAGAATTGCTGTTGCAAAAGTAGGGGTATTTGAGTTGTCCGGAACCGTTGGATCGTCCTTATAGCCTTTATATTGACCAAGCACCACCTCTTCGTCTTTGATAGGAAGAACTGATTGAAGAACCTGAATTTCATCCAAGAAAAAGAACTTAAAATAACAACCCCTATCACCAATTATCTTCAGAATTCTTCCTTGCATAGAAAGGTAAAAATGGTCTGCACATTTCGCCAATGTAATCAAGCTAATGGTAGTTGAAAATGCAAATTAACTCTGAATGAATTTCTTTCTGGAGTGAAATTTTGTATGTACCTTCACTTTCTCATCTCGAATATGCTCAGGCTTCAGAGAAATAGGCTTCTCCATGGCAACAAGGCAAAGAACCTGCAAATTTTCATTAGCTATCAAGATATGCAGGTGAAACAGCCACCAAGAACGGTAATTTGAAGTCAAATATTTTCTATGAGAATCATATATAAAGGGCAGATTTCAGTTCAATAACAAGTGATCAAACGAAATAATTCGGCGTTTGAAGTAGAAAAAGTTAATATTTACGAAGAAATGTTACTCAAGCAGTAATCATTCTTTGTTAACAAGACTCACCTGCAATAGATGATTCTGGATAATATCGCGGATAATCCTGGGAAGTTTTGAGAAAGGAAAGGGAAATAAGTAACAAATACAATGTCATCAATCATCATCTTTAGATAGTGATATAGAACGGAAGAAGAAAGCGTAATTTTGCTAGCCATATGGAAATTCTGAACACAGGATATGTTCCTCCAGTTGGATGACATGATTTAGTTTCATAATAAAAGCACCAAGAAGTGCTTGCAGATCATACCCATATTGATCAAAATATCCACCACGACCTTCAGTCCCAAAATCTTCTCTAAACACAATCTGTGGGAAAGAAAAGTGAAAGTTCTATCATCATATATCAAGGAGAAAGTAAAAGAATATGTCATAGTTTAAGTGAAACAACTGACCTGTACATTAGCAATGTTATCGCGATTCCAGAGAGGTAAAAAGAAGCGATTTGCAAAACGAAGTACCAACTGCAACGTTTCAAGACATGGAAATGAATATATTTCTTTGTTTGTGCTGAAATTAACTGGAGTATTATAGCACCAGACGACTTAAGCGAAGAGAATTACCAAGTTCTGCACCAATTCCTTTCCCAAATAATGATCAATACGGTAAATCTGTGGTTCATCAAATAATTCCCCTATCTGGGCGCTCAGTTCCTCGGCTGAAGCCAAATCCTTGCCAAAGGGCTTCTCAACAACAATACGAGTCCATCCACCAAGATCAGCTGAAAAATGAAAATTATATAGAGCAACCAAAAAACTTGTACTTGTTATATATGCATCAAATGTGAAGCAGCAATATACACATCAATTCAGGTCCGCAAATTGTCTGGATTTAAGGATATTGAATTATGGACAACTAGATCAAGAAAGAACCTCTTTATGGGGCAAAAGCTTTTCCAATTGTCTTTTGTTATCAAAAGCAAGAATGTAGGAACTAAAACTCAACTCAAAAGCAACAGATACCATGGCTGTAAATGCTTAATTGTTTAGTTCAATCTGTCTATCATGAGGGACTGGATGAATTGAGCAAATAGCAAAAGCTCCATAATATTCCAATCAATACAATTTGCATTAATATCCTTCTTTCTCCACTCCTTGGAACAAAATAAATGAGTTCTGTGCACTAAGAAGCAAACATCTTGCAAGACTTTATCGTATATATACTAACAATTGACTTTGGCACAATACTGTCCTTTAGGGCCAAAACGAAGGCCTTATGATAAAGACAGAGCCTCACACAACCAAAGACTGGTTATGGAGAAAGGAAATGCATTGTAAATGAACAGCAAAAGTACTTTTGGAAAGAATACATACATTTATTCATGCAATAACTCTTGATCATTTTGCAGACTTGTGGATATACCGATGGAGGAAGTGCAAAGTAGAAAAGCCGCCGGGATGATCCTTCTGTAGTGTTTTTAGATATTTCTTGCTCGGATATTGCCTTATCTAATTCTTGAAACCCTTCTGGAGAATCATAAGATCCACTCACATATTTAATCTATATCATTGAAGAAAGATTCACCTATGGTTAGCATACACATCGCTAAAGATTATGCGTGCGGTAATATAGGCAACTACCGATAACTAACCAACTGCAGAAAATCTGAAACATTATCTGTGACTTCTTTCCCCTGGGGAAGATACCTACAAGAAGTAATTATAAAGTCAACGGATCCAAAGAGTAACCAAACTACTTAACTGCAGAGACATTTAAAACCAGGAATAAGACAAAGGCATATGTTCCAAAGAAGAGTTTGTGCATAATTTCACAAATTAAGAAAATAGAAAAGTGCTTCTGGACAAAAACGCATATCGCCCAATAAACGTTCAAAAAGACTTCAGCCTCAACTCAAACATAAGGATAAGGAAACCATACCCTCGAATTCGATCTCTCAGTTCATCATCAGAAAGCTTGGTCCTTGAATAGCCAAAAATATGAACTTCGTTCGATTGCAAAAATCCCTGTATATCCCAATCAAGCCCAGATAACAATAAGAGATGAGTTTGCTTTTAAAAGACACTTCATGTTAGTTTGCACACACACACACACACACACACTCACGCTCACACTCACGATCTTAGATGAAAATATCTTCTTCTGTTGATATAAAGAAAAACATCTAATGGTCACTCACATATTCAAGGCAGAATTGTCCAAAAGCAATGAACAAAACCATATAAGAAAAATCAACATTCATGAGGACATTAAAAGCAAAACCAAGATTGGAATTAACCTGCTGATAAAGATTAAAAAGTGCCGGAAATGTCTTCTTTTTAGCAAGATCACCAGAAGCACCGAGAACAATGACAGAAAGGAACCCAGTTTCAGGCACATTCACATTATCTCTTGCAAAAGACTCATTCTTGGAAAAGGGTCTTTTTTCACAGTGCCATTCTCCAGAAGCCGCCATTGAAGCTAAAAGAAATGCTTCGTAGAATCTCCTGATCTGCAATGCAAACAACAAATTGATCTTTTTCAATCATCAAATCCTCAAAATTAACTGCTTCAAAAGAGAATCAATCACAAAGTTTTGATCTTAACTCATACAAATGCATAAAAAAAACTTTCTTCTCAAAAAAGAATCACAAACCACCAAAATTTAACCCAGAGAAAATGAAAAAGAAGCATGATCAACCAACCCAGATGATATATGCAGTTCCACCTAACAAAAGCAGCAGCAATTCTTACACGTTCTTAGGTTACGACCCACAGTTAGGTAACAGAAAAAGAAATGAAGCAGAACCAAAATTGAAACAAGTGAAATAAAGTCATAACGCACGCAGGAGAAGCAAAAGAGACAGCTGAAAGCACCTTTTGGATACGATCTTTTGGCAGAGTTGTGGAAATTGACTTGCGAAAGAACTCCGTGGGTTGGTGAAATGATGGGGTGGGGGTTGGGTGGTAGGGTGGGTTTCAAGTTTTCAGCTTACACCCAACACCTGTTCTTCTGAAGATTGACTCGTTGAACGGTGGCAGCATTCATTCAGCCGCCGTCAAAATCCATCAGCCGACGTACCAAGTATGACAGAATCGGCTGTTTTTTAATTTATTTAAGACAAACGATGGTCAAAGAGTAATTAAATATTTATTTATAATTTGGAATCAAGAAATAATATTATAATTTATATGTTATTATTATGGGCATGTCATTCCCATGTTATATATTTTAACCAAATTACCCATTGTTTTCTTTAAGATAAACATTAGTCAAAAATAATATTTTTATGGTAAGATATTAAATTAAATTATAGTTTATAACAAATGAAATTCACGTATTTAGTTGCCATTGTTGAATTTAAAATTTTAAACAAGTATTAATAAAAAATCAGAAAAAAGGTATAAGGGCAATGCACATTATATAATTCTAAGAGAAATTTAGTGTAATTTATACTATATTATGAGTGCGTGAATCCAATGGTATATATTTTGACCAAATGGGAAAATTATTAAAATTTTCTTAAAATATATTTTTATATCTAAAAGGTCCTCTAAAATATTTTCCATACTTAAATACCCATTCCATCAACTTTTCACTCAAAAAGACCCAACAACTAATTTTTTGACTCAATCGCCCTTAATTTATTAAAGTTTTTAAAGTATCCTTAATTTATTAAATTAAGAAACTTAATGAATTAGCTTTTTTAATAGAATATTTTCTTTAATTTTTTAGATTGATTTCTATCAATGATGATTTTAAGGTTAATAAACTAAAAATTTTGAGAAATATATTTCTTTAAGTTTTAAATATATGTGTGTGTGTGTGTATATATATATATATAAGTTACAATAGAAATATTTATAAATTTTAAAATCAAATGAACTAAACAAAAAGACTAAAGTTTTTTTTTAAAAAAATCATAAATAACTTTTCTAATTTTTACTACAATGAGAGATAAAAGAATTAATTTTGATAAATAAAAAAAAATCTAATCTAAGATATTCAAGGGTAATTTTGTCCAAAAATAGAGCAAAAGTTAATAGTTGGACTTTTTAGAGTAAAAAATTTGTGAAATGGGTGTGTTAGATTGAAAAATTATTTTATGGGTATTTTAAATATAAAAATTTATTTTAAAGGGGTTTTAGTAATTTTTCCTAATTTTTATTGTTTTAAATTTTTACTTCTCAAAAAATATTATTGATTATTCATAAATACACTTAATAATTTTTATGGAAAAATATATTTTTAGCCCCTTCGGAAAATGCATTTTGGTGGTTTACCCCCTCGTGAAAAAAAAAGAGGTAAAAAACCTACTCGTGTTATTTTTATGAATTATCCTGCCACCTTGAGGCTGTAAGTGATGTTCACTCGCGTTGTTGTGCAAGTAGGATATTATTTTTCCTAACTTTTATCAATTGAAATTACAATTTTATCCCTCCATCATATTTTTCCATATTTCTTTTTGGTTTTTCCCACTTTTCCCATTTCATTCCTTTAATTTCCATCATCTTCGTCATTCCTTCTTTATTCATTTCTTTCAAACCGTAAAAATCTACAGAATGTCCTCATCTAATTCAAGAGTGAAGAATAAAAGTAAAGAAGGACAGAAGCAAGTTGCCCTTGACTTGAGGTATGGAAAAATTCCAGAATGTGGATGCAATATATGAGCCGAAATTCAAGTGGTGGAGTCTGAGACGAAGCCTTCAAAGGGGAAGTTGTACTACTCTTGTTTGAAGCACCAATGTAACTTATTTCGTTGGTGTAATCCACAGCAAGCTATGTAGGCAGCAATTGACCTTCCAATAAGCCTACCAATGACAGTGGACACAAGTGCAATAATGGAAGAAAGCAATGTTCCTGACATTAATGAAGTTGTGTCAAGAGTGTCTACACACATGGAGTCTGAGATGCCTAAAAATTATGTTCATTTTTCTTGGGTTGTATGTGTTGTTTTGTTAAAAATGTTAATTTTCAACATCTTCATGAAGTAGTTTATCTATTTTCAATGCATTTCTAGTAAGTTTAATGTATTTTCAATATAATATTATGTTTCTGTTAATATAGACATTTGAATTTCTTCATTCTAGTAAGAATTTCTTGATTTGCTTATACTTCTAATGGTCACTATTGAAAAAATCAGCAACCCGAGGGGGGTGTATTCCTCGCTTTATATAACAGAAGGGGTTAAACATTTCTTTTAAAAAATATAAGGGGGTTAAACACTTCTTTTAAAAAACAGAAAGGGGCTAAACGTTTCTTTAAAAAACAAAAGGTGGTGAAAGGCTTATATTTTTGTAGGAAACTGCAAAAATTGGTCCACTGCACAAAAATAATTCCTAACCAACATAAAAGCAATCCAAAACCAATCAAAAATCAACCAAAAAGCAATCCATAACCAAGCAAAACCAAGGAACTAAACAACTATGAAATACAACTATAGTAACATTTACACATTCTCAAATATAACATTGCCAACATAAAGTTGTCATAAGCAAACTTCATACATAAGCAGTTCTACTGCTCTAAAACCTTCCAAAAAGATCCAACAAATTTAGTTGTAATACTAAATGTTCCAAAATACTGCAAGCATCAATATTGAAGAATACTACAGCTCCAGAACCCATTGTTGCACTTGTTGGAGCTGAAGCGGCTGGATCTGACTCACTGGGACTTGGTCCACCAAGAGCTAGAGCTGATGCATTTGGAGCTGCTCCTGATGTAGCTGCTCTTGAATGTGGCCTTGATCTATTTGACTTTCTTCTGCTGGGTTGTCTGTCAAGCAATGCTTTATTCTTAAAGCCTTGGTATGTTCCTCCACCTCTAAAAGTTGACTGTTTGTGAAGTTTTTAAATATAAAAGTGAGTAAATTACTAGCAATTCATATTATATGAAAAATAAATAAGAATTAATTACCCTTGTTGTTCTTGGTTGAGGAACAGAGATAGGAGGAGGCTGGACATTAGTTGGAGAAGCTTGACTGGCAAGAGGGGCACTTGAACCTTCAGTATTCATCTCTATTGGAAGGTCCCCCTGTAAAGAAAATTAGAACATTAAAAAGGAAGGAAAGAAATTAAAATAGTAATAAACTAAACATGTATACAATGACATACCTTATATAGTTTAGAATTAGGATGCACAGGATTCTTGCAAGTAACTTTGTTATGGCCTGTTTGCAAGCATCTCTTGCAGGTATGAGTCAAGCCTTTTCTTGTTGAATTGCTCCCCTGCACCTCAGTTGTCCTGTCTTTCTCAACCTTTTAGGTCTTCCCATTTTCTTTTTCAAGGATGGGGGCCTCAATGGCTCAAAAGGTGTCTTGATGTAATACTTCTGGCTAGGAACATCATGGATCCTGAATTGATAAACTTTTTTATACAACTTCACATTGTAATAAGCATTGATATGATCCTCAATCTTGCATCGCTTCTCAGAAATGGCAGCATATGCATGACAACATGGGTATTCATTCAATTGGAATATACCACATGTGCAAGTGTCATTAGCCAGGTCAACAACATACTTATCAATAAAGTCGTCCACTTCAAATTCATCTCCTCCACACCATCTTGTCCACCAATTCTTAGATAGTTTGTGTTGCTTGTTGATCTTTTTCAAGATGGTAAGATAAATTGAGCCATCATATTTTTCAATACCCTCCCTTTTGCACTGGATTCTTGTCATAAGTCTAGTTTTCATTCATTGAAACATCGTGATGATTGGCTTATCTCTAGCCTCAAGAATGTAACTATTGAAAGACTCACACAAATTATTCACCAAAATATCAGACTTACAGTATGTTTGAAAATGAGATCTACTCCAGTGCTTGGGAGATATGTTTCTCAACCACTTAGTAGTAGTTCCTTTCTCTTGATCCAACTTAGGGTCAATTTTTTCAATATCCTTCATGCAGTCTTCAAAATCTGTCTTGTTTGCTGTAGAGGCAGCCTTCCATAATAGTTCTTTAAGCTCTTGTCCCTTGAAATTTTTCTTGAAATTTTCATACACATGTCAGATACAAAACCTGTGCTCTCTTTCAGGGACCAAGTCTTTTAAGGCCTCCATTAGACCCTTTTACCTGTCAAATATAAACACCCCTTTGGACTCCCCAAGACCCCCAATATCATCCAAAAGCTCTTGAATAAACTAAGTCCTAATCTCTATTCTCTACAGGGACCAATACTATGGCAATAGGCCAGAAGTTGTCATTGCCATCTCTACCAACAGCCACCAGAAGTTGTTCCTCAAAAGCAGTCTTCAAAAAGTAACCATCAAGGCCTATAATAGGCCTACAACCAACTAAAAATCCCTTGTTCATGGCATTAAGACTGAAATACATTCTCTCAAACACAGGGGGATCACTTCCATCAACCTTTCTAATGATAAGTTTGCTGCCACAATTCTTGTGCCTCACAGTTTCATAATAATCCCACAACTTTCCATATTGCATCCCATCTTTCCCCGTTATGTTTGCCAAAGCCTTTTTCTTTGCAGCAATTATTTTTCATTTGTTGACTTGAAGCCCCATTTTTCTATTAATAACAGCTTACATTTTCTCTATTGGAATCTGTGGATTATCTCTAATTGTGTTCCCAACCTCTTAGCTAAGTAGCCACACTTAGCTAGTTTGTTTTCATACTTTCTTGTGCATACATGCTCCCCTTTAATAGTTTTTATTTGAAAGACTTTGTCCCCCATTATTGGTGAAGCATGAATCCTCCATGTGCATTGTTCATGAGCACACTTTGCAGTGATTCTGGCATTCTCATTTTTCATGAACTCCAACTAAAATCCTTCCCTAATACAGTAGTGTCTGAGCATCTCTCTGAAGACTTGAGCACTTGGGAATTTTATACCTACAATCATTTGGATGTTCTTCAAATCCTCTCATTCTCTATAAGAATGATGCTTATGTGCATCACCATCTAAACCAGACAAACTAACAAACTAATCAATTCATCTTCATCTCCAGCCTCACTGTACCATTATTCTTCACCCACATTATGGGCCTCTGCAACTTTCTTCTTTCTAGTCTGATCATCATCTGCATCACTCAGAATCCTTTTCAACTTATCAATTAAGTCTTTTTGGTTTTACCTTCTCTCAATTAATATGTCATCATCAGTAGACCCTTCAACATCTTCCAAAGCACAACTTGGCATGTCTGAATAATCACTCTCACCAGACTCATCATCTGCTTCATGAGGTTGTATGTAATCATCATCAGTTGATGCATTATCATCTTGCTCAATTTCACTAATTGGTCTTTTTCCTTTGTCCTGTATGGCATCCTTATTAAATGTTGGCTGACTATTTTATACATTATCATCTTGCCATAAGAAGTCAAGGTCTATTTCTATCTCCTCTAAGCCCAAGTATGCTAATGATGGTGCTCCCTGTTGGAAATAAGCTTTAAAACTTCTTCAATTTATTTTATTTTCAACAAATCATTTTATGATGTGTCATAACATGACAAATAATGTGCCTATTTATTTTATTCATTTCATATTTATGGCTTCAATAGCATTTTATTTAATATATTTGACCACTTTATTTTATAATTATTGGGCCTAATTATAATTGAATTTATGGTGGTTTTATGATGCTTTTAGTGGCCCATTAATCCTTTCTAAATGGTTAAACTTTTACTATTATATAAAGGGACCATAATCTTTCTTTGGCACATAGAGTTGGTGTGAGTTTAGATTGTTTTATTTTATACACTCCCCACAAGCTTTTGTGTTTTTGGCAACGTGACTATGGACTGGTTCCTAGTCTCCTTGTGGTCGTGCACATGGGATGAGACACCGCTGAGAGCTAATGGGTTTTATCTTGGAGTCATGGTCAGCCACTAATACCCGCACGAAGGGAGGCAATCATGGCTTTAGGACAGCGACAAGTGTCTTGACTCTCCATTGATCCAGCTCCAATTTCCTCATTATTTATGCGGTTTGGTTGATCACTTTCTTAATTATTATTTTATAAAATTATGATCATGTAAATTATTTTACTTTATTTTATATTTTAACACAAATCACACAATTCTCCACAACAATCTAAAGCCATGAATAGAATTTGTGATTTGTGCTAAAAGAATAGCATAAGCGTGATTGGTTCTAACTAATTATCTTGTGACTCTTTGCGTGTAATGTTTTGTGAGCTTAATATCAATATATTTGATAAATTAAGTAATTTTATGATCACTGGATGAAGCGCTGGGCTTGCAATTCGGATGAATATGAATGTCATGCAAGCTTCAAATGTTGATGAAAATTGGTATGGATTTCTATTCCTTCACAACAGGTATGTAACTAGACTTAGTGGAGATATCATATAAAACCTTTTAAATCTTCATTGAGGATCTTTCATTCTGGTGAAAGAGTTTCATGCATTTTTCTATACCATGAACATAAAAGTTTGATAGAGGATTATCTTGTGGCGTAACCTTGATGTGTGAAACTACTAATCCATCAACTCATAAATTTGTCCTTGGAATGACGTAAAAGTTACTCAATTGCCTATGACAAATAAGATCAAAATGCTAGCTATCAAATAATGAGAACAACTTATTCTTTTGGAAGTTACATTTGCCTAGAAGAAGAAAAAGAAAATATTTGGCCTTTGAAGTCTATGATATGTGCAAAATAAATCTGTATTTGTTTATTTTACATGGCGGATTTATTTTCATTAGTCTCTTGGGCCATAACGATAAATTAATTTTAATATAGACATGTGGAATTAATTATGTTTGAGTAATTACCTATTTATTCAATATATATATAATTTATGACAAGAGTTATATATTTCTCTAACGGCTAGTTAATTAATTAAGAATTATTATTGAATGACCTTGAAAATTAACTAATGATATTCTTGTTGAATCATTATATGGGAGTTACATGTTATCAAATAAATAATATTAAGTGTTGATTATACTGAGATAAAATAGGTCATTTGCAAGCAAACAGCTAGTAACAGTCATGCATGCCTTAACGGAAAATTCAATGCATGTACTTATGAGCAAATTATTTGATGGTTGGTCACAATTCATTAGGCAATTCATTTTTTATTTTATAAATGCGTATATATATAATATAATATTTGTGATGTTAAATGAGATGATTAGATGTGCGCATGGCATCTAAGATTATTCATTGGTTTTGAAAATGTCTAGTGTCTACTTGTTCTTGATTTTAATTAAACTTTATTGTGCATTACTAAATGTCATTAGACTGTTAGAACTAATTTGAAAACCTATTGCACCATTAGTAATATTTGAAGGTTATACTAATGAGTCTCTGAGAAAGCGAGAAGTATAGAATCATTGATTTCTTGGGTATGATTATGTGGTATCATTTTTTTCAATCAAAGAGCAAATGCATATTTTGAATATAAGTATATAGAAATTATCTAATTATGTGACAATTACATATGAGTCTACTTTGTCTAGAGATTAAGTAAATTTAATTATAGTGACAAATTATATTGATGTTACTATATCATTTTTACTTTAAGCTATTTTTCAAAAAATTGAGATTCACCTAATTCTTGGGTGTTGGACTATGGAAAAGAATTAGAGTACTTATCTCAAACATACCCTCAAATCATATGCATAAACTTTTAATATAGTTCTTAATTTCACTAGATTCTGTTGTGACTTACTAGATTATATTGACCTATTGCATGAGCTAGTGTGCTGCTATTGCAATTTCTAATAGGACATGAACTTTGAGATAATTTAATTGCATGATGTGTTTAAAAAGACAAAAAAATAGATGTCTTTTCTCCAAATTGAAGAAAATGTGGGGGTTTCAGTTTGCAGGTGAAATTTGAAACTTCTTGTTCTTCATTTTTTATTGATAACATTTTATGATTGAAACTTTTTTATTGTTGGTATGCATAAAAAAAGTTTTTGAAGAGTTGAAGAAAGAAGAGTGCTTTATTTTTTTTATTACTTCAATTATAACAAAATGAGAGGGTTTAAGTGAATCTAAGAGTTTTATAAACTAAAGATCTATTATTCTTCAATTTATAAGTGTGCAGGATGTATCAAACAATAATATCTCAGAAGAAAACTCAAACTCCAAAATATTCGGAGAATTTTAGGTGATATTTAGATTTACTTTCATGGACCTAATAATATTATTTGTGGAGTTTTATTTTGTAAAATAGGTTCATGTGCATAAGTGAGTGAATACAAGAAGGGATGAAAAATGAAATAAGAGGCATGTGATGTTATATTCCATGAGATGGAAAAACTGTCTCGGGAGACTAGCGCAGAGGCTAGGTCCTTAATTATCGAGGGGGATGGGCCAAGCCTGTAAGGGAGTCACCTCCGGGAGTAACCCAACCTTTGTGATTGGAGACCCCATGAAGAAGGTTCAATGGGCAGGAACAACCCGTACTGCGTGACTCGTATATAGCACTAATTTTAAGGAGAGTGTACATGAGAAATCTCCTTCCCATCCCTAAGGTGAAGTGCTATGATAATGTGATGTTAGGCTGGGTTTTGACCCTTAATGAGACCGAAGCGGAATTTCCGCGAGGTATGAATCACACATACCTTTGGAGGGCTCACCTAAGTGAGAGTTGCCATGGGCCGTGGCTATGGGTTAGGGCTAACCCTAGAAACCTCATGAGAATCAAGATTGAGTGCAAGGCCATTAACGCGCTAACCCGCTATAACCATATCCTAAGTCAATATCGTGTGTGTGGTAATTGAAGTTTGGTTCAAGGGACCTAATTCAAGGCTTAGTCCATTATGGCTCCCTCAAACGGATATTGCCAACACTAAGTTTATGTTCAAGCCCGAAAGGCACATGCACCGATTGCACGGTAGAAGTTGCCATCATATTTATTTTTATATTAAATTTCAGAAATTTTAAATCTTGTGGGGGATTGTTGGAAATAAGCTTTAAAACTTCTTCAATTTATTTTATTTCCAACAAATCATTTTATGATGTGTCATAACATGACAACTAATGTGCCTATTTATTTTATTCATTTCATATTTATGGCTTCAATAGCATTTTATTTAATATATTTGACCACTTTATTTTATAATTATTGGGCCTAATTATAATTGAATTTATGGTGGTTTTATGATGCTTTTAGTGGCCCATTAATCCTTTCTAAATGGTCAAACTTTTACTATTATATAAAGGGGCCATAATCTTTCTTTGGCACATAGAGTTGGTGTGAGTTTAGATTGTTTTATTTTATACACTCCCCACAAGCTTTTGTGTTTTTGGCAACGTGACTATGGATTGGTTCCTAGTCTCCTTGTGGTCATGCACATGGGATGAGACACCGCTGAGAACTAATGGGTTTTATCTTGGAGTCATGGTCAGCCACTAATACCCGCACGAAGGGAGGCAATCATAGCTTTAGGACAGCGACAAGTGTCGTGACTCTCCATTGATCCAGCTCCAATTTCCTCATTATTTATGCGGTTTGGTTGATCACTTTCTTAATTATTATTTTATAAAATTATGATCATGTAAATTATTTTACTTTATTTTATATTTTAACACAAATCACACAATTCTCCACAACACTCCCTTCTGTGTTGATGGATTCTCAACATGAACAGCTGTTGGTTCCTTTTCAACTGTCTCCTCACATGGTGGCTCACAAGCTGTTTGCCTTGTTTTCTTAGTAATTGCCTCCAAAAGTTGCCTCCAATGCTCAAGTGCTACATCAACCACAGATTCATTTGATTCCTCAACTTGCACAACTGATAGTTGCTCAACTTGTATAGCTAGTGGCTTATTTGCTTCCTCATTACCCTATTTTAAGTAATATAAGACGGTAAATCACTCAAACATAAAATACAAGGGGGTAAAACACTCAAACATAAAATACAAGAAGGTAAAGCACCAAAACATAAATTTTAAGGGGGTAAAACAATGTTTAGTAAAAATATATGTTGTTTAAAAGGATCTCATGTGCATGATCAACTACTACCTCAGCAGCTGGCCCAACTCTTTCATTTACTGCCCCAGAAACTGAACCACATTCTTGCCCAATACCTACCTCAACTGCTAGCTCAGAAGCTGCCTCTTCTGCTACATGCTCATTAGTGAAATCATGTGCTTACTATCGCTATACCTCAGATGCTGGCCTAACTCCTTTATTTACTGCCCCAGAAACTGAACCATATTATTGCCCAATGCCTGCCTCAACTGCTAGCTCAGAAGTTGCCTTTTCTGCTACATGCTCATTAGTGAAATCATGTGCTTGCTATTGCTGTACCTTAGATGCCATCCCAAATCCTTCATTTACTGCCTTAGAACCTGACCCACATTCTTGCCCAATGCCTGCCTCAACTACTGGCTCATGTGATGCCTCTTCTGCTACAGCCCCATTAGTGAACTCGTGCTTGTTGTTGCTATATCTCAGAAGCTGCCCCAAATCCTTCATTACATGCCTCAGTTGCTGCCTCTTGTACTATATGATCATCTGCTGGCTCTTGTGCTCCATGCTCATTAGTTTCTACAGACTCATGTACTTTCTCTACATTAGTTACTTGCACTTTTGTTGCATGCTCATGTTCTTCTACAATCTCATATGTTTGTTCATTCCCTACCTGCTCATCTACCGACTCATATGTAGGTTCTTCTGCTAGTACATATGGAACTATCATGCCTTCATCAGGTGCCACAAATCCTGGAGTGTCTATCACAACCATTGGAAGTGGCACATTCTCTACATAGATCACAACGGGTATGTTTACACGTTCATAATATAAAACCGTGTCTGTAATTTCTACGGTTGCATTCCAACTAATATTCCTAAGTCCTATGTGCAGTGGAAGACCAAGCACATAGTAGTAGAAGAGGCAACTACAACTCTCACTTCCAGTGATGCTTGTAAGCATACCAAACAATTCTTCCATCCCAATGAAATCCAAGTCAAGTCTGCTAATTACATGCTTCTCACCTCCCTTGTATTCAGCTTTGCTCTCATGTATACAAACTCCCCACCCACATGTGGACCTCATGTAACATTGCATCTACATTTACAGAAAATAACTCAGCAGTAATTAACATAATAATTCACCAAATACATCAGCAAATAATTAGCAAATAACTCATAAAGAAATAAGCATAAAATTCACTAACAATTACATGAGCAAACACATCAGCAACTAATTCATGGAAAAGAAAAAAAAAATAAAGTCAGCAAATTTCATCTCATAAGGAAAAAATTCACCGCAAATTTTTTTTTTTAAAAATAAGCCCCGAAATTGTTAAAGTTTTTGTCCCAGAATGTGGGGTATTACTTTTTTCCTCTCATGAGAGACCACCAACCTCCCACCAAAAAATATTAATACCAGACATACACCCCACATACACACCACATGGATGACAAAATCGAACAAAAGTGAACCTTTTATCCAAACTCGAGAAGAATCTCACAGACACTTGCTAAATATATTTACAATCATACCATACACTCTGTTGTTGCTTCAATAAAAGGTAAATAAATATTAAGTCAACACATTATCTATAGTTTTAGGTGTTCCAGACACATACCTTGTCCAACTTTCCCGTGTAAAGCTTATTTGACTACTGCCCCTCTTCATCCAAATCGTCGCCCACCTCAGTCTATCTTCCGTTCAAAAGCTTTGTAAATCCCTCCTTCGGTGATTGGGAATTCCTTTTCTCACTTGTATTTTAACTTATGCTCTAAGGATTGTAGAAAAACTTTGAATCTGTAAAGGAACTAGGGTTCGCGGAATTGTTTCCAAATTTGAGTTTTGCAGACTAGGAAATTTGAGTTGCAAATTGGAGAAAGGAGGGGCTCTTATTTATCTTAGGACATTTTTGTCTAACCATCTCAAAATTGAATAGAAGTACACGGGAGGAGGCAGTGATCCAAATTTTATAAACATAAGGGGGCATTTCACCTTTTTTTTTTTCCACAAGGGGATAAATTGCTATTCACCCTAATTTTTATATTATCTTATCTTTTCTAATTTATTATAAAAGTTGTCATTCGTTGTTTTTCATTAATGCATTTAATGATTTTTAAATTTAGAATCCATTTAAGTACAAATAGTTTATCATAAATTAATATTCTTAAACTAAATTGATTGATTAGATATAATTTAGGAAAATCACCATAATTTGTATCAGAAATAAAAATTAATACAAATCCAGTGGGGGTGATTCCAATTTACATTTATTCTGATAAAAAATTTAATTTTTTATAATTTTTTTATTATTTAAGAAAAGTTTCATTTGATAGCCACTCATAAACGCATTTAATTGCTTTATGTTTTTTAATATTTTTAATCAAAAAGTGTCTTGGTTGTTTATAAATATTTTTAATGGCGTTCAAATTTAAAATTCAGTGAGTCAAAAAGGAAGATTTAATTAAAGTGATTTATTACATATTAACATTCTTAAACTACTTAAAACTATTTCTTAATAATTTGAAAAGATAAATACTATTATATAAGACCAGAAATTGATATAAAATTACAAATTAATATCTTTAACTTAGTCTAATTAGGTGGACTTCAAAAAATAATTATAGTTTGTGCTAGATTTATTTAAAATAAAAAAATACTTAATATTTGACATGATTATATTCATGAATTATATTACAAAACTACGGTATTAAAGTGAGTCATCTGATTTTACCAAACAACTAAATACTTTATTCATTATATGAAAAAAAAAATTAAAAATTATCCTATATGAAACTTGATTTCCATTAATAATATTTTATGATAAAATAGTTATTCTATGTGGGCTGCCCCTGCATCTCACTCGATCATTTTATAATTAAAGATGGGACATCATCATCAGGATTTATTCTGCAATAAGCAATTTCAAAATCAGATGTCCCAATAGTAAATATTTATCTTTCAGCCAATCAATTAAACAACAGAAATATTCACAATAATTTTTATAACAATATTTTGTTTCGGAAGATAAGATTTATCAGCCATCTTTCCAGTTGATCATCCACAAACCTTAAAGATGGACAAAGTTTACAAGTGCCATAACAAGCCAAGGAACAAGTGAGATAAACAAGGTTTAATTGCATGAGGTCCATGTTGCTCACATTTTCAACCACTTTGGCTTGACCATCTTTTTCTCACTGGGCTTTTGCTCACGAGGAGCAACAGACGGGCTGGTGGCCGTGGGTTCAGGTGTCGCCTGGGGGACGGGGGCAGTTTCAGCCCGTTGAGCCACAAATTCCAGATCTTGCAGAGATATTACCTCCTCCTGAAGGAGGGGGCCGGCAAATGGAGAACCTTCAACACCTGAAGGCAGACAGTAAAAAAAAAGCATTAGTGCTTAAAGGAAGATACTCATCATAAAGATCTGCAAAGGGAAGATTCGAATAAGGTGTAGGAAAGAGGGGCGGAGGATGCGATGGAACAGCATGGAAAGGTAGGGATCCCATATTGACAGGTTCCATATGGGACTCCAAGGGAGTCTGAGCTCTGAATTGTTCGCAACCGAGTCTCACAACCTATCAAATCATTGTGCTAGAAAACTTTGTTCTTCTATAAATAGATGGATGTCTTTTTTACTATTTTCATGATTAATGGCATTTCTTTTCTTTCAAACTCCATTCAAAGCATGTTTGGGAGAGTAAAGGAGAATGACGAGGCAAGGGGAATGAAAGGGATTTCCTTTTAGCTTTTACCAAACCATAAAAGCCGGTCGGCAATATGAAATTTTCCCAATTTCTTCATCAAAGCAAGACATTCTTTGTCCATAAAAGAGCGGTATTTAATGATCACTCTCGAAAGTTTCTGAAAATTTGGTTAACAGACAGCAACAAGAATAGGAAGTTAGAGTTCAGCAAAAGACCTCCATCCACACAGAGTACTAACCTTTCGGCATATCATATGCAAAGTACACAATTGCACCAGGGACAAAGCCAGCAGAATAAAAATCCTGGGACATATCCTCTATATGCTTTTTGGGAGGCGTAGTATCTGAAGCAAACACAAGTTCTAAGATTAGTCTCTTCAGCTTACCTACTTGATAAATGGGATTGTGCTAAGAATGAAAATCATGTATTCTCACATAAATAGAATGGCAATTCTGGGTGAGCAAGCACTTTATTCAGAAGATCAACTAAGCTCTGAATTGTCTCAGATGGATGAAATGAGGCCTCTAGTGTATGACTATCAGGAAAGCGTACTCTGATCACTGCCTGCTCAAGGAGAATGAAATAATTGAGAGACAGTGACTAATTCTTCACCCATAAACATAATATTTGCTGCAAAAAAACCAAATCAGCACCTTTGTCATCCTTGCCCTGCGGGCAGCCTCTTCGGCATCCCGAATTTTTTTTGTCTTCAAATATTTATCTGCACAAGTTCAGCAACACAAAAATGTTAAAGAGTTCTATATTCATCAATCTAACTCTAATTAGAAATTTTGGTCAGCCATATTAAAACTTAACTCTGCATGCATTACCTTCCTTTTTAGTTGCCAAAAGCCGGTAGTAGTCCTCTGCTGTAAACTCATAAAAATCATCCGTCTCCTCTGAAACAAGTTAGAAATGAAATGATCAAATATATCATCAGCTAACAATCAAGAGGAAATAGCATAACAATAAATTTTAGACTTACCAATATCGGAAGCATTGCTAGGGGTTGCAGAAGCTATAGGTGTTTCAAACACTCGGATTTCTCGTCCATATTTTTCTTTTGCACTTGCAAGCCTTGCCTAAATACACAAAGGTGAAACAACTCAACTCTGAAGAGCTAAGCTAAGCTAAGCAGCCATATAATATGATGCTTCAGATGAAGCCTAGAATACTCTATCTAATAATCTTGGTTGATATCAAACAGCGACCCCATTTAAATAGGAAAATAGGGGCAAAAAAAAAAAGAAAATGCTCTAGATATTTAACCTAAGAGAGGAGATCTGGTTTACAGAGAAGATGCCCAGGGTGGTGGCGATTCGATGAAGTTTATAAGGAAAGGGGGAAAGGTTGCCGAAGCCAAACTTGATGATAGGGTGTCTGAGCATATAACCATCAACTTTTACCAAAATTTCCAAACCACTAGCTCAACAGACTGCATTAGTCAGGATATCCGAGAGCAGGGTTTATTAACCCTTTGCAGCATATAGCTGCAAGTTCGTGACTCAGACCTCTAACACCGATTAATTGTAACTCATAAATCACAGGTTATATGGTTGAATGGACAAATTAGAAGAGCAAAAAGAAAAATAATACTCATCAATCTATCCACGAGATCTAAATTCAGCAACCAAAACTAAGATAGTAAAAATTAACAAATTGCAGCCATAGTATTAAGCAGAAAAAGTAATCTTTATTCTTTAACTTTTCTTTGATAATGAAGTTCTTTCCTTACATAAAAGAAGTTCCTTTATCAACACTAACTATTAGCAAAGCATCTATAAGCAACCCATAAATTTGCAACAAGCAATTGAAATTTAATCACAAAATTCAAGGGGAAAAAATACCTGCATGCTAAAATTTAAAAAAATAAAAATTAAAAAAATCAAGAATCGTGAACCCAAATCAGAAAACAGAGCCGATACTTCAGAAATCAGAGAAAATCTGAGGAGCTTTTTACCTTAGCTGATTCAGCGTCCATTGGCGAAACAACGGTGAATCTTCTGCGTTTCCAAGCTGGTGAAGAATCAATTGTCATCAGTTCATCACCGAATGACGCAATTCCCAATCCTTATTCCTATTTATCGACAAGCCGTCAGTCCCCTATGTTTCTGTTATTGATATAATTTTCAAGGAGGGGCCTAAGGGCTATTGATATTTGTCAATAGGACTTTAGTGCCGGGTCGGGCAACGGGGCGGAACCTCAAACCGTTTCCTTTTTATAATTGTCTTTCCCAAAGTTTTATCGGTTAATTAGAAAAAAATCCCTAATCCTACTTTCATTTTAGTGATCAGTCCCCATTTAAATTTTTACACACTAAACTCCCTACTTTTTCACAAAACTTAGAAATCACTCCCCATATCTTTTAGAAAGACACATATATCCTTATAGTTAGATAAAACAACAAAAATACCTGAGAAATGCGTTTTTCTCTTCAAGAAGAATGCTTTCATTTATTTTTTTTCTAAAATCGACGACTTCTCCAAGCGGCCAAACAAAAGGGCGCGAAATCGTTCCTCTGCCATTGATGCGAGAAAGAAAAAAAAAAAAAGACACCAAAATTTTTGCCATTTTTTTTGTGACAATGGAAGGAGAAACAATGGCAACAAGAAGCGAAATACAAAAAGAAGTGATAAAAAGAAACAAATGTATGTTTTCTGCATTTACAGTTTTAAATGTCTGTGATTTTTCAGTGTTATACTTATTTCTTGTCTATTTTCTCATGTTTAGGGTTTTTATTTCCTATTTAGTTGTTAAACACTTGAACCCAATTGATATATATAATTTTATTTGTGAGATGGGAAGTTTTTGATTTGTACTTGAAAGGCATAAAAGTTGTACTTCACTTTTTTGAGGTTTATACTTCTTTTTACCTGAAATTATACGATAAAATTATCTGAAAGTGGTAGTATATTATTTGTGGTACAAAACATCTAAGCTTGCAGTACACATTATGCAAAAGTGTAGTATATAATTTGTATAAATGTAGTATAAATATTCAAGCTTGCAGTACACATTAAGCAAAAGTGTAGTATATAATCTATGTAACTGCAGTACATTTTAAAAGTATTTGTAGTACAAAATATTCAAAGCTGCAGATTAAATGAAATTATAGTATATAATTTGTGTGCATGCAGTATATTTTAGAAGCATCTATAGTACAAAAGCATTCAAGCATGCAGTATACGTTAACTGAAAATGTAGTATATAATTTGTGTATTTGTAGTACATTTTAGAAGCAACTGTAGTACAAAATATTTAAGTCTGTAGTATACATTAAATGAAAGTATAGTATATAATCTGTGTAAAGAGGAGCTAAATTCATCCGGTGCAAAAAGAGATCAGAGTTGAGTTGGGGCACCGCATACACTTCGAGTCCTTATGTATATGTTGACGAGGATGTCAACGGATCAAGTGGGGGAGAATGTCATGGGTCGCTCATTAGAGAAGAATGGCAACCTTGACTTCAAGGGGCATTAGGAGCGACAAGGCGTTGTTGGCTCACTTGGTAAGGCGAAAAAAGCCCATGAGCAGAGACTCTTACGAGGTGCGGTTTGAAAAACTATTTCAATGGCATATTCCTTAAGTTATGAGGATGCTTCCCACCAAGTTTGAAGTCATTTCGTGTCCGTTTGGGCACCGAACATTGAGGGCGACCTGGAGCGGTCTTACTGCACGCAGGTAGTGCAAAGATGCATTGAGTAGAGTGGCTTGGAAAAGGAATTTTGTGAAACTGTTTCAGTGGGGTGTTCCTTGAGGTGTTGGCAACGTTCCCACCAAGTTTCACCAGTAGACGGTTCCGTTTGCATAGGAAACAGCGAAGATCTTTAGAATGCGGCAGTGCAGTGGCAATGTTGTAATTCCAGCTTATTGCGAGGGAAATTACTGTTCCATGGAGAATCGGACAGAGCTGGAACTTTGTGGAGTTAATGTATAAGCCGAGAGCTATCCAATGGTTCAAGCGGCAAGTGATTTGGACACCGGGAGAGGAAGTTGCGAAAATGTAGTGCAAAACATTCAAGCTTATAGATTAAATGAAATTATAGTATATAATCATTGTATATGCAGTATATTTTACAAAAACATTCAAGCGTGCAGTATACATTACTGAAAATATAGTATATAATCTGTGTATCTGTAGTATAGTTTAGAAGCAACTGTAGTACAAAATATTTAAGCCTGCAGTATACATTAAATGAAAGTGTAGTATATAATCTGTGTAATTGCAGTATATTTTAGAAGCAAATATAGTATGAACATTTATGCTTGCAGTACACATTAGGCAAAAGTGTAGCATATAATCTATGTAACTGCAGTACATTTTAGAAGAATCTGTAGTACAAAACATTCAAGCCTGTAGATTAAATTAAATTATAATTTAATATTTGCATATATGCAGTACATTTTAGAAGCATCTGTAGTACAAAAATATTCAGGCATGTAGTATACATTAACTGAAAATGTAGTATATAACCTGTGTATCTATAGTACATTTTAGAAGCAATTGTAGTACAAAATATTTAAGCCTGTAGGGTTTGAATCATACTTTGTATGTACATACATATGTAAATTGAAGCGTACTTTGTTTATAATATTATTTTGTATATACCATCAAGCATTTATAATATTTTGATTTCAATACAATATGAGGGAAATGAAATACAAATGTAGAACGAACAAAGTAAAAATTGTGTTATGTTGAAGTACACTTCAATTCAATTGAAATCGAGCAGTGAATTTGAGTACAATATGAAGGAAATGAAGTACAAATATAGAAAAAATAAAGTATAAATGGTGTTATGTTGAAGTACACTTCAATTAAATTGAAATTAGGTAGTGAATTTAAGTACAATATGATGGAAATGAAGTATAAATATAGAACAAATACAGTATAAATTGTGTTATATTGAAATACAGTTCAATTAAATTGAAATCGAGCAGTGAATTTGAGTATAATATGAGGAAGATGAAGTACAAACGTAGAACAAATAAAGTATAAATGTTGTTATGTTAAAGTACAGTTCAATTAAATTGAAATCGGACAGTGAATTTGAGTATAATATGATGGAAATGAAGTACAAACAAAGAATAAATGGTGTTATGTTGAAGTACACTTCAATTAAATTGAAGTTGGACAGTGAATTTGAGTACAATATGATGTAAATGAAGTACAAACGTAGAACAAACAAAATATAAATGGTGTTATGTTGAAGTACACTTCAACTAAATTGAAATTGAACAGTGAATTTGAGTATAATATGATAGAAATGAAGTACAAATATGGAACAAACAAAGTATAAATGGTGTTATGTTGAAGTACACTTCAATTAAATTGAAATCGGGCAGTGAATTTGAGTACAATATGATGAAGATAAAGTACAAATATAGAACAAACAAAGTATAAATGGTGTTATGTTAAAGTACACTTCAATTCAATTGAAACCGGATAGTGAATTTGAGTACAATATGATGAAAATATAGTACAAACGTAGAGCAAACAAAGTATAAATAGTGTTATGTTGAAGTACACTTATTGCAATTGAATAATTAGTCTCCAATAATTGTAGTGATAGTCAAATATAATATTTTGAGATTATCGGATCAGATGAAGTACGTATTTGTACAGGTTATAGGGTGAATATTATTGTCAAATGCTCATTTGTTTATATCTTTGAAAGCATAAGTATTCTTTATATTACTGCGATTGATAACATTCATTCGTTGAACATTAGTGGTTAATACTTTAAAACTTTAATATTATTTTATTCATATAATAAATATTACACACATTTTTAGAGTTTGGTTATTAATTACTGAGACTTAAAAAGCAAATCATGGAACAAATTTTAATTCAACAATATTAGTAAAAATATTAAGAAATGGAGTACATAATGGCCGAAATGAAATACAAATGTCGTGAAATCAAATATAAATCTTTCAGATTAAGGTACGAAAGCACTATATCTTGGACAACATCCATTTGCTAACTTGCACGCTAAACAAGTACATTATTGCCAAAAAGAAGTACAAATGTCATGAAATCAAGTACAATTCTACCAAATTGGGGTACAAAAAAATTGATATCTCGGACAACATGCAAAAATGCCAATTTCACGCTAAATCAAATACATAATTGCCGAAATGAAGTACAATTGTCATGAAATCAAGTATAATTCTCCCAGATTATGGTCCAAAATAACTGATATCTCCGAAAACATACAAAAATGCCAATTTCACGCTAAATCAAATACATAGTTGCCGAAATAAAGTATAATCGTCATGACACCAATTATAGTTCTCCCAGATTGGGGTACAAAATAATTGATATCTCGGACAATATACAAAAATACCAATTTCACGCTAAATCAAGTACATGATTACCGAAATAAAGTACAAATGTCATGAAATCAAGTATAAATCTCCTAGATTAAGGTACAAAATTTAGCTAGATTACTGATTCTTTGCAGATTCGATGATTATGCCCTGTTCTACCACATCTTTTACACTTAATTACACGTTTATCAATTTGTGATGGAATCCTCTGTGTCCTTCTATGCCCAGGTTGAGATCGGCAATCAGGTGCATTAATGACGCAATCATCATCTAGAGGGAACATATGCATATCATACGTAGGAATAGTGTTTATCACTAATTGGTATGCTTGTTGATACATCTCAACTCGGTAATATTGATCGGTAAAGTCATACGATGAAAGTGACTTTGATTCGAGAGTACAAATTTTGATAAAATAAAGTAAAATTTAGGAACACTTGAAGTATAGAAATTCAATGAATATAGTATAAGTTTAGATAAAATGATGTATAGAATGAAGTATAATTTCAAAAAATAGAAATATAATTTTTGATAAAGTGAAATACAATTTCAGAACACCTGAAGTATAAAACCTTAGCAATTGCAACACAATTTTTGAATAATCCATTAGTAGAATACTTGAAACTTAAATAATAGATTTAGATAACTGAAGTATAAGTTTGGAACACTTGAAGTATAGAACTTCAATGAATAGAGTACAAGTTTAGGTAAAATGATGTATAAAATGAAGTATAATTTTAAAAAATAAAAGTACAATTTTAGATAAAGTGAAGTATAATTTCAGAACACCTGAAGTATAAAATCTTAATAATTGCGGTATAATTTTTGGATAATTCATTAGTAGGACACTTAAAACTTAAATAATAGATTCAAATAACTGAAGTATAAGTTTAGATAAAATAAAGTACAATTTCGAAACACTTGAAGTATAGAACTTCAATGAATAGAGTACATGCTTATGTAAAATGAAGTATAATTTCAGAAAATAGAAGTACAATTTTAGAACACTTGAAGTAAAAATCCTTAGCAATTGCAATACGATTTTGGATAATCCATTAGTAGAACACTTGAAGTATAAAACTTAAATAATAGATTCAGATAATTAAAGTACAAGTTTAGATAAAATGAAGTACAATTTCAGAACACTTGAAGTATAGAACTTCAATGAATAGAGTACATGTTTAGGTAAAACAATGTATGAAATGAAGTATAATTTCAAAAAATAGAAGTACAATTTTAGATAAAGTGAAGTACAATTTCAAAACACTTGAAGTATAAAACTTTAGCAATTGCAGTACAATTTTTGAATAATCCATTAGTAAAACACTTTAAACTTAAATAATAGATTCAAATAACTAAAGTATAAGTTTAGGTAAAATGAAGTACAATTTCGAAACACTTGAAGTATAGAACTTCAATGAATAAAATACATGTTTAGATAAAATGAAGTACAAAAGAAAGTATCATTTCATAAAATAAAAGTACAATTTTAGATAAAGTGAAGTACAATTTCAGAACTCTTGAAGTATAAAGCCTTAGCAACTACAATATATTTTGGTTAATTGATAAATATAACACTTAAAGTATATAACTTCAATAAATATAGTACAATCTTTGATAAAATGAAGTATAATTTCAGAAAATCAAAAGAATAATTTTATATAGAAGACGTATAGTTTAGGAACACTTCAAGTATAAACTGCTAGAAGTTGCAGTACAATTTTGGATAATCCATTAATAGAACACTTGAAGTATAAAACTTACATAATAGAGTACAATTTTAGAACACTTCAAGTACAAAACTTTACAAACTGCAGTACAATTTAGATTCTGTAGAAGTATTACCTTAAATCATCACTGCTTTTCTTTGCACTGCTGCTCAATTCATCCTTTCGGTTTACCAGGATGTCAACAACGTTCATCTTCAATGTCAAATGCAGAAAGGCCATATTCATGACACCGTCATCATCAGTCAAACTCATGTATAATCTTTGATGTTGAGCTATGTATTGCAAACTGAAGTGTTCGGCGTTGATTTCACTCCATTTTCTTGCGAGATTAATGTATATGTCCATTAACTTGATTGAACACTCCTACTTCACTACTGGTTGACATTGTCAGAAAATATAAGAAACTCAGAAGCAACTAAGAAGAAACTGAGAAGAAGAAGAAACCCGAAAATGATGAAAATAAAAAGAGAAGAAGACAATGCAGCTATCGGGTTTGTGGTTTTTGGCTCTAACGTTATTCTTGTTCCCGCCGTGGAGCTTGTTGCGTTTTTTCTGTTTTTTCTATTTCTGGTATGATAGTGTTTACTGTTTGCTTGTCTGGATGAAGAAGAAGAAGAAGAACTGAGAAAAAATTAATGAAAAATATTATATTTAAGGGCATTTTTGTCAAATCAAGTGAGTGGGGAGTGATCTCTAAACTTTTAACAAAATTAGGGAGTTTTTTCTAACAAAAATTAAGTGGGGACTGATCACAAAAGTGGAAAGTGTGTTTGGTACTTTTAAATAAGTGTCCCAAGTTTTATTGATCCCCGATTGGGCTTGGCATTGAAATTCAACGCTTTTAGCAATTTTGAAAAGGTTGCACCAATTCAATTATTTAAAATAAAAAAAAAAAAAAGAGGAAAGAAAGTTAGACCAACTTGATTTTTTTATTTTATTTTTTATGATGATAATGTGATTCATATACAATGATTTTGTTATTATTTTTCGAATGCAGACAAATTTGTAAAATATGTATTGAATTACTTTCTCATGCTTATGTTCATAATAATATGAAGAATAAATAAGTAACGAACTTGTTTACAAATCGTAGTTGAGTTGCTTCTTGTCTAACGACATAAGTCTCCTACATAATGTGGGAGGTTAAGAGGTGAAGGGATTTATCTGATTAGCACTTCCATATAGGAATGTCAACGGAGCAATGCGGAGGTGGGGACTGCCTCCCCACCCCTGCCCTCGGCCCCCGTCCCCACCCTCAACTTTGAGACGGGTACCCATGGATATCCACAAATTTTGATAAAAATTATAAGAAAAATTATAAATAAAAAAATTAATACTAAAATTCGTAAATTTTTTCAATAATTTCCAAAATTAAAAATTATCTGATATAGGATGGCCCACAATGGCCCAAATTAGCGAGGCCCAACACCCAATCAACGGCCTAGGACCCAAGTGACGGGTCGACCCTGTTCGACCAATCCACAAGGCGCTCCATGGCCCTCTGAGCCGCTCGACCATTATCGACCCCTCCTCTCGTCGATTCTCAGGTCGAGCCCTGCACAGTACTCTGCCACCGCATTAAATGCGTTGACTGGCAACATGCCTCCGCATTAATGGCGCATGCCCTCCCCTCACCGTCTAACACAGCAGACGCCACAACAGTGTACCATATTGTCCTGCAGTATAAAAGGACATCCAGCTAGCAATATTCAAACGGGGGAATTGACCAATTACCCTCGGCCGGAGGCTGGAGGTCCCTGGGGTAAGCCAAGGGCTTCCCTGACATTTCCCACAAGGAAGAAGAATATAAAAACCTCTCAATCTTGCCTCTCACAGGTATGCACTCATACACTCAAAAGCCTCTACATTCTGCTACTCGATTAAAAAGGTCGAATATATACTGACTTGAGCGTCGGAGGGCCTAAGCCGAGGGCCACTCGGCTAGCCTAACGTTTACTGTGATTGCAGGATTCCAATCCTAAACCAATCCAGAAGATCAATACCTCGGATCGTGATTCATACCCGGATCCATATCCGTTATCGAAATCGAACCCTCATCATTATCATATATAACACACCAAATTTAATTATATATTACAATAAGAATAATAAAATATATAAAATACATAAATATAAATATCAATAGAACTTCACAATCTTCCAAATAATTCTTCATTTAATGTGGTTCCTACAAAAATATATATAATTTATTAGAAAAAATATGTATTTTTAACAATCACATATATTTTGATATTGTTTTAAAAATATATAATGTTAAATTAATAAATTAATTAATTTTTAACGGGTAGCAACTATCCGCTGGATGGTTTCCGTCCCCACCCCGTTTAGCAATTGGAATTCAATTTTGGCCCGTCCCCATTCTCGCGGAGAGAAATTTCTCTCCACATCCACCCTATCGCGGGAAATTCCCCGTGGAGATGGGTATTTTTTACAACCTTACTTCGATAATAGTTCGTACATACAAATTGTGATAGTGTGATAAAAATTCCTTTGTTACAAACTCTTCTAGAAGAATGCTTATTTAATGAAATTTTTATATGAATTCATTAATTATGAACATGAATTTCAGCAAATGTTATACATTTTCTGAAAAGCTGGGCACCACTAGAAATCACCAACTCTAATCTTACATTCCCTTTTAATTGGACCATAAGAGTGGGGAGGGCGAAGGAGTCATCGTTCCATTTAAGTATGGCCGTATGGGTTCATATAAAATTATTAGGCCCATCAACCCAAATAAGGATAAATTAAGAAGGCAAACATTTTTTTCAGAAAACATTTCAAATAACGATTTTTTTTAATAAATTAATATTATTCTATTTTCAAATCAAATAAGAGAGTATTTCAATGAGCTTGTAAGTTTCTCAATATATCTTATAAGATATTAAAAAGTGTTTGATAATTTTTTTTTTTTTAAAAAAAGCTTATAATATCATAAAATAAGATATTATGAGCTTATAAGCTCTTTTTTAAAAAGTTAGGAATTCCTAGATTATTTTTAGGATCGTAACAAATTCCTTCATTTTTAACTATTTTAATTACAAAAATATCATTACTAGCATCGTATAAGTTTTAAGATCTTATTTTATCCAAACACTTTAATAATTTATTTTAAAAATAAGATTTAGCATTCTATAAGCTCCAATTTTTTTTTATAAAATATATGAGTTTATAAAATGTTTTAAATAAGTTTAGCCAAACACCCTCTAAATTAAAATACAAACTATATAATCAAATGCACATAATGTGCGTAACGACACCCATTCAGATTGAACATGCCCATTCATGCAGTAGAATTGATAATTTTCAAATTCAACAAATCTTCGAGTGCATATTTAGTTTTGAGTTGACTTTGTTTGAAAATAAAAATGCATGTGGATATAATGTAAAAGTATTGATATCAATAATACTTTAGTTTTTTATTATTATTTAAAAAGAGTGGATTCTATTAATTTCTCTATGACTCACCAATCAAATTATCTACACCGAAAAAATATTTATTTTATAATGAAAATATTATGTAATTAATTGATGTACTTTAATTACTTGAAAATTAGTGGAACATCATTTTAGATATGGGTGAATTGCATTTTACCTCCCTGTGTTAGTTATAAATTACAAAAAAGACCCATATGAAAAAATAATAGGCAATGCACCTCATTGTGATTTTAAAAAATAGGCACACCGCCCCCCTTTTGTGATTTGATGCAATTTAACCATAATTCTAATGTATAAAGACTATACTACCCCTAATTCCTTCATATATTATCAATTTTATTTATTTATTCTTTTTAAATATATTTTTATATATCTTTTTCATCTCCTTCATACCAATTTTTTTATTTTTAAATTTAAAAACTATTTTTAATTTTTTGTTTATTCATCTTTCTAATTTATTCTTTTTTTTTATTTATATATATTATATATACAAATATAAATACATAAATATTTATGTATATATTTATATGTAATATATATTACTAAATAGATATTTTTATTATATTTTATATAATAAACCCCACCCCCACCCCCACCCCCACCCCCATCTTAAAATTGTATCTATAAAATTTAAATAACTTTTGTTTATATCTTTTCTCTTTCTAATTATTTATTTCAAATTAAATATTATATATATTTATGAAAATATAGATTATATTTATATAAATATATTTTTATCTCCTTCATACCAATTTTTTTATTTTTAACTCTAAAAACTGTTTTTAATTTTTTGATTATTCATCTTTCTAATTTATTCTTTTTTTATTTATATATATTATATACAAATATAAATATATAATATATAATATAAAACATAATATATATATAATACATTATAAATACATAAATATTTATGTATATATTTATACATACTATATATTACTAAATAAATATTTTATATCATATTTTATATTATATTTTATATAATAATATTTTATAAAATTTAAATAACTTTTGTTTATATATAGTTTTTCCAATTATTTATTATGGATATAAATATTATATATATTTATGAAAATATATATTATATTTATATCCATATATATTTTTTATAAGATGTTTATATTTATATATTTATTACCATATATATGATAATATATATAATAATATATACATTATAATACATATATGATAAGATATATAATAACATATAGTATATATATGATAATATATATTTAATATTTAATAATCTACCCCCAACCCACCCCCCTTCCCCCCTCCCCAAACCTGACGGCTGCCATGGCAGCCCGTAAGGTCTGGCCAGAATCAGGCCAGCGCCCAGATCTGGGCAGATCCAGATCCGGCCGCTAGCCACATTTTTCAAATTTTTTTATTTTTTTATTTTTTATATATATGCAGGCGGCCATGGCCGCCTGGCTGCTGCTGGAATGAGGCGGTCACCATGGCCGCCGCTGGTGTGGTGGGGGAGGGTTGGGTGGGTTACTGGGGTAGGTAGTGGGTTATATACATATATAAATATGTATATATAATACATATATATATATTTATATATAAATATGTATATGTAGGTATATTTTTATATATTTTTATATTTTATATATATATTTTTTAGATTGAAGTAATCTGAACCGTTATTTTTTTTTAATAAATTCAACGGTTGATTTTAAGGGGCAAAATTGACATTTCATCACCAAAAACCCTAGAACCAACCTCACTTGCCGCGCGTGATTTGCACCGTCAGTCAGAGGGGGGTAATTTACTATTTTTTAAAAAATATAGGGGGGACATTGCCTATTGTTTTTTCATAAGGGAGTTTTTTGCTCTTTTTCATTATCACATGGGGGTAAAACCTAATTTACCCTTTTAGATATTAATGATGTGAGTTTATTTTGATTAAATAGGTGTTTGTTTTTTAAATTTGTATTTGTAAGCATAAAGGTGAAAGCAAATTGAAAAATAATAAATGAATTAATTGTATTTAAGATTGATGAGGGTTCGATCGGTTGGATAGAGAACCGACTTTGTATATAGGTATGACTCGACCTGAAGGGTTTGTATTATCGCTTGGAAAGGGAAGAATCTTGCAATCACAGTAAATGTTAGGCTAGCCGAGGAACCCTCGGCTTAGGCCTTCCGACACTCAAGTTAGTAGAAATTGACCTCAAATATCGAGTAACGAAGTAAGGGCTTTTAGAATGTATGAGTGTGTACCTCAGAAAGGCTGGAGTGAGGGTACTTATATCCTTCTCCCTTCGGGGAATTGTCTGAAATGCCCCGGGTACACCTAAGGGCCATTCCCCTAGGCAGGAGCTGGCTAGTCATTTCCCCTAACTGCATATTTCCAGATAATGGCCCTTCCAGGTTTTCAGGACAAGATAATACACTGTAGTGTTGCTTGCTGTGTCAGGTGGTGAGGGAGATGGCTTGTGCCATTAATGCGGAGGCGTGATGCCCGTTAGTACATTTAATGCGGTGGCAGAGTACTGTACTATTATCGACCTCCGACTCGACCTTGCTATGGTCGACTAAGGTCGAGGAATTCCATGGGCCTCGAGCGCCTGACTGGGCCTGGCGCTGCGTCCTTGGGCTGACCTGGTCAGTGAAGTCGATTAGGCACATGGGCCCTGGGCACCTGACTGGGCTAATTTGGTTTGGACCTAGGTACTTGGGCCGTCCCATATCAAATATATTATGGATAACAATTTATTTTTTTTGGAAAAAAAAAAAAACAAAACAAAGAATGCCTTAAAATTGTGCAATTTGAATCATTTTTGCGTTAAAAAATAAAAATTGAAAACATCAACAACCATAGTCCACATAGGTATAACCACCAGGTGACGACAATAGAGGTGGCCGTAGTTGGCCGGCAAATGAGTGCATCGGGCGCACGTTAGGGCCCCTCGCCCCACATTTCAAATTTTTCCCTAAACGTGACTCCTTCATCCAGCCCGGGACCCACCCCACACTTTTACATGATTTTTGGAAAATCCCACAAAAGCCCCCGACATTTCAAAATACCACTTCACAACAAGAGCCCCTAAAGCAATTTAAATTAATTTTCAAGGGCTCATATTTTTCCAAATTTACCAACTCACGCATATCTTGTGGCAAAAGCAAAATTGCACAAAGGGGGGAAAAAGGAAAAGGAAAAGGAAAAGGAAAAGGAAAAGGAAAAAACATTAAGGTAATGTTTGGATATGAATTATCCGTTTTGGATTATGCATTTTGGGAAAATGATTTTGAGAGTTGGTCGGGGAATGTGAAATTTGTGTTGAGAAATGTGATGTATGTTTGTTTATATTTTGAGAATGGTAAGAATTTTTTTTTGGAAAAAATTGGTATACTTGTTTATATTTTGGAAGAAGATAAATTCTATTATAGCAGTCAAATCAATATCTTTTTATTGAATTTTTTTGTGTGAAAATAAAATTGAGTAATTTTTTTATTATTAGAATAACAATAAAATATGTATGATATATATAATAAATGTATGTATATATTAAAAAATGAAAAATTTTTGGGAATAGTGAAAAGTAGAAGAAGCCATTTAAAAATTTTTAATTTGGCATTTTGGAGAATTTTTTTACATTTTTGGTTACATTTTGGGAAAACAAAACTATTTTTCCAAAATATAACCAAACATAACGTAAGCATTTCTCTATGCAAAACATGATATACAGTGCTTTAGTACCAAAAGAAAAAAATGTTAAAATATCAATATAAGGATATAAAAATATCATTGTGCATTTATTTTTAAAATTAAGAATTTTTAGATTCTTGATGTAGATTTTCTTATTCTAAATTAACATTTTAAAATTAAATCATCATAATTATATTTTTATAATTATTTAATTTAAGGTTGAATGTAGTTATCTTTTTAATCATTTAGTTATTTTATCAAGATAAAAAGAGTTACTGAATAAAAATATCGTTCTTGGTTATATAAAAAATAAATTAAAAGTGTATGAAAATCCTAATCTTAGTTCATAAAATGTTAATTAAAATTTTCAATGAACTTTTGAAAAATATTTTCCATCAAATCTTTCCAAATATATGGCAAAAATGATCACAATTGAAATCAAATGATGTCGTGTATAGTTTAGTTAATCTTCCCTCATGACTTCTAATCTTATTTTATTTAGACATAACCAATATATTAAGTTTCTTAAAGTTCGAATTTGGGACCTCACACAGATTAAGTGTGAAAGTAATGCTATTAAATCAATTGATCACTTTGTAAATCAATCGAGTATGACTATTTGATAAATCAATTAAAATATGTACTTTATCGTAATGTAAGCAAAAATATATTTTTCCTATTTTAAATTTGCAATAAACCTTAAATAAGTATCAGTATGACAAATTAAATATCTAAATTAAAAAAAATAAAAATTAAATAAAATAGAAAAAAAATAAAAAGTTATTGAGCACAATTAATTAAGCATGGGAAAAAAAAATTCTTATTAAAATTTGCAAGCCTTGACTCCATGTAAATGCATTTCGAAGTAAAAACTTCATTAAATATGTTCACTTTCCAAAAGGATCATAACTTTATTTTCGAGCAGCATCAAGCATGACCTATTAAATCTCTTCAAATTCGTTATACGAAAAATATTCATAATTGAAAATCAAATAATATGGTATAATTTAGTCAATTCTTTGTACCTTTCTAGGTATTAATTTGTCAAGACTTGCAATAAATCAATAAAAAGAACTAATTATATATAATATAGGCTGGTACAGAAACTAATTTTCCCACAAATACGGGCCGTTTCGCAATTTGAAGTATTTCGAGGGGCTCAGGTTTTCAAACATGGAATTGGAGAAAAAAATATAAAGCAAGCCGGAATCGAAATCTAATCGGAAAATCAAACCACCCCGAAAATCACACAGAGTGAGGTGTGTCTGCGTGTGGAATGACGATGGACAGAGAGAAGGAGAGAGAGATAGAGCTGGAGAGTGCAATGTACACAAATTGCTTGTTGCTTGGGTTGGATCCGAATATAATCGGAATCGGGTCGAACAACGGCACACCTCGGGTCGGGCTATTCCGCCATTCCAACCCGAAATTGGGTGAACAGCTTTTGTACTTCATCCTCTCCTCCCTCCGTGGCCCAATTCAATCCGCTAAGGCAAATTCTCTTTGTCATACTTTTTTTTTTTTTTTAAATTTTCGGTTAGGGAATATATTTTTTTACCATTAGTGTTGCTTAAAGATGTTCTGGAGTTTGGATCTTCTTGCAGGACTTTGATAAGGTGTGGCCAATTTTTGATTCGGCTCAGTCTAGGGATTTTCGGAAGGTGAAAATGGTTGAATTTCTTGGATTTATGTATATACGCATCTGTGTGATTTGATTTGGGCTATAATTGTGTTCTTTTTCTTTGGGGAAAATTGTAGGTCGTTCAAGGGATTATAAGTGAGCTGGAAACACAAGGAGCATTGCCCAGGAGCAATTCGCGGGTTTCATCGCTTGCTACTTGCTGTGGACCAAGGTTAGTTGAGATGGAGTTTAGTCGGGGTTTATTTTGATTAATTTTTTATAGACATGATTTAGTTTGATGAAATTGCTGTAGTCGAGGTTTAATTTGGAGTTTTAGTAACAATATTTTAGAAATTTGGCATGATCCATTGACTGTGGGACTGAGGGTGTGTGACTAGTTCTAGTGTAATGAAAACTTCAAGTGGCAGTTGGAAGCTGGCTAAGGATAACTTTGGTTAGAGAGCAATTTGCTGTGACTTTTGGATAAAAAGAAATACGACGAAGTTTTCCTAGTGCAAGTTGTGTTAGATTTGGTTATTCAAGAGATTGGGTGTTGATTCCAGTTTAAATAGGGAAACAATCAATTACAACTTATTCGAGGGGGCACTTCACTGATTTTGGGTTTTTATGTGGTAATAATCTCTTGCAAAACATTTTTTTCATACCAGTTTTAGACTAAGAAGGATTATTATTTCTTTCCAACCAATTTCATGGGCTACTTCAACCAAAGACAGCTGAAATTTCCTTGGCAAAAATTAACATGGTTGTGGTTTTTCATCTCTTGGATCTATAACTCCGTCCAAAACACTTCCAGATTGATGGTTGCTCTATGCAAAAATTAATAATATTTTCATATGCTTGTTGCAGATTTGTTGAACTCTTATGGCAACTTTCTCTTCATGCTTTGAGGGAAGTTCATCGGCGAACATTTGCAGCTGATGTAGCATCAAATCCACTCCCTGCTCCATTGACTGATGTAGCTTTCTCGCATGCAGCCACACTACTTCCAGTTACTAAGGTAATGTTACGATTTTTCCCGCCAATAGAACAAAGATATGATATGCTTCCATTATCATGTGATGGATATGGTCTACATTCCTCCACGTCCTGGGTGCTCACTGCTCATTGGGCAGGGACGGTGAATTACCTATAGTTTATGTGAAAATGATATATACCAATTTAGGTCATTTGCCTACTTTGACATGCGAGTTTTGATTTCTATTTGAAGGATTATGGATTTATTTACAAAGAGTAAACTTATTCATTGTTAATTGTTTTCCCTATTGACGAGTTTCTCAATCATTCCACATGTATTTTCTCCTTTCTGCAATTGTCTGTTCTCTAATTTTAAACAAAAGAACTTGTGCATTGATAAAAATATCTGCCTTGTGATTAACTGTTTAACTTCTTTATCTGTCACGTGAAATTGAATTGTAATGTGGTGATGTTGTTTATCATGTGAGCAGAACTCCATTTATTTTCTATACAAAATTCTCTTTTCTGTATACCTACATCTTTTGGGATGAGTAATTATGTTGAGGATTTAATTTTTTTGATTTAGTGGGTCTGTGGATTTATAGATTTATTCAAATCGTACATGCCCTTGATGTTTGTGTAACTATAGTGAATCAGTCTATAAGATTGTTTATACTTTCTTCCTGCGATATATATTCTACTTTGGTGTCAGAATACCTTGATAAAGTGTTAAGGAAAGTTTTCAAAATTCTATAAGCTATTCTGAACCTCATTTTTATTTGTTTATAAACAGGCTAGAATAGCTCTTGAAAGAAGAAGATTTCTGAAAAATGCAGAGACCGCAGTTCAAAGGCAGGCGATGTGGTCTGATTTGGCTCATGAAATGACAGCAGAGTTTCGTGGTCTATGTGCTGAAGAGGTAAATATCTTATAATGGTTTATTTGAGTTAATGCCAATCAGATGACATTGTTTATGGAAGGCAGAATTTGTCATACACTTTTTTCTGGTTTCTTGTTAGGCATATCTACAACAAGAGCTTGAAAAACTACATGATTTGAGAAACAAAGTGAAATTGGAAGGTGAACTCTGGGATGAGCTTGTATCTAGCTCAAGCCAGAATTCTCATATGGTTCAAAGAGCTACTCGCTTGTGGGACTCTCTATTATCTCGAAAGAGTAAGAATAACTCTCTCAATTTGCTTAACTTGATTTTTAAAGCTGTATCTTGGATCTCTATAATGAAATTTCATGCTTGTCTACTTATACAATATTATAGACTGCCGTCACATGAGTATGTTGACAGGCAAAAATCTTTTGCTTTCCATATTTTGAGTACATAGATTATTATGTTTCTTCTTGATTTTTGTATTTAATGAACCACAATGAGATTCACTCCAGAAATTTAGGAGTCCAGTGTTAGGCATTATTTGTCCAAGACTAACCTGTAAAATTCTCTCTCTCTCTCTCTCACCATGCCTCTGGACATTCAGATACATGTAGTTTGCAGTATTATCTTCCGGAACTTATACAGCAAACGGCCCACCTTTTCTTTTGTTGAATTCAATGAGTGATCAGCAAAAAATTAGTTATTTTGTCTGATGCAATTCTGAGTAGAGTCCTATGTATATGTTATTTGCATAGGTCAACATGAGGTCCTTGCTTCAGGCCCAATTGAGGATCTAATAGCTCATCGTGAGCATAGGTAACATCCCTAAAATTATTGTGGTTCATACTTAGGCATTAGCTCCATTTCTATTTATGCTGGACGTTTTTTCCAGGTATCGCATCTCTGGTTCATCTTTGCTTGCAGCGATGGATCAAAGTTCTTTAGTTTCATCTACTAATCTGACACCTCAACACTTGGATAATGAGGAAACTGAGAGTTCACGAGCAGATGTGAATAAAGAGAACAAAAGTAAATTGGATATTTCTATTTCTCATGGAAATGAAGAAAAATTTTCTCGAATTGATGAAAGAAACACGAGAGGGCAGCCTACTGTTGATATTGCCGAAGTCTTGCGACGTTGGACGCATGCCTTGCAGCGTATTCATAAGCAATCACTCCAATTGGTATGCTCGTTTATGCAAAACCACTTTCCTTTCTTGTTTAGGAATCATTTTCTTCTCCTCAGCTCGTCTGTGGATGTATTATGAGGTGTGATGTATGATTATATGATTATTCTGGTTCGGAATCTGTCCTGAATCAGTCATCAACCTCATTCATTAACTTTCTCTTCTAGGTTATTATGATTTCCTCTGCTTTTAATTTATTGAATTTTGTGTGGCATATGAAACAAATGTGTAAAGTATGGCTGAAATAAGGTCTTCCCGGAGAAATGGTAAAAATTGCCTATCGGCAAAGTGATCTTTCTGCTTTTGTATGTTACACTTTGTGTGGTTAAGTTGAAAGTTAAAAGTTGAAGTGTAAGATATATCTGCTTGTTTGGTTGGGGAGGATAATTGTACGGGAAGTGAAACACAAGGTATAAGAAACCCCTCTTAAGCCCAATTTTGTTTCAGTCGTTTGGGTGGAAAAGAGGACATGTAAGGGGCTAAAAGACTTAAACCCTCAACTTCACTATTACTGGGATGCGCATAAAGAGAAGAAAAATAAATATGTAAAACATGAAAAGTTAGTCTCGTCTGCACACCGCATTTTCATGGTGCCAAACAAGAAAAATATTTAAGATCTACTTTCTTTTGGTCATATGAAATAACAAGAAAATAACTGTATTTTCCATAGGTAAGGTAAGCTCCTGTTAATTCTTCTTCCTTTCGCCTTCCCCCTCATTGAACCAAACAAAACCCTAGTTTAAGTATCTCGCAAAGTGCACCCATATCTTTGGAGAATCAACATATATCCTGGGCCTATAATCCACTCAAATTTTAGCAGCTTTTAAAAATCCTTTACTGAATGTCTAACAGCATACTGCTGGCACATCATTGGTTTCGAGAGGTGTTTAGCTTCTCATTACTGATTCTCAGGCACGCTACATTCGCTAGGCAGAGCAAAGTTTTTAGTGAAAATACATTGATAAACTAAATGAAGTTGCACGAACCAAATAAAAGAGTGAAATGACGTATAAGCATATCATAAATACACCAAGCGTGTCTGTTCTCTCTCTCTCTCTCTGTCTGTGTGTGTGTGTGTGTGTGTTTTCTTTTTCTTTTCTTGGGGGAAGAGGAGGAGGAGGGGGGGGGGGGGGCGATTTAAAATCAGACTGTACTGGTAAACATGGGAAAATGGTCGGTTTGAGTTCTCAGTGGAGCCATAGTTACACTGCAATTTTATGGGGGCAAAAACATGGGTTAGTGGAATCCATGCAGGTGGTTTATCCCCTCTGGTGTAGTGAAATCTTTACACTGATTTTCTCACAGGCAAAAGCCAATGATGGAGAAGGCCCAGAGCTCCTACGAAGTGGGAATGATGGTGGTACCAGCAGTCATGCTGAGTCTTTGGCCGCAACACTTGCTGAACATCGGCAGCACCTAGACAGCATACAGGTAAATCTGATGTTTTTGATACACAATATGGTTGCTTTGTTGCAGGGACAAGGTTTGTTGAGAATCTTGGTGGTTATTCCTTGAAACTTACAGCTATGATTGTCAACTAAGTTAAATTTGGAACCTTTTCAGCTGTTATTAGACATTGTGGAGTGGCTTAGCCTGGGGTAATGTGTTGAAAAGTTTTTGTGATGAGATTTGGGTATGTGTAGGTGCTCATCAATCAACTAAAGGACGTTGCTCCAACCATACAGAAATCGATTTCAGAGCTTACAGAGGAAGTCAATAGCATATCTTCTAATCTCCCTCCTGTTATGAAGCATAGATCAAACTCACCTGTCCAGGCACAGAGCAGTGGAAGGATGTTGGTAATTTTCTTTTCTTTTCTTTTCTTTCTGAAGGATTTGCTGGAGATCGTGATATCATGGTTAGACATTGCTTCTACAACTGCTTCTGATAAATTATTGTAATGCCCAGGAAAGTGGTCCTGATGAGGTTGTTGAATTAACCTCTAGATTGTCATCTGTTCAGCTTGACAAGGTATCAGCTAGTCCCCCTACTTTGAAACTGCCACCACTATTTAGTTCGACACCAAGTTCTTCTGGGAAAGGTGGAAACATGCAAAAGCGACAGACTGTGGTCCAAACCAACCCCATGGAAACCATTATAGAGAAAAAGCTTGTTGAGCAGCCTTCAGCAAACAATCACATGGATAATCCAACGCATGGTTTGTGATTTGTTTCCTTCCTTTTCGATATTTGCATGCATCAATTGTCGCTTACTTTATCCATTTTTCATCATCTCTGCAGATGAAGACATTCTTTTTCTTCAAAACTTGAAAAGATCTGTTAGAGAAGCTGCTCTTTCATCTCAATTGTGCAACCTGGAATCATCACAAGATAGTCGTTCTAATGATAGCTCTGAGCACTTCTTCGTACCACTTTCTGGGACTGGGTTTTCCCGTCATGGCCACGATAAGAAACTTAATTCTCTAAAGAGTAGACAGTTATTCACATCTCAAGCAGATTCTTCAGTGCTTCACACCCATTCCAAGGACAACAATCTTGGGAGCAAGTACAGTGAAGTGGCAGATATATTAAATGATATGGACTCCCTCGACGAATTTGATGGTGTGAATGGTTTCCTGTCTGCAGTTGGTTCAAATTCGTCCGTTTCTGATGCGCATAGGTCATTCTATGATATGGATGAAGCTCAAGATCAAGTTTTCTCGCCTCCTTTATTAATGGATGCAGCACTTTTGGCAGATTCTTATGAGGATTTGCTCGGTATGGTGACATTGCACCTCATTATCTGGTTCTTAATTCTTTAGTTTCCTGATACTGCAGCTAATCATGAATGACATTACTTCTTGACGTGTCTTCAATTTTCTTTGAAATGCTTGAAGCTAGAACGTTCTAGGTTCCTGAGTAAATATGCTTATTTTTGTTCAAGTTTTTTTTTTTTTTAACAGACTATTTAGGTTCAATTGTCTTTTTTGGCTCAGTAGCATCAATATGTTGAGCTTCGTTAGTAGTTACTATTGGTTATCCTGCATTCAGTTCCTGACCTAATATATAACCTCAGATCTAAGAGAGAGTGTAAAAAATCAAAGACTGCATAAATCCAATACGTCTTAAGCGTTTTATTGCATTAGATAGATTTTAAGGAGGAGCCTTTTTTTTGTTTGAATGCTTCTTTCTTCCTTGTGTTTGCTACACTTTCAATCCTGGAATGTCTTGCTCAAATGTTTCACTCCTTATATTATTCTTGCTTCATGCTCATGCAGAGAGAAAATTTGACATTACTTAAAGCTCTCATTATCTTATCTCGAGTTTCAAATTATTAATTCTCTACAGATTCAATTGAGGAAATATAATTAGAATGTTATTATGCATAACTTATTCTAAGAATAATCTTAAAGTGTTGCTGTGTTGGAGGAAGAGGGAGCACTATCTAACCTCTTCTTTGTTTGTGCGTGTGTTGTACATTTCATATTTGGTAAATGCCATTCTAACATGCACCTGTGAGGAGCTGTTCTTTTAACCCTTTTTTTTTTTTCTGATTTTTCCCCCATAAATGAACACTTCACCTTTTCCACCATTATTTGATCAAAACTTTGTTACATCCTGTTGCAGCACCCTTATCAGAGACCGAAACAGCTTTGATGGAGCATTGACATCAAACATTGGGAGATTGCGGCTGCAGCTTCAGCAGATATTTATATCTAGTGGAATGCCTTCTCCTTTTATTTTTCAGTGGGAGATTCTACCCTGATGTGGTACTTTTATGATTCTGTCTACTCCTACTTGTGTTGCACATATGTACTTCAATCTTTTCTCGACTGGAGGATTGCAGATTTGTCTTTGACTGATACTGGAGTGTAACTGTTTATGGCAACATTAAAGTGGTCTTGGATACTGAAATGTGCTATTTCAAAAGATTATTGCTGGTTTATTGAGAAGCCTTGCCACGTTTTTGTAGCCAGAAGGAAAGATGTGAGGTTACTGACGTTTTACTTCATAATGATCTAAAATTGTGTGGCAGGAAAGGTTTGACCTTTTCATGAGTCATGTACTTGTTCAAGGGTTTAGACATTCAGGCTGATAATCCCAAAGTTTCCTGGTCATAATTAATGGTGGATAACCGAAAACAACCCTGGATAGGTTATTGAGTGAGCAATGATGGAAACTCTTTGCTTTCGAAAATTAACCTCCATTGTCCAGCACATTTTGATTTGTTTTATTGTTGACAATCCTAATATTGTATCATATGTTTGCAATGTGCTTTTTGTGATTAACATTTCAACAATACATTGTATTATGCTTGGAGTTCTGTATTGTATTTGTTTGGACCCAAATCAGTTAAACTGTCTTGCTGCCATTTGAAGACTCCACAATTAGAAGCAATGTTGAGAGAATTACCGGAGCAACTTTTCCTTTACAAATCATGGAATTATTGGTTAAGAAAAATTTAATTCGATAAACATCTTGTTTCATGAATGATGGTTGTTTGCCTGCATATCCTCAAGAGTGGACTATTCTTTACCTTGTGTAAGACTTGATTGATTTATATACTTGGAATGGAAGTGCTGTATAATTATTTCAGTTGCACATGTGATTTATGTTTATATTTCCTGTTTTCACAGTTTGTTATGAACAGGACCTGAATACCTGAAGACCAATTGTTCATATATTTATAGTTTCCATAGGTCATATAACTGTTATTCTAGAAACTAGGAAGTCTGAAATTTCCATCAGTGACTACTAATCTATTGACTTTCTCTTGCAGGCACAGTAATTTAGCATAAAGTAGCCTGATAGTTACTTAAAACAGAAATCCATCTATGCTTCTTTCTACTTCTTGATATTCTATGTGGTAGGTGTTCTCCATTTTATGATTTGATGATTCCACTCCTTTCTCCTTCTTTTAAGGACAATTCTCATGAGAAGTGGACTGGAGGCATCCGTTTCACTTTTACCACATCTTTTTTCATTTCTAAGTATGTTTTAGCTTTACTTGCAATACAAAAATGTTTCCACTTCTTAGATTTTATTGTTAAGTACAAAATAAGTTTTGTTCTTTGACTTCCTCAACTGTCAAAAGATCAATGACTTTGTCAGCACATCTATGTCCTTTTCACCTTGCCAATTGTGCCAATGTAGCTACATTTCAAAGTCTTATGATCCTATCAGCTCCAAGTTCACTATCATTATAGTTTAAAAAGATAGTTCTTCTTGACTTTCAGTTATGAGAGAGGGGGAGACCTTTTCAAATATCAAAACATGGACTTTAAGTTTAAAAATAAAATAAAATGGTACATAAGCACTGAAAATCTTGGAGAGAATAAAAGTCATTAGAATATTATAGATATGTAAAGAATATAGTGAGTGAGTGTGGAAACTTAAAGATGATTAGAGAAATTTGTAGTAAGCAAGTATTTTTTGAAATATAAGATTTAAGTTATTTTTTCAATGGTTTGTTGCATTTAATTTTCACGGTTCATTTAAGGAGATGAAAATTATAAATAGGGAGTAAAACCTTTTTTGCTGTAAACAACTAAGAACAGAAATCAAGTTTGATAAATTATTTTGAAAAAATATATTTTGGGAATTCTCTTATCTTAAATTGTTATGTAAATTTGGTTTTTCTTTTCTACTCAGTCTCGAATACTTTTTTCATCGAGAAGACCTCCAAGGAGGTTGACTTAGATCAACTAGGCTATACAAATAATTATTGAATGAATGAGTCCAAGATATTATGCTAGAGATAGTTTAAATTTAATTAAGGTGCAAATCAAAATAAAAACAATAAGTGATCGATAAGTTAGCTAAGTATGATATCAAGATCAAATGATTGAAGATCAATTGATTGAATTAATTATAATCAAATATAAAATTAGAATGTGTAACAAAACACATTAGGCTATCTAAACTAATGAAGTGCAATAGACGAGATACATCTTTATCTTTTTATTATGGATTATTTAAAATCTGTACAAAATTAATTGTTAATTATAAGTAATTACCATTTTGATATTTTTTTAAAAATAATTATTAAAGTTCACATTTAATTAATTTAATTAGTTAAATAATAACCAAGCATATGAAATGTAAAATCATTATATTTGAACTTTGTCCTTTTTGGGCTTAATTAAAAGGCATTTAAAAAATTAATTTGTTGAAACAACTAAGTTAAATTCAAACTTAATTTCCAATTAAAATTTCAACTAAATTCGATCATACTATTTTACTCTCTAAATATCTTAATCAATTACCACAAATGTAAAGGGTAATTTTGGTAAATTCTATATTCATATGATATGGATTTTTTTTTTTTGAAAAAAAAAAGTAGAACAAAGGAATTGGACTCTCAAAACCATTGAACATATAAAAAAAAAAAAAAAAAAAGAAGCAAAATATAAAGAGAGGAGAGATGAAAAGCAAACTTAAAAAAAAAAAAAATGGCAAAAACTAATGCAATACACAAGTAACAAAAACACATCATCATCAACAACTCCAACCAGAAATCAATTCTTTCTCCTTTTCCTCTTAAGCCCATCACGCACTTTTGCTTTCTCTCTCTTCCCCAGGTTTCAATCACTCTTTAGCCTTAGCATTATTTTTCCATTAAAACTCGAACCAACTATTTTATTCGATTTGTGCATCGATAACCCATAATATTTGCACTCTTTTCCTCCGTATATCTGCACTTGTACGTGGAAAATTTTGATTTTTTTTCTTATGTGTGCGTATACTTGTATTTCTATAGTAGTGTTGGGTTCTGGGTGTTGCTGTTTTGATACTTTTTTTTTATAGGTGATTCTTGATATCGAATGCTACCTGGGTTTTTTAGATCCTGCCCAGATCTTGACACTTTTTTATCTGGCTGAATAGTTGGGAATCTCTGTAAAATTGGCACGAATGGAAACTTGAGGTGAGTTCGAATCTTGCATCTTTTCCTTTTTCCTTCTTTTATTTAAATTTTTTTGGGGTGATTAGAGCGTGTAAAATTCAAATTTGTGAGATATGATCGTTTTATTCTTTATTTATTTTAATTGAATTTGGCCCTGCTGCTGTAGAATTTTATGGGACAACTGTGTACATTAGAATTGATGTTAGAATATTTGAATTTGCGAGAAGTGATTATGCTTTTAGATACAACTTTTAACATTTGATTCAGTAAATGCATATAATAACCAAATTTCCAAAAGTAGCCTCATTTTTGAATTAAACATCACAAGTCACCAAATAATACCATTTCGAGTTGCAAAATTGATATTAAAAGAAAATCTAAGTAAATGTTTAAAATTCATGAACTAATCGTTTGCATAAAAATAAAATTATAATAATTTTTTTTATTTATGAAAATGAATTTATTGGCAACGAGTAGGCATAACTATAATTGTAAAATACCATCCAAAAATAATAATAAGGATATGACATAAGCTATAAAACAGAAGAGTAGAATATAATCAAGAAACAATATAAAACATTCATGTTATATACTTTTCTTGGCATTTAATCCTCGTAAAAACTAAATAGGAAATTAATACAATAAAATTTTGCACTTAAATTCCTTTAGGCCGGAGATTCGACCGTTCGAAGTTGTATATATAAAGAGGAAGGTGGTTTCAAGAGGGTTTTGTTAGATGGTGGTTGGTGAAGTGATTACAGCATTAGTTAAGTTCAGGGGTAATTGTGGTGGCTTAAAAGCTTCAATTTTCAGCTTTTGGGCAAAATGTGGTTTCCCACCGCAGATGAGGCCAAATGGGATTACCAGAAAGAGGGCCAAACAGCAACCGTAGGTTGAGCTTCCCCATTGTGGGTCAAACGGGGCCTTATATTCCTATTTTCAACTTGATTTCTGCAACTGGGACCTTCATAAACAGTATGTCAGGGACATGCAAATTATGTTGAAAAAGTGATGTTGTTTATTTATGAATATTAGTTCTGCAATACTTTGTGGTGTGGAATTTTGTTCGTGTTAATTCAGTTTAGTTCTCCTTTTCTTTTAACAGATGGGAACTCCTTAGCCGCCAATAGCAGAAGTGCATCAACCATAAATGTTTAGTTTTTGTGGTGCAGAATATAGCGAAGTTTAAGGGGGAGTATATTCTCATTTATTACACAGTGGTCAGAATCTGGTAGTATGATTGGATCACCGATCTACATCTTTACCATTGAGGGTGGCTTTTGTGGTTTCTAATAATTGGTTGGTAACTGCTCTTGAGTTCACTTGAAGGAGATTGTTATTGGTGGCTCTAAGTGATGATTAAAAATATTCTCAATAGGCTTCCGCGGAAACAGGCCAAGTTAGTGGAAAATCGTGATGGAGGATCCTCTTCTGTTGCTTCAAATGCATCAACTACTTCGAGAAGCAATTTTGGTACAGGTTCCCGGCCAGGCAATTCAAATGCTGGTGTTCTTCCTGGGATCAATTCAACTGCAAACTCTGGCCTTAATTCCGGAAACAAGGTTCACGACCCATTAAATACAAAGGTAAATGGGAGTGTAGGACCTGTAACATATGAGGCTCTACCTAGTTTTAGAGATGTCCCAAATGCTGAAAAGCAAAACTTGTTCATCAGAAAGTTGAGTTTGTGTTGTGTAGTGTTTGACTTCACTGACCCCATGAAGAATTTGAAAGAAAAAGACATCAAACGGCAGACATTGGTGGAACTTGTTGATTACGTCTCATCAGCAAATGGGAAATTCAGTGAAACTGTTCTGCAAGAGAGCGTAAGAATGGTATCCATAAATTTGTTCCGTACGCTCTATACTCAGCCTCGTGAAAACAAAGTTTTAGAAGGCTTCGATTTGGAAGAAGAGGAGCCCTTGATGGATCCTGTGTGGCCCCATTTGCAAATTGTTTACGAATTCCTTCTTAGGCTTGTAACTTCCCCAGAGACAGATGCAAAGCTGGCGAAGCGCTACATTGATCACTCTTTCGTCTTAAGGTTATTAGATCTCTTTGATTCAGAAGATCCTAGAGAAAGGGAGTACTTAAAGACTGTTCTGCACCGCGTATATGGAAAGTTCATGGTATATCGCCCATTCATTAGAAAAGCGATAAACAATATTTTCTACCGTTTTATTTTTGAAACGGAGAAGCATAATGGGATTGCAGAGCTCTTAGAAATTTTGGGAAGTATTATAAATGGATTTGCACTTCCATTGAAAGAAGAGCACAAACTTTTCCTTGTCCGGACCCTCATTCCACTTCACAAACCGAAGTGCATACCCATGTACCATCAGCAGCTAACTTATTGCATCACACAATTTGTAGAGAAAGACTGCAAACTTGCTGATACTGTCATAAGGGGTTTACTCAAATATTGGCCAATTACAAACAGTTCAAAGGAGGTCATGTTCTTAGGTGAGTTAGAGGAAGTGCTTGAAGCAACTCAGGCCCCTGAGTTCCAGCGTTGCATGGTTCCTTTGCTCCGCCAGATTGGTCATTGCCTGAGCAGTTCGCATTTTCAGGTTGGTTATATGACGAATCTGCTTACCCTTTTATTGCCGTTCTATTTCTTTGGAATTTTTATGAGATATTGTTGATTTGTGGTCATTTCTTGCTCCATTTAAACTAAATCCTTTTGATTATTGTTTTTGCATTCATTGACCTACACATGCAGCCTTTGTCTACCATTAATCATTTTTCGTCTCGTGTAACTTTATCTAATAGCATTTTATTGCAGGCTTGATACTGATATAAACTATATATATTATATAATATTCTTATATTTTTCTCTGCCCCCTCCTTTTGTTTTATTTTACTTTCCCGTAATGGAGCCAAATTGAAAGGCTAACGTTTTAGCAATATTATAGACTAAAGTCTGATGATACTGAATATCTAACATATGTTGATTGAATTTTCAATAAATAAGGCCTTATGGCAAACTTGCTTAACTTCCTCTAACATCATTGTTAGTCTTCTTATGAAGCTATATTTGCAACAAGAGAAAGTGAGAAACTATTTGGCTCTGCAGCATACTCGTGTTGCTTTTGAGTTGATTAGTTGAAGCTCAATGTCGATTCAAATTAGTAACATGCTTGTCCCTGATTAACTTGAAATTTCATAATCAGCCAACCCTTAGTTCAGCTTTTTCCCCTCTGTGTTTCTGTGTGTGAACTGGGCTTCTGCACTTCTACTATACCTGACATTACATTTATTATTTTCTCCTTTTTGTAGCATACTTTCTGTGATATTGCCTCTTGTTTCTTGATTCATCAAACAGAGATTCACAAGCACAAGTTTGAGATTCTTAAAAAATGTTAACCCTGAAAAAGCACTCCCTCTCTCTCTCTCGCTACAATATAACAAACATATGATAAACATGCTTAAACGGCAAACATGATTTTAACAGCCACTAAAGGGATTGCTTTACCTAATAAATCTAACATTTACTGTGGGCTGCAATGCATGGCTGGCAATATACACAATTTTTACCAAGTATGAAAGAGATTGCTTCATTTAATCTTTCTATATATTGTCACTACTTGAAACAAAATATATTTATATTTTGTGGGAATTGCCATGTGGCTAAGTCAACGGACCTATTTCTATTCCGTCATTGTTAGTGACTGCTACTTTAGCTTCACAACTACCACTTTTTTAGATCTTGATGGCTAGGGCTAGTGACTTTGCTATTCTAGATTATCCTCATTAATTTCCAGTTCCGATTAACAAACTATGGTCTCCAAGATCCTCTGTACAATAAGTACTAATTTTTGAGATTGGCATAAAACTTCAATCTGATCATAGAGATCCAATCAGAAAATTGATTCCTCGGCAGCAAGACGACCAAAACAAATTGAATCTATCAAAGTAATTCTTTTCCTTTGGTCTCTGCTTCCTTGTGAAATTCAACTTTGCTAAGACCGTCTTTGAATCTTCCAATTCTGTCCCTTTAAACCTTTTGATTTTTAATCTTTTTGGAGAATGAGGCTTGCTTGTAATTTCCCTTCTTTTTTTTTTTTTTTTTTTTTTTTTACAGGTGGCAGAAAGGGCTCTCTTTTTATGGAACAATGATCATATCGAGAACCTAATCAAACAAAACCGTAAAGTCATACTCCCAATCATCTTCCCTGCACTGGAGAAGAATGCAGGAAACCACTGGAATCAAGCAGTGCAGAGCTTGACACTTAATGTCCGCAAAATCTTCTCTGATGTGGATCCAGAGCTCTTTGAGGAGTGTTTGCTCAAATACCAGGAAGATGAAGCACGGGAAGAAGAAACCAAGAAGAAACGTGAAGCAACATGGAGACGATTAGAGGAAATAGCCGCAATGAAAACCGTTAGTAATGAAGCAGTGCTCGTTCCTCCCAGGATAAGCAGCACTAACAGGCCATCCGGCTGAAGGCAGTCGACTTTTGTTTGAGCCACCGTTTCTTGACTTGCTGACTGGCCTTGCTAGTCATGGATGGGTATTATTGGCTTGGAGATAGAACTATGAATCTTATACTTCGATTATTTTGAAATCCCATCAGATCATGGCTGAAGGTGCGAACGGGGACTGTATATACAGAACTGGGCAGCCAACTGCAGGAGGGTATAGATTCTTCACTGGAGGGGGGGAATTTATTAGCAAGGACTTTTCTTTCATCTTTAGCTCTTAGAGTGATGTTGAAATTTAGACTTGTATTTGCTGGTTTTTCTAGAGATATTTTTTGAACTGTGGTTTCATTTTATGTACTCTAATCTGCAATTATATGTATATGGCATGAAATGGCACTCTAGATCAACTTGAAGCTATATTGTTATTGTCAACTTTTTCCTCTTGCTGGAGCATTGATGATTGATGGTAAAGTTTAAAAGCTGTAAGCTGATGCTAAAGGATAGAACAGCTTATTTGGGCCTTCTGTATCCTTCACATTGTTCTTTTCAATTTTTGTGAGCAGCTTTAGTTCATATGCCAGAGGGAGAGATAGAATTCACAAGTTGTAAGGGCCCGTTTGGTTTTATTTCCACAACCATTTTTTTTATTTTCTACTATTTTAGAAATAGAAATCATTATTTTTAAAAAAAATTCATCCAACATAATTTTTATTTTTATTTTCAAAACACTCTTCAATAATTTATATATTTTTTCCCAATAATTTATATATCTTCTATCTCAATTTCATTATTTATATCTTTCACCACCTACAACATATTAAAACAAACATAATCATTATATTTCATCCAATACATTTTCATTTCCACATCACATCACAAAATTAATTCTCACAAATAATGGAAATGAAAATTAGAAATGGAAATAAAACCAAACAGCCCCTAACTTTGACAAAGAATAGACTACACTGTGATTATTATGTATTAAAATAGAATGAAAATTGGATACCTGTTTTTATTCGTTATTTATTCTGCATTTTCTCCATTTTTAATAATTTTTTGTTTTTACTTATATTCGAATGCTATGACTATATTATTAGTTTTAGCAATCATCAAACAGTTATTAATGATTTGAAATTATTAATATTTTTTTTATTTACACACACATACTGACAGTGAATCTCATACTTTATATTTGTCAATTGATCATTTAGTGATAAAATTACGAATATGAGTAAAATAATATTTTAGCTTAATCGGGAAAATGTTTTTAATACTAATATTTACTTGGATTAATTTTTTAATATTAAAATGTATTCTAGGCCTTCTTTATTGCTAATCATTGTGTTTTCAAATTAATTCTATCTAAATGAGAGGTTTAAAATTCAAATTTAAATAACTTCAGATGTTGTTGAAGTGGAAAATAGAAAAATCCTATTCTTATTAACATTTAAATTATTTTGCACATGACTAAATTTTATCTGTTATATTTCCCCCTTAACAATCACACATTTTACTTTTTTATGGGACCCATTTTGAGATTTCAGTCACCTGCCCAACTAAAATGACTAAGGCTATGTTTGGTTACATTTTATCAAAATAAATTCATTTTGACAAAATGTAACCAAACATATAAGTTTTTTTTTTATCAAAACAATAAATACTAATTCTCAAAATACCCCTTCAAATCAAGTAATTTATTACAAAAAATTCCGTATACATATATATATAATAATTTTTTAAATTATTTTTATAATTAAAAAATTATATTCAATCATCACATATACGTATTAAATATTTTATTATTATTTAAAAAAAATTAGTAGATTTTATTTTTAGTCCCTGCATTTTTTCTTTTCTTTTCTTTTTCTATCAAAGATAAAGACCAAGCTATATACTCCATTTTTCATCAATGATTTAAAAATAAAGTTTTGAACTTTTTGCGTGTATAGCTATAGAGTGTACTGTACTGGTATTGGGCTCTGGGTACTGCTATTTTGATACTTTTTTTCTGTAGGCGATTTTCTGACAAAGAATGTTATTTGGGTTTTCTAGATCGCGCCCAGATCTTCACACTTCTTGATCTGTCTGAAAAGTTGGAAATCATTGTAAAATTGAGACAGAACAGAAACTTGAGGTGAGTCCAAATCTTGCATATTTCTTTTGGGTTCTGGAGATGATTAGAGCATATTTAAGTCAAAATTATGGGTGTCATCCTCGTATTCTTTAATTTTCTTAATCCGGTCCTAATCCGAACTTGATTTCTGGTATGTTTGGATAAAGGTTGGATCTTGATTGTTTATAGTGATGGGCTTTTGCCCATTTTCTCATTCTTTAAAAGGATTGATGAATTTTGTTCTTGTTGAGTAAATTGATGAAACTAAATCTGGCTGCTATAACTGTGGTGTGGGGAATTGTTAGTCCTAATTCAGTTTATTTCTCTCTTTTTTGTGTCAGATGAGAATTCGTTAGCTGTTTACAGTAGAAGTACATCAATCAAATCATGCATGTTCACTTTTGGTGGTGGAGAAGATAGTGTGTGTAAAGAGGACTAGATCCTCATTGAATTGCAGATGGTGTTAGGATCGGCTTAATGGTGGGCGTGCCACATTTACGAATATGGTGTGTCACATTTAATGTATAGCTATTACTATTTACTACCATCTTCTGGTTTTGAGTGATTTCATTTGTAATTGGGGTTGAGTGCACTTGAAGAAGGTTGTGATTTGTGGCTCCAAGTGATGATTAAAAACATTCTCAATAAGATTCCAAGGAAACAGGGTAAGTTAGCGGAAAATCGTGATGGAGGATCCTCTACTATCTCGTCAAATGCTTCAACCACTTCGAGAAGTAATTTTGCAACGGGTTCCCGGTCAGGCAATTTGGACGCTGCATATCTTCCTGGGTTCAATTTGACTCCAAATTCTGGTCTAAATTATGGCAACAAAGTTATGGACCCATTGAACTCAAAGGTAAATGGGAGTGCAGGAAGTGTGCCATATGAGGCACTGCCTAGTTTCAGAGATGTCCCAAATGGTGAGAAGCAAAACTTGTTTATCAAGAAGTTGAGTTTGTGCTGTGTGGTATTTGACTTCAATGACCCTGCAAAGAATTTGAAAGAAAAAGACATCAAACGGCAGACATTGGTGGAGCTTGTCGACTATGTCACTTCAGCAAATGGGAAATTCAACGAAACTGTTATGCAGGAGATCACAAGAATGGTGTCCACAAATTTGTTCCGTACACTCTCTATGCAGACTCGTGAAAACAAAGTTGTAGAAGGCTTTGATTTGGAAGAAGAGGAGCCCTTGATGGATCCTGCATGGCCCCACTTGCAAATTGTCTATGAGTTCCTTCTCAGGTTTGTAGCTTCCCCAGAGACAGATGCAAAGCTGGCAAAGCGCTACATTGATCACTCTTTTGTTGTAAGGTTGTTAGATCTCTTTGATTCAGAAGATCCTAGAGAAAGGGACTATTTAAAGACTGTCCTGCACCGCATATATGGTAAATTCATGGTGCATCGGCCATTCATTAGAAAGGCAATCAACAATATATTCTACCGTTTTATTTTTGAAACGGAGAAGCATAATGGGATTGCAGAGCTGTTAGAAATCTTGGGAAGCATTATAAATGGATTTGCATTGCCCTTGAAAGAGGAGCACAAACTTTTCCTTGTTCGGGTTCTCATTCCACTTCACAAACCAAGGTGCATAACCATGTATCATCAGCAGCTATCTTATTGCATCACACAGTTTGTGGAGAAGGACTGCAAACTTGCCGATACTGTCATAAGGGGCTTACTCAAATATTGGTCAATCACAAATAGTTCAAAGGAGGGCATGTTCTTGGGTGAACTAGAGGAAGTGTTAGAAGCAACCCGGGCCCCTGAGTTCCAACGGTGTATGGTTCCTTTGTTTCACCAGATTGGTCGTTGCCTCAGCAGTTCACATTTTCAGGTTAGTTCTATGCCAAACTATCCACTTATGCTTTTATTCTCGTCCAATTCTTTTGAATTATAGAAGATCTTGTCCGGTTTTGTGACCATTTCTTCTTTCATTTGTTAATGCAATCATCTGGCTTGTACATGCACCCTATTTTAACCAACAATTTTTGGCATTGAGCATGTTTAACTCCTCAGCTAGTTCAGTTCACGTTTACTAGTGATATTATTTTCGCTTCTATTTCTGCCCTATTTCTTTTATTCTTCTTTGATTTCTTTCTTGAAGGTATCTTAACCCATGTAGATGGAGTCAATCTCATGGTTTATTTGGTGACAATATTATGGTTGGAGTCTGATGATAATTTATGGATTGAACTCTCAATATATGTATTTTAAATGCACATCACCATATAATCGTGGTAAACATAGAAGATAACTAAATATTTAAATGTTTTAGTTATGAAGACACTATTGATATAATGAATCCATGGGCAGGTGTTGATTACATAGTTAATCAAGCTGAGTCCCACTTTTGAGAAATATAATGTAAGCTACTTGTACTATCAGGCATTGTTTGAATGAGTCTTGATTGAACATGGGAATGCGAAATACGAGGTGTTCTATCTGATTGTTTCATTTAGTTAATTGGGAATCCTGTTTCATCCTCGTATCAGAATTAAGCCATCCCTTAACCAAGTCATGAAATCAATGAGGACCGGTTCAAGTAGCAGAAGCTAAGGTTCTTGGACTGTCAGGTCCTGGGTTCAATCAATGGCAAGTTGTCTGATGCTAATGTCATTTCTCCTCCCAGTTTACATCAGCTTGTAATCTTGTACGAAAAACTCATTGTGACTTATGTTTAGTTCTGACGATTCTAACTTTAATACGCATGGGTTATATTGCTTTACCATATATATCTATAGAAGTAGTTATGTTCATTATGGAATGTAACTGTCACCAGAAGAATCTGTCCAAGGTCATGTTGTTTGAAACCACCACGTACATTATTCAGGTAGAAACATAACTCATTTTTATTAGAATATTGTAATTCTATGTTTTTTTGGGGGGAAGTCATCTTTTAAAATCTATTATATTTTGGTGACCAGCCAAAAAGGAATGCTCGAATTAAGGTTAGGGAAAGCATGTACTTAACCATATTTGAGGAGAAAAAAGAGCTTGATTAGCAATGAGACAGGGTTCAACCTATGACATGAACTAAACCTCATCCCTATGGAGATTTTTACAGCTGCAGATGTATCTAAACTACCGCTGATGGACAGAAAGAAACAGAATAGTAAACATTTGAATCAATATGGATTTTTTCAGGAATAGCCAGAAATGTTTCTATTTCGAAGAAATCAACATGCGAAAAGCATGATTGAAGAAGAAACATGATTTCAACAGCCATTAATATATTCCATCACTTAACCAATCTAACATGTTAGTCTTTGTGATCATTTTATTTATTCTTGTTTTTACAGGTAGCAGAAAGGGCTCTTTTTCTATGGAACAACGATCATATTGAGAACCTGATCAAACAAAATCGTAAGGTGATACTTCCAATCATCTTCCCTGCACTGGAGAAGAACGCAAGAAACCACTGGAATCAAGCAGTACAGAGCTTGACACTCAATGTCCGCAAAATCTTCTCCGATGTGGATCCAGAACTCTTTGAGGAGTGCTTGCTCAAATTCCAAGAAGACGAAGCACGACAAGAAGAAACCAAGACGAAACGTGAAGCAACATGGAAACGGTTAGAGGAGATAGCTGCAATGAAAGCCACGAGTAATGAGGCAGTGCTTGTCCCTCACCGGCCAAGCAATAACCCACCCTCTGGCTGAAGGGAGAGAGCCTTCTGTCTTAAATGCTCGTCTTTCTTATCGATACTACTGACCATGGATGATGGGTATCATGGGCTTGCTTGGAGGTGAAACCATGAAATGGAAGTCCACATTTTCTTGATATCTTGCATTTTCTCATGCTTCCCGTTCTCGTCCCATCAGGTCATGCTGGTTGAAAGATACCCGTTTTCTTGGGGTACGATCAACCTCGTTTTGATTTAGAAATGTGGATTGTATATACCGAATTGGGCAGCCAACTACAGGTGATTATATATTCTTCACTTGCATGGAAGAAATTTATTTGACCCGTTTCCATCTTTAGCTCTTAGAATGATGTTATAAACGAAGAGATGTATTTGCTGGTTTTTCTAGAGTTCTTTTGAACTGGGGTTTCATTTTATGTACTCTAATACTCAGTTATATGTGTACCGTATCATCATAGGGTCTATGAAGTTTGCTGCAGAAGTAGTTGTGATTATAAAGGCTGAAGCTTTTCTTTTGGTGCCTCATAAGTTGGTATTATTCTGTGGATTCAAAGATTGTGATTGAACCCTAATTCTCTATTGAATATTACTTCTCACAAATGTTGATCCATTGTGATCACATCAGCTAGAAGCTCTTCAGACAACTTTTGATTCTATGTGATCATCTAAGGCACAACTAACATGGATGGTTCAATTGGGCTAGTTCATAAAGGATTCCTCAGGCAAGGTTTGATCATAGGTTGTTCTACTCATAGGTACCCATGTGATCATCCAAGGAACCATCAAGATGGGTAGTTCAATTGGTCTAGTTGGTAGCAATTTGTGAATTGGTTAGTTGTTTGGCACATGATGTGTTGGTAGTGATTCAAGAATCAATTAATTTGGTTGTTGCTGCAGTTTATTGGTATTTTCATGAAGTTAAGATGGTAAATTCGTCTTTTAGGTGATAGTTACGGTTCAAATTGAATATTTTACAGGATTTTGTTGGTATTTTTATAGAGTTATAGTAATGAATTCGTCTTTTAAGCAGTGGTCATGGCTTAAACTAAATATTTTACGGTAATGAAATTTTTTTTATGAGACGTTTAATAGTATTATACTAGTCACCCTTCCTTATCGCATTTACGCGAAAAATTCCCCAACAGGGAGCGATACAGATTTGATAATACATGATGATTTAGGTTCAAATTATGTATGTATGTATGTGGAGTATTATACACTTAAGTTCATTATCGTATTATTTATTGACTAAAAGTGTTATTTTTAAAAAAAACTTACAATGATAAATTTATTCTTTTAATAAAATAATATTATCTTATTATTGAAATCAAATCAAGTTATTTGAAATACAAACTTTATAATTTTTTTATGCACATAAAGAGCTCATTTTATTCCGAACTCCTGACCTTCCACATAAAATGGGAGACTTACGCCATAAGATCACAAGTCATCCGACGATTAAAAGTTCTAATTTAAGGATGTAATTATTCTCTCTTTTAAATATAATTTAAGAAGGTGTAGATAATGACTTAAAATAAGAATGCAATAATGGCTCTCGAATTGTTTGTGTTTTCCACAAGAGCCCAATCTTAATCAATAATTCTCATAAATAGCCGAAAAGAAAAGCCGCCATGATTATGTGCTCCTGTTCTTCTGAAAGCGCAACCCTCCTAATCAACGCGGAAGGGGCTGGGACCCACCCATCTTATCCTTTTGGTATTGAATGAGGGCTCGTTTGGATTATGTGATTTAGTTGGATGAACAATTTTATTAAAGTATATCAAATGATTGAAATCATTAATTTAGTCCAGTGGCTTGTAACTCAAATGACATTAATCTTTTCGTATTATGTGACAGGTCTTGTGTTCGACCCCCAAATAGAGGCATCGTGTGTACTTTATGTACATTATTGGTAATTTATATTTTGATTGTTTGGTTTGATAATAGAAAAAATATTGATTTGTTGATAGGATGATAAATTCATCATTTGTAATACTCTCTCTAAAAAAAAAAAGCATTAATTTAGATTCATGATTGATTAGAGGTCCAATATTTAATCATAAAATTAATTGATAACTTATCAATATTAGGAAGTGAGATTGTATAATCCAAATTGATAGTGGGAATAAGAAATTAGTCAATTGACAATTATACCTATGAATGAAAATATTGGGATTTGAACTTATCTTATTATAGCGGATATTTTAGTAAATTGAATAGCTCAAATATTTAATCCTTGTATCCATTCAAGAAATTGATAAAATAAATATATATTCAAAATGTATAATTCTAGTTATCAAATACAGTATTATATTATTTTTAACAGTATAATCCATCATATCATTATAATTTTATCAATTCTATCAATATATCCAAATGTACCCTGAGACTATTGGTGTGGATTATGAAGTGGTGTTTGATCCAATTACATCAATCTTACACATAAAATATAAAATTAAAATTTGAACATAATAAATTTTTGATATTGTGTGTATAAATTATTTTATAAAAAAGAAAGAATAGAACTATTGGTAAATACTGCACACAAAATTTTCCAAATTTGCCTTCACTATAAAAGAACGCATTATTTTTAAATAGGGTTAGATATGTTAACTCGTTATTCAAATCAAGAAATTTCAATCCTTTAATGTCATATATGCGAATGTATTAAATTGTGTCATGTTATGCAATTTAAATGTTTTATACTTTTATTTTCTACTTTTATATCTTTTATGTCAACTATTATTTTGAGCATTCAAATATTTTGTTAGGTAAATTTAATAATTTAACATTTTATTGACATCTCAAATTATAAAATTTGTAGTCCATTTAACTTCAAGACGACAATTCAGCCCACAAGCATCAGGAAGATCTCGATCTACTTGGAAGATTACTCCGTCCTATTCAATTCATATATTATGGAATGTGTTTTAAGATTAATTTGATAATGTTATAAATTGTTTAGGATATTTAAGAGTTTATCAGAAGTTATACAATTATAAAAGATAAACTTTATAGGCATCTAAAGTAATATGTTAGAATATTATAAATTATTTAAAAAAAAGATCTAATCAAAATATTATTGTTACTAATATTTTATAAAAATTTAAAATTTATTTTGTCCAAACTCTTCAAAAATTTATCTTTTAGAATAAAATTTAATATTTTACATGCTCTATGTTTAAAACCTAACATTTTATAAAATCACATCACTAATCAAACTAACTTTATATAAAAATATCTAGAAAAAGAAAATATCACTCTAAAAATAACGCTACATATATATATATATACTTATACAAATAAACTTGAAGTATCAGGTGTTTAGTATATTTAGATCCACGTGTCTATATGTGATTATTGGACTCGGATTTGGATCAAACTCTACGAGTCAATTACGAAGGCACTAACATTAACTTTATTGGGGGGGGGTGTCCATAGGTAGAATGATCTATGAACTACGTATGACATAAGTCAGTTTAAGTTAATTTTAAAAAATACACAGAGAAAGTGTCCGTTGTTATGAGCTAAAGTATCCATATACTATTATTATTAGATGACACTGTGATATTTATCCACGTGAAACTTATAAATAGTTAAAAAATGATCGAAAAAAATATTTAATATAAAAAGTAAGTATAAATTAAACCAAAAATATAAAGTATTTCGTGAAACTTCCTTTCCAAGATATATGATACCTTTTACCTTTTCTTGGGTTGTACATTGCGACTTTTTTACCTCATTTCCTTTAGTACAATCACAAAAAGCAATACCACTCAACCGCGCGCACACACAAAACAACTGCACCAGATCCGGACCTCTGCCATCACATGAAATGAAACCAAATGAAAACAAAAAACAGCGCAAGGTTGCATTGTGTCGACCTATCTCTAGTTTGATGATCCAATTTCATTATAATTTGGTACCTATTTTTGATATTTATCACAATTCGCAAACCGCCATCCCACCTCCCCTCTGTCTCTATCTCCCTCCAAAGTATTGGAGAAATTGGATTTTCGTTCCAATTTTTCCCGAAACAAGAAAACCCATATTTCAAATTTGAAATCCCGCATTGATGCCGCCAGGTTTGAATTGAATCGCTATTGTGTTATCCCTTTTTCTTTGAATCGTTCGTATGTGCTGTGGAAACGAAGAATTGCAGAGTTGGGTGTGTATAATATATCCATATTTTACGTGCTCGACAATTGTATCGTTTTGGGGGAGATGCCAAGCATTGGTGTGAAATTATATAGTGTCTTTTTCAAGTTTATGCTAAAGCATCGGTTGCAGAACCGATTACAAGGGTCGGAAAATGACGCCGTTGGGGGCGGAGGTGCTTTTGGGGTGACGTCACGGCCGGATGAGGAGACAGCTGCGGCTGCAAATCCTTTATTCACCGACGGCGTTGCCACCAAAGATATACATATTGATCCTTTAACATCTCTCTCAATTCGTATATTTCTCCCCGATACTTGCCTTCATTTCCCCGACACCACGACCAAATCCCGAGTTGGGATGTTGAATCCCGGATCCAATCCAAATCAAGCACTAGATCGTCGCGACAGCTATGGATCGTCGAATAATGGGGCTGTTTCTAGCAGCGACAGGGGCATAGTTGTTAAGCGTGCTCAAAATATTGATAATAATCACAGAAGAAGTAGTTATGGAGGTAGTATTGATGATGCGAATTTGAAATCTGAAAGAGGAAGTTATAGAGGGTATAATCCTGTTGGGAATAACTGCCGCAGATTACCGGTTATGTTGCAATTTCATGGTGGAGGATTTGTTAGTGGGAGCAATGATTCAGTAGCAAATGATTTTTTCTGTAGGCGGATTGCGAAATTGTGTGATGTAATTGTGTTGGCGGTGGGGTATAGGTTAGCGCCGGAGAATAAGTACCCTGCAGCATTCGATGATGGGTTGAAGGTGCTGCATTGGCTAGCAAAGCAGGCGAATTTGGCTGAGTGTAGCAAGTCATTGGGGAGTGGAGGAAAGACAGATTTAAGGAGGTCTGAGGGCAATTGGCATGTTGCTGACGCATTTGGAGCTTCAATGGTGGAGCCTTGGTTGGCTGCTCATGGGGATCCATCGAGGTTGGTTTTGATCTGAGTCTTTTTATCGATATCTGTTGCTTTTTGTTATTGCTATTGTGATGTGGGATAATTTGTGTTGATTATTTTTATCTGGTATGGAAACATATTTGCTCAATATGTACATTATGGTGGAGATGGATCTAGTTGTATTGCATGTGAAACATATTTGCTAAATATTTATATCATTGTGGTGGTGTTGGGTTTAGTTATGTTGCTATGGATGCCTAGTCTTCAGTCTTCACCTTGTTTTCATTTATGAATGATGTGATTTGGAGCAGGAAACTTGAAAGACTTGTGATTTTGAATAACTATCATCTTTTAGTTTGTTGTATTTTTCTCTTCCATTCTGAGAGTTGGATGGATAACTAGCTGCTAAGCTTTAAATTCTGACATTGCCCTTTTGTATGATTGCTTTAATTGGAAAGCTCAAAGCATGTTAGGTATTAACTAGAAATGTGTATAGGGTCGTATCTCTGAAGTCTGAGCTTCAGCAAGGAACATAAGTAAAGTGAATACAGTCTCTGCATGAATGACGCATTTAAGTTGGCATACCTCTGCTTAGATTGGTGATGGAGATTGATATATTGTTAATGATGACATGTAATAATACAAAATACTGCTTCCAATGTTCAAATGGTTGGTTGTAAATTATATATGTAGAAATTACTACTGACTGGAGTTTGTTTTGAAGCTTCAGTATTTGAAGTTGATACTAGATTGTTTTTCATTTTTCTGTTTTATGTTGTTTGGTCAACTTATTGTAAATTGTAGTTATAGATGCTGCTACAACAATGATTTTATTAGAATTTTAAGAATGCATGACACAGCTTCCAACATGCCATGAATAACTTGGAAATTGATGCGGTAAGGCAGCATAAAATGCTGTTAATCATGCTTCTTTCTAGCATAAGCGTTGCAATGGATGGATCTTAGGTATCACCATCCTGCACTTTTTGGAGACATTAGAGCTCAATTCTACTTTATTGAAATACAAATGGAACTTTCTTTAGGTTTTCCAGACAAAATTTGCCAAACTTGTTAGTAATTCTGATCATGAATGGGCACGTTGGTTGTTGTGCTGTCAATATTCAGACATTGTGGATTATTTGTAATTTTATCTAAAACAAGTTTTATCATCTTCGATCATTTCTTAATGCGGCTCAGCAGTCATGCTACTGTAATAGTTGTTGAATTTGTGCTCGCAAGGGATAGGCTATGATAAAAGCTTGTCTGTTCAAATTTTTTTAACAAGTATCAAAATCAATGTTATGGCCACAAACTAGGCGGGAGGAAATAGACTCCTCTGTCCAGGCATTAGCATTTGTCGTGGGCTATTGATAGCGACAGGCAAAATCATCCAAGTGGCCTTTCACCCCTTTCCCATATTTGCTGTGGTATTTCACTGGTCCATAATCCAAATATCTTTGAATTGCTCATTAAAGGGAGGCCGTAGTATGATAGTATCACCAGAAAAAGAGAACATGCAAATATGGATACTTGCATTAGCGTGTGGGCAGAAGGAATGAATGTACCCTTAAATAATTTTGGTACGCCGGGCAAGACTTGTTATATTGTTTGCACTTGTTTTAACTTTAATCTGTATATGCATGTGCTCCAAAAATTACCTTCATGAATTGCCATCTGTTTTGACCTTATATGGAACCAGGTGTGTACTTCTTGGGGTGAGTTGTGGAGGAAATATTGCTGATTGTGTGACAAGGAAAGCCGTTGAGGCTGGTAAGCTTTTGGACCCAGTAAAAGTGGTTGCCCAAGTTTTAATGTATCCTTTCTTCATCGGAAGCGTACCAACACACTCAGAAATAAAACTGGCAAACTCCTACTTCTACGATAAGGCTATGTGCCTACTTGCATGGAAACTTTTCTTACCCGAGGAGGAGTTCAGCCTGGATCATCCTGCTGCTAACCCACTCACTTCCGATAGAGGAGGACCTCCTTTAAAACAAATGCCTCCAACACTGACAATTGTGGCTGAACATGACTGGATGAGAGATCGTGCAATTGCTTACTCAGAGGAGCTCCGGAAGGTAAATGTGGATGCTCCCGTTCTTGAGTACAAAGATGCAGTTCACGAATTTGCCACGCTCGACATGCTTCTAAAGACCCCTCAAGCCCAAGCCTGCACAGAGGACATTGCTATCTGGGTCAAGAAATATATCTCATTTCGTGGCCACGAGTTCTCATATTGACTTGGATGTATCTGTTATATACGATTCCAGAAGATTGATGATAAGGGGTATATATATCTTCCCTAGTGTCCCTTTTCCTCTTCTTGTAAGATAGCAACTTTCTTGAGATTAGGAGTTGGATTGAATTTTGAGCTGTAGCCTGTTTGATTTTGGCAAGTCAAACTGGATACCCTTTTGTCAACATTTTTGAATGTACTAAGATGTAATATTGCTGAGGTGATTTGAATTTGATGGGAAGCCCTTCCTAGTGCACCAAGGGGAATGCTATTAGCTATACTGTTAGTTTCTGAATACCTTTGTCAAAAGAATAAAGTTTAAACCGCAGAAGGAGACATTTTTAAATCCAAACATCTTTTCATGGTGTGAGGTACAGAGTATTTTTCTTTTCTTTGTCGATAAAGGTAATAAAGTGGATGGTTCACCTTTATGTTCTGGCGCATTGGACCTTAATGGTTTCTTTCAAATTTATGTTTCTCATCATATATTCATTTATTTATTTATTTTCGACTAACGGTTTGTTTGGTTTCATTTTTTGGAGCTATTTTTATTTTTAAGTAAAAATGTATAGTGAAAAGTTAGTAGAAAAATTGTTTTTGAAAATGGAGTTGTGTTTGGATGTGTTGTATAAAATTGTAGGTTTATATTGTGAAAATAAGATGTATTTGGATGTTAAAATGTTTTGTGTTAAAAGTTGTGTAGTTTTTTAATTTGAATTGGTGATGTGATGTATAATTATTTAAAAAAATAATATTATAATTTAAATTTGAATTTATAATATTTTTTTGGTGAATGTTGCTTGAAAAATATTGAGAAGATAAAAAAGTAGATATAAGTAATAATAGGGAGAAATAGATATGCAAATGGAGAGAGAATGTAAAAAGGAATATTTTGAGAATGAAAATATATCGAAAAATAGTGTAAAAATTGATAGTTTTTTATTTTTATTTTCAACAGAAAATAAAAATGGGGTTTGAAAATAAAAACAAACGAGCCCTAAAGAGTTCATTTTTATCTTATTTGGTGCTTGTGGTAGTAAATATGGTAGTTGTTCTATTTCTAGATGCTTCTTATTGAAGTTATGATTCTACTGTCCAAATATTTAGATTTCTACAAGGAGTTTTGTATCTTCTTGTACTTGCTAGCTCCCTATAGTCCATTTATCTTTTTTGATCTTGATGTCAATAAATCAGTATCCATCCAAATTTTTTTCATTTTTCAATATATATACATATATGATGTATATTATATATATTTTATTATTATTATTCTAACAATAAAAATATTATTTAATTTTATTTTCACCCTAAAAAATCAACAAAAAAACAATAATTTAACTGCTACAGTAGAATTTGTATCATCCCAAAATATAAATGAACATACCAAATTTTCTCAAAATAATTTTTTTATTATTCTCAAAATATAAACAAACATACATCACATTCCCCAATTCGCTCTCAAAACTCATTATTTCAAAACACATAATTTATACCCAAACATTACCTTAACGTTTACAGATAACTAAAATCTAACTTTTAGAAAAATTTCATCCGACTTAATAATTCACTGTCCAAGAATATTCAACTTTGTTTCAACAGTTCAAATATAGGCCCAACCCAAATCCAAAGCCAGCATTCCTTCGGACGCGACAAGGGTATAATTCCATTTCATTGGACTTCTCGCCTTGCCCAAAAGAAAGAGCAAGAGTAAAAAATTATTGGATTCAATTTCAACTTTTGATTAAATTTTTGAAAGTCATTCCGTTTCTATTTATGTTTATGAATTAAAATCCGTACTTCCATTAAGTGATAATCACTGCATCTGATTAGCAGCTTTGATTATCCCTACTCTCAGCGGATTCTGCTCTCTTCTACTGTTTCTCAGCTGGATCTCACACTCTGAGGTAAATCGCCGGTTTTTTTTTTTTTTTTTTTTTTTTTACTTCCTTATTTTTGTTTTTCTGATTCTTGTAGTATAGTTTCAGCTGTGGATTTGTCTGCATTATATTTGTTTTAGTTAATCTTCGGATATATGATCTATGTGGAGCAGCGTGATAATTTTCTTTTGTATGTTGTGTTTGGAAGAGGTTTGCAATTACTAGAGTTGTAAATTAATTCGGATGTTTAATTAAGTGTGTTTCGGCTGGGTGCGCATTTCATTTTTCAGTTAATAGGAGCAAATTGTTTTGTTAGTGTGTTGTTGGGATTATAATTTGATCGATTTATTTGGTGTACTTCTACTTAGGATGTAAGATTATGTGTGTGTGTGTGTGTGTGTGTGTGTGTGTTTTCTCCTTTGATTTCCGGTCGTATAATGCTCCATTTGATTTTTGGTTGTTCATTTAGGATGGAAACTTCTGTTTGCAGCTGGTGAAAATGATTTTGAGGATGGGCCTTAGAGGTGTTGCAGACATGAAAGGTCTCAAACCGAAATTAAGAGTAGCAATTGTGGTTCTCATTTCTGTGTGGATTGGCCTTGCGGGTCTCTTTGGTTTGTTGAAACCAATATCTAATGGCTGTGTCATGACATATATGTATCCCACATATATTCCCATCTCCACGCCAAAAAATGTGTCGTCTGCCAAATATGGGCTGTATTTGTACCATGAAGGCTGGAGAAAGATTGATTTTGATGATCACATTAAAAAACTTAATGGTATTCCTGTTCTTTTTATCCCTGGCAATGGTGGAAGCTACAAACAGGCAAGCCTCTTGTTTTAACGAGTGCTTTGGATTTTGTCATTCCATGGCATGTGGCATCCTACATATCTTCATTTTTTATTGGTAAACTAGCTCTATACTGTGATTTGGGTTTTTATTTACAACTGTGAACAGGCTTCTATTCAGAAGCTTTCTGTCCGTAAATTGAGAGATGTTGTCAATTTATACTATATGTTAATATTTGATCCAAAGCTGATGTGCACTAGCTAAATGTAGTAAAATTGCAAATTTGTGTCATCAAGCATTCAGTCCAGTCATAATGCTATGCATGTATTTCCTGTGGTCAGTAATGCATCATAGATGGATCATGTAGAGATTGAAAGCTTAAATTTTGTTTTCCTAATTTGTCACTTACTTTTCTAATTGGTTACTTACATATGTATGCTTGCCTGCATTTATACAGGTCAGATCCCTGGGCGCAGAATCTGATAGGGCTTATCAAGGAGGTCCACTTGAATGGAACTTTTACCAAGCTTCCCCAAATTTGGGAGAGGGAGCAGATATTGATCTGACCAGTATTTTGTTACCTAGTCAATATACTTCCATGCTTGATTGGTTTGCAGTAGATCTTGAAGGTGAACATTCTGCAATGGATGGTCAGATACTTCAAGAACACACAGAATATGTAGTATATGCCATTCACAGGGTATCACTTTTGTTACTTTTGATGAAATCATGATACAGTGTGTTGAGGTTGGATTATAATCTTCACCCAGAATTGATGGCACCCATAATATCCAAAAAAAAAAAAAAAAAAAAAAGGGTCCTGGAAAAAGAAAAGAAAAGTCATGTGATATACTTTGTTTGCTAACACTATTGTGTTTGTGTAGGCTGATGATGGTGGGTATTCTATCTCTATAACTATCTTCACCATGCTGGGTTTGTAAAAGTTGGTGACCATTTTTCCTTCACATGACAAACATATTGCACACTTATTTTCTATCAGTTGGATAATTGTGATATAGTAAATGGAAAAATAAGGCAGCACCTTCCTAAGTCTGAGGCCAATAGTGATTGATTACTTTCTGTTACGGGAAAGTTTAGCCATGTTGTGAGATGTCTTTTGTACATGTAATGTATTTGTTGTAGCTTGTAAAGTAATTCATGTTAATGGGGGGTAATTGTATGCATTTGAATTAGTTCAATATTATTCTGATACTGTGGCTCTAAATCTTGAAAGGGATCATGCTATCTTGACCTAAAAATTAATTGCCTTTGTTTGTGACTTGGAGTCAATCTTGTCAAAATTGAACTTTATTTTCTTCCCATTACTGGTGTCATTATGTCTCTTTATGGAATAAACTTATAAAACATCAAATTATCTGAGATTTCCGTTAATTGCTGTGATGTTTATGATTGCAGATTTTGGATCAGTATAAAGAATCTCGCAATGTTCGAGCAAAAGAAGGCGCTTCTATCTCTGGCAGTCTACCTAAAAGTGTGATATTGGTTGGTCACTCTATGGGTGGTTTTGTTGCTAGGGCTGCAGTAGTGCATCCTCATTTGAGAAAGTTTGCTGTTGAAACTGTTCTCACTCTTTCCACCCCACACCAGTAAATTAATAGTTTCTTTAAAGTGTCCTTAGTGTTTTTTTCTATTATGCAGTGCAGTTGTCAGTAATTTTTATCTTTTCGTCCAGGTCTCCTCCTGTGGCATTGCAGCCATCCTTGGGCCACTATTATGCTCATGTGAATCGGGAATGGAGGAAAGGATATGAGGTCCGAACCTCTCGAGCTGGACACTACCTGTCGGATCCTTTGCTTTCTCATGTTGTCATTGTCTCCATTTCTGGTGGTTACAATGATTACCAGGTATACAAGTGTTTGCATTTAATTATACTATGATAATAGTACAATCTGTTTAATAAAAAACTTGTAAAGTTGTCATGGAGAGAGAACCACACTTATGATAACATTTCATAAAATTGTCTTAGTATTTTCTTTACCCATACATTGCCACAATTGGGTGTTGCTTCATTTCTTTTATCCTCATAAGTGTAAGGAAAATTTTAATTTGTTCTATTGCCTTTTTAATGTTTAACTTTATCTATGGGGTTTTGTTTCTTGTTATATTCCTAAAGCATATTTTTTCGTTCTTATTTAATTACAATGAAGTATTTTGATGTTTATATTAATTAATGAACTCAAAATTTATTTATAATGCTGAATTATTTAGTCAATGACGTTTTGCTCATACTAGTCCAATTAAAAACTTGGCTCCACAACATGTAGTCGCAAAGGTGAAAATTGTTTTATGCCTCCAGTTACTGGTTGTTCTTTGAGTCAATATGTGATAGATGATGATGTTATGGGTTTGCTTACTCCTTCGACTTTCAATTCTAGGTGCGCTCAAAGTTAGAGTCCCTTGATGGTATTGTTCCTCCTACACATGGCTTTATTATGAGTAGCACTGGCATGAAAAATGTGTGGTTGTCAATGGAGCACCAGGTTATCTTATGGTGTAATCAGCTTGTTGTGCAAGTAAGTCATGTTGCTTTACTGGAACTACTAATGTTACATCATATGCAGTCCTGAAAATCGTACTCATTTTTTAGGTGTCCCACACTCTCCTCAGTCTGGTAGACACAAAGACAGGTCAACCTTTTAGTGATGTACGACAAAGACTTGGAATATTTATGAAAATGCTTCATAGTGGAATCCCACAGAACTTCATATCATCGAGTCAATTACAGCTACCGCAGAAGTCTTCCCATTTACCTAATCAAAATGGAAAATTCAATTCTGGTATTGTCTATCTGATCCTATTATTTTCATGCACAAGCTGGCTGAACTATTTGTATGAACTTTATTTGCTGGAATTGGTCAACCATTTTCTTGTATTGGGATTCAAAGAAAATTCATTTTGAACTTTTTTTGGGCATTTTGGCGATTCTGAGGATGAGTATATTAATAAGACAAAAAACCAAATCTTGATATCTTCAAAACAGCGACCTGTTCGATGCTATATTTGATGTTTAACTTCATCTCAGCTTTATATGATACTTTACTTATGCTTAGAGTCAGCTCATTGGTGGTGTTATTCTTGATCTTCTGCAGTAAATCTTTAAGTATTTTGACAATTTACTACAATGAAACAGGATCGCTAGTTACTGGCATATCTGATTGCCCAAGTAATAGCCCGTGGAGTGAGGATGGACTTGAAAGAGACCTTTACATCCAAACTAATACTGTCACTGTTTTAGCCATGGATGGGAGAAGACGGTGGTTGGACATTCACAAACTGGTTAGCTTCACTTCATCAGGCTTGTGGGGGTGTGGGGTTCTGAATGTCCCATGTTTTGTATGGTTTTTCTCTATCTTCATGAATCTAGACATTTCAACCAAGGTTGTCAACTTCAATTTTTGGTAAAACATGCCATATCTATAATTAATATAACTTGGTTCATTATGATGTCTAAAACATAGATGGGAGCACAAATTTCTCTTTTTCTCTGAAACAAGAGGCTTATTAGCTGCAGTATGTGCTAAGGATAAACTGACAGCCGATAATGATAATAATCTATCAAGCAGGATTCATAGAGCTCTTTCAATGTTCAGGGTCAGGATGGGAAAAACCACTTTGTTTTTGTCACGAATCTTTCACCTTGTTCTGGTGTGCGGCTTCATCTTTGGCGAGAGAAGGGAACTTCAGCTTCAGAATTGTCAGCAAACAAACGAGTTGTGGAAGTCACATCAAAAATGGTGCACATTCCATCTGGACCAGCTCCAAGGCAGGTATTGCATGTTATATCCTGTTATTACCAGAGGGTTCTTTAGTTAAGCCAAAATTTATAGATTTGCCTTTCTGAACATGCCTATTTGTTCTCTAAGATTGAGCCAGGTAGTCAAACTGAGCAACCTCCTCCATCTGCTGCATTTTGGTTGGGTCCTCAGGATATGCTTGGTTTCAGGTTCCTGACAATCTCTGTGGCACCTCGCCCGGTATTTTTTTTCTGTTTGTATTTATATTTTAAGCATGTCGATTAAGTTATTCTTGTGCAATAATCTGTTTGTTTAATAATATATGAAGGACTCCTCTGCCTTTGAATTTTCTTTAGAAAATTTGTAAAATAGTTAACTATTAACTTTGTTGGGATTGCATTTCTTTATGATTCTAATGATTTTAGTTTTGAAAAGGACTTCAGTGGATTACTTAGTACGGGAGAGATCCCCACAGTTATATTCATGCCAAAGTCACTGTATAATTTGTGTGTGCGTTTGAGGTGCCATTCTATTTTGGTATAAATTTTGTCACAGAAGTTCCTTTATTTAATTGATATCCTCAAGTAAAACTACTCCATTTATTCTCATGAAAATTAACTGTCAGACTAGTTTTAGTTTGGGAGTTCTTTAACAGAATCAAAATGGGACCATGGTCTCATACTTAGAAAAAGACTGCTTTTCTTTCTTCTTTCACTCTTTTGCTGCTCTTGTAAAATATGATAAGCAATTAAAACTTTTTCTTTTGTACACTGGTTATTTTAGCTACATTAAGAGACTTCCCATTATCAGACTGTTTCAGGTAGACCTCCACCGGCAGCTTCTATGGGAGTTGGACAATTTTTCAATCCAAAGGATGGAGAGAAAGTATTATCTCCATACCAGTTGATTCATTCATTATATTCAGAAAAGGTTAAAATTCTCGAGATACAATTTGACTACTGCATAAGTTAAGGAACTTGAACAGTCTTGGGTAATAGTGATTCATGTTGCTTAACTCAATTGTTTAGCAGGATGTGCATTTGAAGGAGGATCATCCTCTTACTCTCAATCTTACATTCTCTCTTAGCTTAGGCCTGCTTCCTGTTTCGTTATCCCTGCGAACAACTGGCTGTGGAATTAAGAAGTCAGAATTTCCTATTGAGGAGTCAGATTTGGACACAAGTAGTAAGTTTTCTCTTGCCATCCGTCCTATGTCACTTGATTATTTTATGAACTCTTATGTAATTTTTAAGCTTTTCTTACACTTTAGTATTGGTCGCCCCACCACCGCAACTGCTGGGAGAAAAGGACTCTCATTCAGCAGTTCTTAGGATGTCTGTATACAATCTGCGGTTTACCAATTGCATTACATGAAGAATGGATGATTGAATACACAGCAATAGGTGCCAATTTTATATTCTAAAATTCTTAATCTAGATTGATTGAAATTCTATATATGATTGCTTTCTCTTGAAATTCTTCAGACAATGAAGCTTCTCACCTAATGTAAAAACTAATCAGGTAGTGCATGAGGTTAGATGCACTCCGTATCCTAATTAGTCATATAGACCAATTTTTAAGGCAGCCTAAAGTGCTTGTTAACTTCTCAATGAAATGCGATTTTATATTCTGAGAGGATGTCTTGGCCTTTATTTCATATGCAATTGTGGACTCTTTTATCAACTTGAGGCTTTACCACTGATCACATGTAAGACAATTTTTACCTTAAGGTTTTGTAATCCCTTCTGGAATGATAGTTACGTACTCTACATTTAGCTCATATTGATTCTCTTTTTCATTTGGACTTTTGTGGAATGTCTGAACCAAATATGAAGCCAAATCCCTAGTGAATTGCTGGATATTAATATGTCTTATTTTTCTTATTATGATTGTAAATGAACAGGTCATGTTGTCATGGGCTTGTCTCCAGTCGAGGCATGACAATGCGCTTGATAATTAACTTTAAATCTATCAGAAATTTTTTACAGGAATCTGCAAATAGAATTCTAGTTTTTGTTGCTTTGACCATTCTATTTTTTGCTTCTAGTGTCTGATTCCTTGGAATGCAGGACTTTGTAGACTTCGATGTTTCCCACCTCTGGCACTCACTTGGGATTCAACCTCTGGTCTGCATGTGTTTCCAAATTTATATTCTGAAACAATTGTTGTGGATTCCTCTCCAGCACTTTGGACTTCTTCCCAAGAGTCTGACAGGACGACTGTTTTGTTACTGGTATAGTCACTTCACTTGAAAAATGATACTTATTTCCCACCAGCACGTGTGGAGAGGGAATTTTTGGTATTTAGTTTTTAGATACTGTTGGTAATTTTTATCTCTGCAGGTAGATCCACATTGCTCTTATAAAAGTACGGTTGGTGTTTCTTTCACTGCTGCTGCTGGTAGATTTTTGCTTTTATATTTCTCTCAGGTGATTATTTATCACTACCTACCCTTCTCAGAACCAATATTTTTCAGTTGGATTTGATGTGTTTATAAAATTTTAGCTATATTCCAATTTATAAAAGCGGATACTAATCCTTTAACTTTGAAGAACTTTTTAGCATTTTGCAAGTGCTCTAGTTCTGTATTAGTTGAGTGGCTCAGTTCCAATAAATTTACATTTTTCTTTCAGAATTTGCATGACGCTATCTTTTACCTTGGTGAGTTAAATCTTCATATTTTTTTTGAGTCCACACATTTGGCAATGTAGTATATTTTCTATTTTCTTTTCTCAGGCCTTAAGGCAACACGAGCCCTGATAAAATAATTTAAGAAATGCTTACGGTTTACTCTTCATATTGCTTTCTCAAGGTTCATTGTCAATAATATATCTGAAGCTTCATGTTCATTTTGGTTCGTATATTCTTACTAGTTTTGGCTCTAACAGAACCTACTCCATGCAGATCACTGGTCTTTGCTTTGCTGTTGTGTTTTTTGCTCTGATGCGGCAGGCATATGCATGGGAACTTGACCAGCCCATACCGTCATTGCTATCTGCTGTTGAATCAAACTTGAAATTGCCAAGGCCATTTTTCTTCCTTGCCACATTGCCCATTTTTTTTGCCCTGCTCTTTTCTTGCCTAAGCTCTCCCTCTCTTCCTCCAACTATAAGTTTCTCTATCGTCTCAATACTTTGCTACGTTTTTGCAAATGGGGTGATAACTGTGCTGATATTACTTTCCCAATTGTTTTTCTATGTGGCTGGCACTGTCCATGTATTCGTCAAGAAACGGTTAGTAGCTCTGTTTTTGTTTGTGTGTGTGTGTGTGTGTGTGTCTGTGCATGCGTGTTGTTCTTGCTTGATTGCATTCTAACACATGCCTGTATAGTCATATTCACATAAAGGGGAGTCACCTTTCTTACTTGAAGTTTTAGTTGTGTGGGCCATATCGCATGTCATTGATAAGTCCCTATAAAACACTATGGCAATTTAACTTGAAACTCTTTTCCAATGGCCACTGAAAATTGTTTGTCATATTCTATTATAAGCTAAAACAAGTTAAATGTTGCAGGTGGCAAGTATGGGAAGGGAATTTCTGCTTTTCTTCTGTCCAATGGTTCATCAACATATGCTCTAGCTTTGCATCTATTAAGGTAGTCTTGCACTTCCGATGAAGACATATAATTGTCAACATGAGTTGTTAAATTGAAGAAGGTTAGGTTGGTCTAGTTATTTTATTTCTACTTTTCTGGAAATGGTAAATCTAAGTAATTAACCAAGTAACATACATTCCCTGTCCTTTGGTTGCACTTTGTGATTTATACTTGCAATCCATTTCTTATAGAACATATCTTCTTTTTTTTTCCATTTTGCTTTCTGAGATTCAATTATCTGAAAGTGATTTTATATTCCTTGTCTAATCTTTCATTTCCTTGTCTAATCTTTCATGGAGCAGGTGGTTAGGCTTTTAAGGGTGTATCCTCTGCTTATTACAATGTTGGTTGCTGTTGCCTTGGTGTGTCTAGTGCATCCAGCACTGGGTCTTTTTGTATTACTTATATCACACACTTTATGCTGCCACAGCGCTCTATCAAGGTACCTGAAAACAGAGTTTCCTTTCTCAATTATTGCTTTGACTAGAATGCTTGAATTGCCCATAAAGTTATATTTCTATACAAGATTTTGCTATTCTCATGTAGTTATATGTAGCTGCAGCCATTTAATGTACACGGGAGTTGAGTCCTCTGTGGCATAATTGGCTATGTCACTGATTAGTATATAGTACATAGTGAAGAACTGCCTGATACTGGAGTTCGGTTTGAAGATGTATACATTAGTTTAGCCAACCCAGTGCCGAGATTTGTTGACTGGCACTTGCTGTTGAACCCCTTCCTTTTCATTTTAATGACCTACAAAAAAGTTCCAGTTATCAGATTATGTAGCTTTGGCACTAAAGACAAGATTACTCAACACTTGAAAGAATTCTACTGGCCACTTTATAATGTGACAGGCTATATCAGGAGAAATCTTGAACTTGCGCACGATTGGCTTTTGGCATTGGCAAGACTTTGAGAATCATGTGTGGGGTGGTCCGTTTTGCAAGATGTAACTTTTGCCCTGATACTTGGAGATGAGCCAGTAAAAATGCATGCAATTAAATCCAGAAGTACATCACGCGTAATCCTTAGAATTTTTTTTTTCTTTGTTGGGGGGGGGGGGGGGGGATGTCGAGGGAGCCTCTGTATTTCATACTTGCTATTCTGGCCTCATAATGTTTTAGAGTATATAACGTAGGCGTAGTCTCTGCTGCATGAACAACTGGTTTTTGCCCATTGCAAATAATGATTGGTGTTAAACTCAAGTAACCAACTCTTCAACTAGAGTAACTGACAGACCAACAAAGTCTGGATTGACTTTTTGAGGCATTAACATGCACTTATGGTTATGTAATAGATACAAATTCTCTCTTTCTTTTGTTTGGTATGTCTAATTTTGCTGTTTACCTTTTGGTTTCTTCTTGCTGTTTTAATATTTGTCCATGTTTAATACGATCTAAGTGTCATCTTGTGTCTTTGTAAACAGTTTTTTGATGGCTTCATTTTACAGCCATGTCCGTTCCAAGGAGTTCTATGAATTTGGAAATGAGGGTGACAGTAACTCAATGCTATATAACTCCAAGTATGATGGTGACATTAGCAACTTGTTACCTGCAAACGAGACCTGTACTGGTAGCCCAGAATCTACAAGAAGCTATGGTGACACACAATTAGAAATCTTCTACCACCGGCATGGTTTGCTTGTTTTACATTTGCTTGCAGCATTAATGTTTGTCCCTTCACTAGTGGCCTGGTTTCAGGTATGTGTGATTTTCCACGATCTTTTCACTTGAAAAAGCACTTGCTCACCTTCATATATGAATCTTACATACTTCCTAATGTCTTTGTTTGATGGACTACCTTAAAATTTTGGAAAGTGCTGTAGCATGATGCTTTGAGCCTTTTGCTTGGCCAGGAATACTAGAAGTTCAACATGACTTTAATTTAATGAAAAATGAAAATGGAAGATAAAACAAAAAAAAACATGTTTCTGAGGCACAGCTGGGTGTGTAAAAATTAAGCTGCGATAATGAGTATCAATCTGAAGTTGTGATTCCACATCTAGAAAAATCTTTGGCTGTTTTCTGTTTTTCGCTGTCATTTCAGTATTTTTCAAGGTCCGGCATGATATCACCTTTTTGCTTCTGCAGCAATAAATTATTTTTTCACCAAAAATGAGGATGTACCCCCGCTGTTCTCTAGTGATTGACTCGACAATAGCCGGTTATACTCGATTAGTGTCTTTAATGTTGAAATAATGGTTTTTCATTTTCATCAATTTCTATAATAGTTTCACTAGTTTCCCCTGTACTTTCAACATAATTTTCTCTTCTTGAAGTACATTCTACTGGTGCTCATATGGTGCCTGCTTTACGTTTGCAGCGAATTGGTGTTGATCAAAGCTTTCCATGGCTTTGGGATTCTGTACTTTGCGCTGGTGTCATCCTGCATGGTTTATGCGATTCAAAGCCAGAGTTCAATTTCTTTCTGTTTCCTATCCCAGGCATCCCGCTGTGGGAAATCAGGCTAAGCTGTGCTTATCTCCTTGCTGGATATTTTTCTTATCTTTCTGCCTTGGCATTATCACCATATAGGGTGTTTTATGCAATGGCTGCAATTGGAATACTTTCCTCCACTTTTAGGATCATCCAGCGAAGGAAAAGAAAGAAGGGTGAAACATATCATAGGAGCAGAAAGCATTCTCACAGACATTGACGTTTCTTTGCAATTTTTTCCTCAGCGGTTATACACAACTGACTTGAGCTCTTGTAAAATTCTGTATTTCTTGGTTTCACAATGAAATTTTGATTGTACGAATCATTCTTTGTTGACATTCTTTTCTACTAAAATATCAGACATGTGATATGATCACTGATTTTAATGTTTGAGATGTCCCTATTCTTGATGCCACATTTAGAGAAGTGTGTCTTTATATTAGTTCAAATTCTTTATTTCAATTAATATTTTATTTTACAGATGTATTCTAAGAGCAAGCTTACTTTAATAGATGGGATAAAAGAATGATAGATAACTTGTATGATTAAAAGGAATATATGATTGTTTTATTTAAATAATATCATGTTTACTTGATATGATAAACAAAATGATATGAATGTTTTTAACTATAATGTATGCTGGAATATTTATCAATCCAAAGGGAAGAATAGTGTAAAATAGTGTCGGGCCTTGACTAAATTGTGGGCTAATTATTAAATAAAGTAAACAATGTATTAGGTCATATTAAATAGTCAATATAACCTAATCAACAAATGTAAACAAGCCTTAAATGTATTAAATATATATATTTTTTAAAATACACTTGTTTGAATTATATACACTTGCCATGTATCTTTGATCATGAAATAAAAGATTAAATACGGATCAGAATCAATTATCTCTATGCATTTTAGTTCAAATCTTGAATGTTATGTGCAATTGATATTTCATTTTATAAATGTTGTGTGCACTTAATTGTGAATTGCTATCGTGAATTATAAGATGAAATACCGCAATCACACATACATGTAAGTGTATAAATTCAATACTTATAAGATGAAAAATCAATTGAAACAAACGATCTGAACTGATTTAGGGCTCAATTATCTTCTCATGAATTTGCACGAAACTTCCTATATCAAATAAACAAGCTTCAAAACAGCAATTCTAAAAAGAATCAACAGATGTGTTGATTAGCACATTTGGCTATATTTCAATAAACACCATCCTCAGATGTTCTAACAAGGTATGACTATAACGTAGTATTTCCCTCTACTCTGTTCTGCTTCTAATCCGAATGTTAATGGCCCTAGAAGCCATGGCCCTCAAATTAGCTCTAGCCACTGCAAGTGAGTTTCTTCTGTGCTCATTAGGTGGTACCCCCCTAAAACCCTCCATAAATTCTTCCCTCTGCAATCTCAAAGCCAATGCAGCATCCACATCCTGGCTTGGCAATTCCCTCCTCATCCTAACATCTCCTCTACTTAACGTTGTCGTCCCAAAAGGCCGGCTTCTGATACGATGATGGTTTCTGTTGTTCCTTCTGTCCGAACCCGAGCTGCTTTCAGATTCTGGACTGCTTAATATGGCCTGAATAGCAGCCCTGTTTCTTGTATTGTGACTTCTAGTTCTTGCTGGAGCTTCTTCATGACTATCTGAGGCTGAAGCAGCGGCCGCCTTCCTTGCTTCTACTTCTTGGGGAAATAGCAGCTGGATTGTGTTCCAAAGAACTGTGTTCACTGTGCAATATCTCCCATTGCTGCCAAATCTCAGATTATACAAGGTAAATCAGTCAGTTCAAACTCCATGATCAAGGGTAGTCTAGATCTTCTACTCCAATTGATATTTTGTCTTCTACATAGTAAACGCTTAGACGTGGATCACATATATTTGGAATGTATTCGTAAAGTGAAATAAAAGATAAAAACACTAATTAGAATAGAAGATCCAAAGTGGAACGAGAAATTATTGAAACAATACCATATAAAAGTAGCTTTTGATTTGTCTCCTCATATATACCTGATAAGCTGCCTGCACTTAGGGCACTTCTTCCCACATTTATCAGCTGCAGAACGCAAACATTTCTTACAAAAACTGCAAAACAGTAAGTAAAATCATTCAGGTAAATGACTTAGTTTGTAAGCAAGTTAAAGCCATATGATACAAAAGAACTAACAAGAAAAGTCATCTGTTTGATGTTACCTGTGCCCACAAGGGGTGGTGCTCGGCTCGTAGCATATCTCCAAACAGATCTGCATAGTTGATTCAAGTTAGACATCAAGATAGTCACACCATAAGAACAAAGAAAAAGCTAATAATCAGAGAATAACTCTCTTCTCACCGCACAAGAAAGCTCCTCCCGAAGCCGATCAATGCAGGGAATTGCAGGAGTTGAACTGGAAACACTACCACTGTCCTTTGTATTCACTTCATCATCTCCTTTATTCTTCTCTAATTCTTTAGTAGAATTTGCCTCTTTATTCGTCTTTTCACTCTCTATCGAATTGTTAAAGCCAAATACATAAAGAGAATCAGAACCCAGAAAAACTAAATGCTTAGAGGAAACAAAAAAGAACAAGGACTAATAAACTAACAACAGTAGGTACCTTGTCTTGATTTTGAATCATCTTCATCAAGATCAAGAACAGCTACCGGTACCGGTGCAGGACTTCTCCTCTGAGCCCTGCGTTTTCTGTAGAAACCCCACTTTAACATCCCAATTAACAAAAGAAAAGAAGAAGCTATTACAATTGAGGAAGCAACAGTAGCAACACGGCGGCAAAGGCATATAGAAGGCTTCTTTATCTTCATGATGACTAGAAATCAATAGGGGAACAAAAAAACCAAAGCCCTCAAACTATATTGAAGAGCAGAGATCTATACTTGAAAATCTTCTCTAAGTATATGATAACAATTAACAAACCTCTTTGCCACAGAAAAGGAAAGCTTAATATCAAAGAAAGGAAATTTTCCAAAAGATAGTTTTTCATCTTACCAAAAAAAAAACAAAAGAAAAAAGAAAAGGAAATCAGGCCCTGAAAAAATTTCATGAATGAACAAATCCTTGAAAAAACAGAGAATCGGGAATTAAGAATTTAAGGGCGCAATTGGAAATGTTTATGAGAATGCATGATCAAACCTTCTTGAATTTGTTGGTGGGGTTTTAAAACTCTGTAAATCGGATCTTTTCTTGTGCTTGAACTGGCGATCGGGGGTGTCTTCGACGATGAGGCTTGCAATCAGAAGTGCCTCTTCATCCCAACCAGCCATGGCGGCGACTGATCGGAACCTTGGACTGAACAAATTTTCATTTTTGTGGCCATTTTCGATGGTTTCTGGTTGTTTTTTGGATGGATTTTCCGGGTTTTCTGGGCATTTGTTCGGATCATTATCAGCATTCAGCATTTTCTTGAAACCTCTGCAATAGGGTTAGGGAATGGTGAAAATATTGCTTTGTGTAGGAACAGAGGAAGAAGAGAGATTAGAGGGGTTTGGGTAACGGTCAAATAGTTTTGAGTGGTGGTCTTATATTTGGAGAGCAACGGCTAGTCGGGGGACTAATCGGGTGTTGCGGGTGCAAATTACTTAATTTGGACCTCAAGGTCTCAATATGGTAAAATCCTTTGTTTATTGAATAAATTTGATAGTAAAAATGAAGAAGATAACTGTTTGTAAGAATATTTTTATGATGTTGAATTTTAACCCTTTTGATTTTGATTTCAATTTAATGTTCTTGAAAACTAGTTTGAACAATATTTTAACATCATTAACCATTTCAAAAGATGTAAAATGTTGACAACATAATTTCATTGTCATTTCAACACATTCAAAATATTTCTTTTAATATGAATAAAAAAATAGAAGAAAGATGACTAACATAGCAATTTTCATTTCGCATAACTATAGAAACCCTCACTGTTATGTAATGTTCAGTTTAAACCATTACTACTATCAAAAGGGACGAACTTAATACCACAAATCTATTTAATAGAATGTCAGTTGACTGAAATCTATCTATTATAGAGATGATTGATTCACAAATCTATTATAAAGATGAATGAATATCAAACTACTATTGCAAGTAGATTTAGATCAATAACCCTTTTGTAGAAAGTAATGGGTCAGATCAATTGAACTATCAGCTCAACGATAAAACATGTAAAGTATTATACAACATAATTTCTTTATCAAATTTGTAATAACTAACTCATGCCCTAGCCCAGTGGCTTGTAGCCCGAGTAACATTAGTCTTCTCTTATTATATGGGAGGTCTTGTGTTGGCGCGTTGTGTGCACTTTATGTACATTCTTGGTAGTTTATACTTTAATTGTTTAGTTTGAGAATAGAAAAAATATTGAATTGTTGATATGATAATAAATTCATCATTTGTAATACTTTCTCTCTTTCTCCCCCAAAAAAAAAAAAAAAACAAAAACTCATGCCCTAATCAAATTGGTTAGCTCCCATGACAAGACCAAAAATATTCATCAAGACTACTCTCTCTCTCTAAATGCAGCTAACAAATTCACATTTTCTTTTCCATATCATAATCCATATATACAAGATAATGAATCAGGTAACTATGAATGATAAACAAACTACAGAAAAACATAGTAATCAAAATCAAAAGAAAATCACATCTCCCCTATGCTTTCTTGCCCTTATCTCCCCAATATTCCCATGGCAACAAACCAGTCCCCGGGTTAGCAAAAGTCTCAAGAACCCGATCCCTTAAACCCGTATCCATAACTTCACAAAACCTATCAGACCAATCTACTGGTTCAACAGCTTTCGTCCCCAACCCGGGCGCCCGATCCTTCGAACCCACATTTCTATGCTGCTGCCAATCAGACACATAAGTAGCCACCCTCCTATAGAACTTCTCTTTGAACACTTCCCATACTTGGTACTTATAATGATTTATAACCACTACACTTCTATTCATGTTAATATGTCTGAACCCGGACTTGAGATGAAAATGATGCACCATATTGATCAAGGAAGAATTCAGCGCCTCCGGCTTAACTATACTCTTGTGCCTCTCCGGTGCAGTCAGCCTACACGTGTACCCGGCCATCACCCCCTTCGTTGGGAACTTTTTGAGGCCGGATGGCCCAAAATTGTGGCACGAGACTCTTAGCTCAGCTACTTCATTAGGACTTGAGTGATTACTAATAACATCATGGAGGGATAAATCCGATGGTAAGTGAAAGAACTCATCAATGTCAATGAATCCAACCCACTCACAAGAATCCCTAGCCCTTAATGCACAATGTGCGAACCCTGCTTCTTGAGTCTTAATCCATGGCCAAATGTGCTTGGTCACGTTGTAATTTGCAGCCACCAGTGATTCCACCACTTGATCCAAATCATCGTCGCTATTGTTGTCGTATATGAACCATCGATCGACTCCTATCCGGGCGTGGTAGATGATCCATTCGGGTAGAAATCCGGCTTGGTTCCTCAACATTGTGCACACGCACATTTTGTGTTGTTTGTTAAGGGGTTGTAGTTTATGACTCCATTGATGATGATGATGGTGCAGTCGAGCAATGGAGTTGAGGGTCCGGCTACCGACGACCCGAACCGAAACCTTGATGGAGTCATTATCGGATCTTTGATGGGTGTTCAATACACTCAAAGGGGTTCTGCACCTGATAATTTCTTGGGCAACGGATATGGCGTTGGCTCGTAGGACGAATTTTGACTTGGTGAGATCCCAGCCGTAGAGACATTTGAACTTGGAAGGATCAGCAGCTCTTCCTGACCGTAGTTTAAGACCTTTCACAAACACAACCGTTGAATTATCCTGATCGATAATGGCCTCATAAGCCAAAGAATCCCATCTGTATGTGGGGCCTGGTTTGAGGTTACCGTTATGTTTAACCGCAAGGGACACGATCGTGCCACGTGGCCGGACCGGGCACCGAACGATCTGGTGGTTTTCATATCCACCGTCGATCGACACCGGAGAGAGCTGGAGCCGCGGCTGCGATTGCGGAGAGTTGGGGGTTAAATATATACATTTGATGTCATCTTTCGTAAATAAGGCAGTCGACGGAGGGTATTTCAGGAAAACCAGCGCCTGGTCGGGAAAAATAACTGTTTCTCTAATTGAGATCGTCGGAGTTACGATATTCTCGCCGGATATCACTTCCATCGCCGGAATATTCCATTTAGATACCAATCTGGGGTGATATTCTTCTGCTTCAAATCAAAATAATAATAACAATAAATTACTCAACGTTTTCCTTCACATGCTACTGCTAAAATTCAACTACCTTTCTACCAAAAATACGAATTTTCTTTTCTTTTCTTTTTTTTAAATATGAATATTATCATTAAGAACAAGTCGAATAACCGAAGCAGCGAACAGACTCAACAGCCGAAAGCGTAGGAAGAAAAAATACCTGTAAAAAAGAGGCGGAGAGTGGAGAAAGTAAAACCGGAAACGAAGACGACGACGAGGGTGCACCATAAACAAAATACACCCCACGATGAAACGCTGCGTTTCTTGCGATCCTTCATCCCGACAAAGCACAAAAGAACCCACCCGAATCACAGAACCCGAAACTCAAATTCCTTCCATTCATCAGTTATACACTTCTTTCTTCAGCAAGACTCTACATTTATTCTCCAAAAAAGATTAAAAAATGAATATTTTATCTGTTTCTGAGAATGGTTTTCGCAATTATTCTTCCTACAGAATAATTCTTGGGTGGCGCTTTGAAAATTCTACAAGCCTTTGCGAAATAGGGCGTACTGGCGTAGGCTGCTGGTGTCGACTTTTTTGGTAGTATTATTTCATTGTTATTATTATTTGTAAAGAACAGAAAGAGACGGCTTTTAGTAAACTGTCTGTATTTTAATTTATTTCCCTGCTGCGGTTTTATTACAATTTTGGTAGGTTGCGTTTGGTTATGTTTTTTATTTGATTTTAATATATATTTATTATGTATTTTGAGAGAATGAGTTATTAAAAAATATAAAAATTATTTGTTAGTATGTTTATTTATGTTTTGGGAAAGATATTTTTTTTACTGTATAATTAAATAAATATTTCTTTATTAATTTTTTGAGGTAAAAATATAATTGATTAATTATTTTAATATTAAAATAATAATAAAATATAATAATATATATATATATCAAAAAATGTGTGTTTTGAAAAAAAATAAAAATATATTTAATTATATTTCCTCAAAATAATATTATTTCAAGAAAACATAACCAAACGGAGCCGTAGGTTTTTTATTGGGTTAGTTTGAATGAATGTGTATTTAGTCCAGCCGGCTAATAATTCATACTCAATAATTTGTAATAAATTAATACATTTATACTACGTATAATGTATTGGTCCAGTGGGTTGTGTGACTTTTGCCTAAAGCAGAATGGGGCCCACCTAAAGCAGAATCACTTTGGGTCGTCGTATTTGCGGCCACCATCAGCGGCGGAGGTATTGGGGATTACCGCCGAAGAAGGCTGAACCACCGCAGAGTGGCGGAGGAGTATGAAATTTTTTGACTGGGTCTACTTGTGAGTCTCAGTGTGGAAGGTAGTAGCCCGGCCCGTTATTGTTGCCCTCCAAAATTGACTTATTGGGCCCGTTGTACTTTTAGCTTTAGAAAAAGATTTAGACTAGAAGATTAATTGACTAATTATCATTAGGCAAAGACTAAGCACATTAGAGAGATGTAATATTATTCATGATGTTAGAGTTTTAATTATTCTTTGACAGATATGCCCTTCATTTTTGCTGTAAAAGGTCCATGCCCACTTCTTTTCCTACACACCTCCAAAATTATCATAGAGCTCTTTGTTATTTTATTTGGGCCTTTTTATTTCTATGGACTTGCTTGCTTTCATTTGCTTTGCATCCTAAGTTTTGCTTGGCCTTTGGGCTTTCATATGCATATATGGACTTTTTCTCGGACGTGTTTGATACGAAAGACTGTTAATTGCATATAATATTGGTTCGATAAGATTAATGGTTATTTGAATGGATTAATATACCTATTTGATATTGGAGATTGTATTTCAAATTATAAATTCTATAAGCTTGCATTCCTGTTTGATTTCAAAGATTGAAAAAGACTATTTTCTTAAATTTTATTATTACTCCCATTTGTCCATCTCTAAAAATTAGTTGTGCCAAAATGAGGGATAAATTTGTCCATGTATTTTTTAGTTGATCTAGCCAGACTACAATCTCACCTCCAACCATAAAATGACAATTGACACCAATTACATGAACAGTACAAGCTTGGTGCGGGCTCAATGTCAATCTTGACTCGACCTATCACCATAATCTCTTATATCAAATAAGTTACTAAGATAGATAAAATGGACTAATCACCTTAATCTTCCGTATCAAACAAGCCCCTCACCATTTACCACTTTTATCAATATTTGCAAGAACTTTCTAGAATTATATATCACGATATGCCAGGATAATATAAGTCTTGCTATTAATATAACATAATTCATATTTTTGGCATTTGCACATTCAATATATGTAGAACTCTTGCATTGTGATTAGCTAAATATTGCCCAATCCCATTTGATAAAATTGTTTAAAATTTTCAAAATATAACAATGCTTCCTTAAGGGCAATTTAGGATCGAGCAGAACAGGAGACTGGATGGAATGAAGGGGATGAAGGATTGTAGGATTCTCAACTATGAATATATATAAGAGCCAAAGTTGCTAAGGACATTCCATCCAATGTAAGCATTTGGATATTCTAGAAATTGGGTAAACTAATTTTAATACGTAGTTCTTGTGGATACTACTTACCATCTATGCTAAAAAATTTGGGCCAAAACCATTGATCTTTTTTGTAGATACTACTTACCAGCAGTTGTTTACACGCAGTTTCTTGCGTGCATAAAATATTTTTGAGTAAAAATATTCTTATATTTGCTATATTAAAAATTGATATTCATCACAAAAATATATTTATAATTTGCATAATTATGAAGATATCATTTACTTAAAGTAAACTTTTTATAATTCATTATCAAATTAAAAAAAAATCTAAAAGTAATTAAAATAGATGCATAGTGGAAGTTTTTGAATAAATGGTGGTTATTTCTACATATAACTTTTTATTGAATATTGAATAAGCAAAAGGGCGAATTTGGTATATTAAAATTTGATATCATAATTTTTATTTTAAACATCATTTTAAACACAAAAATGCCTTCCTTTTTATAATAACTAGTAGTCATTTGCACACAATTTTTGCCCGCATAAAATACTTTTAGGTAATCATATTATGTATATATTCACATTTATTATACTAAAAATTAACATGCATCACAAAAACATACTTATAATTTGTATAATTATGAAAATAGTACTCACTTAAAGTAAAATTTTTATAATTTATTATCAGATTAAAGAAAAAATTTAAAATTAATTAAAAATAAGTAAATAGTGAAAGTTTTTAAATAAATGGTGGTTATATGTATATACAAATGTTTATTGAATAATATTGAACAAATAAAAGGATGAATTTGGTATATTAAAATTTAGTATTATAACTTTCACTTCAAATACAAAAATACCTTTTTTTTTATAATAGTATAGATATTGGTGCACTTCAATATAAAAATCATGCCAATTAATGAAGGATTAAAATCAAAGAAACCCATACATGAGAGCCAAGCGTTCTCAACTAGGAAGTAGGAAGAGACTGATGTTCACAAAATCAAACCAAGTAAAAAGAAGAAGAACCAAAGTAGAACCATTAACTACAATGACTGAAAGTCATATATATATTTTTTATTTATACACACACGCACATTATGAGTCTGTTATGGCTCGAATTCCTGACCTTCCACATTATGTGAGAGATTTTTACTGCTGGGCCACAGGCCTCTCGACAAGCCACATATATATTGGCTTTAAGATTCATTGTGAAAAGAAGATATTTTGATCCAGTTGATTAATGCCATCCCATGAGAACAATGAATCCACACTCTCAGCCCAGTACTGCTGCAGGCAATTACTACTACTTTCTTCATTCAAAATCGTCGTTTCGCCGGTTGAGTTATGGTAACTAACTGAATCTTCCACAGAGAATGAAGGGCTATAACAAGTGATGAAGTGGTTATTTTCTTGGTTTCTCATACTCCACAAGTCCATGTCCGAATTTCTGTATATCATTTCATGGCTATTTATGATATGAACAGTACTTTCACTTTGGCAACTTGTCACCATTTCCTCTGCAGCTTCATTCTTTTGATCATCACCGTTTGCTTCCTTTATAACTGTTTCTTGCAAATTAAACGGATCAGTATCTGATTCAGTCTTCTGTTCAACACTTTGTCTCTGCTCAATGGGCTGGTGTGTTAAGGGGTCTATTCCTAAGTTTAGCCTCTTCTTGATTCGAGTGTTCCAATGGTTCTTGATTTCATTGTCCGTTCGCCCTGGCAAATGAGAGGCAATCTTAGACCACCTGCGAAAACACCCACGAAACATTAGCCAACTACAAAAATTGTCACGTCCCAGACCCGTAGATCTATTAGATGCGAGAATTGTCTCGAAACCCGCCAAGTGGTTTTTCAACTGAGCTATTCAACTTATCTAAAATGGATATTCAGATTTCAATGCAAGCATATGAATTCTTTAACTAAAACTTATACGATAATCACTTTTTTAACATTTAATTTATGTGGAATGGGGCATTAAAATTGTTGAATTTATTATCCGCATCATTCTTTGACTTGGGGACTAACCGTCCAGCCCATAGCGTTTATAGGGCGCAACCACCTCAAGCCGACTGTAACTTTATATGGTGCTTTACGCTATCAAATATATAAGAAAATAAAGTTGTCCTTCTACTAACAACTATAACTTTTAGCTTAGTGGTAAGTGCTTGATCCTAATAATTGGTGTCAAAGCGAGGTCATGGGTTTGATTTCCCAGGCTATTGCTAGGGGAAGATTGTTGGATTTATTATTCACATCATCATTTGACTCGGGGACTAACTGTCTAACCTATGACATTTATAGGACGCAGCCACCTCATGCTGATTGTAGCTTTATACGGTGCTTTCAATGTTTTCAAAATCGGACTGAACAAAGAACCGACGACATTACTGGTTCGATCGGTATGATGTAATAGTGACATAATAATTATATTTAATATTATAAATATATATAATATTTTAATATTAACAAAAAATAAAATTTTCGCCCAATGATATAGAAATAATATTATTTAAAAAAAATTCAACTTACTCATTTTTAAGTACATTTTTTAGGAAAAAAAAATATTATTTCACAATTAGTCAACTATAAATAAATAAAAAATAATATTTTACATTAATTTAAGTAATAATTCATTTTATATTTCAACTCCAAGTAATAAATTCTTCTATGCTAAATATTCAACATAATTTAAGAGAAACTAAACAAAATAAAATAACAAATTAAATATAAGCATTCATATATAACTACCACTTTATTAAATTTTAAGAAAACAAATCATGTTTCAAAAAATTACATGTCCAAAATCTTTAATCATCATCTTTCAACTCATAATTTCTCTCTCTTTTTTTTAACATTTTTATTTTTTTTAAAAAATAATTTTTAAATTAAAAAAAAAAAAAAGTAAACCGGCCAAAAACCGGTTGAACAGGTACTGATTTAGGTTTTTGACTTGTTTTGGCCAGTTTTAACTGTTACCAATTTTCATGTTTCAATCGGATTGGACTAGCCACCGATCACTGGTTGGATTGGTCGGTCCGGTTTTCAAAACATAGGATGCTTTGCGCTACTAAATATATAGGGAAATAAAGTTGCACTTCTACTAACAGCTACAGCTTTTAACCTAGTGGTAAACGCTTGATTCCAACAAAAATATTTTTCAAAGAATCTTATATGTGGTTATAACGTAAAAAGACCTGTTACCAAGACGGGCATGAAGCTCTATAATCCGATTCTCCTCCATTTCAGACAGCGGCCCTCTTTTCAGGTCTGGCCTCAGATAATTAATCCATCTTAATCTACAGCTCTTTCCACATCTTAACAACCCTAAACATCATTACAAGAAATCAAACATTAGCATTCAAAAACTCAAGGAAAAACAAAAAATTAAGGTTTGGGAAAAACAAGATTTAATTAACCTGCAAGCTTAGGAACCATTCTCCAGCATTGAATCCCATTATTTAGAATGAAAATCATGAGCTTGTGGTCTTCTTGTACTGTCCATGGACCTCTCTTCAGACCAACTTTGTCACAGCAAGGTTGCCTGCCCATGTATTCTTGATCACTAAGATTAATTATCTTAAGACAATGTTAAAGAGCTAAGTGCAGTGCCTTTTTCTTGGTAATCCGGACAAGGGTTTATATTGGAAACAAGATTCTGACAGATGAACATAAACAACGAAAAAGTGCTGCTTGAGGGGGGAGGTTTAAGGTATATGATTGAATGAAAAAGGCATAAAAAGGGTGAAGGCCTAAAAAGCATGGACGGTATGGATTATTATTATAAATATAGCACCATGATTTGTTGAGACTATATAGAATAAAACTAAATTAATTTTGTCTTGTGGGTTGGGGGGGGGGGGGGGGGGGAGGGGATTTTTTTTAAATATATTATAAAGGGCTCGTTTGCTTTGAATGGTGTGACTAGAAGTGATATATAAGCAAATAGATACATTTTTAAGCCCATTATGATAGAATATTTTAATTTTATGTTTGGTTGGTAAGATTAATATAAATAAATTAAAATATAATATATAAATTTACTATTATATCATTTATACTTTTTAATAAGTTTTTTTCGCAATTTCTTCATTCTTCTCCATTCTTAGGAACAGGGTTTCATTGGAAATAAGATTAAAAAAAAAAAAAGATCTTATTTGATCTTTGTAATTATTATTACACCAAATCAAGCATTTCCCTTTTGATCCATTTTCCAAAAGAAACAAGTTGGGCGGCTTAAGATTTATCAATGGATTTTATCAATTGAAACAAACATTAAAAAAAAGTTTGATTTGGTATGTATCACACCCAATCGATCAAACCAAGCAAACAAGGCCTAATTGTTAAAGAATGGATAAAGGGATCCTTCTTCTATATTATGCAACAAAAAGGTCTATGATGAGGTTGTTTGTTTTATGTAACTATGATGAGGAAAAACTAAGGAAAATTTAATGATGGGATACCCCATTGGTGCCATCATAGCTGGCTAGTTTTGTCGTTGGAGGCAACTCTTCTTTTTAGCTACTTCCAAAATCTAATACTACTTGGTATATTTGCTATGGATACTCATCTTAAAAGGGTTTGGATTAAGAATGGGAGAGGAGAATATATGATTTAATGGGACTACTATGAAATTAGATTTATGATTTCTATTGAGAGATCGATCTCTAAAAAAGCAAAAAATATTTACTATCCGAAAAGAGAAAAAAAAAAATAAAGGTGATTTTTGGATACGAATTATATGTTTTGGGAGAATGAATTTTGGAAGTGGGGTTGGAAAATGTCAAATTTGTGTTAGGGAATGTGATGTATGTTTATTTATGTTTTGGAAATAGTTAAAAAATTATTTTGAAAAATTTTGGTATGTTCGTTTATATTTTGGGAGGAGACAAATTCTAATATATCACTCAAATTAATACTTTTTTGTTGGGTTTTGAGGGTGTAAATGGATTTTAATAACATTTTGTATTATGATAAAAGTAATAAAATATTGTGATATGTAAATATATGTATATTTAAATGTGTAGGGTTTTGGGGGTTTTGCCACTTTAATTGCAGGGGTAATCTCAACATTTTGGGTAGCCATTTTTGGGATAAAATCATGGTGCATGTTTGGTTACATTCTACCCGAACAAATTTGTTCTAGGAGAATGTAACCAAATATAGTAGAAAGTTTTAGTTAGAAAAATAGATCGAGAAGGTCAGATATATGCAATTTTTCAAGGAGATAGTTTTTTTTTTTTTTTTTTTTTCATTTTTCTGAATTCCTTGAAACTAAATTCATTTAATTCTTATGTTAATTACTTTCAAAGTGTTTTACTGCTATTTAGCATACATTTGTTATTGATATACTCATCTTAAAGACTTTGGGTTAGTAAATTTCCTTGCTATTACACATGATAATACGTGGGAAAACATGGTATGGTCAAAACAAAATTTTTTGAAGAAGAAATAGTTGAAGCATTGGATATAGAGCAATAATGAGAGGAATAAGATCATTGGTGCATGCACTTAAGTTACATGCTTTCAATTACTTAGCTATATTCCCTTTATCCTCACCATTGACTCAAAGAACAATAATTAGAGAATATATATGCTCCACCATTTTAGTTCAAGGGTTAGGATTGGGAGACCAAAAAAATTTAATAATAAATTTAGCATGAACATCAATTATTGGGCTTTATTATTTATATTAATGGTCAATTCACAAAAATTATTAGTCAAATATGATCATGGGTGCCAAATAGGGGGGAAATTGCAAAACTAGGACTCTAGCTATGATCATTTTGCACCGGTGGTATTATCATGGGTGGTATTAAAGTAGAACCAAAACTCATTAAAAATTAAAAAAAAAAGGATAATGACCACCAGAAAGTACAGTCAGCGTCGGTGATTGCTTGCGTGGCGCTTGCATAGCACATACATGGAATACCGGCACAGGTGCCACGCAAGCGCCACGCAAACAATCACTGACGCTGAATGTACTTTCTGGTGGTCGCTATCCTTTTTTTTTTTTTTTTAATGAGTTTTGGTTCTATTTTAATACCACTTCAAATTTTGGTCCTATATTGCAAATTGACCATTGTTACGCAATTTACCCACCAAATAGGTCTAGTTCTATCCTCGATTTTGAGATATTGAGTTCAAATCTTATAATAAATGCAACGATTAATCTAATTATATATATATATATATATAAATAGAACTGCATCTAATCTATAAAAATATTTTAAAGATGAATTCATAGGCGGAACATAAAATTACAAGAAAATTGGGGGGGAAATGTAAAGAGAATATTCCTTCAAAAGAAAGTGACTACTACATTTTCTTGCAAACTCATAATCAAATTCATCATTAAATAAAATAAAATAAAACTCCAATAAAAAGTTTTCGGCCATACGAGGAAATGACATATAGATGATCGATTAAAGTGATGTCGTTTTCGATTTAAACTAAGTTAGGAGGAATCTTAGAATCAAATTAGACAAGATACAAATGCATTAATCACTAGGGCTATTGTTTGTCTAATAAATGTTCCATAACTTGGAAACAAATTACACATCAATGATGCTAGTTTGATGCCCTTTTCATCCATGAGCATCTCTTAGCCCATAAAAATAAAAGTGAGATTAAATTGTTAGAAATAAAATTATTTTTTTATTTATTTTGAGAATCAAAATACATATTTTCAATTAAATAAAGGATAATTTTATCACTGGAGGAATAATAAAATTGTAAAAATTTTACTATATAAATCACACTCAGGTGTTCGAAATTTAATAGAGAAGGGGGGTTTTTTCCCCCTTAGCCACCGACGTGGCTTTGTTCGTAATAATAGTAAAATTTTTAGTACATTGTGAATTCTCTATTTTTGTATTTTATTATATATTATTGGTTAGTTATTAAATGCGAAATATTTGAAATCTAATTATCTAAATTTTTTAAAAATGGAAAACTTTTGATAGTGATTAATTTGATTTTGAATTAAATAATTATGTTTTTGCCTTTACAAAATATATATTGATGCATTTATAAATTGAGAGCAAAAGTTTATATAAGTAAAGATTCGAGTCTCATAGAGAATAGTTAATCAGCAATATAATTATTTATTTATTTATTTATTAAGTTTTCAATTACTCTCCAATGCCACTATGTAATTTATAATTAGCACTACCAACGAGAACCGCCAAAGGCTCCACAATTAGAAATAAAAATATGTTTAATGGGATCATAATTGTAGATTAGAATATTTAATCTTGTATCTCATTTTTCAAGTACTTTAGTGGAAAGAAAGAACTAAATTACCATTAAATGAATGTTTCATGCCCACAAACAATTGTCCGAAGGGGAAAAAGATTAGAACAAAGAGTTCCATTATTAAGGGACAATTAGCTTTTTAGGAAATGATTAAATATATCATCACATAAAATTTAATAATTTATTAAATATAATAAAATTGTACAAAAGAACATGTCCCTTTGGTCCGGTGGCATAAATTTGACGTATAAAATGTGAGGTTAGGGGTTCAAATCCTAACGCACTTTTAATTTGTGTGTATGTAAATAGAAAAAAATATAAAAAAACTTATCATAAGCAAAATATTCAATCAACAAAAGTTGTAATCAACAATTATTATTTTTTTAAAAAATATATTACAAATAATAAAAATTATTCTTACAAGAAGTCAATAGTATTCAATTATCAAATCAAGTAAATGAAAGTACGAACTGCACAACCAGATGCACATAAAGTGCATAAAAAATCCCGTTCGAGTTCCAACTCAAAACTTCCTACATAATAGAAGAGAATGATGTCATTGAACTGCAAGCAACTAGACATTAATAATTATTTAATTTGCTTGAAATGAGAAATACTATTCATTATTGATATCACTAATTTGGATATGAAAACTGGGAATGGTGCGAGCATGTGGGTGGCGTCATGCCGTCCACTTTAAGTGGTTACATAGATAACTTTATAATAAAATAATAAATAGACAATAATAGGATAATGATGATAGGGTTATATCGTTATTTTTTAGCAAGATAGAATAAAAATTAGTTTTGCTAACACCACCAATAAAAAGACAAATTTTTAAGAGTTGTACTTAATTATTTCTTTTTTAGAATACTGATATGGGATAAATAAATGGTTCTTTAATCAAAGTCCACTCATGTTTTCTGAAGGTAAATACATATATGGGCCATTAATTGAGGCTCATGTTTATCTTTTGATGCAATAGAATTCTAGGAGATCAATCCCAACAACTAGAGGACATCTAAGTTCAATCAAGCTCTACAACTCTTCATTATAAATATCTCAAGTGAAAAGATAAGATATATGTAATCTTTAATAGAAAGTTTCCCGTAATTCTCGCTGCATATTTTTCCTTCTTTCTTCGATTGAATACTGACTTGAGCGTCGGAGAGTTTTCGCAGGATAATACACTGGCATCCCTAACAATTTGTTATTGACCATAGGATTTGAATCAGAGCAGGTGCTGAAAGACGTTCCCATCTAGATCAAGAGTGATTATTCCAACACCCACATTAAATACAATAAAGTGGGACTTGAGAACAATTAAGTTTAAATTTACTATTTTTTTCATGTAAGAAAATGGTACTACCAATTTAATGCCGGCATTCTCACATTTAACTTTGAAATTTGAATAATGTCTTATAAAACTCAATAAAATTCAAATTTAAGTCGATTTTTAGATTACATTATTATTATGTGCATAGAACTCATAAATTTGATAGTCATTATAACTAAAGATAGTTTAGGAGGTCAACGTACAACAATAATCGTAGATAATTAGAAGGAAAGAAAATATAAAATTTGCTAATTTTTTTTAAAAGCTTTATTGTTTATTGCGGGCTTCAAGTTTCTTTCTTTTATGTTTTTTGATTCATGGACCTTATTCTTTAGGACTATCCAATTATAAATGTATGATTTAGGGTATGAGCTATAATAAATTTTAAGAATGATTTATTGGTTAATTGATCCAATGATATTGTTCTTATACTTGTATTTGGGATATTAGGGTTCGAATTCTAACAAACTAAAGACCTAAATTGGTTGTGTTTTCATTCTTATTTTATGTTTTTATTGTTTTAGAATGTGTTTTCATTTTATCATTCTTTTGCGTGTGGAAATGAAAATGTGATTGGATAAGAATTGTGAAAATTTTGAAAAAAGGTAGATTGGAAATAGTATTTTAATGTAATAATGTTAAATATTTTAATGTAATAATTTTAATTGTTATTGTTTATTTGATTGTGGGTCTCATTTTCTTGAAAAGATAAAAAAATAATTATTTAATAAATTAGCGGATGATGATGTGATAAAAAATTAGTATGAAATTTTATGTGCGTCCCATTGTCTTGAAATGTTAAGAAAAAAATTAATATTTAATTAGTTTGTGAGTTTTAATTATTTTTAAATTAATAGATATTATATGCTTTTTTATAGATATGAAAACGAAAATAGATGGTGTTTTCATTTAAAATGATACAAACAATGGCGTTTTCTTTTCTCACAATAGTGTAAAATGAAAAAATTGTGTTCTAGAATATAAACAATCTGGCACTTTGTATGCCACTGTGTTTGTGTGTGTAAACATATAAAAGAAAATGAATCCTTTTTACGTGTGTGTGAAAATAAAAAAATGATAATAAGAGGTTAATCAGCTAGGGTCCAAACTACCTAGCCCGATGGACTAATTAGATAGAGCCCAAAAATGCTATTTGATCCAAATGGGGTTCTTAATTGGTTGGATTTAAATCGAATCGGTCATATTTGAATCTAAGTTTGATTATCAAAATTCATATTTGAATTTGATTCGATATTCTATAATATCTTTGTTAGCAAGTATCATATCCAAATTCGATAATTTTTTTTTTTTTAAAATCCAACCCAATTTCATAATTTTTTCTTTTTTTTTTTCCTTTTTTTTGAATTGTATAATATATTTACAAAAGTAAATTTACATCATATTTGAATTTTTAATAATTTTTTTATCATATATTAGTCTAAAAATTAAATATTAAGCCCTTATATAACATTATTTTAATACATATATAAACTATCATATATTATTATATTTGCCATTTTTTTCAGTATCCCACTTATTTTTAAACTAAGACTCAATATCAATAGTATAATATAAATATTAATATAGATATTAGGCCAACATAATATAAAGATTTTAGTTTAAATCTTTATTAATATTATATATAAAAGTATTAGTTTAATAAAAAAATATTAAAGTTCGGATTCAAATTTTTAACGGATCGAACTGCTTAATTCCATATCCGATCCACTTATCTTGAATTACGGATATTTATAATTGGATCTGATTTATCAAATATTTTTATCGATTAAAAATTTTAAAATTCAAATCGAATTATCGAATTCGAATTAAAATTTGATTCATTGACAACCCTATATTCAAATTCCAAGCGAAGTGTGTCCAACAGTTTGGGCTACGTCGAATCCTGCTAGTCCATACAGATTACATGGGCCGTGTGCTATTTATGAAACCATGTCAACCGGGCATGGGCTGAAAAATTGGCCCATAATAGTTAAAAAGTAAAAAACTGAATTTGGACAAATAATCGAATAAGCCTCTTTGATTTTATGTCCATTTTTAATTTTCATTTATATTGTTTTTAAAATTTGAAAAGTTAATTAGAAGTAATGAATTGAAAATGAATTTATATTTGAATAGATTGTTAAAAAAGTAATGATTAGTTAATTTTGATAGGTTGTAGGTGGAGATAGATAGAAATAATAAAATAGAGAAATAAGATATATATGTTATTAAATAATGTATTTTAAAAATAAAAATAAAAATAATATTAAGTAAAAATGTCTAAAAATAATATTTTATTTTTAAAATAATAAAAAATGTGAAAATAAAGTGTGGAAATGAAACCAAACGGCATAACTAAATCCTGTTATTTTTATGGAGATGGAGTTGTTCGATGGTGATTGTGGCTGTCCACAGAGCATTCGAGAAAATTGATTAGTTGAGAATCTGTTTTGCTAGCGGTTTCTCGCAACAGATTAGATCAATACATACACACGACTGTATCTATCTCCCAAACCTCTATACACACACACACACACACACACACCACTGTTCACTATTACTTTTGATTTTCACCTCAGTCGCACTCTCTCTTCCAACTTTCACTCTCTGCGGATAAAAAAATTAGTTGAATTTCGCTGGTTTCTCTATGCATTTACCATGACTATCGCTTCAATTTCAATCATCCGCCAAAAACTACCGCCGTTTGTTGCCACCGCTTTCCTCCGCTCGCAGCGTTTCATCTCAGCCGCTGCTCGCCACCAGCAAAACCCTATCAATGTAAGGAGGCAGCACCAGCAGCAACAGCAACCTCAGAAGAATCTGCTCAAAGCTCGAGAGACCTTTAAGAAGCAGTTCTCCTCTCTTTCTCCGGTCCTTTCGCCGGATGAGAAGCCTGCGCTGACTGAAAATCAGGCAATCGGCACCGTCGCTTCATCGCAAGCTAATTTTATGCGCGTGGTTGTGAATTCAGCTTCTGAACAGGAAGATTCTGGAAGCTTGGGAGTGGAACTTCTGTGTGTGGTGAAGGCTGTGTTGAAGAAAATAAGGAGGCGAGTGCTTGTAGGGGATAAGGTTCTGGTAGGGTCGATTGACTGGGTGGATAGGAGAGGAATGATTGAGAATGTGTTTCAGCGGAAGAGTGAGCTTTTGGATCCTTCGGTGGCGAATGTGGATCATCTGCTGGTGCTTTTTTCGTTGGAGCAGCCGAAAATTGAGCCGTTTATGCTTACTCGGTTCCTTGTGGAGGCTGAATCTACTGGAATGCCGCTTACTCTTGCATTGAATAAAGCAGAGCTCGTTGATGAAGTGGTATGAATTTGCAATTCGAATGTTTGAGTTGCTTATTATAGTTTCTTTACTTACTTAATTGTCACTGAAGTGTAGACGTATTAGCTATATCCTTCCAGGACTGGCTTAGAGTTTATAGATATTTCATAAAACTAATCAAGTAATCTATGTATATCTTTTTTATGAAGCAGCATGACGGTCCAATTTCAGTGTTGTTATCATTGATTAGTTATGAGCTGTGAATTAGTCCAAATTTATTATCCAATCTGGACGTGAGCGGGCTTTGTGGATAGCATTAGGATTTATGTGTTGCTTAAGTAGTTAATACCACTATTTTCTGTTGTTTTTAAGCTCAATTGTCACTGTTCATGAATTTAAGATTTCTGGTTTTGTAATTATTTGGAAGGTGTAGTTTCCTAGTTAATTGTTCTTTTTTACTGTTGTGGCTAGGAATTGATGATCTTCAGAATAACATTAACATATGTAATTAAGTTGTTATAATGACGCGTTATTGCTGGAGTATTATCTTCTCAAAATCTGCAGTATAAATTAGTTGAACATGACATCTGCTTAGCCTCATGAGATGAATACCATCTATTTGAAGAGTTTCATGTGAATCATTTAAAGGCATTTATGGATTTTTTGATTGGTAGCATTTAGATATATTTGAGGTTGAACTTCAATTGTGTGGAGCTATCTATGATATTGGTTAAATTGTAATATTTTCCATTTGATTTGCTGGTGTAAGCAGGTGCGAGAGCGTGTGATTCTTTAACTTATGGTCTTTCTTTTGGAATATTTTAAGAGTTTGTCTGTTTTATTTACACATATGACATGCTTTGTTTTCTGCATTTTAGTTATCAGTCTATGTCCAATTTAATAATGCTATATATGCTGATGCTTTCTACTGATTTTGAGTCTACCAAGTCTCTTATATATGGCTACACCTTTTGTTGAATGCTTTTGGCTTGTTTAGTTTTGCACATTCTGCTGTTTACCCAGGTTTTTGCCTTTTGGCTGCATTACATGCTAAACATAATGCTGCCTTATATAATGATCTCAGTGACATGTTGGTCTAACTTTGCACATATATTCCTGTACATTTTTCTGTATATATGCTCCAGTGCGCGTTGTTTCTTGTATGGAATGCTGTCCTGTTTTCTTGTAATTGCATTATTGATTTTCTGGTGAAAATTGACTTCTGAAGACAAAAGCGGAGTGGAAATCTCGGCTTCGTGGTTGGGGCTATGAATCTGTTCTTTGTAGTGTTGATACTAAACGAGGACTGGACACGCTGCAATTCATTCTGAGAGATCAGACATCTGTAATTGTTGGTCCCAGCGGTGTTGGTAAATCAAGTTTGATCAATGCTTTAAGAGGCAATAAAAATGTTATTGGGGCTACTGAAGATGACAATTGGTTTGAACCTGTAGGTTTACCTTTTGCTATATCTATACTGCATTCTGCTTATTCTTTATAAATCTATGTCTGCTAACTTTTGAATGACCTTTTTCTGCCCCTTCCCTGTAACTTTTTCAGATTCTTGGCAGTAAGTGGTTTGAAGAGCAGCGTGTAGGGGAAGTGTCAATGAGGAGTGGAAGAGGAAAGCATACCACCCGAAATGTGTCATTGCTTCCATTGTCTGGTGGAGGTTATCTTGCAGACACCCCAGGATTTAACCAGCCTAGTTTGTTGAAAGTAACAAAGCAATCGCTTGCACAATATTTTCCTGAGGTTTCTGCTATGACTCTTCCTTTAGTGTCTTAGTTCTTTAAATCTACTAGTCAATTGACCTCCATATCTGTCTTAAATTTGAACTGAATGATTGTTAATTTTCTTTTCAGATCCGGAAAATGCTGAAAGATAATGGACCTGGAAAATGCTCATTCAGTGATTGCTTGCATTTAGGTGAACCAGGGTGCCTTGTGAAAGGCGACTGGGAAAGATATGCACACTATCTTCAACTGCTTGATGAGATTAAGATTAGAGAGGAGTTTCAACTCAGGACTTTTGGAACTAAAAGAGAAAGTGATGTGAGGTATGTTCAGTTTGAAAATATTCTCAATGCTCTTATGTATGTCTTTCACTGCAATCCCATGAATTTGACAAGTACAAAATGTTACTCATCAAGGTTGAAAAAATTGTATTCATTTTTATTCATACCTAGATAATTCTTCTCTGATGTTAAATCTTTACAGAGTTACATTAATATGTCAAACTACAAATCATACTTCCCTGAAATACAATAGATTTTCAACCTATTGATCTTAGTTCTCTCTCTCAGCAATGTTGTCCCTTTCCCCAATCTTCCCATGCATTTTCCATTAGCTGTTTCAAGCAGCATTCAGCACTTGCAACTAGGAATCAAATCTACAGATGCTCTATTTTGACAAGTTCGGATTTTTTGTGAATGATTCATTTTTTGGTTCTTATTTTTGGAATCGAATTTGGGTTAGGCTCAAGGTCGGAGAACTGGGTGTCAAGCAAGCTGAACCAAGATTGGAACTCAAGAAGCACAGGAGACAATCTCGCAAGAAGCTGAACCAGTCCATACTGGATGAGTTAGATGAACTTGATGATGATGACGAAATATTGGATAGCGAGAATCCCATTCTCAGGCAATGAAAGAAGAGAGTCAATAAGGCCAAGGGAACCATACACTTCTTATAGTGTAAGAATCAACATGGTGTATAGCTAGCAATATAATTGTAAATAATCTTGACTTCCCTAAGCCTTGATGGTCTATAGTACTTTTGATACTGAGAGGATTGAAAGATTTCAGCTGGCATTTTGTACGGAGGAAAAGCTTCTTATTTCCAGTGGAAGTACAAAAAGATGACTTTAGTGTGATTGACACTTTGTTCTCTGCTCTCCTTTCCAAGTTTGATCTTGTTTTTCATGTCACATATGGGCTATAGCGATGAGGTAAATATGTCAAGGAAGTGGGTTACTCTAATCAAGATTGTGCGCATATTATATTCTTTCGTCGGACATTACCTGTCTTGAGCAAATAACAAACTTACCCTTCAATAATGCTTTCATAAGGAAAAAAAAAAAATCATCTATAAAAATATTTTTAGAAGGATAAGATTACTTTTCCACTTTAATTATGCAATTAATTATACGAACAGTCATCTTAACACCGTCTCTTTTTTTCTTGCAAAGCGTTCTCGTTGATAAAAATTCTTTTTTCTCAAATTACTCTCTCTCTCTCTCTCTCTATTATTTCTTAATTGTTTTTATCTTGAGCTTATGCTCTCTCTATCGTCGTTTTTTCTCAAATCACTTTTTCTCTCTCAATTGTTTTCACTCATGAATATATGTGAATGTAATTAAAATTTTTTTTCTCCAAAATTTAATAAAATATCATCAAATATAAGTAGATTAGACTAATTATAAAATGGAAATAAGTTATGAACAAAATATGTTTAATTTAAAATCAAAAGAGAAAATTTTTATACTTACAAGAGATCAGCACTGTACTTTATTCTCAAAATGTAATGAAGAGGTCCTTTATATACTTGATGGTTGACATTTATCTCGGCATACAGTACCCTATAGTTTCTTAATTTGGTCTAAATTCTGGATCAAGCAATCGCCTATACAGAAACAAGAGAGAGAGCAAGGGGGCGGGGGGGAAGCATGCAGTATTAATCAAAAATCAAGAACAGTGTTAACTTGAAATTTTCAGGTCAGTTCGGCAAATTTAATAATTACGTTAGGTTCTTAATTATTCATTGATTGCCAATTCTGAAACTTTAAATGGGTGATTGAAAGTCCACCTTTTACGTAACCTATCCTTTTCATTAAGATGATTGTACTTTTCTACATTAATTTTTTTTCTTTCTTTTGAGTAATTCATGATTAAGTGCTTTTCATCTAAAATAGAGAATTTAAAATGCCAGATGTATCATTAAGTTAAACTACGTCGTTTTTAGTAAGTCAACTAATTTTTGTTGCCCTCTTCTTTCTTGGACTCTGTCAGCAAACCTGAATCACTCCCAAGCAACAAAATAGGCACTTCCCTCAAAATTTTTTTTTTTTTTCTAACATTGAACTGTCTGAATTGTGAGAGAAAAAACAAATCCTAATTAATTTGCCCAATTAGAAATCCAAATGCCAGACTAAACTATTTATATAGATTTAGAGTAATATCATTAGATTACAGGTCATCAGTGGGAAATTTTGCTTTTTTTTTTTTTTTTTTAAATTCACTGCCTTTCCCACGATCTTGTATATCTGGCATCGAATTGGATATAAAAGAAAATGATCAAAGAGAACGCTGACTTTGACAAAAATTCACATTTCAGATCTTTTTAGAGAAAACCCATTTCCAGTTCTTGGCTATGTGACAATGGCAATGGGAAAATTTCTATCTTTATTGGCGGCGGCGGTGGTGGTGGCGGGCCTGTCAATGAGCGGCGGAGGGGCACAGGAATCGGTGGCTGGGACAGCGCCGTATAGGATCCACACGCTGTTTTCGGTGGAGTGTCAGAATTACTTCGATTGGCAAACGGTGGGCCTCGTGCATAGCTTCCGTAAAGCCCAGCAGCCCGGCCCGATTACCCGGCTGCTCAGCTGTACTGAGGAAGAGAAGAAGACTTATAGAGGCATGGACTTGGCGCCAACACTTGAGGTGCCTTCAATGAGTAGGCACCCCAAGACTGGTGATTGGTGAGTGCAAATATATCCATGCATATTATAATTTATACATACATATAAACTCTCTTTGATTTCTCCTGTTTTGAATCATCATAATGAGAGACATTTTATCTTTTAATTCTCCAGCCGCATGCATGGCAAGCCCGGTTATGGTAGTATTCATTGTTTTAGATTGGATTTCTTGACATTAAGTAGTGTATTCTTTTTCCCTATTATTGGCTCTTGTTTCTAGATTCAAGAAGTGAACTTTCTATTGCTGCAGTTACTTTGTGATTAATGTTTGTTGTTTTACTATTTTAACTTCTGAAGCTATAAATAGCCCCAGAGAGATTGTGTATAATAATGTTACCATTGTTGAGCATGAGTCTTTTTGCTGTAATAGAAGTTTTTTCCTACTGTTGGCTTATGTGGAAATGCAGATTCAATGAAATGTTCTTTCTTGTATGATTTTTCTTGGGTTATGGCAGGTATCCGGCAATTAATAAGCCGGCTGGAATAGTCCACTGGCTTAAACATAGCAGAGATGCAGAGAATGTTGATTGGGTAGTTATTCTAGATGCGGATATGATCATTCGAGGTCCAATCATACCATGGGAGCTTGGAGCAGAGAAAGGCAAACCCGTTGCTGCATATTATGGGTAATAGTAGTCATCCTTGTAAACCGTCTTCTCATCCTTCCGTTCAGTGGGAACCAAAGTTAGATAGGAATTTTGAGAGACTATACTGTACAACTGTCAGCTTGCATTAACACATTTATCTTTTTAACTCTCATTAGTTGATGGCACATAGAAATTATCGGTTAAATGGTTTAAGATCTCCTTAAGGAGCATATTTTTATTTTTCCATTTTAAACCAAATAAGCTTCACACATACTTCTTGCCCCTACTTTTTGTCTTGATCAATCTTTTGTTTATTTGATACCTGATTAACTGTGTTGCATGTCTGGTGGGTAGTCTTTTCCCATTGGACACAACTGATTCATTCAAAAATCACGACTGCTCATGCATCTAGGTCTCAATGGACGGAAAAATGATGAATGTGGAATCCTACAAATCAGAGGTCTCAAGAACTTGAGTATCAGTTTCTTGCCAACAAATATGATTTGTGCTTTTTCTTTCCATCTTCTCCATGTTTTATTTTCACATGCATTCTGTTATATGTTTTGAAATTGAATTCTCACAATTAGACAAACAGTGGTTAACTATGATGTCAATTTGAAAGTTTTTTTTTTCACTCATATAGCTAAAAGCATGAGACGTACCTATGGTTAGTAGGTCTATCTGGTGATATATTCTGATTCTACTGATCCCAGAAAATATTTTCAACTTCATCCAATCTCAAATTAAGTTTGAATCTCTTGTAACTTTTTTGGTATTCAAATAGTAATGGTTTGGTCATACCTAGTTACCATCAGTTATGTGTAATCCAAAAATAGGACTTCCCCTGACCTTGTACCAAGTAACTGCACCATTGTCTAGTCTTAGATCGTTGATTTCTTCATCTCAGGAGAAAATCACTGCTCAAAAGAGATAAGTGACACTTAGATGGCAGCTTCTGCTGTGTATTTACTAGTATTTTCCATCTTTCTCACATAACATTTTCCTTGAGAATATTTCATTAAGAGTATACCTCTTTGCCAGGTACTTGGTTGGATGTGATAATCTTCTTTCTAAACTGCATACAAAGCATCCTGAACTCTGTGACAAGGTTGGTGGGCTTTTAGCCATGCATATCGATGATCTTCGAGCTTTGGCACCCATGTGGCTGTCAAAAACTGAAGAAGTACGGGAAGATAGAGCTCATTGGGCTACTAATTACACAGGTGATATATATGGAACAGGGTGGATCAGTGAAATGTATGGATACTCATTTGGCGCTGCAGAGGTAACCTTTTTCAATCGTATAAATATTACTGTTTGACCCACTATTTTCAGAGTCATCCCTGTAATATGAGAAAAGGTCATTACCCTAGGAGGTAAGAACTCCATTCGAAAGAGTTCAAAGAAAGTGTAGTAAAGGAAAAAAAGAATTCCTATTAACCTACCTCTCTCTTCCCTAAGCTGTCAAATCTATGACTTTATCATCTTTATGCATATAAAGGTTGTTACTTCCCATTCCATAGATACCTATATGCATAAATTCATAAACATTCATGACTATGTGGCTTGCTCTTTTCAGGTGGGACTTCGCCACAAGATAAGTGATAACTTGATGATTTATCCAGGCTATGTTCCTCGAGAGGGTGTCGAGCCCATTCTTATGCACTATGGCTTGCCTTTTACCATTGGTAATTGGTCATTCAGTAAATTAGATCATCATGAAGATAATATTGTGTATGATTGCGGGTGCCTCTTTCCTGAACCTCCTTATCCTAGAGAGGTAAATCAATAATTTTTCTCATTGAAGTGGATAAGTTTGTTACAATTGAGTCTTATAGTTGTATTATATTTTCCCACTTGGATGGAAATCAGAGTTCTTTTATGTCAAGACTTAGAGCTGATCATGAAATTTGAAAACCTGCCCAAAACGCATGGCATCAGACCATTTTTATCTATTTACTACTCTAGTTTAAAAATGCATTCAATACACTCTGCCTTGTATGATGTGGTGGCAGTTTTTGGGTTCAAGTAAATTGAACCGTACTGCCTATATTAAAGAGAAAGAATATTAAATACTTGAGTTTAATTTTGTAGTTAACTTTTTAAGTATGAGTTTAATTTAAATTACATCTCTACAAACGATTAAATGCTTTTTCTTATGGTATTTCTAGTCTTTGCTTACACCAAGTTTGCCGTTCTCATGTTATTTCAAGTGGAGTCATTTTATATGGTGTAAAACTTTAAGTTTTTTGTTCTGGAGTAATGCACGCGTGTCATAAAACATTCTCTTTGTTCATATAACTCTTAGAGGAAACGAAAGCAAAGTACACCAACCTCACCTTTGGTTTTCATTTTCGAAATAGCAGTTTGAAAATTTCTCTTTGACACAATTGCACGTGGCAATTCAGTTTAAAATTTGTAGAGAAAAACCAAAACCGCACTGATCACTCCCATCATGACTAATGAGCACCTGACACTCCTATTGAATTATTCATGCAATTGGAATGTTAATTAGAAAACTAAAAGCTTAAGAGGATAGTGATGCATAATTTTTAATTAAATGGATTTTTCATGCCACAGTTTTTATTTCTTCTGCCAAATGCCAATGCATTTGGGTATGAAGAAATGCTTTGTTATGGATACGAACTTTTCCTTTTCTTACCATAAATTGCATGATTGACCATTTTCACTTTTTCCAGACTCACAAATTGGTTTAAGCACTAAACCATGTCGTTAGATTTCGCATATGGTTTAATGTGTTCTAATTAGAGTTTCTCAGTGCAACACTGCATGTTTTTGGAATCTTTTACCTCTTTATAATTTCTCGAGAGATAGGATGTTGTTTTAATTCTTAGATTCGTAGGATGAATGAAGAGAAAAAGCAACTTATCAGTCTTCTTCATGTGGAAGCATTTTGGGAAAAGTATACACATAAGGCCAACCTAATCATAATAAACTTTGCATTGGAAACTGATAAAATTTAGTTCCCAAACGAGCACTTTACTTTGTTTTTCTCCCTAGCTTTTCTTGGTAAGAGGTTATATATGCCCAAATGACATAAACACAACCTTGCACAATGAGCCTTAACACTATAATAGTCAAATTCCAAAATTGTTGCTGATATATTTCATGCTTTTTTCTTGCAGGTAAAAGAAATGGAAGTTGATCCAAACAAAAGGAGGGCATCATTTCTAGATATAGAATGTATAAATACCCTGAATGAAGGTCTATTACTGCATCATGCAGCACATGGTTGCCCCAAACCTAAGTGGTCAAAATACTTGAGTTTCTTAAGGAGCAAAACATTTGCAGAACTAACTCGGCCAAAACAATTGACTCCAAAAAGCCGTCAAATGATGGAATTTGATGTACAGAAGCAAGGCGTTGGTGAGCCTGGAAAACCATATCCAAAAATACATACCATTTTCTCAACAGAATGCTCCCCTTACTTCGATTGGCAGACTGTGGGTCTTGTCCACAGTTTCCACCAGAGTGGCCAGCCTGGAGGCATCACAAGGCTTCTAAGTTGCACAGAAGAGGACTTGAAGCAATACAAAGGACATGATCTAGCTCCAACTCATTATGTCCCATCCATGAGCCGGCATCCACTAACAGGAGATTGGTAATGCCTTCTGCTGAAATTCTCACAATGCTAATCAAGTTTTAACTTCATAACCTTGCACATGACAAAATATTGAAAACTATAGATAAAAGAGAAACTTGATAAAATTGGAAACTAATTTACATTATCATGTGATGTATGAGGGTGTGGTGCACTCTTTGCTTGATTGTGCACAAATGCATGTTAAAATTGCTTGCTTTTTCTTGACAAAATTGTCTCAACTAAACACTAAATAGTAAGCTGAGTATTGTTTGTCCCATGTCAGGTATCCAGCAATTAATAAACCAGCTGCGGTACTGCACTGGCTTAACCATGTAAAGACTGATGCAGAATATATAGTGATACTGGATGCTGACATGATAATGAGAGGACCAATTACACCATGGGAGTTCAATGCGGCTAAGGGCAGACCAGTTTCCACCCCCTATGAGTAAGACTTCATCCCTTGTGATTCTTTACAGAAATGTGTGACCAATTTATGTGTTTCAAGTGTGTAGATACATCTAGCAGATTTTCAACTAAGTATAAATATCGTGGTTTGGTCACTTGACTTTTTCGGTATGCTATGCCAGTTACCTGATTGGCTGTGACAATGAGCTGGCAAGGATCCATACTCGCCATCCTGATGCTTGCAACAAAGTTGGAGGTGTAATCATAATGCATATAATGGATCTCAAGAGATTTGCTTTGCTTTGGCTGCATAAAACTGAGGAAGTACGAGCTGATATGGCCCATTGGTCCAGAAACATAACTGGAGATATTTACGAATCTGGTTGGATCAGTGAGATGTATGGTTACTCCTTTGGTGCAGCAGAGGTATTTCAGTACTTATTTTTCATTTAAAAACAGCCTTCATTTTTCACTTCATTGGATGGATTTACGAAATTGCTAATTATGATGTGGGAATTTTTTCCACTGGGCACTCATTGCTGTTCAATAACACAACATATTGAGCATAAAATCTTTATAACTCATTTGATATTTCTCCATGCAGTTGAATCTGCAGCACGTCATAAGCAATGAGATATTGATATACCCAGGATATGTCCCTGCCCCTGGTGTCAACTATAGAGTATTCCATTATGGCTTGGAATTCAGGGTTGGCAACTGGAGTTTTGATAAAGCTAAATGGAGACATCTAGATGTGGTTAACAAATGCTGGGCCAAGTTTCCTGATCCTCCTGATCCATCAACACTTGATCGGTCCAATGAGGAATCTTTACAGCGCGACTTACTTAGCTTAGAGTGTATAAATTCTTTGAATAAGGCTCTAAACCTTCACCACGAGAGAATGAAATGCCCTGATCCAAATTCCTTGTCCACTCCAAATCGGGAGACCCCAGATCGTTCCACTCCAACACAAAAGACCCCTGATCCTCCTTCATTGCCCTTTGAGACCACTAGTGAAATAATAGCTTCCAGGAAATTTGGAAAACCTGATGAAATCGATGCTTCTAGGGACACTTCAGAACTGAAGAACAAATCTCAAGAATTATCAACACCAGCAGAGAACAATCAAACATTCAGTTCCATGAGATTGTGGATAATTGGGATTTGGGCATTCTCAATCTTTGGTTTTGTGGGAGTGATGTTTATGATGATTTCCAGCCGCAAAGGGCAGAGAAAAAGGGGTAAAAGTTATAAGACCAAGAGAAGGAGCTCTTATTCAGGATTCTGGGATCGCAATTCTGATATATCATAAACGCCTGGTATGTATATTGTATTACTGTATTCAATTCGACGCTAACAAAACATATCATGCCTACAAAGAATCCGTGCGACAGAAGAAAGTTTATGTCAATACTTGGCTTCTCTTTCGATTGCTGGACAGATGAAAGCTTTGAATTGGGATCATGAATTTGAATCCAAATAGAGAAGGCTGATTCCACACAGACTGTCTTCCATTTTTGTAATGTTATACGATGTTTGGAGGAGTCATATTTGGAAATTTTTTATGTTGAAAATTGCAGTGTACTTGTGGTATATTCTTAAAGAGATGATAGCATAAAGAATAATAAAAGATCAATGTGAAAATTTCCCTTCTTTCTTTCTTCCTTTCTTACTATTTTGTGATTTTCTGAGGATTTCTCAGCCTCCAATCAGTCCCACAAATCAGACTTCATTGCTGTTCTTGTGAGGCTTTTGCTGTTTTTGTGATTGCTGGCTCAAAGACAGTTGGATTTGTGGGCTGTCATCTGGATATCTAACAGTTCTAGATTACTCGTTTGATGATGAACTATTTTTTATACTAATTTGAATAAGACTTCCATTACAGTTGTTTCATTATATGTATTGGAATTCTTTTTTTTTTTTTTATGCTGTTCCTAGACCACCATAAACCCCATTTAGATTCAATCATACTACACTATTTAGTTATTAGAAGAATTCAAGTACTCTCCTTCAAATTCAGAAGACAACTTCTAGAGATTTTTTTTCTTTTGTAAAAAATACAGAAACGAAAAATAATCTACTTATTAACACTGAAAGACTATGATAAGAAGTAAAAAGATATCAGTTGAAATGTAGGCCTAATAAGATCATAGGGTTTAGATGGATTGGCCCAAGCAAACAAAAGTCAAAATGAGCCCAATCAATCTTTTCTCTACCATTATAAATTCTCCTAAATTTGAGTAAGTAATTTTTATTATTCGAATACTTTTTCTGCATATTACTCTTATTTACGAATACAATACTAACTTGAGTTGGGGGGTGTTTTTACTAGCAACCTCAATGACCCTACTTGTTTATTGTGGATTTTAGGAATGGATCCTTAATTCCTACCTGAAGGCGTATGAGTTCAAATCAAAAGTAAAATTTTTCATATTTACATTAGAATTAGGGGTGCAATCGAGCTGAGTTTGGGCAAAATTTTCGATTTTGAGCTCGACGAGCCTAAATTTTAAGCTTAAGCTCAGCTTGGCTCGACTTAATAAAGTTCGAATTGACAAATGAATTGTAAAAAACTGCAGGCTCGAGTTCGAACTAGAAATAAAAAAATATATTAATATAATATATATTTATTAATAAAATAAAAAATAATATTTAATTATATATTGGCTCGCGAGCCTCGAGCCTAGATATAGACGGCTCGAGATCTGCTCGAATTAGAGATCAAGCTCGATTCAGCTCGACTTGAACTTGAACTGTTTCTAACTCGAGCTCGATTTGTGAGTTAACTCGACTCATTTGCATACCTAACTAGAATGTAATAAAATTCATAAATATAGAAAGATGCCTAAGGATAAGGGCAACAGCTGCAAAGAGTATTACGTGCTTGATTGTCATCCCCACCAACAAGAATTTTTTTTATTTTTTCACCGTTTGGTTTCTATATATACAAGTGGATGTGGCTGACGTATCATGCAATTTAAGACAATCTCATTTGGCAGCCATACATACGTATGCTTAGGTATGTTGACATAAGAACAACAGGTTGTTCCCCACATCACATCCTTAACCTCTTCAACTTCAACAAACACTCTTCTCCACCAATTTCTACTACTAATGATATACCCTTTATTACAAGCAAAAACATCTTTGTCTTGTCTGGATTTTGTTTTATTCTACTCAAAAGGAAAAAAAAAAAAAAAAGAAAAGAAAAAAAGAAATCCACATGTTATGTTTAGTTATGTTTTTTATTTGATTTTATTATATATTTTGAGAGCATGAATTATTGGAGAATTTGAAAGTTATTTTTTGGTATATTTGTTTATGTTTTAAAGAAGATATTTTTTACTGTAGCAATTAAATCAATGCTTTTTTGTTGAATTTTTTGAATGAAAATTGAATTGAGTAATTTTTTTAATGTTAGAATAATAATAAAAAATATATATAATATATGTATGTATATATTGGAGAATGTACGTTTTGGAAGAAAAGTGGAGATGTGTTTGGTTATGTTGTTCTAAAATAATATTATTTTGAGAAAATATAACCAAACAAAGCCACAATTTTTTTCCAAATTAATTTTTTAAAACAAAAAACAATTAGTGGGTAGCATAGCATCATTAGAATATGATTCCATAATAAAAGAACTCAAAAAAAAAAGGAAAAAGGAAAAAGAATTGGGACGTTAGGGAGACTTATTGATAAACTTCAAATAAGTGGGCCTACTGAAGAATGAAAAACAAGGCTAAATGGCCCCACCAAGAAAAAGAACTAAAAAATTGGTAATTGTGGCCAACCTTTTTTTCTCCAAACTTCTGCCTTTTTCCATTTGAATTTGAAATTTAAGGTCCCTCGGGACAAAGATTATACGCCATAAGAAAAACACCAGACCAGAACCAAGTTTTTTAGATTTTTTATCAGGGTTTTTGTTATTTTCTTTTTTTTTTTTTTGGGTTTTTTCCTAGTTTTTATGATGTTCTAAGGTTGTCTCTTCTGCATTCAGCAAGAAAAGGCCTGCAAATAGAATGGGAGATTCAGCATGTCTCGTGCATGGCTTCTCTTATGCTTCTGCTATGCCCAATGAATCCAAACTGGTAAGAAAAGTTCTTTTCCTGTTTTTCTGGAACTAATTGCATGAATTCTTACATCAAGCGGATTGGTTTGTCTCATTGGAAAGACTTATTGCATAATTCTTGGAGATAACAAAGTTGTGTTTTGAATTCTTTAAAGCTAAGCTTTGTGAAAAAACACGAAAAAATCATCGCATATTGATCGGATTCTTTGTAAAGAATATTCAATTCATTAGAATAGAAGTTAAAGAAAGTATATATATATATATCGATGTATTCTCTATATGAACATCAGAAGTTGAGATTATTTTGGTGACCTATTGAAGACTTTTAAGGAACTGAAACGAAGAGCGAATGTTATCTCAGGAGGGAATTTTTTTGCAAGAATCCTATTTTTTTCTCGGTAACATAACTTAAAATTTCATTCCTGCTTTATATTTGAGCTATGTTAGTTTTTACATCAATTTTTAGGGAATTATGGCTTTAGAGAAGTGAAGTTTTCTTGTTTTTTCATGTGTTGCAGGGGAATCCTATGCATGCTCTTGGGGATTCAGTTTCATTTGGGAGGTTTATGACTGAATCTTTGTCATGGGAGAAATGGTCAACATTTTCACACAAGAAGTATGTGGAGGAGGCTGAGAGATACTCGCAGCCGGGATCTGTGGCGCAGAAGAAGGCTTTCTTTGAGGCTCATTACAAGAGGATTGCAGCTCAAAAGGCTGCAGCTTTGCTTGAGCAAGAAAATGCTGCTAAAAGAGAAGCTGATGGAATTGGTGAGAATAATAATGATAATAATACTTGTGAGCAGCAGAGAGTTTTCTTGAATTCTGTTGATGTGAAAATGGGGGAAGCCAAGATTCAAGATGCAAAGGAAGATGATGTATTTGAAGTAGAAACTGGTAAAGAGGGGCAAAATGATTTAATCTCAGGAAATGAAGAGAGAAATTCAGATGATCAGGTTGATCATCTTGAAAATCAGGATAGACTTTCTACATCTGAGGGTCCAAAAATGGAGAGGCCTTTGGTAAAGGTGATATTTCTAGTCTTTGTTTTTTGGGTTATTTCCCCTGTTTTGCCGAAATTTGGGCTTGAAACTGAGTTTTGTGTTCAATACAGCAGAATTCTGTTGATTCTGAGGATATCCCATCAGAAACAAGCAAGAAAAGATCAAGTTTTTCTTCATCAAACTCCATGGGACAAAAAAGATCCTCTCCAAGGTCTTTGCGTGCCTTAATGAACTTAGCTCCTATTAAGGATCCTGAGAAAGAGCCAATTTTAGCCACCAAGAAAACTGAAAGTTCCTCCAGGACACCTTTGAGGACTCCAGCAAAGGTGATTCCCAATATCCCACATAGTTTTTCAGTTTGCTTTTAGCTAAGAATTTATTTAGGCAATGCTGATTTTTTCATTGCAGGCATCACCTATTAAGAGTGTGTTGTCAGCATATCCTGCAGCTACCCCGCCATCGGAGAACAAAAGGTGCCTAGTATAACCTTTTCCAAAGAGTTTGGATGAGTCTTAGATAACCAACTCTAGTCTAGATATATGCTGGCTAATCACAATACTTGTCATAATCAGGATGAAAATGCCAACTGATCCCTCGGCCCACGGTAGCAAAAGAACTGGCCCTAAATGGCATATCTTGTCTGCAGTGTAAGTCTAAAGATCGGCCGTTTAGTTTATTGTAAACTAGTTTTTAAAGACAGATGAGTTTGAGTTTCTTATGAATGTGCCTGTATGTCAGTTGCTCAAGTCTGAGGACAGAAGAAAGATCTGCAAAAAGAAAACAGGCAAGTTTGTCTGTCTGTCTGTCTCAATGTATTGTGGAATTCAGTTAGCTGATCTTCCTTCTAATGTCTTTTTTTTCAACAATCTCAGAAGCTTGAGGAAAAATTCAATGCCAATGAGGTGCAGAAGATGCAGCTACAGAAGACATCCAAGGTTATAACAGTTGAAGCCAAGTTTTGGATCTTTTCTTTATCTGCTTCTTATGCTCAAAATATGGCCTAAGCCAAAGACTGAAGTTGACCAGTTTGGTTTGCAGGAGAAAGCAGGAAAAGAATTTGGAAAACTGGGATGTGGGCTTTGCTTCAAAGCACGACGGTCGCCTGAGTTTTACAAGGAAAGAGAAACCCCAAAAAACCAGATGGAAAAGGTAAAACTCAGAAAATTATCTGAGTTGCCTAAGGTTTTCTTGCATGCAACCTCTATTCTGATTGATATTTCATTTTTATTCCATTTTACGGACAATATACCAAAGAGTTGCCATCCACAACAACATGTCTATTGAAGAAAATACTTAATACACTTGACTTGTATATGTGCAGTAGAATCAATGCTGAAACACCAATTGAAATTGAAGCTCTGAATCACTCAAAAATGCTATCTCTTGCTTCAAGATTTCTATCTTTTCTCTTACACTTTATTTTGAATCAATCTACTGAAGGTTACTTGATCTTCTTCCATTATGCAGACTCCAGCAGCACAAACTGAGTCAGCAATGTTGGGAAAAAGCATTGCAAACAAGAAGCAAGGCAATGTCTCAATGCCGCCGCCTCCACCTCCAACATACTTAGCCAAGAATAGTGCCTCCAAGAGTTTATCAAAGAAGAATGCTCTTAAACCAAGCAAATCTCTGGCAAATACATTGCCTGAAAGGAACACACATGAGAATGCTTCTCCAAATATTCAGCAGTGATCTGAAGAATGTGCATATTTCTGGATCTGATTGTCAATTGAATTGATCTTTACATGATGTGGGAGGTGTTATAGTATATCTTACGATAGAAGTTTCTAGTAGGAAAGAATGCAAGTCATATTTGTGTTTCAGTTTCGTGTATACGAAGATTATTGTTACATGTTTCTTTGTGAAATCAAATGTATGTCAAGTATTATTACATTACTAATTACGATAATGTTTATCACATTAGCTGTAGAAATGTTGAATATGCAAGAACCTTAAAGATCAAGAAGAAGAAAGATGATTTAAATCATCTAGTCTTTGAACAAGATTAGTACTTTTTTATTTTTTGGGATGTTCGATTTGGCCCAAAGGGTGGATAACTCAAAATGTCAATCAAACTAAAATTCACCACGACATAAATGAATTGACGGAGTATGGAATATGCATTTGGGCATCATGACCTAGCCCAATTCAGAAAAACGATATTTAGCCCATATTATTGGCCCAAGTTAGGGAATTGATCAAATTAGACGCCAGTAGATCCACGACACGTGACCATTTTCCTAGTATAAATTGTAAGGTTGGATGCTTGGAAAAGAGATTTATAGGACTTGTAAGAAAATCCTCTTTTCCCATCTCTATGTTTTTTTCTTATACTTTCAAACAGACCACAGATTTGATCATTGGAGGGTTATTGCCAACAAATCCGGCAACCCAAATGTTTTCATGTTGTAGAACTCAAGCATGCAGCAACCAAAACCAGGTAATTAAGGTCCAAATCAAGAAGAAAAATCCCAAATACTTATCATCAAAATTGGAACACTTCTTAAAGAAGAACAAACAAACCACAACACAAACCATCTAATCATTTCTTGCCATGCTCTAAGGCACTCATCATAAACATAGTTTAGGACTAAAAGGAATCTAACCATGTAGAATGTGTATCCTACTAATAGACAACTTTACATCCAATAAATTCAGCAGATGATACAAAAAAGAAGCAAGATTGGAAAGTATGGAGAAATCTCAAAACTAGAACTCTGACCACTCTATGGAATCTAAATTAATTTCCACAAGATGTACAATCAAGTTAACTATAGGCCATTCAGCAGCCCAACTGCATACCTAGCAGTTCTTGGTAATCTACAACTGTAAGGGGCTCCAAGATAGTTACAGCTCCCTTGCCAAGTACAAGCAAGAAAAATCACTTTAAGACCGTGCATCTCTAGTCCACCTCTTCAAGAGATATTGGCTGGGAACTATCTTTATATTCCTATAATCCAGCACTTTGAGTGCATGGCTACATAAAATTCCTACAGACTGAAACTTCAGACAACTGCAGGTAACTGAATCATCTCCTGAGTTGTATAAAACAGTGTACTGACGAACTTGACCATATGTACTGACTTTATATTCGACCGAGGATGCAGTGTCAATGCATTGGTTAATCACAATATTTAGACAATTTTCATATTCTTGGTGAAAAGTTTTGAAAATTATCGGTGTGTATATATCTCTTACCTGCTTCAGCATTATCACGTCTCCCATTAATCTCGGCATGTGCTGGCCCATATCATAATTAGCTTCCAATTCTTTGTAACGCCAGTCATTTACCACCCTCCCAAAGTGCTTGACAAATTGAAGAACATGAGATTCATGCTTAAGGTACTTTTTCAAACTAGTAATGGAATCCTCGGAGAGTAATGCAGTTCCTATGTCAGCCGAAAATATATGCTTGCTGTATGGTAAAGCCCACTTCTCCCGCTGTTCAAATATTCCGTGCAACCACTCATTTTCCCATAGACCATAAGTATCCAGCATGACTTTCCACGAATTAACAAAGTCTTCCTCATCCGGATTAATGAAACAACCACATAAATCGCTGGAAAAAGAATCTGAGCTGACAACTACTTGACTGAGATTTTTAAGTGTGTTCTGATATACTTGCCATGTGCATAACCTGTGGTGAGCTTCGGGCAACTCAGAGATGATTGCTTCAGATATCACAGCATCGTTATCAGATAGAATGGTCTTTGCTGTTTTTCCAGACATCGCTTTCATGAAAGTTCGGAATAGCCACTTAAAAGATTGAGCAGTATCATCGTATAGAAATGCAGCACCAAAGACCAGTATCTGCTTTTGATTATTGATTCCAAAAAACAGCACCAAAGGCCGCCAATCTTTGTTTAGACGGTAGGTTGTATCAAAGCAAACCACATCACCGAAATCACCATAGTCCGCCAACATCTTCTCATCAGCCCAGAAGAAATTGGTCATTTTTTCTTCCACATCAAGTTGAACAAAATACACAAATGATGGATCCTTTAATTTCTTGCCCTGGAAATACTGGTGAATGCTTTCCACTTCTTCCAGCTTTACGTTCCGCACACGTTTAGATGTGAGACTCATCTCATGGTCTACAGGATCATATGTGAAATCACCCTGAATTCCTACTCCTGTTAATAACAACTCAGCAAGCGACTTTGGCTGAATGCTGGAACACCCAGATGCACTGGATTCTACAATTTGATTTGTCACGAACCTCTTCTGTGACCTCAGCATGCGAACTTTACATGCAGGTACAAGCTCATGATTGTGGTGTTCTTCAAAGTGAGTGACACGGTATCCACCATCAGCTTGACGAGAAATGACTAATTGTGCCATGCACCCAACTCTGGTTTCCTTTCGAGGTCTCTTCACTTTCGAACCTCTTTTGTCTTTCTGCCGGTAACCCTCTCTGAAACAAGTATATCTCCTAGATGCCACAGCTCCATCTATTTTACTCCTGTTGACATAATCCTTCCGAACACTGAAACCTACTCGCCCCGCATATGCATTATAGAACTCATAAGCATGATCTTCCGAGTCAAAACCCATACCCAGCTTTGGCACCCCATCTGGCACTGGAGTAGCGGCTGATTCGGCCTCAACAGCCTCGACGAAGGATATTCTCTTCTGTGAGGGTAATAAGTGAGCCGTGAATGGTGTCACAAACTCATGATTGTGCCTTGTTTCGAAATGGATGACACGATAGTTGCCATTCGTTTGGCGTGTAATGGTCATATGAGCCAGGCAACCGGTTCTTGTTTCTTTCCGGGGTTTATTCATGTTCACATTATGCTTGGTGGTTCCGTAGCCTTGTCTGTGGCAGGTATACCTCCTTGATACCACCAACCCTGTAACCTTACTTCTATTCACAAAATCTTTTCGGATGCTGAAACCTTCCATGAGAGCATATCTGTTATAACACTTGTATGCATGGTCCTCAGATTCGAATTCCACACCAAGTTTTGGCACTATATACTCACCAGCTTCATCTTTTATAGCTTGAACAGATCCAGATGAGGCACTAGAGGGAGCTTCAGAGGTAGAAACATGCTTGCCGGCAGCATCTATTCCCGGCTGATTGTCGGAGGAGATATCAGGACTATGATCATTTTGCTTATCCTCAATTTCTGGCCTATTATTGCACGTCTTTGGACTCTGGGCCTCATGCTCAGCATCCTTGTTCAACCCATTTTGGTCAATGGATGAACCATTTTGGCTAGTGAACTCATGTTCACCATCACTATCAACACTTTTTTCATCTGATGAAGAATTAAGGCAGCTATATGTGCTCTCACTATCTATGTCCATACCATCTTTGTCAGTAGAGGAAGCTTCTTGACTCAGAGATGCGTCTTCACGGACAAAGGACACCTCAGCACCACAGGATGGAGCCGCACTCATTTGTTTTGCATCAGCATCCACTCTTGAGGTAGGATCACCTTTCTCTGATGCCATCTTCAAAAGCATTCCTCACCACAGTGCCCAGGCCAGTGGCCATGGACCTTCATTACAAGGAAGAGTCCTGGAAGAGGATAAAAACTTAAAATCATTTTGTCAAACACACAATCATATTTAATGCACTCAGAAAGACAGCAATCAGGTTCTCCCTTTTCCACCTTAATAGGCAAACTATGAATGATAATAAAGCAATTAACAATCAAGAATATTAACCTACTTATTCTGGCCAAAATTATCAGAAAACTTGAATACTCTATTGAAACAATCAGTGCCAAACTTGTAACTGACTAAATTATTTGATATTTACTATAACAAAAATTGAGCACGTCTAGCAGACCTTTTTACAGTAGCAAAATCACTAGAACTAACTCCATTGAGTTTGCTGCCATCGAAAATGTTTACACATACTTGTAACACTATACTTCTATTCTGCCCTTCTAAAAGGAACATCAGCTCTAATAACTTCATCATCATCTACCATAAGAATTGAAAATGTTTCAAAAAAGTAGGCATACGATGCATAAAAAGCTCACGCCCTTCTTTATCTTTTAAAGGTAGAGCCAAAGAGTGTGGCGTGTATTATACAAGTTACCCATAACGTTGATTAAATGAAGTAAAGTTCCAATGTATAGAGAAGACCCCACTGTTTAAGAAGTAACCATAAAAACGATGGAACCCACTATTTTGTTATCCATTTAATTTATGTTTCTTTTTTTTCATTGACTACATATTTGACACGTAGCAAAAGAAATTTTCTTATTTACTACAAGCTGCACTAACATAATCAATCATCAATTTCCATACTTTTGCATTCCATTTCCATATATATGCATTGATCAGTTGTCCAGACTAGAACATAAGTGCAGCACATACAAGTATCTTAGTGTTCCACAAAACAGTTAACAAGCACTGTTAAACATAACACATACATATAAACCAAATTTCATGACGTCAATGAACTTCATAGTCAAACCACATTACATGAATTTTCCAAATATCAGAATATTTCAAAGAAAACCAAATCTCAGAAAAATTGCAGTATACAATTGGCTAATTAAATGAAAAATTCCACGCAAAACGCACAAATGCTGGCAGCTCGCTTCTCATATCGATACGAAAAATTAAATAAATAAATCTAACTGTTAACTCATGGTTGAGAAAATACTATACTCCAAGGTAGAAAATTCTGCCTCAATCTAATTATTTCATTCATCAATTATCGATTCCCATCTTTCAAAAACAGTAAACCAATTCCATACTTCTTTTCAAATATACACAAAGATGTAGAGAGATAACCTGACTGAACTATAGAGATAGAAGCAAAATAACGATGCGCCGGAAGACGTCGGATCTGCTCCGCCGATGGAGGTAGAGAGAGGAGAGAGAAAGGAGCGGCGCCTCTGCTGTAACATTCACTCCAATCTTATCCAGTGTGGAACAAAAGCTCGATTTCATTGAATAGCGACTTTAATTTTGAACAACGACTACAGGGATGATATATAAATTTATAACTTGATATTATTGCATGTAATTGGATAAAAAATACTCAAAAATTTAAATTTTAAAATAACATTTAAATTAAATAATCTTCCAACTCATTCACATTATATCACCTATAAATTATCATAGTTGCTATTTAAAAAATAAATTAATTATCGAATAAATTAATCTTATTTTTAATTATCATAAATAATTATTAAGAAACCAATATTTATAGAATCGTATATAATAAGAATATAAGACTATAATAAAAATATGGGGCATGTTGTCAATGTATGACTTACTCAATATTACAAATTTCTCCTTTAAGTTGTCCTTTAAAAGTAATGGTTCGATAAAGTTATAATTGTGCTTTTATAAAATCTACAAACCCACAAATTTGTATTGCCAAAATTCCATCTTCCATTATTTTTTTTATCATATCAAAACATCTAACACAATTTTAACTTTACTCATAATTTAACTTATTTCATGTATTAATTTTAAATGATTCAATAAGTAATTTTTGCGCATAAAAATTGCGTGCAACAACTGCTAGTGTGTGTGTGTATATATATATATATATATAGCAATCATATTAATATTATCATTTCATCTATCCTTGCGATAGGGCACATTTTCTCCCAAAATTAAAGAGATTATTTTGTAGAGCTTTTTATAAAAGTTTATCTCGTACTTCAAAATATTTTCTTATTATTTTATTTAAAGTTTTTGTATTATTACTTTACTATAAAATTCAACTATATTATTTATAATTAATCTAATTAAATTATTTGGCTCTTGAAAGTCACATCTACCAGCTCACAAAATTCAATTACTTCACTGACTTCATTGCCCCTAATCCTTTCTTGGACCTTTATTGAAATAAAAATGCTTCATGTTCTTTTATTGATTAATTACTTTTCTCTATTTGTAACTCTTTTTTGAAATTTCGACCTCAATTAATTCACAAGATTGAATAATCGAGTCTCCTCCAATTTGATTCGTTTGTTTTTCAATAATATTGAGTCGGATACATAAGGCATGTATTTAGGAGACACTTTATCTACTCCTTCACAAACTGATATTCCTTTGTCCGATCAAAATCTCCACCATCCGATATACTTTTGGGGAAAGTGAAATTCATTAATATAATTATGCAAAATATGTTGGTTTTATCTAATCATTTTTTTTTTCAACGTCTTCTTTTTTTGTGAGAAAAATATATAAAATACAAATTGATAAATATCACCAAATCTAATTGTCAACATTTCTAAAAAATTCACTTAATTTAAGTAATCATGCCTACTCTTCAATGCACACATTCCTAACTTATCAATGAAAGATAAATAACATCAAAGAATCATTTTCACCAAGCCAAAAGTGATCAATATTAGATAACATGCATCAATAATCCTTCTTTTATTAGCACTTTAACAAATAAAGTCGACATCTCTTGGCAATCAACAGAGACGGAGCCAAGGGGGTTGGCAGCAGCAGCCGTCCCTCATAATATTAAAATTTTATTTTTTACATTAAAAACTTTAAAATATTATACTTTTGTCCCTCTCAAAATATTAAAATTTTATTTTTTATATTGAAAATTTTAAAATATTATATTTTTATCATACTCAAATTATAAAATTGCTTCCTCTCTTATTAAAAATATATCTTTTGCCCCATTATATTTTTTTATATATATATAATATAAAAAAATATTATATTTTTTATAATTCAAAATTTTGCCTCCCATAAACAAAAAATCTAACTCCGTACTAGCAATCAATCAAGAGAATATGCAATCATAAAAGCAAGTTGGGATTAGTTGAAATTTGTTGTAAAATGAATACAACCATTGGATCTTATCAAAGAAAAAAAAAAAAAAATCACATTTCTTCCACCAAAAGCCAATCTTCATCTCCATCTTCACTATTTCCCTCAATATCATTGTCATTGTTCATCATCATCATCATCATCGTCATCATCATTTAGATAATCGCTACTAATCAAAAAGTTCAAAACACCAGTTGCAGAAGATCCGAAAATTTTCAAATTCGGATTAACATCAGCAACCCTCCAATTGATCAATCCGCAATGGGAGATTACATCGGATGAAGACCTAATCTTTTTGGGTCCCTTAACCTTATCCTTGGACTTCCAACTTGGGCTGATATGGCAGTCGCGGCACATTGGCCGGCCGCACTTACCTGTGAACTTGGAGTGGTTCGTCGGCTTGGTTGAGACTTTAGTGAACGCGCCCGCGGTTGGAGGTGAGCTGAGCTCATTGAGGTTCCTCGGCTTGGGCCGTGGGTTCCACGGAGCCGGTAGGATGGGATAGGTTCGGACCGTACCGTGTTGGCGGCCCTCTCTCTTCATTTTTGGCTGTGAGCTGAAGGAATGGAAATGAAAGTGTTGTCGAGTGTGTGTTTAAATAGAGCCAAAAGTGCTTGGATTTTTCAAGTGGAGTTAGCTTGGGTAGCAAGGGGGGTTTGATTGGTCAACTGCAGGCAAAGTTGCTATGCGTGTTGGCCAAGGCCAACACTTTTATGATTTTGCCTATCAAAATTCTTCAATCCAAACGTGGAATAACTACTTTTTGAATGACTTAAGGGCCCGTTTGGTTTTATTTCCATTTTTAATTTTTATTTTCATTATTTCTAAAATGGTGAAAATTAGTTATATGATGTGATGTGGAAATGAAAATGTATTTGGATGAAATGTTTGGAAATGTAATGATTATGTTGGAAATATAATGATTATGTAGGTTGTAGGTTAAGAGAGACTGAAATATTAGAATAGAAAAAAAATATATATAGGTTATTGGAGAAGATATATAGATTGTTAGAAAATGTGTTTTGAAAATGGAAATGAAAATTATATTAGGTGGAAATTTTTAAAAAATGTTGATTTTTATTTTTGAAATAGTAGAAAAGTGAAAAAGTGGGTTTGGAAATAAAACCAAACACCCCCTTAAAAATTAGATGCACATACTCAAATACACAAACAATACGATATCAATACAATGATATGAAATTTTAAGAATTTTATAACACAATACAATTTTTACATGATTTATCAATATACATAATTTTTTATAGAGTAAAATCCAATTTACCCCTTTGTACTCAAATTTTATCTCACTTTACCCCATGTACTTTTAATTGCATCACTTTGTCTCATTGTACTCTCAATTTTGCTTCACTTACTTTAATAGCGTTAAACCTCTTTAATTTTTATATTAACAAACAAAGCAAAAATGGTTAGATCACCATATTTTATATTAATATTTATATATATGTAGCAATCATGTTGATATGATCATTTCAACTATCTTTGCGATAGCGCACATTTTCTCCCAAAATTAAAGAGATTACTTTTTTCGAGCTTTTTATAAAAGTTTGTCTGGTACATCAAAATATTTTCTTAATATTTTATTTAAAGTTTTTCGATTATTACTTTACTATAAAATTCAACTATAATATTATAATTAATCTAATTAAATCATTTGGCTCTTGAAAATCACATCTACCAGCTCGCAAAATTCAATTATTTCACTTACTTCATCTAACCCTTTATTGTATTTTTGTTGAAATAAAATCGTTTGATGTTCTTTCATTGATTAATTATTTTTCTTTGTTCATATCTCTTTTCCAATTTTGACCTCGATTAATTCACAAGATTGAATGTTTATTTTCAATAATATTGAATCGGGTACGTGAGGCATGTATTTAGGAGGCCCTTTTATCTACTCCTTCACTAACTTATATTTCTTTGTCGGATCAAAATCCCCACCAACTCCTCTACTTATGATTTGAATTACATTTAAGTTTAGTTGGGGGAAGTGAAATTCATTAATATAATTATGCAAAATATGTTGGTTTTATTTAGTCATTTTTTTTCAACATCTTCCTTTGCAAAGAGAATATATGAATACAAATTGATAAATATCATTAAATCTAATTGATAACAGTTCTAAAAAAATTCACTTATACTTAATTTATGGGGCCATTTGTTTTCATTTTCAGAAGTCATTTTCATTTTCTCCTAAAAATAAAAATAGAAAATTATCACTATTTATACTGTTTTCTTAAACATTTTCATTTTCAAAACATTCTTATTATATTCTCTCTCATTTTCATCCCCTTTTTCAACCCATATCATTACTTTAATTATTTTTTATCTTCCTAATACTTCTCATACACCATTTACAATAAAAATATTATAAATTCAAATTCAAATAATAATATTAATTTTTCAAACAATCACACATCACATCATCAATTCAAATTCAAAAACTACACAACTTTTAATACAAAAACATCCAACATCCAAATACATATAATTTTCACACCTATATAAATATATATAAACTTATAATTTTCTACAATATATCCAAATAAAACTTTATTTTCAAATTCAATTATTCTAATTAACTTTTCACTAAAAAATAAAATGGCTCCAGAAAATAAAACCAAACGGACTCTAAACAATCATGTCTACTCTTCAAAGCACATTCCTAATTTATCGACAGAAGATAAATAACATCAAAGAATCATTTTCACCAAGCCAAAAGTGATCAATATTAGATATTGTACATCAACAATCCTTCTTTTATTAGCACTTTAACAAATAAAGTCGACAATCATAAAAATAAGTTGGGATTAGTTGAAATTTGTGGTAAAATGAATACAACAATTGAATCTTATCAAAGTGAAAAAAACATCACATTGCTTCCACCAAAAGCCAATCTCCCTCACCATCCTCACTATCTCCCTCAATATCATCATCATTGTTCTTCATCATCATCATCATTTAGATAATCGCTACTAATCAAAAAGTCCAAAACACCAGTTGCAGAAGATCCGAAGAATTTCAAATTCGGACTAACATCAGCAACCCTCCAATTGATCAATCCGCAATGGGAGATTACATCGGACGAAGACCTAACCTTTTTGGCTCCCTTCACCTTATCCTTGGACTTCCAGCTTGGGCTGATATGGCAGTCGCGGCACATTGGCCGGCCGCACTTACCTGTGAACTTGGAGTGGTTCGTCGGCTTGGTTGAGACTTTAGTGAACGCACCCGCAGTTGGGGGTGAGCTGAGCTCATTGAGGTTCCTCGGCTTGGGCCGCGGGTTCCACGGAGCCGGTAGGATGGGATAGGTTCGGACCGTACCGTGTTGGCGGCCCTCTCTCTTCATTTTTGGCTGTGAGCTCAGCTGAAGGAATTGAAATGAAAGTGTTGTTGTGTGTGCGCGTTTAAATAGAAACAGAGGTGCTTGGCTTTTTCAAGTGGAGTTAGCTTGGGAAGCAAGGGGGGGTTGATTGGTCAACTGCAGGCAAATTTGCTATGCGTGTTGGCCAAGGCCTAATACTTTTATGATTTTGCCTATCAAAATTCTTCAATCCAAGCGTGGAATAACCACCCTTTTTTTTATTTGAGAGAGAGACAGTGAGAGAGAGGAATAACCATTTTTTGAATGACTTAAAAATTATGATGTATGAATACAAACATGATTTTATAAAACGCAATATTAAAATTTTTATAATACGATACGACTTCCACATAACTGTTTAATATACATAATCTTTTCTATAACACAGACAGTAGTGGCAAATTGATAGGTTTGGTTGGATTTGGGTTGGGTTTATGTGGATTGGGTTCTATATGAGTTGAAAGTAGGTTGAGTTCAAAATGGGTCGGATTGATGTTGAAATAGTTTCAATAAAAAAAATTGATTTAATTTAACTATTTTTAAAAAGTAATTTAAAGGATTATAGTAATATTATTATGCTTTCTACAATCTATTTAATATATAAATTTATAATATAATGGATGATTTATTAAATTAATTAAATTTTTTGAGTGGACCATTTTGAACTTATTTTGAACCCAAATTTAATACAATCCATCTAAAACTCAACCCGCTCAAACTCATTGTTGAAATATTGAGCCCAACCCAACCCAAAATCATGTGGGTTAGATTGAGCCTGTGGATTCTAACCTAGATTGAGCCTGTGGATTCTAAACAAATTGATACTCATATAACACACATAATATATGTTGTGTACGTATACATAAATATTCAATCAACAACAAATTTAGAAAGGCACATCAATAGGAGCGTAAGAAAAGAAGTTATTATCGATTATTGTGTTGGGTTTTATTAGTGTGATTTTGTATACGATGTATTTAGGAAAAAAAATTTACTTTACTAAAAAATTATGAAAATTTTATAAATTTTTAATTTTTAAATAATTCTTTTAGAACCAGTATATTTTCAATAACGTACAAAAAAAGATCTAATTTATCTCAATATATTCAAACACGTCTTTGTTTATGCATCCGATACAGCTTTGAAGTATCAATCTTTTCTATTTTTGCTTATTTATGGACATATCAAATAATATGTTCGATGTATATTGAAGGAGTATCGTTTCTAATATACATAAAGTATGGGAATTTTTTGGAATGTCGATGCATTATCTATACTACTATAAAAAGAAGGGTATTTTTGTATCTAAAGTGGAATATATGATACTAAATTTGCCTTTTTATTTATTCAATATTCAATAAAAATTTGTCTATACAAATAACCACAATTTATTTAAAAACTTCCGCTAGTTACTTTTTTTAATTAATTTAAATTTTTTTTTTAATCTGATAATAAATTATAAAAATATTACTTTAAGTAAGTGCTATTTTCATAATTATAAGTATATTTTTTTGACACATGTCAATTTTTAGTATAATAAATATGAATATATGCATAATATGATTACCCAAATAAAAATATTTTATGCGCGCAATAATTGCATGTAAATGACTTTCAGTAACCAAACAATTGTGGTACCAATAGGCCAACTGCTAAAAATTGTTGGACTTACTTTGGGCTGGCCCAAACCCACTGGTCATTAAACTTCAGAGTCCAACTAAATTTGGGTTAGACGATTGATAACCCAAAACTTCATCGTCTTCTCTGACTGTCTGGCTAGCTTAGCGACGGCGAAAATGGCGTCATCTATGGTGGGAAAAACCCTAAAAGCCCTCAACCATTCCGCCCTCAGAAGTCTTACCTCCACCAGCCGCTACTTAAGCGTCTCCGCTGCAGCTGGAAAATCCGAGCATGAGCTCTCATCCTTCACATTTTCGTCTGACGCTTACGACAATCCGAAACCCGCGGAAACATCGAATAGAGATGAAAACATATACATCAAAGGCCCGCGAACGACGCTATCTTCGTCCTCCTCCGTGACTATGCCGATGTCATTCATGACCGGTTCGGTCGTGGGGAAGCGGTTCTACAAGAAGGTGACAACTAGAGAAGCTGAAGATGGGAATGGGTGGAGCGTGATGCTGGATTACAGGACGCTGAAAACTCCTTCGAAGAGGAATCTCAAGTGCCCTACTTTAGCTCTTGCTAAGGCAATTGCAGCTGAATGGGAGTACCAGGTGAATTACAGTTTGTACTTCATGTTTTTGTTGTGGATTTCTGTTGTAAGGTTGGGTTTCGTTAATTTTTAGGTTTGTAATTGCTCAAGTTGTTGCGATTTCTTTGTTGATTTTAGTGGTGTGCATTGTGCACTGTAGTTACTCTGGTGGGTTGAAACTTGAAACAAGATCGCACTTATATACTGAAGTATTTACCCCTGCAATAAAAATGGGAACTTTAGATTTACTTCAAGAGCCCAAAAGAAGCCACTTATAACATGTGGATCTGGTCTATGCTTTAATTTCTGCCCTCAGTATGTTTTGGTAGAGTTGCAAGTGAGAATCTCATTATTGTTGTCTTTCTAGTTTCTTTAAGTTTGCTATTTGTGTCTCGCTAGTAATCTGTCTCCTTTTATATTTTTGAGATTGTGTTGATTTTGTTTTTCTGCATGTTATAGTGTTTTTCCCCCTCCCGTGATGAATTGCATCAGTGTGAAATTTTCTTTTGTGATGGGTTATTTGAGCTTTCAGTCAATTAGCTGTCATCTGTGCTCTTAGTGTGCTTCATGGCCTTTTCTATTCTTTTTAGCTTTTGGCAATAAGGAAAAGGTGCTTCATGGCGTCGTAGTGGCTTTCAGTTTAAGTTTCATTTTGCAAACATGAACTTGAAATTTGACTTCAAGGGGAGTACGTGACAAATTTTTTGTTATTGTAGCAAACAGATGGAATTAGACCCTTTACAATGCCTCTGATGAAGCTTGCATGCACGGCATTGGAAAGAGTACCAGTCATGAGGCAAAAGATAATTGAACATTTGATGAAGAAATTCCATCAAGATCTTGTGTTTTGTCGTGCTCCAAGAGACAATGATCTAACAAGGGATCTTCGAGGTATGTTTAGTACTTCTATTTATTGTCTGCTACTATTTAAATGTGTCCGATGGAAACATGTCAGTTGCTTATTTTGATTGGTTAATATAGTCTGCTAACAGCTAATGCTTCTGTGTCGGTTGTGAATTTTGGATGACCCATGGGCTATTGGCTACTCTATACATTGCCCAACTAACCTTCTGGTTGGTAGAAGAGGTCTATGGCCTCTTGCATCGCAGTGATAACTTTCCAATTGTCTTTGTTATTTTTGTTTTTTTATTGTTGGGAAGATTAGTCCTGCTATTCTGCCTCGTGAGTTTTAATGGCTGGACTTGTTTCTTTATTGAGAAGAATTATAATCCATCAAATGAGATGCAGAATACATGCTTGGAGGGGGGTTTCTGGGGGGAATGTGACTATTGAGAAAGCGAACTTTTTTTCAATAAGCCCGCTTAGGATATATGATAAGGAGATTGTCTCTACTTTAAGGAAAGTTTTGGATAACAAAGTTCTTTTGCACAAAGCTGGGATGAAATAAGTAAATGGATTGGATCCTATCTGACAATTTTGACAAAATGGTTAAGAATTTATATGAATGTCATTAAAGGTTCTATTTCACTATCCTAAGAAACTGCATTTACAATAACAGCTGACCTTGGTTGTATTACTCTTTTGACTTTGTTTTATAAACTATAGTTTATCCTCGTACATCATTGAGCTTCTGGTAGTGTGAAGATTTAAAATATATATAAAAAAAAAAAAAAGGATTATAAAAAATAATAATAAATCTGTAGCCAGTTGGTTTCTATAAACACTTTTAGTGTAAAATTGAGGCATTTTTAATAAATGGTCAACACAAACATCTCACAGAGGGAATTCATTTGGGCAAGGGAGGTTATACTGTTTCCTCATATATATGTGCAATAATTTGCAGAACTTCAAGTGGAGAAATTTGGTCCTCTAATTAAATGGGTGGAATCAGAATTTGGCTTTAAACCTGTTGTGTACACCAGTTTCTTTGGTGGCAAGCAGGAGGAGGGTCTGGTGAAAGCCATTGAGAACCTTCTTAAGAAGATGGATGATTGTGAACTGGCTGCAATTGATGCAATTGCTGCAGCTGCTCACTCTTTGATCATTGCAATTGGAATGTTTCGTGGTCGATTGAATATTGAGCAGGCCATTGAGTTGATTAGGCTGGAGGAAGATTTACAGGTTGATCGATGGGGTTTGGTTGAAGGCGGTCATGATGTCGATATCGCTGATCTTAGAGTTCAAATATCATCTGCTGCTGTGTTTCTTGGACTTTCAAGGAAGCATTAGTTTTTGTATCTCGACTTAAATCAGGTAATTGCCCAAGTGAGCTTTCCTCTCTTCCTTAGGCAAAGCTGGATCTTTCAAGAACTTGTAACCGCTATCAAAATAAATCCAATCTAACAGTTGATATATTCGTCACATGTACAATAGCATGCATTCTACAGAAAGATAATAAATATAGCAAAAGAAAGCTTGAAAGAGGCAAGCTTTTGTAGATCAACCCAATTTGGGTGGTTTTGTATGTTACAGTTTATTCTGCTGTTGCTCATTCTTGTAGTGGGATGTTTAATGTGTGTAACATCAGGACTCATCTTTGATAGGTTTGTTTGTTGGAATCTGGTTTGACTGCTATTTGGCAAAATGGACTAAGCTCTTTGTGAACATGTTCTTCTGTGAACTGCAGTTTCATTTTTCTTTAGGATTTAAATCCATCCTGCATAGCCAAGACAAATGATTGAAATAAAAAAATGTTAATTGCCAGACAAGGCAAGAAAACAATTTAAACGTCCTAAGATATGCAGATTGCATCTTTCAAGATTTAACTCAGATAGATCAGATTATTTCAAGGGTCATGCAGTCCTTAGTTCTATGTATCTTAGAAGTAACTTTCATTTTGTTCAAACTGGCACAATATTTAGGAATTGCAATTCGTATCTATAAAATGCCAGAGTGTAGATTGTTTACTGAGCGACCATTATGTTTATCACTATTACTGAATGAATATGTATAATACCTGCTTCAAACTGACGATGGGGAAAAAAAGAAAGAAAAGAAAAGAAGGAAGGGGGAAAAGCAGACCTGCATATCAAGGGTCCTCATTGCAGCATCGGACACAAAATGGTGGCTGTCTTCTGATATCGCAATAACAGCAGGCTATATCACAGTCATTGCTACAACCTACAATACAAAGTGCCACAAAATTCAAATCCTGAAGAACCCTGCACCTTCTCAGAGGTAAGCTAAGTTTTTGAAGCTGTAAAACTTCAGATCAGTTTAAGAGCATGCAAAATCAGAGTGAGCTCAAGTTGCACACCTATTACAGTAATGTATTGAGATGGTTGGAGAGTTTGGGGATTTATGAGGAGAGGGAGTCGAGCGTTTCCCCCGATAACTTGAGGCACAGGCTGATTAAAGGCCATTAGAATCATCAGACAAGCAACAGCTGACTTCATTTGTTGTGGGAGCATGATGGTTTGAGGGGCTGTCCTCATGTTTGATAGCTGTTTCTCCACTTGTAAGATCCTCTTTGAAGTTGTGCAATCAACAAATTGAATCAATCCCAACACCATAATGTGACTTGATATATATATATATATATATATATATACTCACACACACATATAAACACTATCCCTTTCGTCCAGATAAACACTGTTGTGAAATCATCCATAAACCATGTCATATTAAGAATTGTAATGTTTAACAATTTGAATAAGAATAAGGTCATGCTCTTCATATGGGTTTAGGGAAAATCTTTCAAGTAATGTGAAACATTTTTTCTGCACTGAGGCCTGAGGCATGCGGAAAGTATGTGAGCACCCTCGTGAGATGTAGGATTTTGCTCTGTTACGATGTCCTATTAAGGGGAGAAAATGAAAAAGGGATGAAAAATTTTCTTAACACAAAGTTCAGAGAACAAAGAATCAGCACTCTCTATTTCTCCTGTTCGACAGCCGGAAAATTTATGACTGCAATTCTGCAAGGAAATATACATTCAACTGTGGCTGATCCAGCAGGCAAAAAAGTTGCCCATCAAATTACATAAATGGAGTGCAAGAAACAGAAATAGATATACCCTGATGTGGTTGATATTAAAACTGAACCATTTTGTTCCCTATCTATTCTCCAAGTCCACAAGACAACATGCCAAGAGCAACGTAAACATTTCTTTTTTTTTAGGGGGGCCCAAAAAATACCAAAAAAAAAAAAAAAAAAAAGAAAGAAAGAAAAAAAGGGCGGGGGTAGAGGGAGCTCAGGTGATATATAGGGCCTTCTCTAAGGTACAATCAGATAGAATTAGCCAAAATTACAATCAGCATTATTCCTACGCAATATTACCAATCCTTCAAAACATTCCTGCATAAAACCGCTGCATGTTTCAGTCTTCTAGGAAATTTAACTTGTAAGCTCGAGTTTCTTGATGTTCTGTATTTGCATTCCTGGATTCAATCCCTTTGGACAAGCTTTAGCGCAATTCAAAATGGTATGGCAGCGATAGAGTTTGAATTCATCATTTATGGCATCAAGGCGCTCCTTGGTATATTCATCACGACTGTCCATTATCCATCTGCATTGACAGTGGAGACCCCAGTAAGAAAAACAAAAGAACAGCAGCCTGGATTTCCAGGTTGAAGAAGAATTGCGATCTAGATTCTGGGCAACGCGACCAATCTCATTCAAACACTGATGAATATATATTATATGTAACGTTTTCAGTAAAGCCAGATCAGAATTTTTTGGGAGCAAAATGGACACAACCATTCACCATTTTATGACAAACATTTCTATGCTACGAATGATTATACAACAAAAAGAAGAAAGAATAATGGTTTAGTGAATCAGATTCATATTTAATTCCTCCATGCTTTTCAAATGGCACAACAAAGAGAAGCCTAACATTAGCCAATGCTTTTCTCCCACCGCGGGTTGTTGCTCTTACAATCTTTAAACAAAGCATTAGCTAAACAAATCCATAAATTGCACACTCCAAAGCATCCACATCTATTCAAGCTTCCATAGTTTCATATTTAAGGTACCGAATTGAAATCAGCCATTATCCACATATCCCAGTAGATTACCCACATTCTACACAAAGACTCAACCTTTTACCACAATTTATATCACACAACAACAAAGAAAATTCACTAAAACATTACGAAAAAAGAATTACCTATTGGCATGCAAAAGCGCAGCTGGACCCAAATAAGACTCCGGGTTCCACCAGTAGCTAGGGCAGGACGTGCTACAGCAGGCACACAGGATACATTCATACATCCCATCAAGCTTCTTCCTGTCCTCCTTACTCTGCAGAATCTCCTTCCCCGGAGCCGAAGGCGGGCTCTTCCTCTTCAGCCACGGCTCAATAGACTTATACTGATTATAAAAATTCGTCATATCCACCACCAAGTCCTTAATCACGAACATATGCGGCAGAGGAGTGATCATCGTGGGCCCACCCGAGGATATTTTCGTCAAACAGGCTAACCCATTGCGGCCGTCGATGTTCATAGCGCACGAACCGCAGATTCCCTCACGGCAGGAGCGGCGGAAGGTTATGGTTGGGTCGATCTCGTTCTTGATCTTGATTAGGGCGTCGAGAACCATTGGCCCGCACTCCTTTAGATCAATCTCATAGTCCTGGAGCTCGGGCTTCTTGGGTGAGTCCGGGTTCCATCGGTAGATTTGGAAGGTCTTGGCTGTGGTGGTGGGCTTTGCTTTGTGCTCCACTTGTTGGGCCTGTGCCTCCGACGCGTGGGCCCTAGAAATGGTTGCTCTGGCTGGTGGAGATAATGCCGGAACCCTAGATATCGCTCGCCGGACCAACCCAGTCGCCATTGATGGTTAAGAAGATGATCCTATGCTTTCACAGACGAGTGCTGATGATTAATAATAATAATAATAATAATAACAATAATGAAATGGAATTTGTATTTATTAATACTCGTGGTATTAGAAATGAAATGACAGATATAGGTCTGCTGTTTGGTTTTGAGGGAGCGGGTAAAAATGAATTTGGGTAAGGACAGTAAGGGAAGTGCACACGGGAATGGAGGGTTCTATTGAAATAGGAGGAGTTCGATGCCACACAAGCGGGTGGCCACCCAACTCCCCTTGAAATAGCGTAGCTGGAGTCAATTGCTGCCGTGGATGGCAATGACGTGGCGATGAATGAGCGGTAGAGATGGAAATGAGGCAACGTTGTTGGCACGTGGAACATAGATTTTGGCTGGAGCTCTGCGTTAACTCAAACGTCGCCGTTGAGTGATGTTAACATCTCTGATTTTTCTTCCTTCTTTTTTTTTTTTTTGCCCTTTTTTCTGTTTATTTTTCCATCCGTTTAGCCAATTTGGAACTCTATTAAACTAGTCAAAACCACTCAAAACTCTTGTTTTAAGTTGTTTAGGATTTAGGTTTGATTCCCAATTAGGTGTTATTTGATAGTACTTTTAGTTAAATATACAATTACTAATTGTATTAATTAATTTTAAAACTTTAATATATCTTATAAGGATCGGATTTATTATTAAATATAGTGGACTAACTGTATCAAAATATTATTTCACTGACAAGCGTCTGCAAAAAAATTTGTATTGAAATGGTGTGTTGATAGGTTGAAGGAGGAGACTAGCTTAATAGCTGTCTTAAAACTCCTAACTTGTTCAATATAAAATAAGATTATACATCATTAAAAACACCCAAATCAAAAAGGTTTGGTAAGAGGCACAGTCAATGTTTGGGCAAATAATGCCATGATCCGATCACATCTAGGTATTATTTTTTCTGTGAATTAATCGAAAATTATCATAAAAAGCATGTCGATATATAAAAAATAAAACAACTTATAAACTATCTCAAAACCTCAACTATTCAAATGAACAAACACTTAGCATCATCATTATCGAATAATGTAGTTGATCATTTTTATGGGAGAGAAAAAAAAAATTCTAAATTAACTTGACCTTTTCAAAATTGATTGAATCTTGAATTAAGGATTTAGAACTCACACCACCTAATTAATAATGATAACAACAATAATTAGATCGTGATGTTGTACTGGTAGGCGCCTACTGATATTCCCAAATAAATTATATGTTAATAACTATGTTGTCAACCAAAACTATATGCAATGTGGATGCACATTTATAATTTATAAATATAATAATATCATAGTAAAAGTTAGGTCCAACAACTAATAGAAGCTCTCTCTTTTTTAATAATCTTTTTTTTTTTTTTCCATAATCTATTTATAGCTTTATTATTTATGATAATTCTCCTCTACGTCCTCTTCGTCTCCCTCCTAAAGACCCGTTCTGAATTCACTCATCAATCTTCAATCCCTCTCTATCTCTAAAAACATATTCATTCGTCTCTTCCAGACGAGGCCAAAAACCTGCAATCTTTCATGACGTCTGTAAGTTTTTCTTTTTCAAATTTTTGTCACCTGAATTTCATTAATTTGCAAGTGATCGAAGGAATCAAATGCAGATTTCTGTTCTATTCCTGTGGAATAATTTTTTCTTTCTGCTCAATGTTTATGCCAATTGACATTTGTTCTTGATCTTTTGCATAAGAATTGTAGATGTGAATTAGATTTGGTTTGATTAAATCAGATTTATACCCCCAAACCCCTTCATCATTCCTTCAAGGCAATCATGTTCTAATTCTTATTGTTGTTGTATATAAATGGGAAATAAAAATTGGGATAAGAAAGATGTTATCTCATCACATATCTATTGTGTGTAGATATACATATCTTAATTTTTTTAAAATAAAGTTTTAGCATATATGGCATAATCCTTAATTTTGCAATAAGACAACATTCCCTTATCATATGAATTTTACATAGGTAATCAAGTCAAACTGAGGGTTTTATTATTGGTAGCGTAATTGCCAGAGATTAGTTGATTTGCAATAATGCAATGAACTAAACTTCCCAAAAGCCTAAATATTTTACTTGTGATATGTTTAACAAGAAGTACTTGATATAGACTAATCGACCAATGGGTTTAGGAGGTCAAGCACTAATTTGCCTATTGTATTTCTTAGCAAGATGGATTTAACATCAATAGACAATAATCGACTGGCAAACCTATAACCAGATGGATTCCTCTAGTATCCTCATTTACCATCAAGGCATAATATTGAAAATGCTCATTGAATGAGCAATTCAATAAGAGAACTTCGGAAGCTGTTTCTATTTTCACATCTCTTTCTTTCTCACTTTCCACCCTTTCTTCTGTTTTTGAGGTTTCTTTCAATTTCTTAGTAAGAATGTATGACGGTATTCTGCTAAATAATAGACATAGATAATAAATAAGAGAATAGTAAAGATCCGAGTCATAGAATTTATCAATTCTGTTACAAGTGCCTTATGTAGCCCCTCCAATCTCAATATGCCCATGTGGTCAAAGAGAAGTTGAAAAAGTGGAAATTGTAGTTATATCTATAAATGCTCCCATACTTGACAAAACTAAGAAGTGTGGGGAATGGGTCATGCTCTCATGCATAAAGCTATTTTAATTATCTGCAGCACGAGAAAGGTCGGCCACTGCCGAAATTTGGCGAGTGGGACGTTAACAATCCGGCCTCAGCTGATGGATTTACCGTCATCTTTGCCAAGGCCAGGGATGAAAAGAAAGCTAATGGCACGGCCGCAAGTTCTGGGCCGGCCCCAGGTAGTGAGGTCGTGCCTCAGCCGCACCAATCTGCAGAGTTTCCCCGCAAGGTTTTTAATTCTAAACCATTAGATTAAACTATCTTCTTCACTGAAAATTTTTTACATTTCTGTTAAAAGCGGGTCTGTTTATCTATTGATTGTAGAAAAACTGGCTTTGCTGTTTCTGAAAAGTTGGTGCCTTTCGGAGCTGTGAAACGGGAAACATGGACATGGGAAAATGTAGAGTTCAAGCTGGGCAGATCCGCTGAAAAGAGTTGGGCAATGACAGGCAGTTGCAATTTTTACTTTGTTTTGTAAAGGCATCTGTGAACATATGTTTGTCAGACTTCAGACTTCTATATTCCTCCACAAAGTGTATTTATTGGAGAACTGTGAAAGGCATTTTAAAGTGCATTCCATGTTTGTTTCAACAACTTTTCTTAGATGATGATGATGATGATCCATATCACATGGGCTATATATTGGTTAACATGGCAAGACATCAAGGCAATGATTTAAGTCACCTTTTATCTGTGCATGTTAAGGTTTTTCTACTAAAGCATCACACTAGCAATTTCAGCTTCATTTCCTAGCACGTATGTCGCATTTAGACTAGAGCATCTTCAGAAGTTTAACTAGAACTATAGGTATGCAAGCCCAGATGTGCAGAGGGAAAATATCTCACACCTGGAGACGTGAATCTAATCTTTGCAGCCACCACAAACGCGGTCAGATGATCCAGTCGTCGACAATCCATGGCTTGAGGGGTGGTCAAACAGGCATGCAGGTCCAGACGTGCAAAAACCATAACGATCGTAGTGCCAACAAATTCTTCTACCCTGTACAGGACATGAAGCAATGAGGAAGAGAACACAAGAAGCAGGAGATTAATGAAAAAGATAAGAAAAAAACAAAAATATTAATGCAAGCAATCCACTATAATCAGGTTTAACTATCTAGCTATAATGTCTCTCTGTTTCACTAGCAACCTACTCTGCGAAACTTGTTGACTAATCAATTTACTTATTCTTCCGTTTACGAATCAGTACCAACTTATCAATTTGATTCCAGCCAAACCATGAAACATTCAAGAATTTCTTTATTTGTTGAGTGAATGATTATGTTTTTCCCTTAGCAAAAGACTGAAAGTCAACCTAGCTTTTATTAAGTTAAGCAAATATATTTGAGATTCTTTCTTGGTGAGGGAAAAGCATAATCATCCAATCAGCAAGTAAAGGAATTTCTTCAATGAGAGCTACCCACCTTTTTGAAGGTATGCAAATATGTATAATATTCTTTAATTTCTACTAGAGAACAGGTTATGCAATAGCAAAGATATTTTATCCAGGTAAATTTCCCGGACTCTGCTTAGCCGCCACCACACCCACACCCAATAAATAAATTTAAAAAAAAAAAAAGAAAAGAAAAGGAAAATATGTCAAATGATATGAATATGAATTCATGTGGACAATGCCTCATTGCAGCGGAACTCAGATTTGAAAATGCTGCTGTTGATGCCAATTCGTTGGCAGCTCTTAACCTTAAACATGTGAAGGCCAAAAATGAAGAAGCTAAACGATACAGGAAAACGTATCTAAAAGAATTTTAAGGTGCGATGAAAGAATATAAGCTTACAGGTCTCAGTGGCAGGCCATTCTCATTAAGAACACATTCATCTGGCTTAGATATCCTATTCTGGGGGTGATGGAACCGACATGCGGACTTGAATTTGCAATTTCCAGTTTTCATGAAATAATCACATTCAGGCTCACCTGGTCGTTCAGGGAATTCATCAACTTGTATAGAGACATCTGTTACTCTCACAGAATCATTGGTGATTGGACTTGAATAAGAATTCCAGCTTTGATGGGAGCAGCTTGAGGTCTGAGTATATCAGGTTAAATGCGTGAGAAGTGAGTATACCTTGTGATACCAATTGATTTTTCTAATTAGGAATGCCAGACTTGAACTCCAATCATAAAAAATTTGTAGGCAAGACAGGGAGTGGCCTTGAATGGGGAAATCTGAAGCCAAGCATAACCACCATAGAACCACTCACATCTACCATGTATTTTTGTCAACAAAACGTATCAGCAATCATAAGGTCCAGGTTGATTGAGATTTACAAAAAGAAGAATCAACTTTGGGTTTCACGTTTATCATCCATTTAGTTGTATTTGCATCAAGAGGGTCAAAGCAAAAGGAAAAGAAACTCTCAAAATTGGAAACAGTGCTCAAGTGCATTTAACATTGGTATGCATGTACAACTCATCCTAGACAAGGGGAATCCAGTGAGATTGTGAACTTGGGATATTGTAGACAATGAATGAAATTGGGTCAATTCAAATAATGTGAAATTAAAAGTTCTATTTGCAGAAGATGAATCAGGAGTAATATTGATAGGGAATTGAAAATGCAATGAAAGCCCTTGGTCGGGAAATGTTATAAGTACCTGATACCCATTCCATTCTGATTGTCTACCCATCCATTGAGATGACTGGTTTCCTGAATTGAGACCAATATTGTCAGATAACTTGGGCAAAGAATACAATGCTCGATATGATTCTAACGATCCCAAATGCGGAGAACCACCACTGCGATTTTCTGAAATACCCCATGTTCGTTTTCCAAATTTTTCATCCATTGAGTTGGCAGATTCTTTTCCTGCAACTGATGCAAGATCTGGATGATGATAAATACAACGAGATCCATATCCACAGTAACCATTGCGCAAGTAGAACTGACATTCCTTCTCTCCCTAATCAAAGTCACAATATAACTATCTTCAAAAGAAAACCTCAAATGCATGTCCAGTTAAAATGATTAATCGGAAGCACAGAGAAAAATAAAGAGGGAATAATTACAAATGCCTTCAGAAAAAAATAAGAAGAACCAATAAAAGCATGAAAACATGGCTAAATAACCACTATAGAAATATATAATTCTTAGCATCACCGGACGTATTGGCAAACCCAAATAGTTTAACTCCGGAGCTGCATCTCGAGATCCTTCACCAGGATGCCTGTATCTACAAGATTTTCCATACTTGCACCCTCCTGCAGTTGAGAAGTACTGCAAAGACAAAAACCAAAGTAAATTCACTGACAATGCAGCAAGCAGAGACTGAGGTCGAGGAATATTATCAGGCAGTCACTAGACTCACTACATACAACTTGCAACTCATAATTACTTCAAACAATCACCGGATATTAGTAGCAACACAAAAATTAAGGAAGCACAACCAAGAGCAATAATATGCATTTTACAAAAATCAAAATCCAATGAATACCATGTGGCGTTCAGTATTACAACTATATACAACATAACAGCCTTCGCATTAAGGAATCAAGTACCTTAGACAAATCTTCAGCAAAATTAGCACCAAATTTTCTGACTAAACTTTGTGACAGCTCATTGAAATTTCTAATTGAACTCACAACATCCGGTGGAGAATCACGTTAATGTACATAAAAGAATAGGCCCTTTAGTATACAACTGTCGAATTATAAAACTTAAAACAATCACTAAACCTAAGTATTAGGAGAAAAATCATACACAAGAATAATCAACAGCACTATTTTGGCTAGATAGTCCACATTACACTAGCATGCAACAGTATAACTATTCGAAACACGCTAGTTTTCAAATTAAGCAGCAAAATGTCATGCACCGATCTTCAGCGCTGAAACTTCCAACCAGAGTTTGTACAAAAAAGAAAGGGAAAAGACTATGTACCTTGCACTCAATCGTGCCAAAGTTGTCAGAATCCGAGTGCCTACCTCCAAGAAACTTCAATAAAACACGAAAATAACATCAAATATTACTCGGAAAAAACAAAAACAACATTAAGGTTTCCAGACACACCAAAAACGAAAAAAAAAAAAAAAGGATACGAAAAACATCAGTAAACTCCTAGATTACCTGCTGAGTCGTCTTGAGTGGATGATTATACCTACAATTCAGTCCAAACTTACACGCGCCAGTTCGCACGTAGTGAGGGCAGTTTCCAGCATACGGCCGCAGCGGCAGCAATGCGCTGCTATCGAATACACCGGCATCCATGTGTCCACCGCCATTAGCAAACTCGCCGTGATTTTCATCCGATTTAAGTACAACATTTTCCATCATCGCAATCAAAGCATCATCGGAGAGCGGAGCAACGATTGAATTCCGTCGCTCTTGTTCCTCCGTCGTCGGGTCCACGTTCGACGCCATAACACTATCGTTTTGGTAATCCTAGAGAACAAAAGCCTTGGAGAGCAAAACAGTGTGGATGCATAGCCAAATCTGCGCGAGTATAGGATTTCTTCCGCTGCTACAGTTTTGTTGTCACTGCCGCTGGAGTCCTTTTTAAGTTTGGGCTGGTATATTTGTGGGGTCCACGAGATTCGCCGAATCTTCTCCTCTATTTTCCATCCAATTTCTCCAATTTCCACTAAAGTCGCTTCTTTTGCTTTGACTGGGGATTAGCAAGCAATGTGGTGCGTTTTTAGATAAATACTAAATACTAACAAATTTATACGACTCTATATGGAAGGTACTCTTTTTATGTTATAATCTATGCAATTTAAGTTTTTAATTAATTTATATAATTTAATTTTTTATTTATTTAAAATAATTTCATCAGTTGATTAATATTAGTGATGAATTTTTAAATGATTAAAATATGTTAACCAATAAAATTTAATGATTCTTAATACATTCTTTAAAATCATTAACATGTCCAGTGGCATTAGTCTCCAATGCATCAGTCTCTCATATTATGTGGGAGCCGGAAGCTCTTGAGTTAGAGTGTGAATGGATTTCTTTGTATAGGGTAGGCACCCGCGGGGAATGGGGCGGGGAGCTACTCCCCGTCCCTGAACCCTACCTCCCCGCCCCCGAACCCTACCCTATCCTTTGTCCTCGATCCCTGTCGTGGGGAAGTTTTGCCCCTGTCCTCGTTCCCCAAATCCCCACAGGGATTCCCAAAATAATTAGTAAATATTTTTTTGTGTGTGCATAAAATGGGTTGAACAATAAAAAATAACTAGGTCTCAATTAATATTTTATAATTAATAAATTTTTATAAACTATATGAAATTACTGAACAAATATAAAAAAAATAGTATATATGAAGTATATATATATATATATATTAAGGGCATTTTAGTTAATATGACGGGGTCGGATACTCCGCAAGACGGGGAGTATGAGCCATGTTCCCGTCCCCGTCCCCGTCCCCGAATTAGCTTCCGATGGAGTTTCATCCCTATCCCCATCCCCACGGGGGGACTCCTAAATTGGAGAATTTTTTGACATCCCTACCTTTGTACACTTTATGTGCATTTGGTTGTGTAGAGTGTATAATTCAATTTACTTGTTTTGAAAATATAATAATATTAATTTGTTAAAAAGATAGAAATTAATAAAATATAGCAAGTAACTAAATTTAATAACTTCTAAATAGGAGATCTGAGTTTTTTCTCCTTTAAATTCAATCCAAAAGTCAGAAAACTCACATCATATATCTCCATATATATTGCTAGGTTGAAATTGATTATTCAAATTTAAAACAACATGCGAAACTCTGTTTTTTTATATATATCAAATGAAAAATTACATTAACAAAATTGTCAATCCAAAAAAGATGATCCCCATCAATAATTTGATTAAGAGTGTTAGGATATTAGCATTTAAAGGTAAGATTACAACAACCGACAAACATAGAGATATTAACTATTCTCTTAAGAAAATAAATGTATTTAAGTACAATACTGTATGTGAGAGTTGTGCTTCTTTGCGAGGTTAAGTAGTATACTCTTTGAAATAGTCATATTGTCTTCCAAAGAAGAGTTCAGCTACCACAAAGTTATTAATTTTGTATACCTTGTACTAATATATTTTGAGTGAACTGCAAGTTTAAAATCTCAAATTCATAATTTACGTAGTGGATATGGGCTCGTAAAACCATTTAAATCTGTTGTGCGATTTACTTTATTGTTTATCACTTTTCATTGTCCCTGGAATTTCTAGTTATATTTCATTTTCCTATTTTATTAAGTTATCTTATTACAAATCAAAAACTCCTTTGAATCAATTCTTTATGACCTTATAATCTATCAAAGAGGAGTAGGATTTGATTGACAAAAGATGGGTTCTAATTTTGCTAAGTCATGTAGGACGAGGGTTTACAAAAAGTACCTCACATAATCCTTTTGTGATATCCCTTGAAAAATTTCAAATTTTTTTCTTTTGAAATATTAAATTGGGGGTTTATTTACGCAATTCTTAAAAATTTATTCAACTAATAAAGTATAACTAAAATTATAAAAAAAAAAAAGGCCATGCTATAATACTACTGGATCGAGCACAATGTACTCGATCCACTCATCACTACAAGATTGGATGGAGCGGCTAATTTTCCATTCATATTGTTCAATTAAGATGTGATTTCTCACTCTCTTTAATATAACAGTCACAATTGAAATAAATGCATTGTACTTAATTCAATTAAAAATAAACCAGAAGTGATTGTAGTATGATACACTTGTCGTGCTTAAATATATTTTTGGACTCCCTTTCTTCGTAATTGCTCTCCACCTCTACATAGTTGGTTTCTATCTTTTTCATAATTGAGATCTACCTCTTTAGTAACATGGATTTCAAATACCTATTCAATTTGTGGCTTGGACTTTAAAATGATTAAAACGTAGTAATTTCAACTCTTTATTTCAATTAATTGATCCAATTATTTTTTTTATCTTAATCAAATTAATTAGGTATAGTTAATTAATCTCATTAATTGAATAATTAATTCTATCCTACCTTCAAATGGATTAATTAATCCCTATGAAGAATTAACTATGTGCTAGCAGCGCAGTAGAATGGAGGATGCAACATTGTCTAGAATTTGGAAAAAAGTATCTATAGTTGGTTTTTTAAATTCATCGTTAAATTTTAAGGTTAAGAATGTGCATTGGCTCGGTTAATAGTCAAATTAAATTGAATCGAAGAACTCCAATCTAAATTGTGAAAATATGATTTGGTTTCCGTTTTTAATTTTTTGGGTATTCGATTTTTCAATTCAATTTATTTTTTTTAAAAAAAGAAAAGAAAAGAAAAAAGGATCCACCCAAGCCATTATTTTCTTTGTTAGTTTTTAAAATATTTTACGAAAATATTTTTAAATCAATTTAGGTCCATAGTACTTATGAGGTGATGTGTGTGTGTGTGTGTGTGTGTGTGTGTATATTTAGTAAGGAGGATCGTCTCCAAGTTGCTCTAAGTACCCCCTATGATCTTGAATCCATCTCCGTCTAAGAGGGCGTTTGGGTGAGTTTATAAACTCCTTAAAACATCTTATAAGATGTTTAAGAGCTTATAAGTTAATAAAAAATGTTTGATAATTTGTTTTTTTTAAAAAAAGGCTTATAAAATTCTAAAATAAGATGTTATGAGCTTATAAGCTGTTTTAAAAAAAGTAAAGAGACCCAAACTTATTTTTAAAATTTTAACAAGCTCCTTCATTTTTAACCATTTTAATTACAAAATTGTCATTATTAACATCTTATAAGCTCTAAAATCTTATTTTATCCAAACACTTCAACAATTTATTTTAAAAATAAGATCTAACATCTTATAATCTTTAAAAACATCTTATAAGATATAAGAGTTTATAAGATATTTAAAATAAACTTAGTCAAACGCCCTCTAAGACTAAGATTAGTGCAATTGAGGTTGTTTCGGCCAGAGTCATCCCGTTAGGGTCACAGGCTCGTGCAACTAAGCCTGGCCAATATGAAAACTTAAGTTGACTTCGATTACTTATATATTCTAACCAATCATTGTAGCATTAATGAAATTAAGATAAGTAAGACGGCACAATGCTTGATGTAGTGGCTAACTGGCCGAAATTGAGATGTATCGTGCTCAATGGTTTTTTAGTCAAATGACATCAATCTCACATATAAAGTGTGACTGTATGAGGTAGGATATTCAAATTTAACAAATAAAAAATTGTATCATAAATCTATGTATGATTATTTTAAACTTTTAATACTTGATTTTTTATGAAAATTTTATAAATTTTCATAATTGATTTATTTCTTTTAGATAAAGAAATTCGTACAATTTCCATAGTTATTGGGTAGACGCATTGTGGGCTAAGAGCGTTGCATCATTTATTGATCACCTAATTGAAAGGGCGGCTGCCTAATCCCTAATTTCAGTTCATCTGCTTCTACCAACTTTATTTTCATGAGAAGTCCAAACTCCACATGGGCCATGGGCCATACCCACAACCAATCCCCGCTATTTCTTGACGATCCCAATAAACGCTTGTTCACAACCGCTATCTGTCGATTGATCTTGTTTTTTCTGCAAATATTTGATTTTATTTTCTTTAAATTCAGTAAAAAATAAATCCAAAAAGATAAAAATTTCATTTTTGATGCATCGTTGTCTCCACTTCTAGCGATATATATTGCCCTGTTTGAAATCCGCATCTCAGATTCACAGCTCAGTCATGGCGGAGTGCATCTTAGAACAGCTCAAATCTCAGCCAAAATGGCTTCTTCTCCTTCTGTTGCTCGGGTTCTTATCCCTCTTCAAGTTCTCACTCTCGATTCTCAAATGGGTCTACGTCAATTTCTTGCGACCCGGAAAGAACCTCAAGAAATACGGGTCATGGGCTTTAATCACTGGTCCCACGGATGGTATCGGTAAAGCCTTCGCGTTTCAGCTGGCGAGGAAGGGGCTCAACTTAGTCCTGGTGGGACGGAACCCGGATAAGCTCAAGGAAGTCTCGGGATCCATAAAATCCAAATATGGGTCGACCCAGATCTCGAATGTGGTGGTGGACTTTTCTGGGGATTTAAACGATGGAGTTTCGAGGATTAAGGATGCTATTGAGGGATTGGATGTTGGGGTTTTGATTAATAATGTTGGTGTGTCGTATCCTTATGCCAGGTTCTTGCATGAAGTGGATGAAAAGCTGTTGAGTGATTTGATTAAGGTTAATGTTGAGGGTACTACAAAAGTTACTCAAGCTGTTTTGCCTGGGATGTTGAAAAGGAAAAGGGGGGCTATTGTGAATATTGGGTCTGGTGCTGCTATTGTTATTCCTTCTGATCCGCTTTATTCTGTTTATGCTGCCACCAAAGCGTGAGTATTCTTTGCCGAGATGTCTCAATTTGCCTTTTTCTTGTGTTGATCATTTGTTTTTGCTGTTTTCTTTAGGTTGAAGTTGAGCTTGATTAGATTGCTTATGAGCTGATTTTGATGAGTTCTTGTGGCTCCATATGTTTCTATTGCTGACTTATTTAGCTCATTGAGTTAAAGCTTAGAAAATTATGGAATGGCTTCCTTCAAGATTAATGAGTCTCAAAATTAATTATGATGAGCTTGGTTGTTTTAAAGCTACATATAGCTTTCTTGTTTACTGAATGGTGGAACTGGGCTTAGTAAAAGTGGATAGATGGTAGCCTTTTGTGTCTATGTTAGAAGCTAGTTCTGATTAGTTCAATAGAAGTAGAGGTTGTGGGACTTGAATGACTCCTGCTGGTTTCTAAATACAAATGGTTTAATTTTGGCATATTTCTGTTAGTTTTTAATTGACAGAACGCATATGAAGAAATAAAGATTGCAAAATGTGTGGAAGCTTACTGACTTTATAGATAGCTCTAAGGTATCTTTCATACTTGATTTGTGGCTAGTTTGACTGCGATATATATAGGGTGATTGGGGTCAATTCATTTTGGTCAAATGAATAGGATTAAGTAAGTTTGGTGGGTGTACTTTCAGGTATGTTGATCAGTTCTCAAGATGCCTCTATGTGGAGTACAAGAAGAGCGGGATCGATGTGCAGTGTCAGGTACATTCTGCATTTGGAAGAAGTGTGTATCTTTAAGATAACTGTTGTTACTTACTCCCTCTGGACTAAAGTTCACTTGTATCCTGATTCTCCTTGAATCAGTCATGTTTGGTAAACTGTGTGGAAAATGTTATTTTGATGTTATTTGGCAAGGATAATGCACCAACAAACTAGTGGAGGGAACAGAATGGAGTTTTACTGTCTAAAAATCTTTTATAAATATTGGGATGAAGAAAAGAAAAGAATTTCCAAATATCATGGTATTTTTGCCACATAAGAGGTATTATGTTCATATAACTTTGCTTGGTTGTTTTGCAATCCATTTCGTACTATGATTGCGCATATATTTCATTTTCATAGCAGATGACTTTTCATCTTGGACTGTTGAAAAGAGCAAATTGGGCACCCCAAGAAACTTATGGGGAGTAAGGGTTCGGAAATTAAGGGAGTATTTGGTTGTGTTTTCATTTCATTTCTAATTTTCAGCATTTCTGAGATATGGAGAAGTAGTTACTGTTTCTTGTTTAGAAATGAAAATATATTTGAATAATATGTTTGAAAATAGAGTAGGATAGGTATAGGGATGTAAATTTATTAAATTTATATTTTTTTGTGCATAAAAGGCGTGTTTTTGTAAAATATATTACTTTTTTGAAAGTGATAAACGGAAGATCGATGTGATATATGTGAGTATAAAACTAAGTGACACCTCTAATAAAAATAGTGAAAAAATGGAAAGATTCCATTTGAAAGGCCAAACAAACACCTCCTAAGCTGTTTGCCAGCTTTGTCTATGTTATGTGGTCGCCATTTTGGCACCCCACTCTCTCTATATCTCTTCTGTCGATTTCATTCTGTGTTAGTGTCTTTGTACGCATTTAATGTTTTGTACAGCTTAAACTCTTACCAACTTAGAATGGCTTGTCTCAACAACTTAAAATCCTATGTTGTACATGATTCTGCCTGATAACATCCTAATACTTCTGGTTCACAAAGGTACTTCATCAATACTGTTCATTTTTCCAACATACTAACAAAAGAACCTTTCATCATTATCTGTAGATACCATTGTATGTTGCAACGAAGATGGCATCGATCAAAAGGTCATCCTTCTTTGTTCCATCAACAGATGGTTATGCTCGTGCAGCTCTGTGCTGGATTGGCTATGAACCTCGTTGCACTCCTTACTGGCCACATACGCTCCTGTGGGCTCTGGCAAACTCTTTGCCCGATTCAGTTGTCGATGCTTGGCGTCTGAGATTCTGCCTTGGAATTAGGAAGAGGGGTCAGCTCAAAGACTCTAGGAAGAAGGAATAGAAGTCATCTGCTACTGCCACTCTCTATGTTCTTGTTATTCCTTCTTTCCCTACCCACTTCTAGTGAGAATGTTGTCTGAGACGTATTGGTAATTTGAGAAATTATATATTTAAGACAGTGTGTACTTTTCTTGGTTTAGGACTGCTGATGTACTTCTTTGTTCCGAAGGATGTTTCCATTTTGGGATAATCTATGATTAAACCTTACAAGTTGAGTTGCAAAGAATGTTGGAGAATGAAGATTTGAGCTGAAATTTCTGGTGCCACTCTGTCTATATTGTCCAAAAATTACACATTCAACAAATGCTACTGCACAAAATTTTAACAGAAAGAGAGGTAATTACAAATACTGAAACCACATCTCATGGTTGCATAAAACATCCTAAAACGACACAAAAGATTCACCTGTGTAATTCTTCACTCTGTGATCTATAAATTTCTCTTCTGTCAAATGGTTTACTTCTCCTAGGAACATCAGCTAAATTGCAGAACTCGGACAGATTTTTCCTGGTCTGCACTTTTTTCTTTGTCTCTGGTGGCCGAGGGCCTAAAGTGCTTACATCAATTGTTGCACCATACAAGTTTGAAGATTGGATGACAGCATCATAGGCTTTAGCAGAAAGCACAAGGCCCTCATTATGAGCCCTCAAATGCAGCTCATAAGCCAGCCTTGGTTTCCCATCTTTCGCAAGGACTTCAATCAGAGTTACATAAGTAACCTCATTGGGAGTTACATTCTGAAGCTTCATCCGTTGGAACCATTCATACGCTACGCTTCCAAGGTTGTTCTTAGCACACCCGCTGATTATAGCGTTGAAAGTGACAACCGTTGGCTCAATTCCAACGGTAACCATCTCCTGGATGATGGAATCAACGATATCGAATTTTCCTTGGCCAGCATAGATTGAAGCCATGATTGTGTAGGCATACAAGTTCGGCTCAACTCCTACTTTTATCATATGTTTCCATACCTGAAGGGCTTCGTCGTAAAGTTTCCCTTTCTCGAGAGCACTAAGCAATGCTCCATATGAGACTATTGTGGGCTTCTCCCCTTGTTCAACCATTCTCTTGAATATCTCAACAGCAGCTGAAGTTTCAGAAGCTTTAGAACAAGCAACAAGAACAGAATTCCACTCTCTACTGCCTGGTTTAAGCCCTTTCTCTTCCATTTTGTTGAGTAATCTCACACCCCATCTCCAAATTCCCTTTTTTCTAGCTGCAGTCAGAAGTAAGTTAAAATGAGAGACGATCAATTCATATGACATGCTATTTGGCTTCGGCCCTTTATCCAACAAGTCCTCGTAGATTTCCAAAGCTGCCCACCACTTCTTTGCTTTTCCCATTAGCCAAATCAGATGATTGCAAACGGATAAGCTTATCTCAGTGTCCATTTCTCTTATCCTACTATACAATTCCTTAGCCACAACACAATGTTCTTCTCGTGTGCATGCCCACATGAGGCGTTCGTGTTCTGCACGGCTGGGCTGCAAGCTGGCCTTATCCATCTCTGTCAGCAGTCTCAATACCTCAGCGCTTAGATTCTCACTTTTCACAAGCCAACGTCGCATCACTTGGTGGCATATACGAACAATGAAGTTTTCTAGCTTGGCAAACTCATAATCCCAGTTCTCCTCCTCCTCATCTCTTCCAATTTCACCTTTTTGGTATCTATTTCTTATCTCAATAAAGAAATTTAAAGCTCCAAATCCATCTTCTAGTCTACGATAAGCAAACAAGACCGTAGAATAAGATGCGGGAGATGGAGATACACCTTTCTTTGGCATTTCTTCAAAAAGTTGGAGAGCCTCGAGTTCTCTTCCTTTTTCTATGTAAATGCCCATTAAAGTATTGTATGTCACAACATTAGGATGCACCCCTTCAACAGCCATATCATTTATGACTTCCTCAACAACATCAAAGTTTTCAGCTTGCTTCATTGCTCCCAAAAGACAGTTATATATAAAAAGGTTGGGCCGAACAGAACTATTAGTCTCTTTGCTTTTTCTCTTAAGCCACTCAAAAAGAGCCATTGCAGCATCTAACCTCTTATCTTTGCCAAAACCTCTAATTATAGTTGAATACACCTGAAGTGGAAGATTTCCCTTCTCCTTGAGAACTTCTTCCACATCATCTGCAGTTTTGGCCAAGTGTAATTTCCATGCCAACGCACGAACATCAATTCTTGAACTACTCCCATTTTGAACTTCTTCTCCATGATCGATTCCAGTCTTTTGTCCATCATCCTCATCAACGTCATGATTATCATCCTCGTCATCCCCACCATTATTTGAACCATCATATTTACCGGCACGAGCTGAGTTCCTCTCATTTGCTTCATCCAGCTGAACATGAGTGAAATCCACACCATCTTTATCTAATTCTTCTTCGGCAACATTATTACCTACTGTTGGTTCTTCCAACGCCCATGTCAATGCAAAAGCCGCACCATGGGAACCTTTCTTCTGCTTAAACAGGAGATTAAGTTTGCCTCTAGGACATGAAGAAAAGAATTTACATTTCAACCCTATAAGACTAGTTCCACTTCTAAAACCCCTAAAATAGCTTGATAAACAGACTAGACAATGGCAGGAAATATGGCAAAGATCCAAACTTTTCCTTCTCTCTCCCCATTTAACTGAACTAATACTATTACTACTCCAAGAAGATAATTCTAAACCCAACTGGGGTATCACACAAGAGTGCCATGATTCACTTGCTGAAGGCCAAATGGTCAGAGCTTGCATATTTGAGCCCAGAGAAACTTCACAAACGAAACCACAGTTTCAAGATTGAGTATTTAACCAAAATTTGAGGACGCATATCAGTTCTATCCTGGAATCCAGGTACAACAAAAACTTTCTACCTATCAGGATCAAACAAAACAAATCAAGAATTGTTGCCCATAAACTTGGTTCTCTGCCAAACTATTCAAGAATTAGAACAGATGAAATCATACCTCCCAGAAGATAACAAGAACTGAGCTTTATGATAGAATTTGCAGGATATTTTACGGGTTTAGAGTTTATAGTAGTTCTTCTTCATAGCAACTGATACTGGATTCCTCACAGCCATTCAAATCCCATGACATGTGAAAGGGGGATTGATTTTAAGCCACGAAAATGGAGGCCCCGGCCCTTCAAACCCCTTGTCTGGGCTTGCCCAACTTGGGACTGGGCTTACGGGCCTTCCCCCAATTCTTATTTCGGTCGAATCTTAACGTCTGAATCCATATTGGTATCCATCCATATTCACCAGTTAATCCTTTGGAACAACCTCTGAAAGAGACAGCTAAACTACACATACGTAAGATTGAGCAGGTGGGCTGGTGTTGAAAACAGAACAAAATCTTTGATTCGATCTTTATAGGATCCCAAACTAAATCTCTTTTGATTTGCATCCCAACGAGATCCAAATCTTTTAAGGATCATTCGTTTGTACTTAGTAGCCGTCCATGATTGTGTTCGAAGAATATATTTGTTTTCTATAAAAATGTTATAAATTTTTACATTTTATAAGATAAAATATTTTTAGAACTTATAAGATGAAGTATTTAGATAAAATAAGATCTTGAAATTCGTAAGAAGTTGATTTGATGATTTTATAATTAATATAGTTAAAATGAAAGGAATCTTTTAAAATTTAAAAGTAAGCTATAAACTTTTTATTCTTATAAAGAGATATTATAGCATCGTAATATTTGATTTTCTTTAGGAGCTTATAAATTCATTTGTAGAAAAATTTATGGCCCGTTTGGATTATTTTTTTTAAGTATTTTTATTTTCTAGTGAAAATAAATAGTAAAAAGTTAGTTATAAATTTAAATTTGAAAAATGAAATATTGTTTGGAGGTTTTGTTTAAATATAATAATTATGTAGGAATGAAAATGAGTTGTATTTAAAAAATATAGTATTTTTATATTAAAAGTCGTGCAAATATAAATAGGAGAAACTGAAACGTGATGAAAAGTGAAAATTGAGAAAGAGTGTAATAGTGTGTTTTGGATAATACTTTGAGAACGAAAATATTTGTGAAAATAAATGAGAAGTTGATAGTTTTCTATTTTTATTTTCATCAGAAAATGAAAATGGTGTATGAAAACAAAACCAAAGGGACACTTACCAAACGCTTTATAACATCTTATAATGTCTAAAATATTTTGAGAAGTTTATAAACTCATTTCAACACAATCTAAATCTTATTTCTCATTGAAAGAGTTAAAAGACCTTGATACAATTTATAAGCTGCTCCCTTCTCTCATTCATTGATATACCTTTTTATAAAGGCAAAACCACTACATCTACCAACAGAATAATACCTTAAAAAATTGAGACTTTCACATCTGACTTTGAATCAGTTATGTAAGTAAAATCTTCCTTGGATTAACCTAGAACTATCTAGATCATCTAATCTAATTTTCAAGATTAGTCCTAATGACCCTCATAGATAAGGGACTTAATTTTTTTAGGCAGACATCCTTATGGGACCAGTGACCGGCTTAGATTCTTGGACCATCTGGACCATATAATCTACATCAAAAATCATTTACATGTGCTTGGATTCGTGTACTTAGAATTATGGGATTTTGCTAATCTACATAGGAAGAATCATATCCAGGTTAGGTTCTGGAATTATAGGGATACCTCAATTTTCTTGAACGCCATACTTCTATGATATACCACAAATCTTACACCAGAAAGATAGGGATGGCAAAATTACTCATCTCCGAGATGGGGCGGATTCGGGGAGAATTTTCTCTTCATGGGGATGGGGGATGATACAATTTAATCTCCATTTGCTAAATGAAGGTGGGGACGGGGATCACAGTCCCCGTTTCCGTGGGTATCCGTTATCCATTAATTTAATTAAGTTAAGTATTTTAGTATTGATATTAATGCTTCTAATTTACAAATCCTCAATTAACTTTTTTTGTTTTTGTTTTTTTCCAAGGTTGTTCAAAAGTAAAAATGGACTTTGAATGTTTCACAATACAAGAGGATAAAGATGATGATATAAATATTTTTTAAATTAATATCGAAATATGTTTGGTTATTTGAATTATTTTTTCTTCTAATAAAATATATATTTTTGTAGGAGCCAATTTAAATGCAAAGCTCCTGGGAAGAGTCAAGCTAAATGGAGAGCTCTTTGGAGGAATTGACGAATTGTTATGCTTTTTTTAAAATTTATGTTTATGCATTATCTATCTTTTAATATTGTATTATAAAATATAATTAAATATCGTGTGTTATGTACTTATGTTTGACAATGTTTAATTTTGGAAGTAATTTATTTTATTAAAAAAATTTAATACTTTTTTATTTTTAAAATTTTAAAAAATTTTGATAAATTAAAAATCTATGGGTACCCATAGATACCCATCTTCCCACTGGAGAATGAAGATGGGTACCCGTCATGAAATGGGGGTAGAAATGAGAGGCATTTTCACTTCGTGGGGGACGGGGAGCCTATTCTGGTCCCCATCCTGGGCCGCCCCGCCTCCTTGACACTCCAAAGAAAGCGCATGAGAAATTATTGGCCGACATCCCTGACGTCGTAAATGTTTGATTCCGACATTTGAGCACCCTCTTCTGGGTCAGGGGAGTATGGGTCATAGGGACTTAATTTGTGATAGCTTCTCCATTGGAATAATTAATTAAAGCACCCATGTGACCTGTGGGTACGTCACTTGTAGAACCATAGCATCACGACTTCAATTCAATAGTTCATGTTCCTTTAGTGGCTTGTAGCCTGTAGAATCAGTATTCTCTATTATGTGGGAAGTAGAGGTTCAATCGAGTCGAGGCGAGTTTGGGCAAAATTTTTGAACTCGAACTCGAGCTCGAGCTCAATATATATATATATATATATATAGCTTGAGTTCGAGTTCGACTCGACTCGACTCGATAAGGCTTAAACTAGCAAATAAATCGTAGAAAACTATAGGCCCGAGCTCAAGCTCGAATTAAAAAAAAAAAAAGTAATATAATATATATTTATTAATAAAATAAAAAATAATATTTAATTATATACTGGCTAGCTAGCCTTGAGCTTAAATACAGACGGCTCAAGATTGATTTAAATTAGAGCTCAAGCTCGAACTGTTTTGAGCTCAAGTCGAGCTAGCTCAAGCTCAGCTTGTGAGGCTTGCAAACCGACTCAACTCGTTTGCACCCCTAGTGGAAAGTCTTGTATTCAACCCGAATGGGCGTCGTTGTACACGTCATGTGCATTTAATTATATAAGTTGTACTTTAATTTATTTGATTTGAAAATAGAATAATATTAATTTATTAAAAGAATAAATTTCATCATTTGTAACGTTCTCTCTCAGAAGAAGGAAAAAAAAAAAAAAAAAACCCTCATGTTCATGGCACGAAAAGAATATAAATTTCACTAAATTGAATTGCAAAATCTAGAGATATGTTGATTTTGATATCAATCTTTAGTATATTCGACTTCCTCTATGTGTTTTTTCATTCAAATTCGAGCTCATAATTTCATAGAAAAATCGAAACTATATTAAAGTCGCGACTAGGGATTCTAGTTGTTCGACACCAAAGTCAAATCCCCTAATCGCCCAGCGCGACAGATCCGACTTTGCCTTTGTGTGGTGCTACTCCATTAGCTTAGTCCAATTGAATTCTTGAAATTAACTATTTGAAAAGAACTAAATATATTTCTCTACGATAACTTTTTTTTTTTAATTTATACATACACGTTGGATGTTTATTGAATTCAAATTCTGCACCCCATATTTTATATATAAGACTTATGTTGTTTGGTCAAAAGTCAATTTTAACTAATTTAGTCGACAAGACATATACTGAACAATAGATTTTTAAATCGTACTTTTTTTTTTTTTTGGGAGAAAGGGGTGGTTAAGAAAAATACTGCAAGTTGCTGTAAGATCACTAATTTGAACTTTAAAGCATAATCAAAGTATAATTAATCTACACCCAAAACAAAATATAATCATACTTTTTCTAGCAGAAGGTGACACCCAAATGGAAGCAAATTAAGTTATCCTTTTGTTGCTTTAAAGATAGTTATAGGGTGACTAAGATGGACCACCTTAATTCTAACATTTAATTATGGGAAATTAAGTATTATTAATTCATAAGATTAATTAATTAAATTATTGCAGCCAACATTAATAAATAAATTTGGGTGATAAATCTAATCTTGCACAGGGTTAGATACCCTTTTAGACTTACCCCAGCACCCAAAAAACAAATAAATATTATATTACATTAATGAATAGACAAAATCACAAGTGAAATACAGGCAAAAAAGAAAAAGAAAAAAGAAAAATTGTGCCCATTCCTAAGCCAAACATATATTCCATTCATTTTGGAATTATGGTCCTTTGGCCATCTTCTATTTGACTTTAATATTAGTGGTAGAATATTAAATAATAATAATAATATTTTTCATATATATTAAATAATAATAAATTTTAATTTTTCATAACGACAATATTTATAAATTTAGTACTGGCAATAATTATGAATAAATAATTATTTTTGGTAATTAACGACACGTGTTATAATAGTAGCATTAATTCTGTAACAAAACGTTTTGTTGTTACTTTATATTTATCATTAGTAATCAATATTAGTGATTTCCTTTATCAATATTGGCAATTTATGTATTATTTGTTTGTCATTAATTTTTTAAAATAACTTTTTAAACATGATCTTTATTATTAAAATTACAAAAAATTATAAAAAATAAAGATTGTAATTCATTAAATATACTTATAATTAATTAGTAGTATTTTTTATATATCTATTTGATATTTTGTGATTAACATTACTTTTGATAGTGACAAAAGAGTTGGTAACTTTTATTTTAATCAATTATTAGAACCACCGTAAAAATTAAAAAAAGAAAAAAGAAAAAAGAAACAAGAAATCAATTTTCTTTCACCCACTAATTATCAATACAAATAGCGGACAAACACTAAATATAAAATACATACAAACTATAATTATTTAAATGATGAAAGAATTTTGTTCGAATAAAACGTCTAACCTACTACATGATGTGATTGATAGTATCAATCATGGCCGTTAATTCAGATGAGTGTGTGGCCCATGTGCTTTAGCCCACCATACCAAAATTAAATAAATAAAAAATCCCCACATAGATCCCTTGTGCCATACTCTTATTGGCCCTACAAATTATTATTTAATAAAAATTTATTTATCTTATTATCTTATTACTAAGTTTAATTTAAAATTATTTAAAGCATAAGGTGGCATTTTTTTAATGTTGAGATATTTTGTCCAAATGCTACCTTTGCCCACTTTATAAAGTGCCAAGTCCCAAACACTTCTTCCTCCCCTTTACTACTAAAATAGAGTTTTGAGAGAAAGAGATTGGAAAAAATGATCAAGTTAAGACCAAAGAGGTTCTCTAGAAGCATCTCTAAGCTAGGCGGCGGGGGCGGCGACGGCCGGGGTGTTGGTGGTGGTGCCGCCAATGGAGGTGGTGGAGCCACCGATGAGATCAAATGGGAATTAAGGCCGGGAGGCATGCTTGTCCAGAAAAGAGAATGTAAAGAAAATGTTGAGGAAACAGTCATCACAGTTAGAGTTTCTATAGTTTCACAGTGGCATGATATATCCATCCAAGCTACTTCAACATTCGGTAAGCATTTTTTTTTTTTTATTCATGAATTTATATATATTTGATACATGCACGTCTAATAATAATGTACAGTACTATCAGTACAACATTATATTTTTCAAAATCTGACTCAGATTTCATTGTTAATCTTTGTTTTTTTAGGGAAGTTAAAGACATTATTGTCATTATTGACAAATTTGGAGCCCAAAGAGCAAAGGCTATTGTTCAAAGGGAAAGAAAGGGAAGACCATGAACACTTGCACATGGTTGGGGTTAGAGACAAGGACAAAGTTCTTATGTTAGAGGATCCAGCCATTAAAGAAAGGAAGCTATTAGGGTTGGCCCGAACCCGAATTATTGGATCTTCCTACCAGACCATTATGTCTAACTAAATAATATTAATAAAATCTTAATCAACTAACCAAAAATATATGATGAAATTAATGTTTCCTCAACTTGTCTTAGGTTAGGGGATTTTTTTTGTCCTTTTTTTTTTTTTGTCTTTTTTTTTTTTTGGGTATGATGGCTTGTGGGCTTGGGCATATATATTGAGTACAAGCTGACGCATGTCCCAAGTCATTTTGAATTAGTTTATGTGAAATTGTGGTATATTTTATGTACAAATTGTTGATTTATTCCCTTTACTTTGAGCAAATAATAAGTTGTAAAGTCCTTTGTACTGAATTGGCACATTTGGATATAGATAGATAGGATTGATAATATTATATTGATACAGTGAGATTAAACTATTCGAAATAAGACAATATTGTGTTTGGAGTTTAAGATTATACATTTTGAATATGTATTTATTTTATCAATCCTTTATATGAATACAAGGTTTAAATAATTAGGCTACTCAATTTACTAAAATACTCATTATAATAAGACAAGTTCAAATCCCAATTGGGTATAATTGTCAAATGACTAATTTATTTTTCCCACTCTCTTTTTGGATTACACAATCTAGGTCATTTTGGGAAGATTAATCATCAATTGACCATAAAATTGTTCACCGGGCCATTTATCTATTATATACTTTTTTCACTTCATCCAAACACTTGATGGGGCTTGATATTATAATCTATCAAGCCCTATCCAACAATCCAAACGTGCCCAATGAGCATGATAGGACTTGTGCGCATGCCTGTGAAAATGTAAAGGTGAAGGGAAAAGAATACATAAAGTTAAGTTTCTTATTAACATATATATATATAATAAAATATCTAAAGATTTTTCAGTTGGGATTGCTTAAGTAGGTTAAAAAGTACTTTTTCTCGAGTAAAATAATGATTTTAATGAATAATTTGAAGGGTTTGATGGCATTTAATTAAAGTTTAAAGTAGTTGAATCTCCAAGGATGATGAATGCGCATGCATATATATGCTCCCCCAAGAAATTGATGGGATCATTATTTATTTATTTTCCTTTTTGCAATTTTTCCTTTTTCAAATTAATATTTAGTCAATAGTAAATATAGTACAATTGAATAATTTCTATCAAATTAATCAGAATCCCAATAATCATCTAATTTTATGCTAGTCAAGTAGACATAAATGTAATACGACTGTATCGTTGTACTTCAGTTGATATTAATTTAAAAGAAAAACATGAAATAAATTATTCATGAGCAAGATTACTAAACTCTTTTGTTTTTTGTCACAAAATGTTTTGGGTGAAAAAATATTAATTATATATAATATTATAGTGAAATATGGTGAAACGTCATTTTTATTAATTTTTCATTGAAAAGTTTGGATGAAATATTGACTCGGGGCATCCACAGTCCACATTGTCAAATTATGGTTGGTTACCAATAGGGACATCAATATAGGTATAGAAGTATAAGTGGTTGGGCTTAGAGTCAAACATAAGCACCAATCTCCAACCACTAAAAGTAATTTAACGTAATAGTACAAGTTTGACTTGATGAAATCGAATTTTTTGTTTTAGTCAAGTGGAGGAATGGATCTAGTGGTTAACTTGTAACTATCAATAATTAATTAACTATAGAAATAAAATAAGTTGAGTCGATTTGAATCAAGTTTTAATTATTTTTTAGGTTTGAATTCGACGAGTTAGAAAATTGATGCTCGAGCTCAGTTCATGTTCTTGTTCGAACTTGATTGAAATGTGTGATCATGCCATAGACTTTAGTCGAGATTCAAGCTCTAAAAATTTTTAAATTAATATACTACTGTAATTTTATTTTTATTTTTTGAATAAAATGATCTTATTAATCAAAGATAACCATTAATAGCTTCTACAATAAATTGGGGTGGACAAGTATTCTAGAACCCACAATCAGACATAAAACCTAAAGCTCTTGCAATTGAATGAGCTATAGAATTGGCAAATCATTTCACAAAAGAAATTCGGAGAAAAGCAAATTCTTCCTTAATATTCCTACAGTCATCAACAATAAAGCCTAAGGAGGATGGGAGATCATCGTGTCCATTGATAAGCCGGATTGCTTCTTGCGCATCATACTCAAGGATTAATCTTTGAAATCCCTAATTTTTGATCCAACTCAATGCCCTCTCTGATTCCCATACATTCGGCTGTACAAGCACCAATAATTCCTTTGAAAGTTCTGTATCTTGCACTCACAAATTGCCCTTCAAAGTCTCGAGCAATCCAGCCAACACCAGTCATACCCGTCTTATTAAAAATAGTAACGTGTGAGTTTACTTTAATAATTTCCCAATAGTTTGATTGTTGCCATAAATTCTAGAAACGCTCTTTCTTCTTACCTTTCTCCCCTTATCCAAGTATGTTGTAGCATATTGAAGGATACAGTTTCCAGTTCTTTTCCCTTCTTTCTAGACAACATTACTCCTATTGTTCCATAAACTCCAGCACACCATCACCACCAGCTAACATAAATCACATTATTCGTACTGTAATTTTACCTACAAACAAGAATTGTTTGATTTAAGTTTGGTTTGACATCTATACGAACTTGGCTCAAACTTGAATTCAAATATTTTTTGAATCAACTCGTCAAACTCGCAAGTTGACTCAACTCATTTGCAGTAAAGATCATCCAAAAACTAAAGTTATCATCTCAAGTAATTATCATTTTTAGTTAGAAATTAATGTGTATAATATCACTATTAGTCGTATAAGCCCAATATAATGTGGTCCAAATTTGAACGAGTCTTCAATTCTACACAAAATTATGCCCATAAAATTTGGACCGGAAGAAAGGTCCAAACATGGCTTTTGACAACAAAGGACGGAAAATTACTCTATAAGATAAAAGAAATGTAAAAATATTAGTTTTCATACATATAAAATAAATTAAAAAAATCACTTTTTCAAAATATTATTTTATAAATTTATTAGTCATCGACATTATACTTAAATTATCACTATTAACAACTAATAATATATGTACAGCCACAACAAAATTTCATAACAAATTACAACGACAATTTTCGTTGCCACCAAATTAACATATGCAAGTACTATTAATTATTAATATTGATAGTTTAAAATATTAATTTTTTATATTTAAATATAATATAATCAATCCTCATAAATATTCATAATTTTTACATTATTATTTATTATATAATATGTTCCACCACTTTATTGAAGCCCCAAAGAAACACAAGTCTAAAAGTCAATTTTTATCTTTAAATGCCCATATTATTATTTAATTAAATTTAGTATTGGAAAGGGACAAAAGTCCCAATGTATTCAATTGGACAAATGAAAAGTCGACACGTGTAATTCAATAAGACACGTCACCTACTCAGACAGCGAAATTAAGAAAAGATCTAACATACGCCACGTAATCAATCTGGATATTTACAGTAAACTAATGATAATTCGTTTGATTTGTAGATGAGATTGCCAAAAGCAGCAATCCTATCCAAACTCGCAACCCCAAACGTGGCCCGCAAATGTCGGGCAAGACATGTTATCGTGAATAATTATATTACGACTAGGCGACTATGCAGCAGTACTCAAATGATTAATTGATTTAATGACATTATTTTTATATTTATATGTATAATTTAATTTAAATTTTAATAAATTTTTTATATACATATGTTTGTATTTTTTTAAAAAAAAAGAAAATAAAAAACAGTTGAATAATAATACAAACTCTTCTAAAAGTTTGACCTATTCATAGCAAGATATATAATTATCGTAAAATTAGATCTGGCAATTGGGTAATCATGAGTAAATCAATGACGAGTAATGACGGATTGAATAAAGTTACCATGGGTAAATTTACCCCTCTTTTATTGTGTATGAGACAGTGAACCCATTACCCATGATGATGGATAATGAGTAACACACGGGTATCCATAAGAAAATTTTATTTTTGTATTTAGAGTATTGCTTTATGGTATAAGTCATTTTAGTTTGTCGTAACTTATTTATTTGCAAAATTTAAAAATTAAAATTAAGATTAAAATTTTTAAATAAATAAATATATATATATATATACGGGTTATCCATGGGTATCCGTGAATTGAGCCAAAAAACAGCGAGTAATTTGAATATGGGTAAAATTACTAGTATTTTATTGAATTTAAAATATGAAGCCTATTATTTGTATTTTTTTTAATACCCATGGGTATGGGTAATATTTTGTTGGGTCTACGTGAAAATTACAAAGACTCCTACGAATTATTAGCATAGATTGAAAAACTAAAAAAGCAACCTTATAAAAAGATAAAATTGCCCTTGCATGACCAAATTACATTAATGCTCATGGTGAAATTAGGGGTGGCAATAGTGTCGTGTTGGGTTGTTGTCGGGTTGAGATAAGAATATTATAAAATTTTGCTCAACCTGAACCAAACCCGAAAAGTACTCAACATAATAAGCGTCAACCTGAATCCAACTCGAAAGTTTTTATGTCAACCCGAACTCAACCCATTTCAACCTGTGATTATTTTTTTTATTAATAATTCATCTAAAAAACCTATGATATTTTATATTCAATTTAAATTTTAATAAAAAATCAACTCAAACCAAGATTTTCAAAAAAAAATCATTTTATCCTAAAATCTAGAAAAAAGTCAACCTTATATTTCAATAGCCCATATTTTATATCATGAAGCAATTCAATGATTTGACTTCATGTAATTTTCTATACAACATCAACAATAGTAATATATAGTTCATTAGAGACTAATCTAGAATTAAATTATTTAAAACTAACATCAAGTCATTAATTAAAAATGCAAAAAGCAAAACATATTCCAACTTCTAATTTCATATGTATATCTTTATTGTCATTCTCTTCCATCGAAAAAGTACACAAAAATATTAATTCATAAAAAATATGCATACATATATACTTTTTTTTCCCTTAAATATTTGGATCGGGTTAAATTGGGTTGTGTTGTATCAGGTTGGTGGGTTATCCGATAAAATTATAGTGTTTATCGTATAACCCCAAACCCAACCAGAACCAACCAAAAAATCCGCAACCCCCCCCCCCCCCCAACCCTTCTTTTTTCAAAACGCTGAAAGCTCTATGAAAATATCAAAAAAAATCTCCATTTTCTTTCACTATTTCCCACCATTTATAAACAAGCACTTATTAAGTGAAACCATTTCGGACACACGAGAAAGCCTATGAAAGCGTGTTTTGTAGGAGTACTTTGTTTTTGTAAGAATCAAAAATAAAAAAAAATAAAAAAGTATTTGACCCGAAACCCAAACGGGTTTTAAGCAATCAGCTTGAATCCGAACTAGGAGGGTAGGGTTGCCATGATTGACTACTTAAACACAAACCCATTGCAATCCTATTCAGAAAGCCACTCAAGAAGGGGAAAAAAAACCCTATTTTTCTCACCTCTACAAAGTCAATGAGGCTTCACGCGAAACAAACAAATCCTCCTTCTTGTAAAGGGTCCAACACTTTAATATAATATATATATATTATTTGACCTTTTCTTTTGCTGTATCTTTTGGTTCAAATAAGGTTGGTTTGGTTGGTTTCATGTTAATTTCTTGTTTGCAGGGGTTAAGACCATGTTTGGATGGGTTGAATATGGAGGTTTTTCTGTTTCTGCATTTTTATCAAGTCGTTGACAGAAGATAGAGAGCACAATTAAGCATGCACAATATGATTATGATCTTAGTAGTTTTGTGTATGTTTAGATTTGTACTCTCTAATCTTCTGTCAACCAATTTTAATTTATAGTTCCCATCTTCGAGCTTTTGCTGCCTTCATCTCAATGATCGGGGTAAGTTTTCTTTTTTCTTTGCTTTTTTTGTATTTTTTTTAAGTGAAGAATTTTGGAAAATTTTATGAAACCCTAATGTGTCCAGCTTCTTAGTTCATGGATTATGGGGATAAAAAAGAGAAAGTTGAGAAAAAATGCTTTCTTTGTACTTATAGAGCAATATTTGTTCAAGGGGTTCACTTATCTTCTTAGGATAGCATGTATATAGATGCTAGGGTTTCAATTACGATCAATTTTATAGTAGTGATTACTAATGATTGTTTGTTTGTTATATATGAAATTATGATCATTGTATTGATCCTGCGTCAAATTGAATACGAGTTTGAGTCTATGTAGGATTGAGAGAATGAATTATTGGAGAATGTGAAAATTATTTTTTGGTCTGTGTGTTTATGTTCTGGGGGATATTTTTTACTGTAGCAGTCAAATCAATACTTTTTTGTTAGATTTTTAGGGTGAAAATGAAATTGAGTGATTATTTTAATATTAGAATAATAATAATAAAATATATATGGTTTATATATAATATATGCATGTATATATTAGAGAATGTGTGTTTTGGAGGAAAAATGAGAATATGTTCGGTTATGTTTCCCCAAAATAATGTTGTTCCGAAGAAACAACCAAACAAAGCCTATATTTCCTGCAATTAAATGAATACAAAACACTACCTTTTCTACAAATTTTTTTTTTGGGGGGGTTAAGCCAATTAGGGATGTAAACATGATCTCTTGAACAATGGAGTTTAGAAATTGAGCTAAGCTTTCTAGCTAAATTGGAGTTTAAACATTACCTTTTGCATTATAGCTCTAGAAATACTATTGATCACTCCATAATTTTGCATTAGTTTTTTTTCAAGAATATTATTCTTAAAACACTAAAAGTAACGGAGAAAACCCTTACTCACACTGGGCGTTTTGCACTAAACAGCGAGTAGAATATTATGTTAGAAGTAAAATTTATATTGTATTAACAGTGACATCATTTTCACCATTTAATGTTACTCACTTGTGTATGCAAGTGTTTTACTAATTAAGTTTTGGAGACTTCTTCATTGCTAATTTTTGTTTGATGTAATTACAGTAATAATCATTTATATTGTATGCAAATAATGGAGAGTGAGGCTCACACTATTTCCTGTTGAAAATATTTTGGGCCTCCAATTCTTTGCTGGGGCAATTGGGCCTTTGGCTGAATCTTTTAAGCCCAAAGACATGGAGACAATGAAGGCTACTGAAGAATCAGGCCCTCTTTGCTTTAAACTATTTTTCCAAATTAAATAAAATTTAATAAAATGTTTCAAGCATTTTGGTTGCAAAATAATTAGCCAAGTAATTTAAGCCGCGTAATTATTTTTTTTTTTTTCAAAAAATGGAGGATCATCCCCGAACTGTTCTGAGTATCCCCATGCAGAATTGAACCCACCCCCAATCTAATGTTAGGATTGGTGCATGCTCCCACTAGGGTCACAGGCCTACGCAATTAAGTCCGACGATTAAACCACACAATTATTAATTCACAAGAACTTATAACATATAAAACAAATAAAGTAACAGTACTTTTCCAAATTTTACAATTTAATTTAACTATAACAATTGTAAAGAGATACATAAAAGGTAATAAAATTCTTTATTATCATTTACACAGGGGGGTAGAAAAGGAAATGACCAAATTATAACTCCCCAAAATGTTGAGTATAAAGTGCTCAATTTCTCTTCACAAACCTACCCTGCAAAAAATAATAAATAAAATATTTACCCAAATCTAAAAATGAAAAAAAAATAAAATCCATTACTATTAAAATAGGAGACAATATTTCTTGGAGCACATTAGTATTATTATAAGGTAATGCATTGAGATTTATGTACCTTAATACGGGGTCGTTTCTCGGCATTAAGCTTTCTGACTTGATAGCGTATTTTTTTAGAGAAAAGCCTATTCTGCCTCTTGGCCTTGTACCTCAACACACTGGCTTCCCTTTGCCTTTGCCCCATCTTCAATTCCATTTCACCATTTTCAATTTCTGGAACTGCCCACGACCCCACACTATGTCCATTGCTTCCACCCTGTCAAAAGTATAGGTCTTGTTTGTTCATATTACTCAAGACAAATTTCAATTTCCAAACTTTTTTTTTGAAAGAAAAAATTACAAATGACAATTTTTTTAATCCTTTCAACAAGTCAGGATTATTCTATTATCAAATCAATTAAATTGAAATATAAACTACATAAATAGATGCACATAATGAGCACAAAAGAGTCCATTCAAGTTCAAACTCAAGACCTTCTACATAATAAGGGAAACTTGTGTCGTTGGAGTACATGTCACTGGTCTTCCAATTCCCAAAATATTTTTAAATAAGTACGTACTTTTTTTAGTCCCTTTCAAAATAATATTTTCTTTTTCCAAAATAACTTGCGAAAATAATTCCAACTATATATAGATATAATCAATTAATTCTTACACACGTGAAATATATATATATATATATATAATTTACTTTTCACCCCGCCAATCAAACAAAAGAACTAAGACCAATATGATATTTACAGTAAAATTTATTTCTTTTCAAAGTATTTCCAAAAATATATTATTTTATCCCAAAATATTCTACAACAATCATCAAAATATTAACAAACAAACATCATATTCTCCAAATTAACCATCGTACTACATTCTCCCAAAATATCTTTTTTCAAAATACAACCAAAAAACCCACAAACATTGTACATATTTGACACTATTTAGGACATCTACAAATGGCTGTAACGTTAGAGTCGTGAGTTGATGGGTCATTGCCCAAAGAAATTGAAAGATAGCTAAAAAGTGCACTTGAAAAGACTAGCTAGGGGGTGTCCTACATTCCTCTATACAATTTAATGTGCACCTTCAAATCATTTATTTATGTCAATGTACTACCCCACATAATACCTTACTCCAAAATTCATTTGATTAATTATTGGACACCTTGTTATTTTCCTCTACTATTGTAGGTGCTAAGTCATGTCATGTCTCATAATGACACATCTAACTAAGGATGTTTTTCCAAATATATCTAATAACCTAGTTGCCCTCATTTTACACGTTGATTTTTTTCTACATTATTTTGTATTTTATCACGTATTTAGTGAATACACGTCAAATATTTTTACACACATAATTTTTTATTTTTTTATAATTCATCTATTCGAACTGATATATTTATTTTTTATTATATTCAATGGAGGTATGCCAAATATATATAATTCATAAATAAATATTTATAAAAATTTATTAGTGAATGTAATTCCAATTAATATAGAGAATTTGAACTGATTTATTCTATTAAATAAGATGGAATCCATATGCATATTCTAAATTACTACTATTTTACTATGCTAATTCACATTAGAAGTGGTTTCTCCTATGTTCTCAAGTTGAAAAAGACAATAGAAAGAATTTTTACCGTAAAATCTTGTCCAATAGTTAACTAATAAAATAAAATAAATTAAAATTCTATTTCAACACAGAACTAAATAATTTTATTTTTTTTTAGAATTTATAGTGATAAATTTATCCTTTCAACAAGACAATATTATCCTATTATTGAAATCGAATCAAGTAATTTGAAGTACAAACTGCATATTTTTATGTACATTAGAAGCACATTCGGGTTCGAACTCCCAATTTTCCACATAACAGGAAAGATTTATACCATTGGACCACAAAGTGTTCGACAAGAAAAAACATTATTATGCGGGGCAATTAAAGAAAAATTGCAATGCTTCGCTTAATTTAGAAAACTACAGAACATATATAGAAGATATACTCCCAACAATTCATTTTGGCACTTTGAATCCTCTGTTCCATTCTTTATTTCATCTTCTATTCTAATATGATATATTTATATATATGTCAAGTGTATTTGGTTCTCAATCAATTATTTTTGTAATAAAATATTTAATACATGTATCATATATTAATACAATAAAATAAGAGATAAAATATATAATGAATAGAAGATCTACTCCGCCTTTTTGGTACATTAAATTAGTGTAGTTTATTCTTTTCCCTAAACTATAGCAACACATTTCTTTCCAATTTGTTTCCCCAAATTATTCTTTTCCCAATATGGATGTCAAGCATTTCACAATTATAACTGTGGCTGGGTCCTTTGACTTTTGCCTTAAAGATTAAAAAATTGGGGAAAATATCACATGCCTATAAGCATATTTTAAAATAAATTATAAAAAAAGAAAAAAATAGTGGAAAATCTTAGAATATTGGGTACCTCGTGGGAAGGAAAATCATCAGTGATATCTGGGACGATATGCGAACTATCTGCATGAATATAGAGTGGGCCTTTATCAGACCAAGCGTTCAAGATCTCCTTGTAATCCAGTTTCAGCGACAGCCGTTGGATCCCGGCCCGATTGTCGGCGGGTCGCCGTAGATCCACGACGGAGCTGGTCACTTCCTCCTCCTTCAGCTTCCTTTCTACGACCTCCGAGTAATGGACCCACTTCTCCAAGCTCGAGTCCCTCTCTCTGTTCCTCAGCGCGTTCCGCACAAGCGCCGCCCGCTTCTCGCTGTAGGCGTACGTTAGCGAGGCCGACGGGGACAGATCTTCTGGCCTGAAACCAGCACGAAAAAATTTGGAAAAGAAAACACGAATTGGTGATTTAACCGTCTATGTGCTATTATTTGCAGCGTTTGCAAATAACACAATTTTTTTGCAAATGATTTTATCAATGCTCTTCAATTTATTAGACGAAATCCAAAATCGAGAAAGGCGTAATTGTTCGTTACTACTGAATCTTCAAAGTAAAATTGTTAATTTCTTTGATTTTTTTTTAATTTTGAATTTATTAGGTCAACTGATCAATCACCTAGTGCGTTCGTCATAATGATTACCTGGAACTACTGTTGGTGGTGTGGGAGGAATTAGAAGCGGCGGCGGTGTCGAGGAGGCCGGTGAGGGTGGTGGCCCCGCCGTCGGCGGCTGAGAAGAAATAAGCAACGTTTTCGTGCTCGTGGTTCTCTCTGTCTTCCACTTGATGATTCTTGAGGTGAAGCGGGAACAAGTTGAGCTGATGGGAGCTAGCAGTGGACGCGGTGGAGCTCCGGCCCATTTCTCTCAAGATTCTAGTCCTTTCGGTCTCCTCCGGCGGGAACTGGTGGCGGAGGCTGAGGAACTTGGGTTTCTTCGGCATGGTTCCCGATTTCGGAGCCTTGACGCGTCGTTTACTGTTCATTTATCAAGTCGTTTCGATTGCTGCATACAACTATTGGATCAACGATGAAATTTCTGAAGGAAACAATGGATCTTTTGTATGAATATTCAATAGATATAGTGAGAGAAAAAGTGAGGAAAAAGTGAGGAAAAAGTGAAGGGAAAAGGGTTCAACTTTTTGGAGTGGGGGGTCAGTGCTGAGGAGTGTCGTTATTCATATTTTGTCAGTACGAAGAATAGACGAAGACGACGAGCTGAGGGAGGGCCCACGGTCTGCATCTCACTCCACGTGGAGGGTAATGATTGGGTAGGAATTGGATGGGGGTATGGTGATCTGGACCTCGTGGGGGAGGACCACTTGTGGAACTCTACCTGCATGCCACGCACGTGACTGTTTTTATTTGTTTTTTAATAATTCTTTTTAGTTCACGTGTGAAATTCTTGTAAAACTCCAAAAATGCACTTCTCTCTCTGGTTGCTCATATCTGAATTTCTAATTTATCAGTACAAAATTTATGGGAATGTTTGGTTATTTTTTTATTTTTGTGTAAGTTTATTATGTGTTTTGGGAGAATGAATTATTCAAAAATGTAAAAGTTATGTTTTGGTATGTTTGTTTATGTTTTGGGAGAGACATTTTTTGCTGTAGCAATTAAATCAAAGTTTTATTGTTGGGCTTTTGGGGTAAAAATAAAATTGAGTGTTTTTATTGTTAAAATAATAATATATATATATGATATATATATAATATATGTATGTATATATTAAAAAATGAAAATTTTGAAGGAAAAAATGAGGATATGTTTGATTATGTTTTCCGAAAACAATTTTGTTATAAGGAAACATAGCCTATATTTGCTTTGCATTTCATTTTTAAAGTGTATGTATGCGTTAATATTTAATAAGAATATGTTTGCATACCATCCTTAATTTTATTTTGATTTTTAAAATAATTAAGTTCTTACATATTTAAGTAAGATAAAATTTAAAGATTGTAATATAGTAACAATTATAATGATAATTTTATAATTAATAAACGAAAATAAAAAAAAAATTGTTACATCCCAATGATCAATCTTTTTCCCCATTATTGAGATTATTTTGGAACCATTCTGGGAGATATACAAGAATAAGAAATTACTCTTGTCCTTTGTACTTTGTTCTTCTCATTTTTCCAATTTCTACCTCAAATCATTTTTCCTTCTAAAAATATTTAGATAAAAAAAAAATGTTTGAGTAAATTTATTCAAACAAATTTATATCGTCTTGCATATAAATTCCTTTGAAGCCTATAAAATGCTAAACTTTATTAATTTTGAAAATAATAATGATGATGGTATGAACTGTTAAGTGTTATATTGGGCTTTGGCCCTATGAGATCGACCAAAAGCAAAGTCTAAAGGAAGTGTTTTGGTGTAATTGGGTCAAGTCAAACAATTAATAACAAACGTCAGACTAGTCGAGATGCCATCGGTTAAGTCACTATATCACTTAAGTCAGTACTTAATCGACTAGAAAAGGGAAGCAGTAGAGTGAGGGCTTAAGTGATAATGAGTATATCTTGCACAAGAGTGACTATGGGGTATTTATAGCCTCCTTTGGGAGGTTAATATGTCAATGATGTCCTTGTTTATATAGAAGGCCTTTGTCTTTACTTAAGTACCTTTAGGTCTTTTTCTTTCTATGTACTTCTTCATGTGGCACCTCCTCCTACTCTTTAGGATATGGTGGTAAGGTGGAGGCTCGCACTGCTTTGGTTCTACAGAATAGTGGTACAGGAGAGGGCATGCACCATTAATGCAGAGGTAAGCTGCTTGTCAAAGCATTTAAGACGGCAAAGAGGTGGTTGTGGCGTATCGAATGAGATTGTGACCAGTGGCGCAGGACTGCCTTATGTTGCTTTGATCGACCTCCTAGGGTTGAGATATTTTCTTGCTTGTGGGTCATATATCCACCTTCTGGTCGAGATGATGCAACTCTCTTAGGTTCGAAGATCTTTCTGGCTAAGGTCGGAATAGTCATTCTCAAGTAGGGATGGCAATGGGGCGGGTCTGACAGGACCACAGACCCGCCCCGCCCCGCCTTCCCTTTGGCCCTGGACCCAGCGGGTTGGACCTGCCTAACCCATTTTTTTTGTATTTTTGTGTATATATTTTTTACCTTCTTTTCTTCATAATCACGTGAATATACAGATTTTGCTCTGGTGAGTATCGAGTTTGAAAGAATAAAATTGAAACAAGTTATAAAAAAAAAAAAAAAAGTCCTAATTTTCTAATAAAGTATTATAACCTAATAAATACTTATATATATATATATATAATATATAATATATAATATAAATATATATGTTATATATAATATAACATAGGAAGGAACCGAGGCGGGTCCAGAAAAACCCATAACCCGCCCCATCCCCATTTTTTTCACCCCAAACCCGCCCCATATGGGGCGGGTTCCCGATTTACCCGAACCCATTGCCATCCCTATTCTCAAGTTGATCAACCACGCTCTGGTCGACTGGTAGGGTGCGAATAATCGTGCTGGTGAAATGGCCCCATGAGGGTTTTGGGCCTCGTTGATAACCTAGTCAACTGTTAATGGGTTAGGCTTGCTAAGCTATCTCCTATCATATTGTTTCTCTGGTCAACTCTTAGTGGATTACGCCTATAGGGCTATCCCATATCAAACAAGTTATTATATAATAAACTTATTGAAATTACAACATATCAAAAATGATAATTTTATAATGAATGGGCATAATTAAGATCTTTATATATAGTTGGAGATATATCTATACTTTTTTCAAAGGGTCTTTTAATTTTGGAGCATGTAAATTTATCTCCAAATAAGTTTTATATACCAAATACTTTCAAATATTTTATAAGTTCCGATCAATCTATATATGTGCTTTGTCTATTTATTGTAAGTACACATTAAAGATATAAGATTATCCCAAACGATATGAAATTAATTCAAAATGTGAAAAATAAGATATATTTGGAGTTTTATTTGGTTAAAAACCACTCTGTATAATTTATTACATTTGTATAAATTACCCTTGATCAACATGTATAATTAATCCCCTAATAAACATGTATAAAAAATAATAGCAAAAGATTTTTTTTATTATTATTATTTTTTTTGTTGGGGCTTTCTATCTATGATAGCTTTGCAAAGAAATTTCAGTACTATATCAAAAGAAACATTTAGAACAAGAAGAATCCGGCGGCAGCGACGGTGGCTACTGCCGCGGAGACCTTCAAAGCGGCAGCGCTGCCTTTGGGTGCGTCCGCTGCGGGCTCGCTAGCGGGACCAGGAGCTGCAGCGGGAGCGGTGCCGGGGGACAGAGTGGGGGAACTGGCCTCGCTGGCGGGAGCAGGTGGGGATGAGGGCTCCTCTTCCTCCTCCTCGGGGGAGGCGGCGGGGGATAATGTTGGGGAGGAGGCGGGGGATAAATTTGGGGAGGCGGGAGCTGGGACGGATTCTGCCAGTGGGGTGGCGGCGGGGGTGGAAGCAGCTGGGACAGGCGCTGCTTTAGGGGCGGTCGTCGGAGCCTGGGTTGGCGCTGATGGAGCGGCGGAGGGAGATGACGATGGGGCGCTAGTTGGAGACTGGGCTGAAACCACCGCGGCAAAGGCGGCGATGAAAATCAGGGCGGCGGCGATGATTTGTCGTGCCATTTTATTCCTTATTTATTTTGCCTTTTTTACTACTTTGTTTGATTCTTGTAGATTTTACAGCACTTCTCTTATTTATGCTCAGAGAAACACTGCAACACTCAAGAATGAGGAAAAGAGCTAGGGCTGGCGGGTTTTTTATAGGGCGGAGGGGCGGCGGAGATGGCCGGAAATATTGGAGGACGTTTGGACAGGACTTTTTCATGCAAAAAAACCGTTGACATTGTGTCCGCAAAAGCGCCCGGATGTTATGTTTGTTGACCGATGTAAATGGTCAACGGCAGATCATAAATCGGAAGGCTGTAATATTTGTGGGCCATAATCTTTTTTTTTTGTTTGTTTGTGGTTAAATACTTAAATTGTTAGTATTCAAATATTTATCTTTTGAATTAATATATGATAACAAAATTATTAAAAATTCAAATATGACATAACATTACTTTATAAATATAATATTTTTATAAAATATATAAAAAAAAAATCTGATCGTTTTTTTAATCAAATTTTAAATATCCATCAGATTCGGATATGATACTGACTAACTAGGGATGTAAATGAATTGAGTTAGCTTGCGAGCTAGCTCGAAAAGTGTTCAAGCTCGAGCCAAATAATTCTTATTTGTAAGCTTGCTAGTCTATATTTTTTATTTAAAAAAATATTTATATATATACTATTTTTAATTTTTTTTATAAAATAATTTAACTTTTCGAGCCAGAGCCTAGAGTTGATTTTAAAATATAATAAAATAAAATAATAATTTTAAATTTTTCTATAAAATAATTTATTTTTTCGAGTTTGAACTTGAACAAGTGCTCCAACTGAGCTCGAGCCTAAATTTCCTAAGCTCGTCGAGCTCGAACTCGAGCCTGAAAAAATAGTCAAAGCTTAACTTGGTTCATTTGCATTCCTATGTTAACAAAGATCCTATAAGATTTTGGGTTGAATTTACATATGAATTTTGATCACCGAATTCAAATTCGGGTATGACCTATTCGCTCCAAATCTAACCGGTTGACATCACTAAATGTGACAAAGGAAAGAGATTGGACCTTTAGTTAATTCACTTGTCAAGCTAGCCCAGCAAAGCCCACAAATGATAGCCCAACAACATACGTAAACAACCAGAACTAGTCTTCTGCGGGCCTAAGCAAGGCCCAAAGATAAACTATATTTATTTTAAATTTCATTTATTGAATATCAATTATTTTTATAAAAAAGTATTTAAACTACACAACATTTATTCATAAATTTTATTAAGTAAAATAAAAATTAGAATAAAAATGGAAATTTCAAAGGTATTAATATGCACTTTATTCTTTTAGAGATTGATGCAGTTCTGGTGTAGAAAGAACAAAAAGAAGCCCTAAAATTCTATGTACAGATATAAAAAGGTATAATATTTTGTAATTCGTGGGCCCATCTCCCTTATATATATATCTGAAAGTTGAGTCTCTGGGCATAGAGTTAAGAGGGTTAACATGAAAGTACTCACAAGGATTATCATAGTTTGTCTGTGTTTGTTTTTCCTGCAAACGAGTTTAACAGCAGAAACACATCATGCAGGTAAGATCACCTTGCCCTAACAAGTTACAATATATATATATATGTATAACACTTTTTTTTTTTTCCTTTTTATTTATATATAAGCACACACCTGATAATTTTGTTCATGTTGGAACTCCTGACTATGGGTGCAATCAAGCCAAATTCAGGTAAAATTTTCGAACTCGAGTTCGGTCTTGACAAGCCTGAAATTTTAAGTTCGATTCGACTTGATAAGGCTCATGACGAACGAATTGTAAAAAATTGCAGACTTGAATTCGAGTTGAACTCAAAATAAAAAAGTAGTAATATAATATATATTTATTAACAAATAAAAATAAAATATAATTATATACTGGCTTGCTAACCGGTTTGCGAGTCTCGAGTCTAGATACAAACGGTTAGAGATCGACTTGAATTAAAGCTCGAGTTCAAATTGTTTCAAGCTTGAGTTGAGCTAGCTCGAGCTCGGCTCATGCGGCTCGTGAGCTGGTTTGACTTGTTTGCTTCCCTACTCCTGACCTCTTACATTATGTGAAAGATTTATACTATTGAATCACATATCACTCTATTTTATGCAATACTTCTTGATTAATGCTAATTATTAATGGTTTAAGGTTTGATGATTTAGCATTGAATGCTTGCAGGTGTTAATGTTATGGGTTCGTCTAATAGGCATCAGCAAGTGCCCGAAATACCAGAGGGCCTGGCCGTGGCCGGTGGGGTCTTGTGGTCGGAGGATTACTCTCTTCCACGGAGAAGACGGCCCGTCAACAATGATCTAAAACCTTGAATCATTCATCTATAACTTAAATATTCTTACCATTTATGCATATGACTGATACTTAATTTGTTCCATATTAAAATCTTTTGAGATATTGTATCGGTAGGATAAAATAAAACTATCTATTAAATATATGTCAAAAGGACAATATTTTGATGTGATTGTACCTCCATATCTAGCGACAAATTTGATATCATCACTCGTTTAACAAGCACAATTTACTTGGTTTTCAGCTATCATATGTTGTACCTTGTATATTTTTTTCTTTGCAAGCAGGTTTTTCTTTCCAAAAATGTTTTTTAGACATGCACAATTGATCGCATGAGATATATTCCCTTATAAAAATAATTCATTAATAATCAAATATACTTAGTATATATACAACAAGTTAGAATAGAAGATGGAATAGATAATGGAATAGAGGATCCAAAGTGTCAATCATGTGTATCTTTCAAACTGAAAGGGGGGCGGGGCTAGGGGGTAGAAGAAATTGAAATGTGGAATATAAATTTTAGGGAAATTAGGCATCCAACTCTTGATGATGTCCAAATTTATTGAAATTTAACTACCTGACTATTTCTCTGCTAGTATATGCATCTGAAGATTTTTGTCTCAGCGAAAAAAAGTAGAATAATTTATAAATTATTTTAATTTTTTTATTTCTTCAATGTAATACAAATTAAACTTTATAATATGAATTCCAATGGTGTGGTTATATGTACCTTTTAAGGGCGCCATGCATGCAATAAGAATATTTAATCCAAATTAAACATTCTTGTTCTCATTAATTATTAATTTATGATTAGCATGCAAGAATGGGTGTGATTCCCATGTTCTAAAAGTGAAGGATGGGATGTTACACATGACTTGCTTTATATTAACTTAATGCCAAGCCTGCCCTTTTAGGATTTGTTTCCTTACACCTTTATCCATTCTCACAACTTTCTCTCCTAAATAATCTTAGAAAAACATCCCATGTTTCCAATTATTTGACTTAGGTTGCTATATATGCATGTGCAATGGCAAAACCATTTTTCATTTTTCTAAAGAAAAAGGTACAAAACTATGGCATATTAATTAATACTTGAGGTTCACATGGATTGGCTAAGACAAATCTAATCTATGATGTATCACTGCACACATACAGATATGATACGACACAGATACAATGTAATAATTTTTAAAAAATTTAGGACATGACTCGATTATTTAATATTTATTATTTTTTTTATTATATCGATACAATGTACACATATACATATTGGTATATAGATGATAAATTGAGAAAAATTAACATATTAATTTCAACGTGAAGAGAAATAAATTCATATCATCATTGTATTGCGCTTCAATAATATGATTTGATTCTATACACTCGGAGAAAAAGAAAGTTTTATTTTTTAAAAAAATATATAAAAAGAAAGTTTTAGTTGGTGCGTCAGATGCTTATCATGTCTAAGATGATGTTTGATGGGGAAAATAATACTCCCCATCTTAAAAATGAAAAAAAAAATTACTAAAAAGAAATTTTAACATCTTATGTTTTTTTTATCAAAAAAATAAGAAAAGATTCTTTTTTCTTTTTTCTTTTTTTTTTGGAATTTGGCAAGGTAAACAGAAGAATTCTTATTCTACATATTTTAAGAGTAGGATGAATCCCATTTCCTATTGATTAACTCAACAAGGATTGAAATTTAGGAATTTTATTCTTGAAATAAAATAAGCTAACTTTTAAGTCAAGCCAATTCAAATTATCCCAACGTGTTATGTTTTATTATGTATTTTATTTATTTTTCACACAAAAGAAACCTTTTTGAATTCCTAATAGAAAGAGATTTTCTCAAAGAAAACATTATAAAACCTAACCCATTGACAAAAGTAAACTATAATAGCCTATTTTATCCCCAAAAAAAAATAAATTATAATAGCCTAAAATCCTTATTCGATTTGGGCTAAGCCCATATCCAAGAGGCCTAGTCTTGGTTCTATAGTTTGTGACTTTGAATTTTTGATTCAATTAATAGCCTGAGCCTGGCTGTATAGACTATGATGCTTATCCACAGGAAAGTTGGGGGTGCTAACTGCTAAGCTGTGAAATAATAGCAACAACTCATAAGAACACAGTTGGGCATTCAATCCCCTTTCAACTTTGGGGTTTAAAATAATTAATGAAATTATAATGTAAAAAAATTGAATAATTTATCAGTTAAATACAATTTTGTATATCTAAAACTTGATAATTGTAAGTGTTGAATTTTCAATTTTTGCAACTGAAATATATCTTGTTATTACCCTTCACAGTTATTTATTTATTTATTATAACTAAATAATTAAAATGGGAATTCTTGGGCATAATTTATTATTTTTTTTATTTTTATTTGGATAGAGAGATCGTCCCCAATCTGATCTGAGTATTCTCCCATAGCCTAGAATCCACCCCCGATGTAGAGCTAACATTGATGCAATCGAGGTTGCTTTGGCTTCTACATTGTCCCCATTAGGGTCACAGGCTCACACAATTAAGTTCGACGAATTTTTGAGTATAATTAATTATTGTGAAAATAAGATGGGTTAGGTTCCTAGGAGTATCCAACAGACACCATGAAAAGAACCACACTTTAAATGCCTAAAAACGGAATTATTTAGTAGGTGAGCTGTGTAATTACGAGTTAGGACCAAACTATTTTATTTTTCTAACTTTTTTCCATCCAATTTTTGTGGTGGGCAATTAATTCAGAAGGCATATCCAATAATTCTAATAAAGAATTCATCAAATTTCTGGGATTGCCATTTTTTCCTCCAAAAAAATTATAATTATCAGAATAAAAATACTCCTTCGCGTTTGATGCGAAAGACTATTAATAACACCTAATTTTGGCCCCTATAAGATTAAGGGTTATTTGAATGGATTAATATACCCATTTGATATTGAAGATTGTAGTTCAGATCATAAATTTCATAATCTTGCATTCTTGTCTGATTTGAAAGATTGAGAAAGACTATTTTCTTAAATTCCATTACTGCCATCATTTGTCCATCTCTAAAAATTAACTTCGTCAAAATGAAGGACAAATTCGTCCTTATGTGTTTTAATTGATTTGATCAGATTACAATTCACCTCCAATCATGGGGTGACAATTGGCACCAATAGCGTGAACAATACGGGCTTAGAGTCAATCTTGACTCGACCCGTCACCATAATCCATTTCTATCAAACATGTTACTAACATGAATTGAAGCGCTAATCACCTTAATCTTTCATATCAAACGTGCCCCTAACGTACAAAGCTACAAGATACTGTTGTAATCAGCACCTAAATTAAGTCAAATATTTGCCAAATTAGGTTATGTTAAATGAATTATATGTATAACTATAATGGGATAATTATTTTTTAAAAAATAATATTTTAATTTTGTTGAATTATATAAGTTATAATTGGGCATAAAATTGGTTAATAATAAATCCTAGAGTAGATCGCCAGATTTAACATGACACACATTGATACTGACGATACGTGTCTGTCTTCTCCGCCCCAATGCCATTTAATTCTTTCCACCCCTCCCTATTTTCCCTCTCCTCCATTCCTTTCCTTTACCTCTTCCTCCATTTTTCCTTTTCCTCTTCTTTTACTTCTTCTTCTTCTCCTCCGTCATGGCTCCTGCGGTTGAGGATAGCAGCGACGGTAACATCGCCGCCGGCGGAGTAGGAGGAGGAACTCAGAGTGAAATGACGCATTCTAAGTCGAAAGTCACGGTGGTCGGAAGTGGCAATTGGGGAAGCGTCGCCTCCAAGCTCATTGCTTCAAACACACTTAAGCTTGATTCTTTCCACGGTATCATTTCCGTTTTCCTCCTTTAATTCCTATCTGTTTATTCTTGTCTTTATCGCACTTTGTACCTCTCTCTCTCTCTCTCACGCACACACAGAATGTAAATAATAGTTGACCAGGACGATCCGATCAGGCCAGGTTATTTGAAGTAAATATAAATTTCATGGTGAATCCACGTCGTATTCCTTAAGTAGTAAAAAACAGAGTTTCTTTTGATACTCTCTGTTATTTAGGTTTTTAAGTACGCCAACTGTGGCATGCAAACGGTATAAACAGTTTAATGTAACTACATAACGAGAAAATAAATTGGTTTAATATAATTTAACGCAGAGACAGAGTAAGGAGTATTAACTTTTGAGGGGGTGATTGAATTTTTTAGAGCAAATTTATTATTTTTAGGAGAGTAAACTTCTAAATTTTAATAAAAATATGTGTATGATATAGTTTTTAGAGAGTGACTACTCCTACCAGCCCACCATGCAGATGTCGTCTGTATTCTGATTGAGCATGCGGTTTTCCTTTGCGACTCTGTTTTTGAGTTGGGATTGTGGTTTCTCTCTCTCTCTCTCCCTCCCTCTCTCTCTCTCTCTCTCTCTCTCTGTAATAGATGAAGTGAGGATGTGGGTATATGAAGAGATATTGCCAACTGGTGAAAAGCTCTCAGAAGTCATCAACCGAACTAATGTAATGTGTTCTTCATGCCTTCCTTTCACTCCCTTCGCAATTTGCTCTGACATAATGTTCATTCTTTACCACTGGGTGTCAAACTGTCTTCTTTTATAGGAGAATGTGAAATATCTCCCAGGCATAAAGCTTGGTAAAAATGTTGTTGCAGATCCTGATCTTGAAAATGCAGGTACATGTGCATTATAGTTAAGCTTTCTAAATTTGAATATCAAGCCAGTTATCTATATGATTGAGCAGTCGGATAATCTAGATCATGCATAAAGTTTATCTGATTATTTGAATTTGGCCATGTTGGTAATTAAGCAGTAAGGGATGCCAACATGTTAGTATTTGTGACACCCCATCAGTTCATGGAAGGCATTTGTAAGAGGCTAGTCGGGAAGATAAGGACGGATGTCGAAGCGATTTCACTTATTAAAGGAATGGAGGTCAAGAGGGAAGGTCCATGCATGATCTCTTCCCTCATCTCGGAGCAGCTCAGAATTAATTGTTGTGTTCTGATGGGGGCAAACATTGCCAACGAGGTTATTGGCTTTTTGTTTTATGCGAAGACAAGCAAAGTTAGCTGGCACTTTGTAATTTATTTTCCCAGTGAGAAGAGTAATTGTTTCTTGTGCAGATTGCAGTTGAGAAGTTTAGCGAGGCCACCGTTGGATACAGAAGAGATAGAGATAAGGAGATTGCAGAGAAGTGGGTTCAACTATTCAACACTTCATACTTTGCAGTCTCAGCTGTGAGTAAAATGTGTCTATCACTCTACTTCCAAATACTCTATAAGTTGGTTATTGGCTTGATCCCATGCAGAGATCGTTGATCCGGCAATTAAGTTTAGAAAGAAAATATATTAGACATGGCTTCAAAATACAGTTCGAATTCTCTATTCCAATTCATGTTTCGTCTTTTATACCAAGTCATAGATTCAGGCCAAGTGTAGTAAGTATTCCTTATAAAAGTCTTGATTGTGCAGTACATATGCTTGTTACGTATCCATGAAGTAAAATAGAATATGAAGCATCAGTTGGAATATATATCATCAGAAAAATGTGAACTACGGCATACATTACGTTCTTCTTATGGCATTGAACAAATATGAATAGGTCCAAGACGTGGAAGGAGTTGAGCTATGTGGAACACTGAAAAACATAGTGGCCATTGCAGCAGGTACATATTAATTTGTTCTGTTATATTCACTTTGTTTGATTTAATTGGTTATATCATGTCAATACTGAAGGATGAGTCTTCCGTGAACAGGATTTGTGGATGGGTTGGACATGGGAAACAATACGAAGGTAAAATCTAAATAAAATTGTACCAAAATCACAAGTAGCCTTAAATTGTTTGTACAATGATCTGCCAGGCTGCAATAATGAGAATTGGTTTGAGAGAAATGAAGGCCTTTTCAAAGCTACTCTTCCCTTCTGTCAAAGACAGTACTTTCTTTGAGAGCTGTGGAGTAGCAGATCTAATCACAACCTGCTGTAAGTAGGCTCTAATGGACATCTCCGCAACCTTTTGCTGAACTTTATGTTTTCAGAAAAAAAGTAATATGGAAAACTTCATCTATTTTGATTACTAGTGGGAGGAAGAAACAGGAAATGTGCTGAGGCTTTTGCTAGGAATGGTGGGAAGAGGTCGTTCAATGAGCTCGAAGCAGAGATGTTACAGGGCCAAAAGTTACAGGTAGATATTTTCTAATGGGCGCAGTATTATCATTTTGCATGAAAAAACAACCTTGTTTCACAAATTTCAATTTCCAACACTTAGACCGCATATACCACAAGGTTCAAGGAATTCTAAGACATGAATGCAACAATATGAACATGTTATGATCTCAACGGAACAGAATCCAGTTATATTTACTCAGAACTTGAAGTTCTATTGTCCTATGATTATTAACTAAATCTTGAAAATCTTTTAGGGTGTCTCGACTGCAAAAGAGGTGTATGAGGTTTTGCGCCATCGTGGATGGTTAGAGCTTTTCCCCCTCTTCTCAACAGTTCACGAGATCTCCATTGGCCGACTTCCACCAGCAGCTATAGTGGAATACAGTGAGCACACCCCAAAATTTTCTCTCGTGGGAGGGTCAGCTCAGTTTTTCTGAAATTGGCATGTGCAAAATCAGTACAAATTAAGTTGCCCTTTTGAGTTTCTTATACTAAATTTATGTGTTTCTCTAAATCACACTCAGAGCTTCCTAGCAGAATATATTTCTGCCTAGAGAAGCCAGCCGTTTAATACATGGCGCCAACAAATACAATAGTAGTAGGTTTAAACTCCGTCTCATGCCTTAACAATATCCCCTTGTGATCTTATTGTGTTCCTATTTTTACTTTAAATTTTTAGCAGAGTTTCAGAAAATTCTATTGCTACTGTTATAACATTTACATCTTGTTATGCTACAAAGCCATAAACACGAGAGAAACCAACCTAATTTTCTTCAAAGGGTTTATGGCACCTCACCAATCTAAATATCACCATTTTGTCAAATTAACCCCTCAAAATAACTTTAAAATAGGGGTACAAACGAGTCGAGTTGGCTTGCGAGCTTCACGAGCCGAGCTCGAGCCAAACTGAATCGAGTTTGAGCTTTAATTCGAGTCGATCTCGAGCCATTTGTATCTAAGCTCAAGGTTCACGAGTCGACCCACGAGCTAGTATATAATTAAACATTATTTTTTATTTTATTAATAAATATATATTATATTACTATTTTTTATTTCAAATTCGAACTCAAACTCGAGCCTACAATTTTTTACAATTCATTTGCTAACTCAAGCCTTATCGAGTCGAGCTAAGTTTGAGTTTAAAATTTTAGGCTCGTCGAGCTCAAACCTAATATATGTACTTTGAGCTCAAGCTCGAGCTCGAAAATTTTGACCAAATTCAATTCAACTCTGCTCGACTGTACCCCTATCTAAAAACATTTTACCCCCTCAACTCATAATCAACAATGACTGACGGTATTTTTTTGTAAATAGTGTCAATTGAGATACAAAAAATTTTGATCAAGGAACAAAAGTGCTTATATGTTGTATAATGGGTGAAAGTGTTTTTTTTTTTAATTTATTTATACACACGCATACACATCAGAAGTTTATTCGGATTTAAACTCCTAACCTCCTACATTATGTGAAAGATTTATACCATTAGATCACTAGCCACTCAACGGATGAAAGTTGAGTTCCTAACAGCATAATAACAACTTATTAAGAGCTTTAAATGAATATAAGTTGAATAAGAGCTTTAAATGAATATATCGCATGTATTTGATCGACAATTCATTATTTTCATGAAAAACTTTAAACTATGTAAAGTTAATGAAGAATAAGAGATGAAAGACAAATTGAAATAGAGAATTCATCAAATATATATGTGCGAATAAGAAATAAAACAATAGATTATAATAAAAATTAAAATAAAGAATTAAAATTGTCAGGTGTCCTCTACCCGTCTTCAAAATCAAGAGTATGAATCGATATGCTATAGAGGTGGATCATGTCAATAATTTAAACAAGAATGAGTAAAGAGAGACAAAAACATTAAAAGATAGCCAACGAGCAAACAACACTATCTCACGGGAATAGCGTAATAATGGAAACTACGTTTTCCTCCTGAGACGCTTTCTCAGCTTCCTCAATTTGTGCTTGTTCATCTTCTTCTTTCTCTTCTTCTTCACACTATCAGCTCTTATGGTGTGAGAATCATCCGACTGCGATTCTTCCGCGGGTTCTGAGCGAGTTAACAAGGTCGGAGAAACGGGGTTAAGAAAGAACCCAAAACTAAAGGTCGGATAAACATGTGAAGACATTGAAGGGTTTGATTTGAAGAAATCCTCTTTTGGGTGACTGGAAAAAGGGATTTGATCAATGGGTTTGATGATTTGGGGGATTTGGGTCAGTACGAACTGTGATAATGGAGGGTGCGGTGGTTTGCGGAGATCGACGATGAATTTCGCGGCGAATTTAGATTGGTTTCTGAGGATCTTTTGCAGAGTTGAGGAAGCCATGATTTGAAGGAAAATTTGCAGAATTAATTCAGCAATGATGGAATTGGGGATGAATTTCTTTTTGTTGAATAGGGTTTTGGAGGGTTTTTGAAATTGAATTCACTTTGAACGATGGTAAGGTTCAGCGCGCAGCGGGCATGTATATATATATATATATTTATACACACACATATATGTGTATATATATTACAATTGGATATTAAATTTTAATTTTAGTTTGAAATTGTAATTTGATTATGACGATAGATTTAAGTTACGGTTAATTAGAAAAAAATTCATAATCCTACTTTCATTTTAGTGATCAGTCCCCATTTGAATTTTTACACACTAAACTCCCTACTTTTTCACAAAACTTACAAATCACTCCCCATATCTTTTAAAAAGACTCATATATCCTTGTAGTTGGAAAGAAAAATAATAATACCTGAGAAATGCGTTTTCTCTTCAAGAAGAACGCTTCCCTTTTTTTTTTTTTTTTTTTCCTGAAATCGACGACTTCTCCAAGCGGCCAAACAAAAAGGCGCGAAGTCGTTCCTCTGTCATTGACGGGAGAAGAAGAAGAGAGGGGGGAAAAAAAAAGATATCAAAAATTCTGTCATTTTTCTACGACAATGGAAGGAGAAATAGCGGCAACAAGAAGCAAAGTACAAAAAGAAGTGAGCAAAAGAAACAAATGTATATTTTCTGCATTTACAGTTTTAAATGTCCGTGATTTTTCATTGTTACACTTATTTCTTGCCTATTTTCTCATGTTTAGGGCTTTTATTCCTTTTTTAGTTGTTAAACACTTGAACTCATTTGATATATATATATATATATGAATAAAAATGCTAATTTCACGTTAAATTAAATACATAATTGCTGAAATGAAGTACAAATGTTATGAAATCAAGTATAATTCTCCCAAATTGGGGTACAAAATAACTGATATATCGGACAACATGCAAAATGCTAATTTCACGCTAAATAAAGTACATAATTGCCTAAATGAAGTAAAATTGTCAAGAAATTAAGTATAATTCTTCCAGATTGGGGTACAAAATAACTGATATCTGGATAACATGCAAAAATACTAATTTCACGCTAAATCAAATACATAATTGCCGAAATGAAGTACAAATATCATGAAATCAAGTATAATTCTCCTAGATTGGGGTACAAAATAACTGATATCTCGGACAGCATAATTCTTGTATTTAAATGACCGCAAAGTAGACACCACATAATTCTTAAGCATAATTTTGAACTCCTGAGCATCCTAGAATGTCTGACCCTCTCCATATATGCAATTCCTCCATGCATCAATTGAGTTGCTAATTAAAGCTAATTCATTGTGCGATGCATTGGTCGAACCAATTTCCTCATCGACTGCATCCCTCGAGGTTGACAAATGAAGTACAAGTTTAGGTAAAATAAAGTACAATATGTAGAATAATTCAGTATGGTCGGGTAATTTCAAATAAACGAAGTACAATTTCAGAACAATAGAAGTATAAAACGCTATCAATTCCAGTACAATTTTGGATAATAAAAAAGTAAAGCACTTGACATAGAACTTTAGGTAAAATGAAGTATAAAATTAATAGAACTTTATAAAACTTAAATAATGGAGTACAATTTTACGTAAAAGATTAAGTATAATTTTATATAAAAAGAAGAACAATTTTAAAACACTTGAAGTATAAAAACTTAGCAATTACAGTATAATTTTTGGATAATTCATTAGTAGAACACTTGAAACTTAAATAATAGATTCAGATAACTGAAGTATAAGTTTAGATAAAATGAAGTATAATTTTAGAACACTTGAAGTATAGAACTTCAATGAATAGAGTATATGTTTAGGTAAAATGAAGTATAATTTCAGAAAATAGAAGTACAATTTCAGAACACTTGAAGTATAAATCCTTAGCAATTGCAGTACGATTTTGGATAATCCATTAGTAGAACACTTGAAATATAAAACTTAAACAATAGATTCAGATAATTGAAGTATAAGTTTAAATAAAATAAAGTACAATTTTAAATAAAGTGAAATACAATTTCAGAACACCTAAAGTATAAAACCTTAGCAATTACATTACAATTTTTAATAATCCATTAGTAGAACACTTGAAGTATAAAACTTAAATAATAGATTCAAATAACTGGAGTATCAGTTTAGATAAAATGAAGTATAATTTAGGTACACTTGAAGTATAGAACTTCAATGAATAGAGTACAAGTTTAGGTAAAATGAAGTATAATTTCAGAAATAGAAGTACAATTTCAAAACACTTGAAGTATAAAACCCTAGCAATTGCAGTACAATTTTGAATAATCAGTAAATAGAACAATTGAAGTATAGAACTTCAATGAATGGAGTACATATTTTGGTAAAATGAGTATAATTTCAGAAAACTAAAAGTATAATTTTAGATAGAAGACGTACAGTTTGGGAACGCTTCAAGTATAAACTGCTAGAAGTTGTAGTACAATTTTGGATAATCCATTAGTAGAATACTTGAAGTATAAAACTTACATAATATAGTACAATTTTTGTGAGATGAAGTATAATATAGAACGCTCAAAGGAGAGAAAGATTTTCAAATAAATAGAGTACAATTTCAGAACACTTCAAGTACAATACTTTACAAACTGCAGTACAGTTTAGATTCTGTAGAAGTATTACCTTAAATCATCACTGCTCTTCTTTGCACTGCTGCTTGATTTATCCTTTTGGTTTAACAGGATGTCAACAATATTCATGTTCAATATCAAATGCAGTAAGACCATATTTATGACATTATATGGAGCTGGTCTTTGTAGCGGCAACTCTCCAACACTTGATTGAATACTCCTCCTTCACTACTGGTTGACATCGTCGAAAAAATACAAGAAACTCAGAAGCAACTAAGAAGAAACCGAGAAGAATAAGAAACGCAAAAATGATGAAAATAAAAAGAGAAGAAGACAATGCAGATGTCGGGTTGGTGGTTGTTGGCTCCGACGATTATTCTCGTTCCCATCGTAGAGCTTGTTGCGTTTTTTCTGTTCTTTCTGTTTTTGGTAATGAACGTGTGATAATGTTTACTGTTTGCTCGTGTGAATGAAGAAGAAGTGAGAAAAAAATAAGTGAAAAATATTATACTTAAGGGCATTTTTGTCAAATCAAGTGAGTAGGGAGTGATCTCTAAAATTTTAACAAAACTAAGGAGTTTCTTTTAACAAAAATCAAGTGGGGACTGAACATGAAATTTAAAAGTGCTTTTGGTACTTTTAAATAAGTGCCCCTAACTTTAAGTTATGTTTGATTACATTTTGGGGAAATCTATCTTTTATTATCTCCAATTTTTTTTGTTTTTTAATATATACATATTATATATATATATATATTATACATATTTTATCATTATTTTAACAACTAAATAATTATTCAATTTCATATTAATCCGAAAAATCCAACAAAAGACATTGATTTCATTGTTGTAATAGAATTTGTCTCATCCCAAAATATAAACAAACATTCCGAATTTTTTCAATATAATTTTTTTACTATTTCAAAAATATAAATAAATATACATCACATTCCCCAACATAAATTTCATATTTCCCAACCCTACTTCCAAAATTCATTCTTCCAAAACACATAATTCATGTCCAAACATTTCCTTAATTTTTTTTAATATATTTAAAATGTGAGGTTACTAAAACTATTTTTTTTTTTAAATGAAAAATTAGAATACATGTTTAATGAAATATTTTTCTAAAAAATATTCAAATTTGATTTATTTAAACATTTTTTAATAAAGTTTTCAACTTTTTATATTTAAAATTTGCAATATTTTCTCCTACATATTTTTGTCTTATAAATTCTTAAATATTTTACAAAATATTTAAAAAAATTAATAATTCAAATTAAAACCCTCTTAAAATAATATTCCTACCTCTATTTTAATTTTAAAAATGTGCAATTTTTCTCTCTCCCTTCCTCCTCCTATAAGGAAAAATTATTAGTTGGGGAATACCATTATGCATATATAAATTTGATTTACTCAATACTGATGCCAATTGTATTAATAAATAATAAAATATTCAATTTTATTATTTATATTTAGTAAAAATATAAAGCGTAAGTAATAATTAGGAGCATTACTTTATTAAGGATTAAGATTATATTTGAAATTCTAAAATAACACTAAACAAAACACTTCATCGTTTTTATTTCATCTTCTTTTTCATATGCTTTGCATTACTCTCATATATAACCCTTGTCCTTGTTGAGAATTAATGCATCTATAAATATAATCCGGAATCAAGCCTTTAAATACATACGATCTCTATATTTCTTAAATACAGAGTAATAATAGAAACTATATTTTCTTTCTAAGACATTTTCCAAGAAAAATATAGATATAAACTAATATTGAAAATATGGACATAATAGTATTTATTATATGGGAGAAAAAGTTGGTGTGCATCCTAAGATCCTAAAGAGGTGGCAATTTGCTAGCAAGTCTTTATATATAATATTGAATTCCAATATAATAAGGAGTCTTATGTGTGAGGACTTCCCCACAAGCAAAAATTATTCATTTATAAATGAATAAGATCTTCCTTATAGAAGAAGAGTTTTATTTCAACAAGAATAAAAGTATTATTCATTTAAGTAGAAATTTTAGCTCTCTATATGATGAGGAATTTCAAACCTATAAGAATTGTAATCTCATCTAAATTTGGATAAGATCCACTTAAATATAAATGTCTATTAAATTAGTTCAAAACTCAATCAAATTCATAACAAAATCAATGAAAGTGCAACTTTTAAGGTGTTTATGGTAATTGACCTAAGCCAAACAAATATTTAAATGCCCCTTCAATATAGTGTTCGAAAAATTAGACCGTTCATTGAACCAAAAAACTTATCGATACACGGTTCACGAGTTCAACTATTGGTTGGACCATAATTGAACTGTAACTTCATAATTACAAAATATATATTTATATTACATATATTACCTAAAAATTAATAAAATACTAAAATATAAAACATAAAGAGTTTAATGAAATTGCCTAACATTACAATCCAAATTTTATAATTCATATTATAAATGATCACAATAATTTAAACACCTCAAATCTGAATTTTTAAGTTGAGAATGTGTGGGTTAATTTTAAAGTCTAAACTCTAAACAGTTTTAACCAAATGTGACCTTTTTTTTTTTTTTTTGGATTTTTTGAGAAGATCAAATAGGTTCACCGGTCAGTCAACGGTCCGATCGACCTATCCGGTCTTATTTTTTAAATAGTGTTTCAATTTAATACTGATCCCAACTAATCCTATGTTAAGTACGTATGCACTTGCCATAAAATGATCTGATAGAATACTAGTTTGATATTAAGTTCACAAATACTTACCATATGATTAATCCATGTATGAAAACTGGTCAATTATATTGTAAATATTATTATGTTTACAGTCAAAATCATTTAATGCAAGGAAATTTTAAGGTTTTATCAAATATATATTTTATTTTACACACATACATTATGTGTCTGTTAGGTTTGAACCCCTAATTTCACAATTTATGTATAAACCTCATGTCATTTGATCAAATGCTACCCGATTGGGGTTTTATCAAATATAACTAAAAGTACATTACATTTACTAGATAATTGATATGAAGTTCCAAGAAAATAATTAATTATACAACAAAATATAATACTCACCATATTCAGTTAGGGTTGGTCAAATACAATATATCAAAAAGTTTCTATAAATTTGATTGGGTTATGTTTGTAGAATTTCATGTCGAAATATAAATAAAAAAGAACAATTACCTTGTCTTATTATTAGTGAATATTATATCAACATCTATCATTTTTATAATTTGACCATATCTTAATACTCATGCGTTTTTATAGCTCGATCATATCTTCAATATTAATACCTAACATGTTTTTAATGTATGATTTCAATAGATTTTGTCACATATTTTATGCATGTGCTGAAATATATGTTTATTTTCTATATAATACATTAATTTTTTCAATAATTTCCATATATTTATTTAAATTGTTTAGGAGAATTAAAAAGTTATAATGGAGTGATAGCAATGAAACTTTTGAATGACGATAATAGGTTCTATATGGTAAGTAGTCTATGAGTTATGACTATTTGAAAATAATAATAAGAATATTTTAAAAAATTAGTCAGGCCTATGTAAAAAATATTTTATGTTTTATTTAATAATATATATTTAAAAAAGTTAAATACAAATTAATATTTTTAACACACCTAGCACATGTACTAAAATTTTATAATATTTTATCTACTTTTTGATATTATTATATTTTTTTAATATTTTAAAAATATTTATTTAAATTTTCTGAAAAGTAAAAGGAAAAAAATAAAAATAGAAGGGAAAAAAAGGTAAATAATTAGACAGAAAAAAATTTTAAGAAAGAGAAAAAATTTAGTTCAGTATTAAAAAAATTACTATTGATTTTTTAAATTTTATAAGCATTAAAAAAATAAAAATAAAAAGCACATCCGTCGCGGGCCTTTAATGGGCCGCAGCTACGTGTATATATAGGCCGGTGGGGAAGTACTTTTCAAATTCAATTTGTTTCATGGGGCAAAGTGATACCGGCCGCAATAGGAAGTTCAAAAGTTGAAGATTCGAAATCTTCAAAAATTTGCAGAGGATATTGCTCTCTCCATCTCATTCCTGAATCTCTATCAAGTTTCAAGGTTCTCATTGAGTTTTTATTTTTATTTTTATTTTTTCTTTTTACATTCAAATGAATCTTTTTTCTTTTTAGACTCTTTGATAGATGTGTGTGTGTTTTCCTTTTTTCTTTTTTTAAAAAAAAAATTAAAAATCAATGCTAGGTTTGAATTTTGAAAAACTTATTGTATGATTGATCTTGAATTTTTTTTAATAAGAAAAATACTAAAATATTAGTTATTGTATCAAATGATGTAATTTTATATTTATATTTAATATTTTTACCCTTTTTTTAAAAAAAAAATTTGGGTTGAGATTCAAGATCTCAACATAGTTGTAAAGAAAAATTTTGTTGTAGCCCTAAATAATATAATTGTTTGATTCTTCAATAACCTTTTATTATTTTTAAATTAAATCAAAGCTCATACATAGCTTGAATCTTGGGATTTTGTTTGTTTGCGTTTTGAATGAATTGTGAAAAATATTTTGAGAAGTGGGTTATGTTTGTTTTTGTTTAAAGATTGATTGAAAATATTTTGAGATGAAATTATTACTTTGAAAGTGCTTTAAAAGGTGGTAAATTTTACTTTATATGTCAAACCAATTATTTTTTCGTTAAATTAATGGGGTGTAATTGATTTTTTATATAATCTATTAATATATTTTACTTGGATGATTAATGTATATATCTATTTGTATGTGGGATTGTTTTTTAAAGGGTGTTTTGGCTAGAAATTGAGGTGACTAGATTATATGTGATAAGTTTAGTATAATTTTGAAAGTTGAAAAATATTTTTAGAAAACTTCAACAAACAAATCTTAGGTCTTAGATTTGTTGATTGAGATCTAAAATTGTTAAGCTCTAGTGGGTTGATTGGTTCTTGTTTTTCTTTTCTTTCTTGCTCCTCTCTCTCCCTCTCTCTCCCTCTCTCCATTTTCTATTTTCAATATTTGCAACTCATTTTCATCTTGAGTATTGGTTTGGTGTGAAAATTGAAATATGTTTAGATTGTTAGGATAAAAATTTCGAAAAATGCGGATTGTAAACTAAGGTTTGTGGTATTTGCAATAGCTCCTATTGTCAACTACAAATATTGGCATGACTTCATTATCAAATACTAAGTGGTGAGAAGTTGAGAATAGTGTAAGAGAATGATGATGCCTTTTTGTAAGGTAAGGATTGGGGGAATAGTGTTTGGGTGATGTGCCTGCAAATGGATTGAGGTCAAACTTAAATCGAAGAGTATGACATCAAGGCTACAACCAAAGAGAACTGTATTAGGTATATCGGGGTCACTCCAGATCAAGATCCTTCGATACTTAAGTGAGATCAAGTAGAGAAGTACAATAGGTCTAATAGGTAAGTTGGGAGTAGTAGAGATTATAAAAGCATACTTAATAATATTTATGAAGGTAAGCATTTGTAGTTGAGAGAAATAATTTGAAATGAGGGGTTGGAATGACTGGATAATCCCTATAAAATTGTGGAGATTGCAAAGTGTTGGCCACTAGGTTGCATGGGCAGCCTATAGTCGTCTAGTAGGTGGAGCGATTGCTTATTTCCTTTAATTGCAGATGGAATTGTTGACAACATCATTAATTGCGGATGGAGACAGCTAATACATTGTCCATAAAGTAATAAACACAATTGCATGTGTTTGACAAGTGGAACATCGGCCTCAGCAGAGTAAAAACTTTTTGGTCAGGCCATATAGGCCAATTTAAGGGCTATGATTATTGCTGGAGGCAATTTGACTTAGAGAGGATTGACTTGAAGGCAGTTGTCCTCATTGATGTTTTCTCACATGTGGCCTAAAGATAGGAGTCCTTGTAGATTCTTTATTCCACTTCAATCGATCAGAAGTTGATTGACTTCGAGGGCCATCAATGCAATGTGCATAGGGCTCATCAAAGGTATTCTCTCATTAAAGGTCTTCCAACATCTCTCGAGTCGTATAATAGGTACTATAATGTAATAGCAATTTGACTTCTTATGCAAATTACTAATTATGCATCAACCATATTTCAGAAATAAAGTATTCTAAGGGTGTGCTTGTTATATTTATGATAATTTTATGGATCTTAGCAATTGATATCATGAGACTGGGAAAGCAATTTAAGGAGGAAAAAAAGGGTGATAAGGAAGAAGGTATTGGTTGTAATATGCATGACTAAGTAGGTAAGGTATAAACGTAAAGTGTTAATTGAATGCTAGAGTTATGTCTGTTGTATTTGTTTAGCAATATTAAATTTTTTCATATTGTCATCACATACTTGAATGAGTTTTCAATGTGGATTTTTGGAAAAGGTCTCAACCTTCTTATATATGGACTTACGAACTCCAGTGAGTTGGGTTAACTATTTTAACCAAGTGAGGATGAAAGTAAAGTAATTGCTAGTGGAGTTCATTTGTAGTCTCATTTGTGCCCTATAGACATAGGTGCAACATGATCCATGTCCATAAGGTATATTTTGATTATCGCATGACTTGTTAAGATTAGCTTAGATGTTCTGCCTTGAGTTTGGATCTCAGCAAAGAGCAAGTAGTGTTTGTTTGTGTTTTGGTTGTTTTGGAGAATTTTTTGAGGGAGAATGGATTTTTGTAGTAGGTTTAGGGAATGTGATATTTGTTTGGTTTTGTTTTGGGTGGTATTAAGAATATTTTGAGAGGAATGATAAGTTTGGAAGTATTTTCGGGTAGACAATTTTAATTGTAGATGTATCATTAATCAAGTTTTTATTAGGTCAGTAGGGTGAAATTGAATTTTTTTTTATGTATATGCATAATTAAAATGATTAGTTTATATACTTATATGTAATACAAATATAGTTATATATATATATATTTAGAAGGGGGTATTTGAGGGAAGAAATGTTGTTTTGGTGTTGCTTGAGGGAACTTACATCGTTTTTGTTTGTGCCTTGGGGGTTGGAGTTTGTTTTCGAAAAACACAAACAAACAAAGCCTTAAGTTTCGTTTACTTAGTTGGTTGAGATAAAGAATGATTGGTGAAAAATGGATCAAATGAGTGATGAAAGTAAATAATCAAACAAATACTATGTGTATTTTATAGGATTATTTAAATGATGTATTAGTCAATTTGAGTCATTACATGTGTACTTTGGTGCACAGTTATAAAAGGCTAGTCTTAGATGCCCAGGCAAGCCATGCGCTTCGCGCCTCAAATCTATGAGGTGCGGCGCCCTAAGGCAGGTGCCTCGCACGCCTTGCCTTAATAAAAAAGGTGCCCCTTGCGCTAAAATTGAGAAAATAAAAAAATAGAAACTTAAAAAAATGAAAGAAAATGATGGGAGGTTCAGCTTCATCTCTAGCTGTTGCTGCCACTATCTACAGTCGCCACAATCTCCGCAGATTGCATCGCCAATGACGGCGTCTCCAAACTCTACTAATAGTTGCCATATCTTTTCTCTTTTTTTTTTTTTTAGTTTCTTTTAATATAGTGTTTCACTAATCTTCTTTTCTCTTCAAGCATTGATATAACTACAATTTACTAGGAACACGTCTGATTGAGAATGTATATAGTAGTAGAGATTTAAATAGAAGAAGATAAGATGAGATTAAATAATTTATTAGTTTATTTGATATTGAACATTGATCATAGAACTAGCTGCTGTTAGAATATATTATAATCTCTAATGCATGTTTGATATGTAGGATTAATTAGGCAAATAACAAAATTATCCTTGAATAAAATCCCCATTCTTTCTATTGACCTTTACAAGAAAAAGAAAAAGAAGGACAATTAAAGAAGCAAAATTGTAATGATGGGGTGAGATTACATAATCGCAACCCTCAACCTACTACTTGAGTAGCACACAATTGCATGAATAGTGTTAGGCTTTAGATTAGTTGCAGGCCGGCACATATTTTCATTTTGCCTATCAAACAACACAGTAGGTGAGATTAGAAGACTATGTTGGGGCTAATAACTCATATCAAACGTCAAGAATATTAAATGGTTTAAACTATTTTTTATAACTTTATTGGTTCCAAAGCCACATTAATTCCTTAATTACTGTTTCCAAGATCTTATTAATTCTTATCAGATTTTCTATGTTAACTGACTACTACTTCCAACAACATTCAATAATTATTTCTATCATTTTCAACAACATTAACTACTACATATCTCATTTTATGTTGAGATTTACTGTAGAGCCTAGACTTTTGCTTTTCTATTTTTGCATTTTTTTCCCCCTCTCTAATTCTGCCTTTTTTTTTTTTTTTTAAATTTACTTTTCCTTCTTCTAATTTTTACTATTTTTTATCATTTCTGTATAGCATGTTTTTGAAACTTATGTAATATATATTTTTTTATATTATCAAGTCATTCGCCTTTTGGTTGCCCTCATCTTGTCTTAAAAATGGGGCTCTCGCCCATCTCACACTTACGCCTTTCATAACTACGCTTTGGTGGATTATTTTATCTATTAATATACTTTACCAATACGACATGAATCAAACATTCAAACATTGCTTTGTCATTTGGACTTTTTTGCTTTATTAGTAATGAGTAGTTAGGGCTTGGATGAAAACATTCATGTTGGGTTGGAGAAATGATTGTTGACCTTTTATCCATTAAAGTGTGTGTGTTACGAGGTTAAATAAATTAGTATATCCAATCTTGGGAGGAACTATGAATAGGAATATCTAGAAGTTACCACATTTCTTGCTATAGTGGATAAGGAATTGTCTTCATAATGTATTACTCCCTTTTGTCCCATACTTATGGAGCTTTACATGAGAGTTGAGAAGTGAAAGTCGTGTATTTTTGCAATTTTTCCCCCCCTTTAAAAGGTAGTGATTGAAATTATCGTTATCACGTCATTACTTTACGTAAGAGAATATTTTTGGAGAGAAATTTTCAAGTTAGACATCTTTGTGATACCTTTCAAAGGAAATTGGAGTGTTGAATTTGGGATAGAAAGAGTATAATATTAACTTTTAATATTTTGTAGAAACAATAATCGTAGTTTACTTATTTTTATTGAAATTTTAATTTATATGTATCTAAATCACAATCTTTTAATATGAGCTATCTAATTCATGTGTTAGGAGGGGAGGGGGGAAGGTTCAACGAGTGCTTCGTGCTTTCTCATCCAAACTTTGAGACAATACCAACACGGATGTACAAATTGGAGATCTTATAGTTGAAACTCCAGATAGTTCTTTCTTGTAAGGACTAAGGCTTACAAGATATATGCATTTTGCTTATATTGCATTTGAGATGCTATGAAAGGAACTTGTGGGTGTGCCTTGCATGATTGTGCTTGTACATATTGAGTTCCTTTGTTTCCCTCAGACCCTTCCCGTTAATAGGCACTTATTTTCTGCTGCAGACTGCAGAGTTTGTTGTTATGTCAGAGAATTCTTCGGATCTAACGGGAAACAATAAAATAGGACCAGACTTCTTTGGTTTCTATGCTAGTGAGGCGGCAGAATTACTGTCTCAAGATGAAGGTCTTCTGCCTTTTCCCCATCAAATTTCTCACTTACCTGGAAACCTTCATGAGGTGGGCACAAAAAAGGGCTCAACTAAGAATAGTTACAAAACCAAAGAAAACAATGATGGTGGTGGTTCTGCTTCATTGTTTTCTAATGGAATAGGAGCTCTACTTTCAGATTTCAAAAAGGAAAGAATAAAGTCACTGCTTCGGCAGAGTGTTTTTACGCTTACTCAGGAGGTTGATGAGGTAATCATCAAATATGCTTTATCTCTGTCCTGCTGACATGAGATCACATCTGAGGGCATTATTGTCCTACTAATTTTTTTATGTGGATTTCTGTTTTGTACTAAGTTAGATTCATGCACTGTGATATGCATGAAGCTGAAAACTGTAAAAACTATATTCATTTTTTATTAGTTTGTTGAAAGTTGTCTAACTTTCTCTTTGTCTCCCGTTTATGTTTATGCATGACTGTTCCTCTCTTTTATTTATTTATTTATTTTTTTCTCCTTATTTCAGATGATAAATCCTGTTCTTTCTGTTTGTCGAATACGTTCTTGTTTGAGATGCAAAGAAAGTCTTTCAAGCATGGATGCTTCTGCATGCAAGGCTGATCAACCACAACACCCTCACAAGAGACTCAAAGTATTACCTGCCTGTTCGGTGAGCATCTTCCTAGATACTGCTTTCTGTGGTGATGAGGTTGGTGGGACGTTGAAGTTTCATGTGGTAGTTTGTATCCATCCTAAATTCTCTTTTTGTGTTGTGAACTATATCATTGCAAGAATTAAAGAAATATAAAGGCATCTCATATTTTTACTGTGTATGCATAAATTTCTTGCACCACCTTCCCCACCCCCCCGTTCAAGAATTGGGAACAAGGAAATAGTTACAGTCTTTTAGAAAATGGGGAAGGGAGGAAAGAGCCAGGGCTAAAGGGAGAAATGCCAATAGAAGGGCGAACACGAAAAGATGTGGCCAAATGGAACATAGATCAAGGCCTAGACAAGCTGGTAGATTAGTTGTGCTTCCAGGTTTGTATTGGAGGCTAGATTGGCTAAACTTAACCTACCAAACTGTACTTTCTTGTTCGCTGGGACAGGTATTTGTCATTGTTACATCCTTGAGCAAATTTATTTGACTTGAATGCAAGAAAGTTTCTCAAGATTATCTTTTGAGATGCATTCTTAAAAAATTGCTGGTGTGATCGTTGGAAACAGAGGGTGACAACATTTTTACAGAAGATGTCTTGTGTAAAACATTGTTTGCTGTACTGTTGATTGGGTTCTTGGGGAGCCTTGTCCTGTCCTTAGTCCTAAACTGTGGTTTACCTTATTGGCTGGATGCTGTACTTTTTGGTATCTGGTTCATTTTGTATTCCTCAAACTTTCATTTTGTTCATCTCCAAGATTAATTTGTGTTAATCTGTTAACTATATTACTACATTTTATTTAATTGGCTTTAAAATGAACTTGTTTCTTTTCGTATCTTAGTATACATTTGGTGGCCTTGTCGGCATAAAGTCATATGGTACTTCTCTTGTAACTTATCGGATTTAGTAAGTGAAAATGTGTATGTGGTGATACAGGGAAAAGAATTATCTGCTGATGTCATGAAGAAATGCATCCATTGTCATACAACTAGTACCTCTCAGTGGAGGCCAGCACCTGATGGAACCAAGGTTGTGATTGTTAGTTGTATTTTTATCTTCTGGCATATGGGTTTAGCTGCATAGATATAGGTATTGACATGTAGGAAGTCTCTCTAATAGTTAATAATCTATGGAGGGGGGGATACTAAGATGGAAGCAAAAGCAGAACCATTAGCACTTTTGTGAAACTAAGGACTTTTTGGCTCTCTTTCTAGTTCTGTTTATATAACATACTTAATATGCCCTTAATGAAAAAAGAAATTGTTACATTTGTCTTCCTTCACTTAAGTTGTGTTGGTGCAAAAGCAATAAACTGGTTTGAGCATCTTTCGTTTTCTTGCTTTCTAATGTAATGAAATGAATTGGGATGTCGGCTCTGTGTTTCCTCTCTGAATGGAGAAGGCATCTCATCACTCAACATTGTTATTCAAGCACACTACAAGTTCTGAAATAGAGGGAGGATGCCGGTAGGAATTACATGACATATGATACCAAACTCATTTATTGTCATTCTCTGGTTCACTATTCAATATTCTCTCACAAATTTGATAACTAAAAAAATCAATTAGCTATGCATGCAGAAAAATTGCTGAATAATTTTAAAAATACAAAATGGATTTTCATTGTTGAAGTGGACATTTGATCAAGTATTATATGTGTTAATTTTAGTGGAGTGGAGTAGTTCAACTGAAGATGTTGTTATTATTCTTAGTTAATTTATTTATCAGAGACATCATTTACAAAGACTGATGCCCTTGTCTTCTAACATGCTCATTTTTCCAGTCTCTTTGCAATGCCTGTGGACTTACATATGCAAAGAATCTAAAGAATGGATCAAGTATGAAATCTGATATTGAAGCTGGCAAAGAAGGTGCGGAGGTAAGGATAATATACTTGTCCAACATGTCTGTGGGAGAGTTGATGGGTGTTCATATTTCCTGCCCTTGAGGCTTGAGCTCAATTTAACCTCTGTAAAGAGATCAATGTCATCAAAGAACAAATTACCCGACATACAGGTGGTGGATGATCCCTGTGTAGGTGGGCTGGCTCTTTTAGGTATCCGTACTCCACACCCTCCCTTCCCACACAGACACACCCTGGAATTAAAAAAATAAAAAAGAAAAAAGGCAAATGATACTGTAGTAAGATTTGGTATGATATTTCACTATCCAACCTGCCCACTTGTGTTGATCATAATACTTTACTTACTGAGACATTGTTTTGTTAGTATTGCAAAATCAAATATCTTAACACACTCATTTGTTTGGCATAAGTATCATAAGGTAGTATATATGTAATTAAATAGTAGATCTGTTAATTGAATGACACAATGCAGTTATACCGGTCCTTGACAATTATACAAATCATCTCGTGCCAAAATTCCTCAAAATGCCTGTATAACTAATAACCTAAGCTGAAAATTGTCTCTGGTTCGGGTTCTGCCATAATTAATGGATATCCATATTGTTATGCTGGAGAACTAAACAATGGTTTTTAACAAGTTTCATGTGACAAAAAATCTTACTGATCAGAAGTTGCTGGTTTTGTCCTTTCCTTTCTCAGATTGATGATGATTTGCGGTTTCTTTTAGAGAATGATAGCACTAGGGTTGAGGATCTGATGAAGAAGCACTCCGGTGAGCTTTTTGCCACGGTACTTCTACCTAACTACTTTCTCCAATTCATATACATGTGCATAATCACATTATCAGCAATTAACACAACTTATAGTTGCTTATACATCCCTTCTTAAATATGTTCCGCAGTTATGTTACATGGAGAAGAAGCTTGAAGAACTTCTTAATATTATAATGACCACTTGCAGGTATCTCTTACATAGTTTGCCTTGAATATAGAGGATAATGTTAGTTTATTATTGCTTATGAATTTCTTCCTTCGGATCAATCAGCATCTTTTTGACCTGTACCATGGCTTTATAGTTGGTATCTATTTCAGATATAAGGAGTTGTGCTGTTAATATGTTGGGGCCTTCTGAAATTTGTGCAATTCTCGTACTTTATCAAATCTCCTGTAGAGAATGACAGGCTTACTTCAAAAATCTTATTTTTCTTGAACAGGCCAATGACCCTAGCTGAGACGCAACAGCTCCGTAAATTGATACAGAACTTACCGCCCAGAAACCTTGACCGTGTAGTGGAAATTATTAGACATAATAAACAATCAGAGAAATATTCTTGTGATGAAGTGCGTATCGATCTGGAGGAGGAGGTAGAAACACTAAAGGTTTATTTGTTGTGTTAGTTAAATTTGAACTACTCTCCGGAAGCTTATTTTAGAAGGTTTTTTTGTGGTCATTCTGTAGGACAAAGTTACACTATGGAGATTGTATTTCTATGTTAGAGCCATCCAACCTACCACACTATGAAGATTGGCAAAGGTAACTATTGAAGCCATTTTCCAGTCAATCTAGGTTTTATCTGATATCCTGCTGGAGTTTCTCTAACAGCAATGTTACTGTAAATTTGGAAAAGTTTTTTGGGGGGTTTTGCTGTTTTCCATGTAAATTTGGAAAAGTTTTTTGGGGTTTTGCTGTTCTTGTAAATCTCTAGTGAGAACTGGGAATAGCCTTTTTTGTCAGGATAACACAGGTCTGAGGTAGAGGATAACATGTATAGGTGAAAGGGTTTATTCTTTTGAACTTCCATTTTTTCCTTGGGATGTATCTTTTAGCAAATATGAAATTTTAAAAGGAAAAAGGAAGTTTTTTTCTCTCTATGTATTTGTTCCCATCATATTAAGTTCATTATTTGAGGTCTAGATTTTCAGTGCAAATCTTCTATTTCAATGGGTGTTTTTCACTATTCCACTTCAGAATTACGTATTAAACATTTTCTTTAACAATTCTTGGTACTGTATTATATACATCTTGGCATGTATTTTAAAATGAAATAAAAGATAAAACATCAGTTGGAATATAGAAGATCCAAAATGCCTAAATTTAGCTAAGATTGCCAAAGCTAAATCTTTGATTCTATGCACAATTAGGTATGAAATGACTATATACTCACATGTTCTAGGGCCTGTTTATTTTCATTTTCGAACCCCCATTTTCATTTTTTGCTGAAAATGAAAATAAAAAACTATTAACTTCTATACAATTTTTTCATATATTTTCATTTTCAAAACATTCCTTTTTACATTCTCTGTTCTTTTTTATACATATTTCCCCCTATTATTACCTATATCAATTTTTTTATCTTCTCAATACTTCTCAAACAACATTCACCACAAAAATATTATAAATTTAAATTCAAATATAATATTAAGTTTTGAAACAATTACACATCACGTCATTAATTCAAATTCAAAAACTACACAACTTTGAATACAAAAAAACTCAACATCCAAATATATCTTATTTTAACACCAATATAAACTTATAATTTTCTACACACATCCAAATAAAATTTTATTTTCAAATTCAATTATTCTAAGTAACTTTTCACTATGCATTTTCACCAGAAAATGAAACTGGCTCCATAAAATAAAATCAAACAGGCTCTAAGATTTCTACACATTCATCAAATAGGGATGAACTCAAATCAAAAGATTGGTACAAACACCTCTTGACATGTAAGAAATAATCATCATCAAATGAAAATATCACATCCTCATGATCACTATGTGCCTCAGTACTATGGATTCTGAGTTCAAATAAAACTGAAGGTAAGAATATGGAGAAAAACTCTTGTAAGAGAAGTAGCTAATACAAAAAAACACTATCTCTGAATCAGAAGCTGCGTCTTGGCTTTCCCTCAGCAACATTAACTCTAATCGCCCTCCCATCCAAATTCTGCACACAGAAGCAAATGAGTAAGTACATTCCACATGTTGAAGGCCACAAATGCTAACCAAAACAGTTACCTGTCCATCAAGGGCAGCTATGGCGTCATTAAGTTCTGTCTCAGTCGACATTGTTACAAACCCAAATCCACGCGATCTCCCAGTCTCCCTATCATAAACTACTCTGGCATCAACCACTTTGCCATGTTCGCTGAACACTTGCTCCAGCCGGTCATCATCCACTTGCCATGGTAAGTTACCAACGTACATTCTGAAGGCCGGCTCATAAGCCCTAGGAATCCTTTCTGGCTGGGAGCCTCTTGGAGCAGCCTTATTTACTGTTAATTGTCTTCCATCTAGATCCTGTGAGGCATATAGGTTCTCAAATCATTTGAAATGAAGATGATACTGAACATTGGATACTTTACATTGAAATGGTGGTACTTTTATCCTTCTTAGAGCAATTTCATTTGGGGCTCGTTTGCTTTGAATGATGTGATTAGAAGTGATATATAAGTAAATTGATACATTTTAAGCCCATTAGGATAAAATATCTTAATTTTATGTTTGGTTGGCAAGATTAATATGTAAATAAATTTAAATATAATATATAAATTTACTATTATATCCTTTATATTTTTTAATAACTTTTTCACAATTTCCTCATTCTTCTCCATTTTTAGGAATAAGGTTTAATTGGAAATAAGATAAAAAAAAATAGGCCTATTTGATTTTTGTAATTTTAAGCACACCAAATCAAGCTCCCCCCCCCGGATCCATTTTCCAAAGCAACAATAAATAATGTTGGACCTAAGATTTATCAAGGGCGGTTATCAATTGAAACAAATATTAAAAGAGGTTTGATTAAATATATCACACCTAATCAAGCTAAGCAAACAAGGCCTTGGGGTTTTCATGAGATTTCTACTAAATAAAAGGATGCACGCATAAAACAAGATGCCACATTCGGATACATGTAAATGTTGAATGTATAGAATGTTTCTTTAAATAAATACTTGGATATAGATTTAAGACACTTAACATTTATGTGAAATGTGTAATAAAAGATGAAACACTAATTGAAGTAATTACTTTTTACAGGCGAATGAAATCTTTATGATCAAAATCCTTATTTAAGTAGTTATTTATCTCGGACCTCCCAAGAAGCAGGAACTATCGTTCTAACTCTTATTCGGGGTGAATTGGTCTTTGCAAAGTTAATGCTTGGTTTCAGTACCATAAAAGGGCTCCAAAATTGGTTTGATTTCAAGATATTGAATTGATAATGAATCACCTTTTAGCGAAGCTACTAGAACTCTAATCGAAGTAGATGATATAAAATCCTACGTTCGACACCACATGAAATACTAATTGAAATAAATGATCTAAAATCCTGCATTCAGCTACAATAACTTGCCAAACCTCACAGCCATTTCAGAAAAACCAAAAACTAGGAAGGAACAAATGACAAGAAACATACATATTGATTGAACATCTCCACAGCCTTTTCAGCCTCTTCCACAGTACTCATCGTCACAAATCCAAACCCTCGACTTTGATCTGTTTGCCTATTATATATCACCTACAATGATATGAACAGATGAAATGCATCCTCATCTTCATTATTAACCACATAAATCAAAACAATGAAACAACTAAGATTCACCAGAAAGGCTATAGAACTCAAAGGAAGAATCCTTATACCTCAGAAATTTCCACAACTCCAGCCTGATCAAAAAGTTGAGCCAATTTCTCACTGTCAATATCATAAGGTAAATTTCCAACAAATAGCTTGGCCTCCTCCGGTGGCTCAGAATAAGAATCCCCATCTTCCCCTTGCTCCAAACTTCCACCATCACTATCCACATTTTCCTCTGTACTTTCCCGTGTAAGAGTATCAGTAGCATTAGCCTTAGCCTTAGCCTCTATCCCCTCATCACTTCCATACTCAATCCCATTTTTGTCACCCTCCTCTTCTTGTTGGGCCCAGTCTGAAGTCTGTGCCACAAAAGGGACAATCTTGAAAGGCAAATTCTTGGATTTGAGTGAGGGTGAGAACTGGGTTGGCCTTATGAAGAGTGATGCGCTAGAGGATTTGGAAATGGAGGTGGTGAAATGGGTTCTTGGTATAGTGATGGCACAACAACATTCAAGCAATTTGAGATGAAGGGTCGTTGCAGAAGTCATTGTTTGTGTGCTTGGTTAGAGTTGAGAGAGAAAGAAAGGGGGCGAGAGAGAGAGATTGCTCAATTTGTAGATAAGAATTTCAAACCACACCAGTGCAGAAAATGGGTCATGTTCGGCTAAGCCCGGTTGGTTGGTGTTTGATAAATTGGTAGGCTTAAGTCCAAACAAGGCCCAGATATTTTCTTGCCTCTTTTATGTCATTTTCCTTAGGGATGTCAATGGATCGAATTTTAATTCAATTTGAATTTTAAAATTTTTATCTTATTAAAATAGTCGATAAATCATATTCGATTATAAATATTTAAAATTTAAAATAAGTGGATCGGATATGAAATTAAACAATCCGATCCGTTAAAGATCCGAATTCGAATTTTAATATTTTTTATTAAATTAATACTCTTATATATAATATTAATAAAAATTTTAAAATAAAATCTATGTATTACGGTGACCTAATATTTATATTAATATCTATATTATACTATTAATATTAAGTCTTTAACCTAAAAAATAAGAGAGATATTAATAAAATATCAAATATAATAATATATAATAATTCATCTATACATTAATATAATGTGAAAAATGAGTTTAGTATACAAATATTTAACTTTTGGACTAATATACAATAAAAAATTATTAAAAATTCAAATATGACATATATTTACTTTATAAATATAATTTTTTTTATAAAATTTTAAAAAGAAAAAAAGAAAAAAAAATAAATCGATCGAATTTTTTAATCAAATTTCGGATATCCATCGAATTCAGATATGGTATTGACGAACAAAGATCCTGTAGGATTTTGGGTCGGATTCGGATATAAATTTTGCTATTCGAATTCATATATGGCAGATCCGACCCATTGACAGCCCTAAAATTTTCTATTTAAACGCTACTCAAATGAGTTTATAAACTTATCTTATGAGATATTTAAAAACTTATAAAAGATTATAAAGTATTTGATAAAAAAAATTTCAAAAAAAATCTTATAAACGCTCAAAATAAGATATTAGAAAAAAGAAAAAGGTACAAAGGTTGTAAATTATTTTTAAAATTTTAACAAATTCTCATAATTTTAATCATATTTATTATAAAATTATCACTACCAACATCCTTTAAATCCCAAATATTAATTTATTTAAATAAGATCTAACATCTTGCAATTCAAAATTCTTGATTTAAGCTTAGTTAATAATCTTAAGTTTCTTGGCTTGGAACTCAATATCTCTCACTCATTTTCTATAGCTAAATGAAGCTTATCAAGACTTTGATGATAATTCTGCACTTCATTTGCTATACTGATACAAACTAACTTCACACATCATTTGGATATATCCATGAGAGAATCAAACCAGATACTTCTGCTGTCAATCAATCACAGAAACTTCTATTCATATATAGGTTTGAAGTTCTTATATGCTATAACTGCATAAAAGGGATCTGATCCTGATAACAATCCAAACAGCCCTCTAATTTGACTAAAGATGGAGTTATCTTCTTTAGCATTTGGCAATCTCCGAATAACCTGTGGCTGAGTGAAACCCTCCACGCACTGGAAGTACTGCACAACCAGTTGTACGCGGCCATATGCCGTCCCATCTCTCCAGGCGCTTATGGCCTTCTCATAGAACAATCTGTTGCTGAAGCTGACCATGAAGACTCCTCCAGGTCTTAGTACTCGGGAAATCTCAGCAAACACCTGAAATACACACTTAGCTTTTATAATAACCTCAAAGGATCCTATTCAGTCATGCACCAGAGTTTTAGCTGTATATATGCTCCTCATCTTTGTTGAAAGATTATATTACTGGTGGACATTTATGACCAAAGTAACACAAAAGGGATCATGCCTGATAACAAGATAAAGTTTAGAGGTCTAAAGGTGTAATTCCTTGAACACTCCAAGATCCACGCATTTTTGGTCGACTCGGATCGACCCGAACCGAAAAACACGTGATTATAACCTAACATGCTATCTAAATTTCACGAGACAAGTTCACCCACCACCCCTAGTTGCATTATGTCAAAGGTCCATTGAAGTATTGTTTATTAGCATTTAATCTTTTTACCATTCAATCGTATTGACTTAGGCATCAAAGAATTTTTATTTGGATCATCCAATAATTCTAAATGTATTTTATTTTGAATTAGACCTTAAGTGCATTTCTTTCTCGTAGATTAAGATACTTGAATAGTCGGACCTACTAAACAAACTATACAGTATATGAATTAGATCTGTCGGACGAACTCAAAGCAACTTCCACTTACAATCCTGCAATGCAAATGCAGATTCATACGTGGGAATAACAAAAAGGTACACCAATTTAACTCAAATTATACATCTCAGCTGACCTTTTCAGGCTGCTGAAGATACTGCACGCTAACAGTGCATAAAACAGCATCAACACTTTCATCCTCCATCTCAAGTTCTTGCTCCTTGTTAAGATCCTTCACAAAGAAATAATCCAACCTGGGATTTCTGGCAAGCTCCTGGGCATTAAGCCCATGTCCCACAACTTTCTTGTACTTAACCTCTTCAGGCAAATGACTGATCCAGGAGCTCATCAGATCAAGAATTTCCATTTCGGGTCTCAGAATTTCCCTGTAAAGATTGGTTAGAGTGGAAATGAAGTTTTCATCCACATGAGTCACGAATCGTGGGTAGGCGTAGAATTCCCTGTCGGGATAGTTGTTGAGTTTTGTTCTGCCTTCTGGAGTGAGGACCAGGCGCCTGATTCTGCCTGCTGAACTAGAGCTGTCATTTTGAGTACGGCTGGAGATTCTTGGGAGGAAAGTTAGGTTTCTTCTTGATGGAGGGTAAGGAGAAGAAGAAGATTCAGAGTTCTTTTGATCTGAAAAATGCCATGTTTGGGGGTTCTGCCCAGTGGTGGTGAACATGGTTTTCTGGTATATGATGGAAATTGGGATTCTTGACCACGAGAAAGTAGATAATATGGTAAGATCTGTTTGGGAGATTCATGACAAACATTAATGGGCCAATGTTGTAAAGGTTGGCCCAAATTTTGGATAGAGTTAGGCCCATTTTGTGTAATACTAAGCCCATTGGGCTTTTATCAGGCGTTTATATTTTTATAAAAATGGGCTCTTTGAGTTTGAAATTATGGGAGTGTGAAAAAAAAAAAAAAGTTCGAAATTGTGGTTTGAGCTAGTTCACAACGAGATTGACTAAATTTCAGGTGTTGTTTAATAGATGGCATGTAGGGTGTGCATTTGGTTAAAACTGACAAAACCTTTCATGGCAATTGACATGTTAATCCAAATTCATTGTCATTAATGGGTTGGTACTCTAAAGTAGGGCTGTCAACGAGTCGAATTTGGATCGTATCTGCCATATTCAAATACGATAAACAAAATTCAGATCCAAGTCCGACCCGAAATTCTATAGAATCTTTGTTAATTAGTATCATATCCGAATCCGATGGATATCCGAAACCCAACTAAAAAATATGATCCGATCCGATATTTTTTTTTTCTTTCTTTTTTTTTTTTTTTCCTTTTGAATTTTATAAAAATATTGTATTTATAAAATAAATATATTTCATATTTGAATTTTTAATAATTTTTATTATATATTAGTCCAAAAGTTAAATATTTAAATACTAAACTCCTTTTTCACATTATATTAATATATAGATGAATTATTATATGTTATTATATTTGACATTTTATCAATATCTCTCTTATTTTTTAGGTTAAAAACTCAATATTAATAGTGTAATATAGACGTTAATATAGATATTAGGTTAATATAATGCATAGATTTTATTTTAAAATATTTATTAATATTATATGTAAGAGTATTAATTTAATAAAAAATATTAAAGTTTGGATTCGGATCTTTAACGGATTGGATTGCTTAATTCCATATTCGATCCACTTATTTCATATTTTGAATATTTATAATCGGATCTGATCCATCAAATATTTTAATCGAATAAAAATCTTAAAATTCGGATTGGATTTAAATCAGATTCAGATTAAAATCCGATCTGTTGACAGCTCTACTCTAAAGGGGAACCCAAACTTTGGATAAACTTAGGCCCGTTTTACATAATTGGCCCGTCCTTTGGGCTACTATCAAGCATTTATATCTTCATGTCAATGGGCTTTTTTAAGTCCAAAATCATGGGCTAAGATAGCCCACAACAAGATGGACTCATTTCAAATTGTTAATTTAATCGAAAATCATTTTCGGTCAATTAGTCGAATAGCAATATATTCACACGGTGAAGTTTAGAGTTAACTTTTAAGAATGACCTCAAGTGCATGTACAAATGTAGGAATTAATAAATTGAAGTAAATGGAGCAAGTTTGAATTTGATGATGGTTTGATCCATTTTGGGGATTGAATCAAACATTTTTATTTCAAATCATTATGGGCTAAGATAGCCCACAACAAGATGGACTCATTTCAGGTTGTTAATTTAATTGAAAATCATTATCAGTCAATTAGTCGAATAACAATATCTTCACACGGTGAGTTTAGAGTTCAAATTTGAACGACCTCAAGCGCATGTACAAATGTCAGAATTAATAAATTGAAATAAATGGAGCAAATTTGAATTTGATGATGGTTTAATCCATTTTGAGGATTAAATCTAACATTTTTATTTAAAATCTGAGCACAACATGCTAAAATTATTTTACATCAATTTGAATTTGAATTTCTTTGGGATACTTATAATTGTTATTATTTCAAATCTTTTTCCAAACCCCGATAAAACATACTGTTTTACCATCATTGAACTTGAAAAAGAACAATAACAGCTGAGAAGGACAAGCACAATAAATATTAATTACTATTTAAGAGTGATTAGGCTTTTGAAAAAAACACATAGGGACAAGATGATTAATTTAATATAATGCACCCTTTTGATGTTAACTCATACCCAACCCCCACGAGCGTTGGGGGCCCCCCTGCACCTTGGCCAATAGAGGGCACAATGTGCTTGTTTTGTCATTTTTATTTTGGCCAATAATTAGGAGGAAATTAAACATTTTATTTTATTTTTAATGTTATTTCAAGTAGTTTGAAGTAATGGTTATACATATAATATAATCTTGAAAATGATGAGGGTGTTGTAGCATGAACTCTTGAAAAGACAAAAATATCTCAATATTAAACTAATGTCATTGCTGATCAAGATTTAAGTTTTTTAAAATGGGTTGTATCTTATTCTGACCTGATTCGACTCGATCTGACTCGATTTGGCTTAAAGCATGACATATATATTGATCCAAAACACATCCACGCACCAGAAACCTGCCAGCTGACTCGTATGAGAACATAAGTTTGAATTCTATTACAAAGTGTGTCATTTTTCATTCTAAGGTATGTAATATATGATCTAATTTATTTTTAAAATTTTAATATATTCCTAATTCAAATTTAACTCAAGTATCGAAAATTCTTAGTCAAGGATTAATCCAACAAGTTTGACATATATACTTGTGTTGATGGTAAAATTACTACCTCCTAATAATACTAATACAAATTGAGACTAAAATCACTAAAATCTAACCTTTTTAAAAGACCTCAATTTAAAATAACCCCATTTAAATCCACATCAAATATTTTTTAAAGGGATGATTACCTCTACTAACCACCACAATGTCTACCATCAACTACACATAACGAACCAAGTAACAAATACCCCCCCCCCCCCCCCCCCCAACGAAAACAAAAAAGAAAAGAAAAAGAAAGAAAGAAAAGGAAATAAATTGCCTCCACTTTCACTTTTAACTGATTAATTCTACCATTTTTAAGATAGATTTGATTGGTGGTCCAGAAAGAAGAAAGGGAAAAATGGAGGAAAAAAAAAAAAATGATTGCAATTTTTAATGTTAGTGATATCCAGCTCAAATTGACTTTTGTAAATGGCGAAGGTTCCAATTGAGTAAATTGGGGGCCCAAATCCAACTCCCGTGCACCAAGCACACGCCTTGTGTTATTCCCTTTTGCCTTTCTTGCCTCTTGCTTTGTGCACCTCGTGCAAAAACATATCATTTAGAGTAGTATTATGTGCCACCATTGATATTATTATGGTCCATCATTTTCTTTTGTCTTGGTGAAAATTATTTCCTCTATGTGTCAATTTGAAGCATTCTATGGAATAATAATGAAGGGTTTATTGCGCACAACGGAGTGTCTAAATTATAAATTTTTTTATATAAATTCGTAAAGAATTTTTGATTTCGAGACAAGTTTAATAGATTCAGAATCAGGTCGAATTGCACTTGTATTTTGAAATTCACAAAAGTTTTATGATACTTGGGATTGGTCTAATGAAAACCAACCAATACTTGAGCTAGTATTTTGAAAATAATATTATGAAAAAAGTTAGAGAAGATTTTAGAAAGATATTCTTAAATGTTAAAGTAGGGAATATAGAAATAGTTGCCATATGACAAGTAGATAATGTAATGGATGTGATTAGTCGAGTCATGACTCAGGTTGATTGTATCAATTCAAACTATATAAAAAGATCCCAAATTTGAGTTGCTACTGTAATATTTAACTTTTCGAGGGCTGATTTTGAGTTACCCATATCCTTCTTATTATGCCTTAAATTAACTTTAGACAAGCATTGGTTTTGAAGCAATATTTAGCATTCTTTTTTTATGGTACTAGTTAAGTAGTAGTAGTGGTGGTGGTGGTGGGGTGTGTGTGTGTGTGTGTATTTTTTTCCCCTTATTTTAGAGTAGAAGAATCATCCCCAATCTGATTTGAATACTCCCACAGCCTCGAACTCACCTTCGATCTAGGGTTAAAATTGGTGCAACCTTAATTACTTCGGCCCCCACATCGCCCCCTTTGGATTATAGACCCGCGCAACTGGGCTCAATAAAAGTAAGTGTTTACGCATGTGTATTTGACAAAACATGCATTGAAGCTTAAACAAAGTGAAGGAAGCATCATTAATTGGGTATTTGACAAATTTCTAGTCTTTATGGCCAATTATGAAATCTTACCATGATACATGCATGTAGTCAATTTAGACTGAATAATGATACATATAAGCCACTTAAACAAATTCCTAATTGACACGTGTGAGTAATAATTGAAATTTAAGTTATGTATACACACGCGCCTCTAATTACTCACGTGATAAGCGATTTTTAATTTTTTCCCATAATTTGAACCACTTAAATGCGACTTTACTTAAGTCGCATTTTAAATGGTCATGACCTACTTATGCATAAGTGTAGGAACACTTAAAAGCCAAAATACTTGGAACAAATTTAGGCTACCCATTCCGGTCGGTTTTTCACTCAAAACATCAACATCATCCATATAAAAAGCAAAGTAAAATAATCAAAAGTTGTGGATTTTAGACTCAAATTGTTCCCCATTAGCTTCCCTTTAGGGAACTTGGTGTCTTTGTTTAAACTCAAATATGGTGCTAAAGCTTTTTTAATATATACATTGAATATGGTTTTTAATATTGAAGAAGTTCACTTACATATATATTAAGACTTCACAATCGATTATCTAAAAAGGGTTGTTGAAAAAATAATATAATTTATATTTTTATATAGCGTTATTTCTATTTGTAGTGTTTTAGACGTTTGAAGGATCGAGAAATTTTTATATTTTCGAAGGCGTAATTCAGTTTAATCGATTCTGAATTTGATAATTGATTATGGTGTAGTATTGAGCAAAGTTACTTCAAATTAGACTAGCTACCAATGTAGAATGAATAAAGGTGTTAAAGGATGATGAAATTAAAGACTAGCAACTTGCATAGTGATTGAAAATTCTTCAAGTTTTGCTTTAAAAGAAACTATGGGCTTTGAATGTTGTAAGTAATTGGCAATATATGGATATGAAATGCACTATGACTAATAATGGCAAATTGTTTGTTATTGAAAATATAATTTTTTTTTGCTTCCATATAAAGACAACCAAATGTTTGAAGAAAACCAATTAAGCTGCATATTTTTCCTTATCTAGAGTCAAATTATTATTATAACTATTATGAAATAAAAGTGAAAAAAAATAATTATCTGCCCTTGTTCTGAAAGCTAAAATATTTAATGAAACACCACCAATTTTTTCTTAATACAATACTAATAATTTTAGCGCATTTGATGCTTGTGCTAAATTTTGTATAGCATAAAATAAATAAAAGTGCCTATTTTTTATATGATACTAATATTTTAAAATTATAATTGTTGGTCATAAAATGGTGGATTATAGATAGTAGTTATTACATGAATTGTAATTATGAGATTAAAAAAAAAGTGAGGCCATTTTAGGTTTATCACTCAAAAAGCACACCAAAAAGGGGATAAGTGCTTTATTAATAATATAGATACTGAGATGAGGATTTCTTTTTAAATACAATATCATGAAATAAGGATATACGTTTTAATACAATATCATGAGACTAGGATATTTTTTAAATACAATATCACAAGACAAAGATTCGAGGTAACCCTATGTATCTCCCTCCCCATAAATTGGAACATTTGTCCCCATATTTCCATTTTTATTTCATTTTTGGATAATAAGGTAAAATATCTTTAATATTTTAGAAAAAATATCATTATTTTCCTACTCTTATTCTTATTATAAGCAAAAGATCATTATTTTCAGAAAATATAGCCAGATCTTTCATGGTAAAAACACATCAAGAAAAATACCTCAATTAATAATGTATCAAGAATAGATTAATCTATATAAAGGGCTCTAAGAAAGGGAGCAATCCATTGACATACTTTTCCCAAAAAGTGCATATATATATATATATATATAGACACACACATATCAAACAAGCTGCACTGATCCACAAGACTTTGAGAATAAAATGGCTGCATTTTTGCCTATCCTAATTACTCTTTTGTTAGGATTAGCTTTTGTTTGTAAGCTTTTTGGGATCTCCATTTTCAAAGAAAAGCCTGTAGGCTTACCCAATGGAAGCATTTTCTACTTGCCATTGGTTGGAGAAACTCTTGCCTATCTCAAGCCCCATAAGTCCAACTCCATAGGCACCTTCTTGCAAGAACATTGCTCTAGGTCAATATCATACATATACATACATAAATTTTGTTTATACACATGCACGTCAGGAGTCTGATTATGAACTAAACTGATCGATGATGTTTAATAAATATTTATTTCCGCAGGTATGGAAGTGTTTTCAAATCCCATCTCTTCGGCAGCCCTACAATAGTTTCTTGTGATCTCGAGCTCAACACATTTATACTTCAAAACGAGGAAAAGCTATTCCAAAGCAGTTATCCTAAGCCCGTTGAGGACATTCTTGGGAAGTTGTCGATGATGCTCGTCTCAGGAGAGCTTCATAAGAAACTCAGAAGTGTTGCACTTAGTTTCATCAATGCCTCCAAAACCAGGCCTGATTTTCTTCATTATGTGGACAAATTGTCTGTCTCCTTCGTCGATTCCTGGAAACGGAGAAAGGAAGTGATTTTCTTCAAAGAAGCAAAACAGGTTGATTTTCTTTTGTTTTTCATTAATAATTTTGGAGGGATTTGATCAGGTTACATGTTTGATTGTCATTTTGTTGCAGTTAACCTTTTATCTTATGCTGAAAACTCTGCTGAGTATTGAGCCTGAGGATCCATTAGCTGCAAAAGTGCTTCAGGATTTCCTCACATTTATGAAAGGCTTTGTTTCTCTGCCTCTGCACATTCCAGGGACTGCTTATTCAAAAGCTGTCAAGGTAATTTTAGTCTGTATGTTATCAAAGTAAATTTCCCACTTTAATTCATGCTGATTTACCACTCGGGTGGTAGTCTAAGTTAGTTTGGCCGTTAACTTCTCACAAGGAGGTCTTGTATTCAAATTTATTTGCATAGTAGTCCGCGCACCAATCATTTTTATGGTGAAGAAGTTTTAGTTTAACTAACACTTTAGTGGGTTATGGTGATGGGCTAGCCTTCGAATAGTAGTTATAACCACACAATCTACAATATTGTATAGTCACATTCAAAGGGGGTTACTATGCTGACTATCTGTGCCCGCCCGCCCCCTTTTTTAATTCATGCTGATTTACCACTCGGATGATAGTCTAATTGGTTTGGCCGTTAACTTCTCACGAGGAGGCCATGTATTCAAATTTATTGTCATGGTAGTCTGTGCGCCAATCACTTTTAGATTGAAGAGGTTTCAATTTAACTAGCACTTCAGTGGGTTATGGTGACGGGCTGGCCTTCGGGCAGTAGTTACAACCACACAATGTACAACATTGAGGGACTCTTATAGTCACGTTCAAATAGATTGTTATATTAACTGTCGTTACACCCCCCTCCCCCAAAAATCAAGTGCCTTGATTTGACTAGTACTTCGACTCAAGTCAAATATTTTACAGCAGCGAAGAACTCATATGATTATGTCCAAAAATTGTTACATTGATCGTCCCTTTCTAACATTTTTCAATAAAAAAAAGTCATGTTGATCTTGCTTTCTTCTTTTTCCTCTCCAGGCAAGAAAAAGGATATCGTCCACTTTAAAATATGTCATAAAGAAGCGGGAAAATATGACGGCCGAAGGAGATTTTCTAGACGAACTACTGACAAAAGATGGCTTAAATGATGAGGAAAAGGTCAGCGTTCTGCTGGACCTTTTGCTAGCTGGGTATGAAACAACTTCAGGGCTTATGGCCCTTGTCGTCTATTTTCTCAGCCAGTCCCCATCTTCCCTTCAAACACTTAAGGTAAAAGCATGCAAAAAAAAAAAAAACATTCCACCAATCCAAACAAAGTTTTATTTAATTATCAAAATTAAAAAAAAAGTTTTATTTTTTATTTGTCTCTGTTCTCAACACTATAAAATTACTCAGGACGAACATCGCGCCCTGAAGAGAAGAAAGAAGAAGAAAGAGCCTTTAAATTGGGACGACTACAAGAAAATGGAGTTTACGTCACATGTAATAATAATTTTTATTAAGTAACTCATTTTTTTCTTCTTCATATTTTTATAGAAAAATATTTCGATTTTTGTCTTAATATAATAATAAATCTTTGTATAATGAACTATAGGTTATCAATGAAGCTCTGCGTTGTGGAAATCTAGTTAAGTTTGTGCATAGGAAAGCTCTCAAGGATGTCAAGTTCAAAGGTTTGATTCTTTTTCCTTTTTCTTTTTTCCAATTTAATTTCCTTTTTTTTTAAATTTAATCATATAAAATATTGTTTTTTTTCCTTATATTGTGAATTAATTTTGCAGGATATTTAATTCCTGAGGGGTGGCAAGTTCTCCCCATTTTCACAGCTACACATCTTGATCCCTACCTCCATGAACATCCTTTCGAGTTTAACCCTTGGAGATGGGTTGTACGTATTTTTCATGCCCCCTCAATTTCAATTAATATATCTTTTTATTGTAATTAAGTATTCAGATGCAGATCATATACACTTAACGTATATTAATAAAATAAAATATTAACTAAAATAGATTATTCAAAATTATTCTCATATTCGTACATAAATGCATGTTAGTAATAAATAGATTATTAATTTTTTTATATTAATAATGTAATAATATATTCGATCACTTTTTATCATTTTTATTATTTTTTTCTAAAAATTATTTTGATGGTGGGCTTATTTTGATGCATAGGACCCAGCAACAAGCAGAAAAGTGATCCCTTTTGGTGGTGGGCTAAGGATTTGTCCAGGGGCAGAACTTGGCAAGCTGGAGACTGCTTTTTTTCTTCACCATTTTGTCCTTAATCTTAGGTATAATTATCTCTAATTACACACAATTTTGTCCTAAATCTTAGGTATAATTAGGAGTGCAAACGGGTCGAACTGGCTCATGAGCCGAGCTCAAACTTAAAATTTTAGGTTCGTCGAGCTCGAGCTCGAACTCGAAAAATTTGTCTAAACTCGGTTTGATTCGAGCTCGAATTCAAAAAATTTGCACAAACTCGGCTCCACTCGATTTGATTGCACCCCCAGATATAATTAACTCTGCACACCGCTTTGTCCTTAATCTTCCTTTGCTCTTTCAATTTACAATAATGGCCCAAAGGGGCCCAAATATTTGGCCGGCCCAAAGTTTTCTAAGATATAACAAATTCCTTTTTCTTTTTCTTTTTCTTTTTTTTTTCCTTCTAATTTTCTAATTTTTTTTGTGTTAGGTGGAAAACAAAAGAAGATGATTGTCCCCTCTCGTGCCCCTACTTGGAGTTCAAGAAAGGTTTGGTGCTGGAGATTGAGGAGATAGACAAGTAGACATATGTACAAGCTTAATGTTTTAGCCAAAAGAGTATAGGCTACAGAAGTAGTCCCTAATAACATATGTGGATAGCTAATGGGTAAGGAATTTGTATATTCCAAATTTTGTAGTCATGAAATAAAATTGGCTATCTTCTTAAGTATTTTGTCAATAATTTTTTGTTTTTGTTGAAGTGTTTGATTTGAAGTAATTTATAACTATCCTATCAGCAACTCGAAGGTTTTTCTCGACTCGAATATGAGTTAGTCCAAGATTAGATATCGAAATTAATTGATATAGTTTTGGGTGAGCCCGATGAGAAACTCTTCAACACTCAAATCAGTAGGTTCATTAAAAAAAATACTATAGATTGCATGCATACAAATAGCATGTATAAAGCTTTTTTTTGTGATGAAAGATTGGTGAACCTTGCATAAATGGCTTCATTGTGGTCGTCCAATTCTCTTAAAATTTGACGATTCTTATTCTGAATTGTCAATTAACGGCAGCGAGTCAAACCCTACCTAAAACCCTTCTTATTTTTCAGTTCTTCCATATATTAACTAATGAGGCTTCTTTTAAATAGTAAAAGTAAGCTACACGAACTTCTCAAATAAAATTAAATTTTTGGGATCGAATTCCACTTGTATAGGTATTTTTCATGTGTCTTTTTTTTTAATAGGAAAAGGAAGGAAGCAATAGTGACGACGTTGCCTCCTCATGCTTTGCCATATCCAGGCTTTCAAGTTTAATCTTGAACGTATCAGACACTTAAAAAATTTGTACTTGCACGGGTCCCATCAGTATAACACCACTAAAAGTCAACTAAAGTTCACAAAAACTGACATCGGTCTCCACCCAAATCGAAGAGTACATAATTAGCAAATATTTATTACAAATATATATATATATATAATAATTAAAACTCAGATCTTGGACTTGCAAATGTTTGTAACCATTATGGCACATTTCACTAAACCTTAAAATTGTTTGTATTATCCAATTCCTTCCTTTCTTCCATTGTACTTTATTTTATTCTAAAAAATATATATGTACGCATGCGTCTTCTTATTCCTTCCTTTCGCGTAATTCTCAGAAACTAGGCACAGATTCTCCCTCAACATCATATCGCTGCAAGAGAACGCCGTCGTTTTCAGACAAGGATGTCGTACGACTACCTCTTCAAGTACATCATCATCGGTGATACAGGTGAGGGAAGCAACTCCCTCCCCTCTAGTATTTGCTGTACTCTAAAACCTAGTCGAATTTGTTTTTTGTAGTTAATAATCCGGAATTGTGTTTGTAGGTGTGGGGAAATCGTGTTTGCTTTTGCAGTTTACTGATAAGAGGTTTCAGCCGGTGCATGATCTCACAATCGGAGTTGAATTCGGTGCTCGAATGGTTACTATTGATGGCAGGCCGATTAAGCTTCAGATTTGGGATACTGTAATATATTTATCTCTTTTATTTTTCATCACTTAGTTGAATACTTCATTTTCATGTGTGGTTGCCGATTATATATTATTGGAGGATGCGCCTGGCAGAAAACCTTTTGAGTAATTTGATTCTAGAGTAACTTTTAGTGAAATTGAGTTTTGGTTATGTTTGGACTACCAAAAGTTGTTTTAGTTTGTGCCGCCAAACAGCTGCGAACCTGTACTCCAAAGGGGTTTATGAGAAGTTTAACAATTGCCCCAAATAGGAGCGTTGATTTTTTTTGTTATAATATAGTTTGGGATTCAATTGTCCAGCTGCAATTAGGTTCGTTTACTAGTTTGACTGTTGAAATGCAGTAAGTTGTTATTCAGTGTTTCAACCCACTTACAAAGTATGTTTAGTTAAGTGATTTTGAAATGATGCCGCCCATTTAATTAGGCTTATTCTTAGTACTTATGTGGTGTAAATCAAGGATGAGAGCTGTAACATTGTTTGGCATATTGAATTGTACCAACTCAGGACTCTTGTGATGACCAAGTTCACAACTGGCAATCACTTTTGACAAGTTGCTTTTTTATTCATATGAGCATTATCTTTTATATTCTAATCTGGACATCAATTATTCATTCTGTACTTTCCTCTGATGTTTGCCACATAATTGAATCAAGTCCTTCCGTCTCTACCATGTGATAAAATATGTTTTGACTGTGAATCAGAGGCACATGTTCACTTGGGGACAGGATCCACTCCATCTCTATTTGTAACTAAACAGTTGATTGCATATCTGTTTGTTCATCACATCATTCAAATGTTTGACTTCCCACCATACAGCAGATATACAATGATGTGATGGATCCCTCTCCAACCATTACAAAGTTCAGCGGAGAGGATCCTGATCTTTCACTTTTGGTTATCATTTTTGTCTCATATCTTATTAATGCATGTAAAACCATAATAATAATAGTAACAATAATACTAATGATAATGATAATGGTAATAATTTTGTTTAACCCTTTGTTATCTAACAGCATAAGTGAGCCCAGTATTTCTTTCTTCTTATAGGCTGGCCAGGAGTCCTTCAGATCTATCACTAGATCATATTACAGAGGAGCAGCTGGTGCACTTCTGGTTTATGACATCACCAGGTAGAGGAATAACTGTACTCTTCTATCTTAATTTTAATGTTAATGTTAATTTGTTATTGATATAGAATATATCTTCCTGGCAACTGTTGTAATGGTTATCCAATCCCATGGTTAAGTGAACTTATTCCACTATGACTTGGAGGTTCATGATCTTTGGTATACAAGTTCACTTGTCTGGGCCAACATTATGGAAAACTAAAGATAACTAAGTCCATACTTCAGGTTGTTGTTTGCTTGATCCATTGTGACTAGGGCTTGGGTCAATTATAAGAAGGCTTAACATTTTTAGCGGAATTACATTATTTAGCTCGTCAAGGATAATGGTATATCCACAGAAATTCTCCACTGGCATGTACCTTGCGTTTCATTATAGTGAAAGTGGGAAAATGCCGTTTCTGAGGCCAAGAGTATGGGATTCCCAAATTAGGAAGTTTCTATATTCCAATATATTCTATTGTTCTCTGTACTTGAGATCAAATTCCTACGTGATATGAATGAGCTTTTTACTTAAACTGGGATATGTTGACCAGGAGAGAGACATTTAACCATCTTGCAAGCTGGCTCGAAGATGCTCGGCAACATGCAAACCCGAATATGACGATCATACTTGTAGGGAATAAAAGCGATCTTGCTCACCGAAGAGCTGTAAGCAAAGAGGAGGGAGAACAGTTTGCAAAAGAAAATGGACTTCTGTTCTTGGAGGCATCTGCAAGGACAGCCCAAAATGTGGAGGAGGTGCCTTATTTGAAGCAAAATCTTAAGGAAAATGTTACTTCTATGTTAATGTAGCAGAAGCAATTATCATTTCTTTTCCAACATAATTTTATATGTAGGCATTCACTAAGACTGCAGCCAAGATACTTCAGAAGATTCAGGAGGGCGTCTTTGATGTATCCAATGAGGTAAAGTACTGGCCTTTGGGCTGAGGTTGTGATATATGCTATTAAGACATAAGCAGGAGAACATTTTATCTTTGCTGCTTCGGATGCATCATTGCTATCTGAGTATGAATATGAAGTGATTTACTTGTGATTGCCTATAATGCTGCCCACTTTGGTTTCAAGATGCTAAAACTCATGATTTGACATTAATATGGTAAACTTTCAGTATGAATTGTCATTTTCAAATTAAACTTCAGTGAAACAAAGTCTAGAATGTTCAATGGATTATGGATTGGAGGTATCCTTGTGGCATCCTCCAAAGCTGGAGACTTGCAGGATGGATGTGATATTGTTAAGCAGCTAACCTTTCTATACCACCTTAACGTTAGTAATACTAGGATTAACAGGATACATAATTCTTTATGTGAACAATGGATACTTAACACAGATTTCCTTTTTTTGTGGATGAGCTATCTTTATTGCATAAGTAATATGTTTTAGCTGAAATTGCAGTCATCGGGTATCAAAGTTGGCTATGGACGCCCTCAGGGTCCAGCAGGTGGGAGAGAGGGAGCAGTTGCTCAAAGAAGTGGATGCTGCAGCTGATTGTAGATATATCCAAGTAAAACTCTGGACTCCCCTTTTGTGGGTTTGTAACAAACTTTGACAAATTTCAATTGTCATGAAGATTCTCATAGAACTGTACAGTTAAATTACTCAAATGAACTGATGTAAAATATGTGGAATTGGCCACTGCGCACACCCACACTAGTGGTGGTAAATGCGATTGGTGTCGCTGTATGTTTTCTCTTTAACTATCCTTGTCTCGAAAAAAAAAAAGAAAAAGAAAAAGAAAAAGAAAAAGAAGATGAAGAAATCTCATCATTCTGGCATTTTCGCTATTTAGGTGTAGTGTTTATTGTGTGGGTGGAATATGCAGAAATATGGATAATTTCACTTTGATAATGCAAGAAATGCTTCCTCAAAGTTGTTTCATTATCTCTTGTCATTGAAATTGAGAAGTAACTTTTTAGCCACAAAAATTCTCCTACATTTAGGCATTGCCTCTAAAAGATACCACTCTTGAGATGCGACACCAGGTTCACTTATTTTCCTATCATAATTCCAAAAGGGAAAGAGAAAAGGGTAAACGAGTATCGAATAATCCATCAACTCCTTATTCAAGCTTTATCCCTTAAGGGGGTGTCTGCAGAGGGCTCTTTTTTTGTCGTTTAAACACTACACAAGAGGCAACAATGTGGCAGCACTGTAATTTGTGGTTCAACAAATTAGTCGTTTTTGGCATTAAAAGGACAAAAACAGAACCTCTTACATCACAATGTAGTAATTTGTAGGATACCAATTGGCATAACAAATAAGATCTATGCTAGCCTCTTAACAGCTACAGACATAAACAATAAGCATAAGATCTATGATAGCCTCTTAACAGCTACAGACATAAACAATAAGCAAGGTGTTCTGTGCTGCAATGCCAAAATTGTATTCAAGCAAGCAAAGACTCATGAATTAGCAGATTCCGGCAAAGCCAATCATGCACCAAAAACCTGAAATATGCATGTGGAGTTTAAATTAACAATTAAAAACTTAATAGCATAAGTCATAAGACAGACATACTGACAGAGAGATACACTTACTCCTGCCAGGATATCCCTCGACAGTGTTGCCCCGTTCTCTCCAATTTCATTCACAACTGATTTTTTTTTTTTTTTGAGGAAACTCGCGGATCACTTTTGGTACCTCTACAACCTTTTGCTTATGCGTGATAGATTAATGTGTTGCTTTTGAGACAAGACGGACAGTATGAGCTTGGAAATAATGTTTTAACTTTGGAATTGCAAAGATCAAAGCCAAACATATTTTTTCGATCGGTGAGTACTTCAACTCATTTGGTGTTATCATTCTACTCAAGTAGTACAAGGAATTTTCTTTTCCTCCATCATTTTCATGTACTGGTAAAGCTCCAACAAAACGTTCTTGAGCAGCGATATAAAAAATCAATGGTACTGGTGCAATCAACACATGAGGTCTCATCAGATAAGCTTTTTGCTTTTAAAAGCATTGCTACAAGTTTCATCCCATTCAAATAGAATGGCTTTCTTCATCAAACAGTTGAATGGTTGACATCTACCGACTAAATTTTGATATGAATCTCCGGAGGTGAGCTAATTTTCATTGCAAACTTTTGAACTCATGGATGTTTCGAGGTTCAAGCATTTTTTGAATTGTATCAATCGTTGCTTGCTCGATTTCTTTGCCTCGATGACGAACAATGAATCCTAGAAACTTCCCAAATGTAACACCAGATGTACACTTTAATGAGTTCATCTTGAGTTGATATTTTCTTATGCGCCCAAAAACTTGTCCCAAATCTTGGAAATGATCTTCTCGCCTTTTAGACTTGATGGCCACATCATCAACATAACATTAATGTTCTTGAGAAGCATATCATCAAATATCTTTTGCATATCTTTGATATGTGGCACCAGCATTTTTCAACCCAAACGACATCAGTTTATAGCAGTATATACCCTTATGAGTATGAAATGCCGTCAACTCCTCATCTTTTGGTGACATGCATATTTGATTATACGCAGATGATTCATCCATAAATGATAGCACTTCATGCCATATTGTAGCATCAATCATTAGTTCTGCAATGGGCAATGGAAAATCATCCTTAGGACAAGCATCCTTCAAGTCTCCAAAGTCAATGCAAACTTGAATTTGGTCATTTTTCTTTCTTACTAGGATAATGCTGGAAATCCATGTTGGATATTTGACTTCTCGAATAAACTCAACCTCGATGAGCTTGTTAACTTCAGCTTCAAGCAAAGGAACTAATTCGGGGCGAAACCGTCATTGAGCTTATTTTACTGGACGAGTTCCTTTCTTCATTGATAGATGATGGAGTGCCACATTTGAATCTAACACTGGCATCTCTTTGTACGACCATGCAAACACATCTTTGAATTCATGTAATAATTCAACATATACTTCTTCTTCCTCAGCAGTCAACAACGCACTGATGTAGATAGGCTTAGGGTCATGGGCATCACCTAAATTAATCTCTTTCAATTCATCTACAGTGGCCTTAACACATTCTTCAAACTCACGAGAAACAGTTTCAACATCTTCTTCTTTAATAAAAAATTCTTCACTTAAAGTAACACCGCTTCATGTGTGAAGGAATTGAACTCCTAAGCTTTTTCGGCTCGCTAACCCACTTCAAGTATTTTGGCATTTTGGATGAATTCAATTTTTTATTATAGGTTTTTATACCACCACTTTCCAAGTCTGTTTAAAATTGAGATTCCTTGAACTTTCTTCTCATTTTCATCAAAATTATCATTTGTTGAGGAAAACTCTTCTCTAACTATATGATTACTGCTGACTCTTCTAATCGCAATGCGAATAGGATTTTGAGGAACAAATCCAAGTCCCGTTCGAGAGCTTTAAACACCATGACCTTTTTCCTTTAACATCTTTTAGGTAGTGTTAGGTCTATACATTTGCTTGCCAGTAGCCTTCGGAAGGAGTTTTTCCAAGATTGGAACATTTTTATAGATTATATCCAGCTTTAACAAGATGTTTATAGGCTTTTAGATAAAAGCAATTCTCATTTTGAAGTTATAGAGATTCTCCATGTTCCTTTTTGGCTTCTTAAGTTGAGCGAACAAACCCTTTCAGCGGCTGAGGGGATGGCTTCTTTGCATCAAGCTTGGTTAGAGAAAATATCAATTCTTTCAATGATTCAGATCCTACTAGAGGTAACCACTCTTTACATGATCTTTACTACTGATGCTGGAGTCAAGTCTTTAACTTTGTTTCCTCCATCAAGATCATCGTTGCTTGGATTCCTCTTGTTCTTTGGCCTTGACAGTTTTTATATTTTCGATGTAGTATTTGGTATCTACCAAGTGTGATTCAACTTCAGTGAAAAGTTTGGTATCTCCAAGCACTTTTTTTACCACACCTTCTCAACAATACTTGAAATATTGGTGCCACATAGAAGGAACTACACCATTTTCATGGAACCAAGGTCGGCCCAAAAGCATATTGTATGATGTCTTGCATCTATGACATGAAATAATGTAGTTGACAACATATCGTCCATCAATAGATTTATCCTTATTATTCCAAGAGCCCTTTGATTGAACCCTAGGATCATCAGGCAACAGTTTGTCAATTTATCTGTGGAGATTCCTAAATCCTTCATTACACGCAATTGTAAGATATTAACTACAGAGCCCCCATCAATAAAATTCTATTTATTTTCTGCTTACGAGCATAGCCAGTTATAAACAGTGGCCTTTCTGGAGGTTGGACCCAAGCAACAAGTCTTTGTTGGTGAAAGTCATTGTCAACATACACTTCTCATTTGTATCATGGTTCTCTACTTTAGATAGACATGTTTCGTTAGAGGAAATCTTTTCTTCACTTATCATTTTGCACGTAATATTATTATTGTGATCACCAAGTACATCATTTTCAATCTCGATGGTAAATGATTTGAAGCTGCATTATTCTCCTCAAGTGAGATTTTTTCTTGTCGAACTAATTGCTTTATCTTTGAATATGAAGCAGTCATGGATTGGGTGACTTACCAATCGATGGTATTTGTAATACTTTGGGTCGTCAATTTTTTCGGCTTCTTCAAGTCGCTTCATTTTAGGTAATTCAATGAGATATGATTTAGCAAATTATCAAATATTCCAGAAACATCAGAGTCGAGAAATGGGTGTTTCTTAGCCCGCATCTCCTTTAGAGTTAATTTTCTTTGTCTTCTTTCTTGGGAGACATCTTTCTTTTCATCATCCATGCTTTCTATCTTTGTACGAAACTTGATGGGTGTTGTATTCACTATTTTAGCTTCTTTACTTTGGGCTTTAGCAAGAGGTTTGCCCTCTTTCTTGAATTCTTGCTTTTCTTTAGACTTATGAGGCCCTTGGATTGTTGGCCCTTCTATTCCGCTAGCAAACATGCTTAACTCCATATCATAGGCTCAAATAGCCAACTCTTCAAATGTCTTGGGTTGAATTCCTTGCAGAATATATCGGAGTCCTTAATATATCCCTTGAAAATCGATGGTTGAAGCCTCAGACAATCGGTCTTTGCAATTAAGGGTTAAGATTCTCCAGTGATTAATGTAGTCAATGGTTAGTTCTTCTTTCCATTGGCGAGAATTTGTGAGTTCAATTATATGACCGTCCTTCAAGTACTATAGAAGCGATTGAGAAATTCTTGTTCCAATTGTCCCTAGCTATCAATTGAGCATGCTTCTAGGTCAGTATATCAATCAAAAGTATTGCCTTCAAATATCAAACAAACTGCTTAACTAGGTGATCTCCATACGTCCTAACATTATCACAAGTTTCAATAAAATGAGCCACATGCTGTTTTGGATTGCCTTTGCAATCAAATGGCTAAAACTTTGGTGGCAGATAACCAGTCGATATATCTAAATTGTCAATCATTTGAATATATGGCTTGAAATAAGTCATAAATGACTTAGAGCTTCTTTCAAACTTGTCTTTAATAGTCCCCATGGTAAACATAAACTTCTTCAGTTGGTTGACAGGAATTAGTCCATCAATGGAAACTTGTAGTTCCTTTATTGTAGGCTTCTCATTTTCAACTGGTTGTCTCTTTATGGATGTCTCGCCTTCGTTTTGAGCCTTTATTTGTTTCTCCATCACACGACTAGTCTCAGAATTATCCACCTTGTTCATCAACTTGGAGATTTGAGAGTCTTGTTCTTGGATATGCTTTGTCAGCCCTTCAATAAGCTTCGTCAAATTAGCAATTTGTTCCTCCAAAATTGTAGCACTTGTCACCATCACCGGCGATATGCTTGAGCAACTTTACATTGAGCGAGGAGTTGATGCTACTGATTCTTCCTTTGAGTCTCCACCACCTTCATTACTATCAATAGCATGCAACAATATCTTTTCCACAACTTCAAGTAAAGGATTTACCTCTAAAGATGATTACGACTTTTTGAACATACTCCCTATGGTGATGCCAACATTCTTACTCTTAACATTTATGGAATTTGAGGTAGTCATTTTCAATGCAGTAGATTTGTAGGTGGCCATGATACTTCAATCTTGATGAAGGAAAGAAATGAAAAGTAGAGATAGCCCTACTGGACATACCAAAATTTGTAACAACAAATTTTTTGTCTGCAAAAATTAAAATTACAAAACAAGAAAAATCTTACAAATAAAATGAAATTAAAATCAATCTATCGTGAATTCAATCTTTAATCTAATCCACTTATTCTTACCTTCCAAATATAGTTTTGAATTTAATAAGTTCCGCGAAAAACACTTTAAATGCCGTGGATCTTCTCATATTTGATTTGAAGAAAATACCGTCAATTCGAAGGTTTCGTACCTTAATCTCGAATCAAATACCAAAAATATATGAGTTACCCAAAGAACACCATGAAGTCTTAGATCTCTTTGAATAAAAATAATGCTAATTCAAGAGCTCCGCACCTTAATATCGAATCAAACGTAAAAAATACACTAGCTCCGCAAAGAATGCTTTGAATGTCATAAATATCCCTAAATTTGCTTAAAATAATTGTTGAACTCTTTCAAAATTTCTCTTACTTGCTAAAATTTGTATTATGTCAAATGAACTAGAATTACCCTTCTATACAAGTACTTAATCGGAGGTGTTTTGATTAACTGGAACTCCTTTAATAAGTATCTCTTTAATAAAATAATAACAAATATTAAAAAACAATATCATATATATTTAATTTAATAATATCAAACATCTAAAGATAATATCAATATTAAATATATTTAATTTAATTAGACCATAAATATAGACACGCCATCTTTAACACTTGTCAATGTTTGATTTAAGTATAAAATATATATTAAGTCATTAGTTAAAATTAACTATTTATCCTTCAAAATTAATTTTAATAAACCTCAAAATAAAAATAGAAAATTTTACATTAATAATTAGTATATTATTTTACATGTATTACTTCTTAATTGACTTAAAACAAATTTATCTATGCACACCAAGAACCAATGCGAAGAATTTAATGCTCAAGTTGATACAAAAAAGTGGGTCGATCGACATCGAGCAACTTAGTAGAGCTTTATTCTGGTGTCAATTCGACTGCGGCAAATTGGACATAGCTGAAGGTCTTGGCCACACTCACGGCATGTCTGACATAAAAAGAACAGAGTTATTCATCTCACACTGAATGGATCTCCTCATAACAACTTGATACAATACATTTCAATATATAAATTTACCTGATGACCACAGCCAAAAGCCATGTCCTTTGGGTTGCTTAGACAAATGGGACATAGGCAAATGGGACAAATCTGTGAAACCCGGAGATATGTGAATGATTTGAAAATGAATTTTGTGAAGCCAAGATTAGAAATAGTTGAAGAGCTGAGTAATATCATTTGCCGGTGGTTAAGAGAAGCATATGTTACACATATACACAGATATATACCTGCTGTTCATAAGTAGAGTTTGGAGCAGATGGACCTGGATCTGCAGAAGCATCATGCTTGTGAAAACTGGTTGCCCGTGAGGGTTTCGAAAAAGAACCAAAAGCCACACCGCCGTAGTTGGGAGGAGGAAGAGCAACCCGCTCAGGAGCATTTCCTCTCCGTCCACTAAAGCAGCACAAAGGATGAATAATAAATAAATAATTCACACGCGACAAGATAATGCAACAGATAGACCAAAAGATGTTATGCATGGAGAGACGGGCAGAACACCCCCCCCCCCCAACAAAAACTGCAAGAGCCAAATACAGACACACATGCAGGAAGAGCAAAGTGAAAAGAGAAAGTTTACCCTAACAAATTAAGCTCCATGGTTGCTTTATATTGAGATGGAACTTCCATCAATGCTGCAAGAGCAAATTCTGTCTCTTTTCGAGATTGGTGCACATTTTTGGACATAATCTCTGTGAAATTGACAAACTGAAAGACCCAAGGAATAACCTCAGTGAAGAGAACCAAATTTGACAAAGCACGCCCGGTTATCAGAAAGTACATAATTTAAAACCTGCAGCTGACCTGGAAATTGTGAAAGTCCCGGGCAAGGATGTTGCCATCAAATTCCCTCATCATGTCCCAGGGGCCATCTCCAACCCCAACCAACACAATAGATAAAGGAAACTTGCTGCAAATATTATAGAAAAATCACTTTTAAGTCATGAAAATTTGACAAAAATAATCTAAAAATATGTTTACAAAAAACTCACCTAGCCTCAACGATTGCTTGAACAGTTTTTTGCTCTTGCGGACTTAACCGACCATTTTCCGTGTCAACACTTCTAGTAACCTACAAATATGGACAAGGTTGCTGAGAAATAATAAAACTGACCCAATATAACAAGAAAGGACCACCTCTAATTATGAAGAGGCTATGGAAGGTAGTGTTTACCTGTCCATCTGCAATAATCAGTAGAACATGATACTGGCCTCCACTCTGCTCAACAGTAGTCATAGCCATTTCAATTACTGGTGCAAAAGATGTTGGACCTGCAGTGTGTTAAAGTGTGAGCCATAAAATTGATAAACATTCAAATACTAAGCTTGACAAAGTAGACTAGATAGGAAATTAACCTGCCAGTTTCAGATTAGGAACAATTTCTCTATATCGGCTTAAGACTTCCTCAAATCCATTGCCAAATCTTTCATCAGGAAAGAAACTGAATACATCCTGATCATGAGTTGATGCTGCCAAGATTAATTAGAAGAACCAATGTATAAATTTTTGGGTAAGCCAATTATAAATTTCAAAATCAACCACAAGTTTATGATGCCCTACCGTCTCCAAATCCAAAACAGGGGATCAAGTTATCATCATCGAAAACCGCCAAGGTTTTCCCAATAATAGATATTGCTTGTTCATACGGATTCAGATCATTTCCAATATGATGTAAGCTTTTACCAATATACGACTTCCTGCCTGCAAGATGGAACAAAGTTCATTACATGTCTCCACAAGTTTTAGTACTTAATTAATATCTCATGGGGTAAAAAGCACTGCACCTGTCCATTCATTGCTCTTAGTGAAATCAATCCCCATAATTAGGTTGGAAGACTCAAGACCAGCACATGCAAGAGCTTCAGTCACCTAATAAGACAACATTCTTCATATTTAAAGCATTTTGAAAAGATAAAATACTTGAGATTGAAATAAAATTAACATTAAAACTAAAGGAAAAGAGAAACACCAAACCACATCAACAGTATCACTTCATCAAACAAAAAACATAGGCTAAAGCACAGCAAGAACATGAAAATTTCACAGACAGATGTCAAGCGTCTAAATTCAGGACATTAAACCTTGTCATTCTATTCCAACATAGACTCTACCCAGCTCAAATTGCTCCTACCATTAACATGCCATCTCACTATCATCCTGATTTTCCTGTTTCTGAAAATTCGTTTTCAGTTCAAGCCTTAGGGTTTTACCATGTTTTACACACTATTCTTCTCTAACCTCCTAGCTGCAACTAATATCACATGTTTAAAATATACTCCCCAGTGAATGAGAACTCGGTGCACAACCCTGTATTTCTCTCCCTATATCGCTTGAATTGCATGACAAACTACACAAAGTCAATGTAAATTCACAAGCTGTAGACAGTGAACAGCCTATACAAATTGCAAAGAACTCAAGTTTTATAGTGGCGGTGATGTAAGGTTTTCTGACACCTCATCATAGGCAGGTTGGGTTAGTACTAAATTTATTGACAGCATAATTTCCTGCACGAAATGATAAGTAATCTGTGCACATAATTTGCAAATAATCAATCATATGAAATAGTACTAGGGAACTATATAGGTATTGCCATCAATCTTGATACAAATTTCAGCTAACAAACTAAGGATTTTTTATATTCATCTTATGTGGTCATGAAAGATTCATTCACCTTGTTTATGACATATATATTCTTCTTGCCTTGTATACATAATATGGTATGACGTTAACTATTTACAAAAGTTGCCCTTTGATTCTAATTGGCTGCCAAAAAATATACAGTTAGTTCCGTCCACACAAGATAAATAGAACAAATATTCTTTTTCCATTTTTTATGATATTCAGTTACTTTTTGTTGACAGTAAAAGGGATTTTAAATGCATAACACAGACCCGAGATCATACTTTCATTATTTTATATCAGCTAAAAGGGCTGATTCTGTGGTTCAGCCAATATATGCAAACACATACCTCCTCTAATGAATTATAGTTGTCCGCAATCCTTGAATACCTTCTGTCAAACTTCTTTTGTGATGCATGCAGTTGAGATGGAGGCCTGCTATTTTGGGGGGGTGCATACGACTCAGATGGACTCCCATAATTTTGAGGAACAGCATAGTATGATTCGGGGATATCTATGCAAACTTCACTTGGTGGATATCTTGCTGGATAAGGATGTTGCACAGGATAGTTTTGAGCATACTGTGAACAAGATGATTGAGCATACTCATGCTGCCACCCTGAAGCAGGACTAGACTGTGTCATTGAAGATTGCCACCAACGTCCCCCATTCCAAGGGCTAGAGCTTTTGCTTTCCATCAAGTCAATTTATCTATGCAAACCTCTAAAATTCTTAAAACAGCAAAACCTCGTTTTATCTACAACAAAGCAAATTTGCAAAAATTGTCAAAATCAATTATCCCAGAAATCCAATACAAAACAGGATATCCCCCAAAGGGCTAGAAAGAATCAATCACAACAAATGTCCAACCAAAAACCTCAATTCCACTCACAATACAAAAACAAGGAATCAAGCAACACCCTCAAACTAACTCACCCCAAAAAACCCAAACTCTTCACAAGCAGAAACCAATGCCTGATTTTGTAAACAGTTATATGCAATAAAATGTCAAACACCAAATTTCCTAAATATTGCTGCGCAATAGATAATTCAATTACATGTGAATGAAACAGCTATTAAAGAGAAAAGGCGGCTTCCGCAATTAGGGGTGTAAACGAATATTAAACAGTCTGGATACCCTATATCCATATTCATATCCATTTAAATTTTACAATATCCGTATCCGATGGATATTTTTTTATAACATCCGAATTCGTATCCAATGAATATTAATCGAATTTAGATATATCAATATCCAGTTATAATTATTAGGATATATTCGTTTATAAATATCCGAATATCCACTTACACATATCCGAATCCAAAAATACATATTTTTTCTAATAAATTTCATTAAAAAAAAACAGTAATCAAATAATTAGCAAAATAAAATCTAGAGAAAAAAAAAAAAACAAAAACAACAACAACAACAACAAACGAACAATCAAATTAGGATACTCCAAAATCAAATAAGTGTACAAATCTCTTTAAAAATCAAATAAAAATAAGAATAGTTAACCCATGATATAACACTCCAAAAGAAACAACATACAAAGTTCATTTCAAAATAAGAAAAAATCTTCATATAGCTCAACAAAACGGACATGATTGAACTTCTCATCTGTTTAACGCTGAGAAACATAAAATAAAAACTTGTTGAATAATAAAAAAAATTAAAAAAATAAAATCAAATGTAAGATATTTAGATAATCTATATAATTATAACTCAAACTATTGATTACATAATTCATAAATACAATTTATATAATCATAACTTATCACTAAAATAATTTACCTTTTACCATGCCAAGATATCAAAATTTCAAACCTACACAATTAAATAAAACATTACTATAATTTAAAAAAAAAAAAAAAAAAGTGGGGAGGCCACTGATCTGCTGGCCCCATGCGAGAGCCAGCAGATCTGCTGGTCCCGCGACTCATGGGGCCAGCTGCTGCTAGCTCCCGGTTTTGGCGTCGTGGAGGCCAGCAGGCCTCCGCGACGAGCATCTCGCCGGCGGGAACGCTACACTAGGGGGAAAAAGAATCGGGAAAGGGTAAAAAACAAAAGTAAGGAAGAAGAAGAACAAGGGAGGAAGAAATGAGAGACAGTACCTGCTAGATGCTGCTGCCGTAAATGCTGCTAGGGAGGAAGCTAGGGCTTTGATTACTTTTATGTTTTATCTTTTTTAATTTTTTTTATATTTTATTTTGATTTATTTAACTATAGTAATTAATTTTTTAATTTTTAAATTCAAATTTTAATTAGTTATCATATTTTGATGTTTAATAGTTTTACATATTATATTTTAATATAATTTTAAAAAATTTAAATTTTACAATGGCTATTGAATATTGACATTTAATTCTAGATATGTAAATATAATAATATTAATCAATAAAAACATTTATATTATTAATATTTTGGGATTTAAAATTTATAAAGTTGTGGGATTTTAGGATTTAGAATTTAAATTTTATATTTAGAGAAATTGTTTTAATTTTCTAAACTAATAATAGTACAAGTCTACAAAATAAAATTATGAAATAATATATTCATCTTAAATTATATGTGTAGAGTATAGTTAGGTATTCTAAAACATTTAGGAGTCATTTGAGTGAGTTTATAAACTTCTCAAAATATTTGTAAATGTTTGATAGTTTATAAGGTGTCACAAAGTGTTTCGTTAATTATAACATTTTATAAGATGTTTTAATCATATCAATTATAAAATTGTCATTGTTAATATTTCATAAGCTCCAAAATCTTATTATCCAAGCACTTTAAGAACTTATTTAAAAAAAATATAGCATTTTATAATTTTGAAAAGTATCTTATAATATGCAGAAACTCCAAAAACATCTTATAAGATGCAGGAGTTTATAAGACATTTTAAATAAACTTAGCCAAACACCTTCTTAATGTCCCTTTAGCTAGTTAATAATTTTAATATTTTACTATTTTATTTTAAAATTAAAAAAATAATTATTCTTGATTTAATTTATTTTTTCTAATTATTGATTGACTTTATAATTAATTAATATTAATAAAATGACATCAATATAAATTAATTATAAAGTTAAGCAACAATAATTTTATCATTCATTTATTAATTTTTAAAATTTTTTTGTTTAGTGTTGTTTAATTATCATTAATGTCGTATATTGATTCGTTATTAGCTTTAACTACTAATTTTTTTATTAATTCTTTAATTACTAATTTATACTTATATTATTTATATATAGATTATGAGATTTCATATTGAAAAAATAAAAATAATTTATTATGTATAATATAATATATATGATATTTTTTAAATATTATTTATATATATGAAAATATATGAAAAATTAGAATATATTATATATGATCATTATTAAATATTATTTATTGGATATGAATAATGAATTTAATTAAATTACGAACAATCGAATATATAAACAAATATATCAAACGAATATGTATTCGGAACGGATATTAAGCAGACCGGATAAGCAATTACCATATTCGTATTTGTTTACAGTCGAATGTCTACTAATCGAATATAGATAATATTCGCGTTAAATAGATACGGATAATATACCCTATAAATGAATTCGAATGCGAACGATAAATAAATTTTTAAATATTCATTTACAGCCCTATCCACAATAAAGAAACGATATTTAGCCAAGTAGTGTGCCTTCCTTAAACAGTCCGTCCCCCGTAAGACCAAGTCACTTCCACGTTACTTTCTTCTAGATAATTATGCAGTGGTAAGTGCAGATAAAAATGTCTCTCTTATGAAAATATTACATTTAATATATATAGATTAGTGATAAACTACAATTAAATAATAGATTAAATATATATATATCACATTTATTATGTCCTTTCACTTATCAAATGTATATACATAAAAGGCAAGGGGTGTTTATGATAGAGATTAGTGTCGTCATTTGGTATTTTTGTTAGATAGAACCATAATTATATGATACTTCCAATATCTTATTGTTTATGTTTAGAAGTAGAAATAAAAAAGACAAAAAATGATATTATGAGCTTAATTTAATGCACTATACTGGACGGATACTGACATTGAGAGACGAAAGTTAGGGGAATGAATGGGATTAGATGCCCTAGTAGTCCTAGCCATAAACGTTGGATAATAGGCCCTGTGGGTATCAACCCGTGCAGTGATGTAGCTAATGCGTTAAGTATCCCGCCTGGGGAGTATGTTTGCAAGAATGTCATCCCATCAATCTTCTAATAATTAAAAATTTTAATTAGAAATATGTCCCGTATGTTAGTAAGAATAATGGGTCGTTAGAGCCTAATCCAAGGTGGTTACCAAGGAGAAAAAAAAGAAAAGATTATGGCCCATTACTTTTTTCTTTTTTTTCAAAAATATATATATGCATAAATAAAGATTTGTAAATAATCAATTCATTATTATAATAAATTGTGAAATGATTAATGATGAATTAAATTCATCCTTTTATAAAAAGGCATGCGTCATAGGGTCGTAGTTTTGATTTTTAAGGTACAGAGAAGTTCATAAAAAAGAAAAAAGAAAAATAAAAATAAAAAGTGAGAATGCCAAATTATTAAAAACGCTTTTGATTATAAAATTGTTTAATCATGGTAGTGCTACAAAACTGACGTCAACCTAACTCAATATTATAGATGTAGGCATTACCAATGGGCCAAAACTTGTCTTGACAAGTATATACATTTATTTATGTATATAAACCATATTTTGTATGCCTTTTAATTTATATATACATTTTATTTATTATAGACATTGCAAATGAAACTTATTTTAAATTTAAATTAAATTAAGTTTGTAAAAAAGTTCACTAAATTAATTATCAATTTTTTGATCTTAACAAATATATACAATAAATATAAATATATCACATTTATGAAAATGTGTACAAATATATTTCACTAGATAAAATATTTGATGAATCATGTACCACCATTCATATTCTACGAATATATTCACCAAATAAATAGTATCTAATCTAATCATCAAGTTTCCTTATAAAAGAACTATATATTTATTTCAAATAATATTTTGCATTTAATAATTTGCGTATATCTATATTAATGCGTGACTTGATTCATGATTTTAACTTTACGTTTATTTGATTCCTAATGAATAATATATAAAGCCTTTGATATAATCAAATAACTGAAAGGAAATTAAAAATCCAAGTATGTATTTTCAATATCAATCTATACATCATTAATAAATAAAAATTAATATGCAATTGTAACTTATTTTCTTTGTCAGACTATTGCTTGCTCGCTTCGTGAACTCAAGTTATTGACAACTCCTATTAACATAAGATGAGATTTACTTAGAACTTCCAATTATTTCTATTTTTTTTAATATTTTATGTCAATATTTGGAGGAAGTTTTGATGACTGAGTTAGGGTGAATGATCAGTGATCTCCAACAAAATTTTACTTTTATCATAATTATTTGCATATTTTCTTTGTTTAGTGCTTCTTTGGGTAGGAAATTCACTATCGAGCTTCTTTGTTGGATTATTGCTAGTTCGCATGGTCAACTCTGACGATTTAAATCAACATAAGGTAAGATTTACCTAGAACTTGCAATTGTTTCAGCGTTTTTCATGTTTTATGTTAATAATTGGAGGGAGTTTTGATAATTGAGTTAGGGTGCATGATCAGTGATCACCAATAAATCTTTCCTTTACTATAATTATTTGCATGTTTTCTTTTGTTAGTGCTTCTTTGGATATGAAATTCACTAACCAATAATTCTTCAAATTTTTAAAAGTTTCCTAGGAATCAAATATTGGTCATATTACACCCAAAATTATGTTCTTCTATATCTGCTGAAATTATGGCTAAGAAATAGTGTACAGAAGTGGCATATTGTAGTTTTTGTTTATGAAGTAACTGGGAATTTGTGGGCAGATAATCTTATGTTGTCTAATTCTTAATGGCCCAACAACTGTTTTTGTCATCCATTAGCTGGGAGATGTTTTCAATTGTGTATGATAATGAAAGTAATTATCTAGGAAGAATGCATGCTTGAAGTTTAGATCTGTATTGTTTTTGGCAACAATTGCTATAACTTAATGCATATAATGCCATACTGCAATAAATGAATGTCATTTCATTGATTGAGTCATTTTAGTGAAACAGATTGAGTGACTTTGAGTTCCATTATGAATTCTAATTTAGCATCAATTTGTTAAATTGAAAGACATGTTGAATTAATTATAGTTATTACTTTTTATGAGTCTAATTAAAAATAAATTTAATTTAATTATAATCACCATTAAAATATATGCATTAAATGTGAAAATTTTAATATACGTAATTATATTTGCTAAATTAAAAAAATTTAATTTAATTAATTTCCAGTATTCCTGGGTCAATATAACGTTCGAGATATTGAAGAAAATGAGCTTCCTCGTCTTATATATATTTTTCGTGAGAAAAGGCCTGCATTTGAGCATCACAAAAAAGCTGATGCTATGAAGGCTTTGATAATATTATTTCTATTATTTTTATCTTTAAATTACTTAGAACGTTGCAGTAATTTAATTCGTGATTTTGTTTCCTAAATCCAGATAAGAGTGTCAGCCATCATCTCAAATGCTCCTTACCAATCAAATGCTTATTGTGATCACGACATGAATAACAACAAGACCCGTCTTGTGTATATCAAAAAAATATCAAATTTTTAAACATTTATTTTTTAAGTTAATTAGTTGATTAATTAAATGATCTAATTAATTAGTTAATTAAGTTAATTAATTATAAATTAATTACTAAATTATGTTTTCAACTGCAATTTGTCATTAATCTTAGATAGATAGCAGGACAAATCACATAATTAGTCCCTAAAGTTTTACTTTAGAATCACTTTAGTCCCCGATCTTCAAAAATTCATCTTGTAGTATCTAATGTTAATATATCATTTCATTTAATCTCTAAAACCATTTTTCGGCAATTTTTTGACGGAAAATTAGCCAAGTTTGACATTTTTAAGGGAAAAATTTTCAATTTATAGTTTTATGTTCCACCTTAATCCCTATCTAAAGTTTTATGTTCCAATTTAGTACCCATGTCACTTTTTCTTTCTTTCTTTCTTTCTTTTTTTTTTTTTTTAGGAAAAATTGCATTTCACCCCACATGAAAATGGAAAAGGGCCTTATGAATAAAACAAAAAAAGGCAAAAAACCTCCTTGCATTTTGAAATTATGCACACCGTCTCCCATTCCAGATTTACTTCAATTTAACCCCAATTTTAACATATAAAGACTATATTACCCTTAATTATTTTATATATTTTTAATTTATAAAAATGGAAAAGGGACTTATGAATAAAAAAAAAAGAAGGCAATAAACCTCCTTGTATTTTGAAATTATGCACACCGTCTCCCATTCCTGATTTACTTCAATTTAACCCCAATTTTAACATATAAAGACTATATTACCCTTAATTATTTTATATATTTTAATTTAATTTAATTTAATTATTATTTAAATATATTTTCATATATCTTCTATCATCCCCTTTAAATTTAAAAAATACTTTTAATTTTTGCATTTTTATTTCTCTAATTTATTCTATTTTTTTCATTTTTGTATATATTATATATAAATATATATTATATATACATATGTATAAATATATAATATATTTATTTATATACTTTATGTTATATGTATATATTATATATTTTTATATTATATATATTAATAAATAAATATAAATATATAAAAATACTATATAATTATATTTGTGTAATAATCCCACCCACCCCTGCACCCCACACCCTCCACAACCCCCATCCCCATCCCCAAGTGCCCCGTCCCCACCCCATGGTGGTTGGCCATGGCAGCTATCCCTAGTAAATAGGAAAAATATTCTTTTTGTCCTATAAGATTTCTCGACTTTCAATTTTGTCATATATGTTATGCAATTTCAAATTTAGTCCTATAAGTTAAAAAAAATTGCACATTTAGTCCAAAAGTAATCGGAATCTCATAAAATAATCGAAAATACTGATGTGGCACACTGCAATTTGTTGAATTTGGGGATTTTTGCTTAGGTGGTAAAGATTTCCAACTTACATGGCAATTTTTTTGTCTTGTTGGTAAAAGTTTTTGCTTACTTGGATTTTTGTAAGTAATATTATTATTAATAATATTATTAATAATAATACTAATAATATTAGATAATTATATTATCATAATAATATTATTATTATCATTGATAATATTAATCTTATTAGTCTTATGATTAATAATAAAATAATAATTATTATTATTAGTTTAGTATTTATTAGTATAATTTATTATTATTAGTGATAATAATAATAATAATAATAATAATAATAATAATAATAAATTATATTAATAATATTTATAATATTATTAATACTACATATTATGAATATAATTAAAATTATTATAATATAATCGTTATTATTATTATTATTAATATATTACTAATCATATAATTAATATTATTAATTATAATAGTATCACGAATGATATTAATATATCATTAGTATATTATTAAATATTGATAATAATATGAGTATATGACTAATATAAGTATCAATTATATATACACATATATTATACACAAATATATATACACACATGTACATATATTTATAAAAAAGAAAAAGAAAAAAAGTAACATAAGGACTAAATTGGAACATAAAACCTTAAATATGGACTAAAGTGGAACATAAAACTATAAATTAACAATTTTGCCCTCTAAAATGTCAAACTTGATCAATTTTCCAGCCAAAGACTGCTGAAAAATGATTTTGGGCACTAAAAGATGATTTTTTTAAGATTGGTGACTAAAAAAATTCTAAAATAAAACTTCATGGACTAATTATGTGATTTGCCCTAGATAGCACGAAGGCAGTAAGTAAGAAAAGTTTTTAATACATATGCATAAGACACTCAACAAATTTGGTATCATTTGTAAGCACAAGATGTTTTTTTGTATGGGACGGACTGTTGCTGATCTCAAAATATATATAACAAATTCTATAAGATATAAGCTACAATGTTTGATATCATTTCAAAATAGAAAGTCCTTCCCTTGTACAAATATAGGGCATCTTATTTCTTGTGATAAATTCCACAGTAGATCTTTTATGGTTAACATAATTTATTTTTTATATAATTAATTTTAGTCACTTAAATTTAATTTATTTTCACTCTTCTTATAGAGAAATTCGAAGCCAAGTAGTATTTCACCTAAAATTGATCAGTCTATAAATCACATTTTATATCTTCAATTCAGTTAGAGGACCATTAATTTAATTGAACTATAATAATTTTGATTATAAGTTTCTATCATCCTCATGGCATTCATAATAACCTGAAAGAGTGAGAGAGACATTGGCTATCAACCTTTAAAAACATAGCAGCAAATGCATGCTTCAACATTCAATGTTGGCATTATAATTGCCAAAAAAATATATATATTATTTTTTTGGATAAAATTTTGAACCTGATGATTGGTACGTGCAATTAGGCCTACTCTCACAATTTGCCTATGTAATTTACTAAATTTGTCTTGAATTTTGGTTACATAGAATCACCTCCTTAATTGTTGTTCGAATTTGAATATTCTATTTTTACCTTCTCAATTGCCATCACAATTTGATTTTCCTGTCTCTATTCTATTTTTTTTTTCTAATTTGAATGGTATTGACTACATCACTTGCTTCATTAGATGGAACTATGAAAGATAGATAACTCATGGAAACATTATAAGATTGGCATCAATATAACTTAGTTCTTTGTTTAAAATACTGAATCATTAATTGCATCATTTGACACGAAAATTTAAAAACTAATTAAATCCCAAGGACTAATTAGAAATGATCAATTGTTTTAAACTAGGATGAAAACTGTGAAACTAAATTAATATGCATATAGATACAATTCAAATCCAAAGATCTCTTACTAATTGTCAAGTTTTAAAATTTTAGTTTAAGTATTTTGCCACATATGCAAATTCCTTTCAACAATATAATTTTATTAAGAGGATATATTTTGAGCTTATAAACTTCTCAAAATATCTATAAAATACTATAAAAACCATAAACTTCCTATATGATAAAATTAGCCTTATTAACTTACCTTTAAAATAAAAGGATGCAAGAAAGAAAGAAAGCAGAGAAGGTATACATAAAATAAAGAGAAACCCAAATTATATGACCATTAATGGGACTATTACAATCACATTCAATACACACACACACACACACACACATATATATATACACATGGTTGTAGGGTAAGTTATGACTAAATTAAATTTATTCTAATTAGACTCATAGAAAATAATAACTAAATTGAAATTAATTAAGAGGAAATCAATTGATGAGGAAAAAATGATAATTCATAAATATATTTGTATAAATATTCATCCTATGCTCTCCCTTAAAAATAAGAAAAGAAATATTTTCTATATATCATAATATATATTCAATTCAAATTTAATAGCAAATTTAATATCACAATGAAAAGGAATAAATTAAGTCCCGCAATCACATGCTTAATTGATGAGAATAAAAGAATGATATTTCAAGAATGCATTTATATAAATATCGGTTCGTTCTAAAAAAGAAAAAGAAAAAAATATTTATTATATATCAAAATAGGTGTCATACTCATATGTGATATTATATTGCATGATAATGAAAAAGAACAAGCTAAGTTTGTTTTATTTTTTTATCTTTTCATTTATTTGTGTATTTATATATTTTTCTGGAATATATTTTGGTCAATTCTTACATATAATGATGTGCACGTTTTATTTTCTTGAAAACTATAGCAAAAGATGGTTTTATGTTGTATCACAAATCCAAGAAAGTTTTTTAACCTTCCTTGTTTAAGTTGAAAGACAAAAAGTGAGTCGTCAAAGAAAAAAGAATATATAGTTGATAGCTTTATTAGAAGTTGTGAAAAAGAATCAACTAAAATTTTATTTCTTTAAATAGTCTTTTTGAATAAATTATTTCTCAGTAAAGATAATAATGTCGTATTAGTAACTTTCAATAATTATTTTTAAAAGGCAATAGGATAGAAATATATAAAATTTATTTTTATCAAATAACCTTTTGAAGGATCAAACTGAGTATTTTATTTGGGGTGTGATGGAGGATGAGAAAGATCTTGTCAAGACCAAGTTTTGCATGACCTAAATAATTATATGATAAATATTTTTAAAGTATACATCAACAACATAATAAGTACAATGCACTTATTATATAATTAAGTTAAACTTGGTTGTTGTATGTAGTTAAGATTTGAATTTGTCCGAAGAAGTGTATTGTTGGACTGATATTTATGTAATCCAAACTATTGAGCTTAAAAAATATTTATTCGACTTCAGTAATAACATTAATATGCAATTGTGAAATATTTTCTATCAACGTATAAAATAGAATATCATAAATGCATCGCACTGGATAAAATATCACATTAGCCCATATGTCCCCATCCATATCTTACAAAATATATACTCTCGAGGTGTGAAGTATATCCTCCATTAAATATATAGTATCCAAGAGTAAAAGTTCCTTATTTTTCATATTGCTAAGCATTAAAGAATTAATAAAATATAAATATTTATTTCAAACAATACATTTCATTTAACAATTTAGGTATATATTATACTAATAACCAACTTAATTCATAATCCAACTCTCAGAGATTTATGGACTAGCAAACTTTTTAAAGAAATGGTTTTTACATTTCTTTTAACAAAAAAAAAAGTTTATAAAATAATGTAATATTTTTATTTTGCACAATGATGTTTAAAGGTTTAAAATTAACCAGAATTTAACTTTTCTACATTTGACTTACTAAAAAGAGATGAAAATGATAATAGAATCATTGTAAACAAATCAAACATATGATAGTTCTTTTTCTCTTTTTAATTTTAGATTAAAAATAAGCTGTTCATTAAAAATCTAAGATTAAATAAGTAATATAAGTTTTATTTATTTATCTAAATTTAGAGGAATCTAATTTATAAATTAATTTGAATCATTTCAAACATATTTTTAGTTTTATTTTATAAAATAACAATCAAAATTTATTTTTTAAAAAATAAAAAAGAAATTTTCAATTAACAAAAAATAGAAATAGAAATTAAATTTAAATTATTGAAAACAAATTTAATTCATTGAGAACGAGATAGACATCAAATTAAAAATAAAAGTTTATTGAAATATCACCCAAAAATAAAAGAATTAAATACTCGGCTATTGTAGGTCATTATATAATAAAAGATACATATGAATCATGTTTTTTAAATGTTAAGTTTTTTCAAGATATATTTTATTTTAAAGTAAATTTAATTTAGTCATAGTTTACTATACAACCATATCTATTGAATGTGATAGTAATAGTTTCATTAGATGGGGATATAATTTAATTGCTTAATTTTAATTTAATTGTTACTTTTTATAAGCCCAACTAAATATTTTAGTAGAGGGATAAGTTTCAATATATGTAATTATATTTGTTAGGTAGAAAATTTTAATTTAATTAATTTTAATATAATTATTATTTTCTATATATTTAATTAAAGAATACACTTAATTTGTAATAAATTTAATAAATACAGTGTATATACATTTGATATATATACATTTCTTAACTGGAAAGACTTGATTTAATTAATTATAGTTATTATTTTCTATAAGTGTAATTATTTGTTATCTTCAATGTTTAATGTTATTATGAATGTTACAATCTACTGCAATATATATCGACTTATTTTTTCAAGAAGTAATATAGGATCATACCTAAACATTTAGAAAAAAGATACCCAAACATCCAATGATGCAATCCAAAAGAATGAACCCTATGCAAGTAACTCTTACAAGTAGTGCAACCATTATTGGAGAATAATAAATAGGTTTATATCTTATTTTAGTTTTATTCTATTGTTTATTACTTATATATTGAGAAGAGATACTTGTTGTCTTTTTGCTATTAACACACAAAGTTTAACCAATGCAAAAAATAATCCGTGAAGCACTTATAACTTAAAATTTTGAAGTTTTAGACTAATGTAAATATATATTATTTGTTTATTCCTCATTATCAAAATTTTAAACATTTTTCTTATTTTCAAATTATAATTTATTTATACATAAATCAAGCTTCTGCTATCAAAACTAGTCAAATTCAAGATTTGAATTACAATAAAAAATGATGAGCATGCAAGAAATGGAATTGTTCATTTACGCAAGAAATGCTTCTTCAAAGATGTTTCATCATCACTTGTTATTGAAACTTAGAAGCAACTTCTTCGCCACACAAATTATGCTGCATTTAGGCATTGCCTCTAAAAGATACCACTCCTGATCTGCGAGAGCAGATTCACCAATTTTCCTATCATAATTCCAAAAGGGAAGGAGAAAAGAGTAAACGAGTATCAAATAATCCATTAACTCCTCATTCAAGCTCTATCCCTTCAGGCGTAACCTGGAGAGAGCTCTCTTTTTGCCGTTCAAACACTACACAAGACGCAACAGAAAAGGTAGAACTGTAATTTGTGGTTGTGCTTCAGCAAATGAGTCGTTTTTGGCATTAAAAGGGCAAAAACGAAACCTTTTACATCACAAAGTAGTAATTTCTATGATACCAATTGGCATAAGCCTCTTAACAGCTACAGACATGAAACAATAAGCAAGGTGTTCTGTTCTTGCAATGCCAAAATTGTACTCAAGCGAGCACAAACTCATGAGATAGCAGATTCCGGCAAAACCGGTCATGATGAGCCACCAAAAACCTGAGATATGCATATGGAGTTTAAATTAACAATTAAAAACTTAATAGCATAAATCATAAGACAGGCATACTGACAGAGAGAGAGACACTCACTCCTGCCAGGAGATCCCTCGACAGTTTTGCCTTGTTCTCTCCGGTTTCATTCACAACTGGTTTTTTCTGAGGAAACTGGCGGGTCACTTTTGGTACCTCCACAACCTTTTGCTTCTGCGTGAGAAATAAATGTGTTGCTATTAACAGTTCAAGAAAATATGCATGATAATTAAATGCATCATTGTTAAAGTTCAAAAAGAAAATATGCCACTTGAGAATCAACTAGAAAGATAATTATCCATGGAAAATATCATTGCAGAAGAGATCAAGTTATTTCCTTTTGGGATAATGAAGAATTATATAATCAATTCACCACATACTGGATAAAAATCGTGCAAGTCATGATAACATATATAGCTTTGTAAAAAATACACATTTTACATGTATACAATGGATTCACCTTCTTTAACCGTTCTTCTATTTTACTTAATGCTTTTGACTGGTCAACTTTGGAGAGATAAAAGTCCCGCTCTCTTTTGGCAGCAGAGAGTTCCAATGCCAGTTTTTGCTCCCGAATAGCGCTCTTGTATGCTGAAAAACATTCATTCAGGTAAGTTCATTTCATGCTTGCAGCCTTGCACAGCATAACAAATCAGAATACTAAACGAGTTGAGAAAATTACCTATGTCTTCTGTAAGGTCATCCCACTTGAATTTACTCAGATATTTGATATTCCACAGGTCATAATAGAACGAAGATCTTTTTTTTCCACCTAAACCAAAAAATGAAAAGTTTGAACCACAGGCAATACTCATGACACAGTAAGAAATATCTGATCAAATCTCCCCATATTGAGCCAGATGCTAGAGGAACACTCTCAGCTAGAAAGGAACATCCATACAAGAAAGCTCTATGACTAGATCCAGTGTCTTAAATCAATTCATATTACTAATAAAGCTTTAAATTGTGCTCTACATTAGCAAAATCAATGTCAACACCAGAGAAAGGATATTGCTGAGTGCTTTCTCCTTGTAAAATGTCCCTTGTGCATTGCATGTTAAACGTATCAAAGTTCACGAAGCTATATTGAGTTTTTTTTAATCAATGCAGGTTGCTGCTATTCCACAAAATAGCACGTACAATTCCAAAAAGTACCAAATGCAAAGATGCAACATAAGCATGCAGGACCTAAACAATATTCAGTTACAAAAAACCAGCCAGCCAACATACCAATCTGTTCTCCGTTTAACATCTTTGCAACTCTCTTGGCAACTTTCTTGTCAGTGAATTCAACCCACCTGCATGGAGGAATACATAATCATTTACTAATCAAAAGAACCATAATTCTATGAAATAACAGGGAGAGGGGAGACACTGAAAACCTACAAAAACACAGACACAGCAACTTTTAAGTTTAAGCACTCAAAATATCTTCACAAAGAATGTTCCAGAGTAATAAAGGCGAAAGTTTGCCACCACTGAAAGTCCATTTTAGAAAATTTCAAGATACAAACACAAACAATTAAGCATACCCCTCCGAGAATTCTTGTCCTCGGAATCCACCTGACTTTTTTCTCCGCACCTGCGCAGCAGGATCTGCATGGAAAAAGTGGTCATTCAGCACCTGTAGTTTGACAAAATAAAAGCACATTTGCACAAAGCAATCAATAAATCCCATTGACAAAAACTACAATGCATCACCTTCAGGGGTGAGATAAATCCTTTGAATTTCTCCATACTGAGATAGAATCTGGCGAAGCTTCAAAGGATCCATGTGAGGAGGTACCCGACTTAAATAGCAAATGCCGCGCTTGTCCGCCTTTCCAGCTTCCTTTAGTAACCGCTTCTTCCTTCTATCTTTCCGCTTTTCCTTCTCCATAGCCTCATTCAAGCCAGTATCATCTTCACCTTGGGAACTAGCTCCTGTTATCCCTATTTCTTCCTCCCCCATTCTATCGATGCTAATTGGATTCTTACTCAGAAAAATTCAACTCAGTTTAACCAATCCCACACTAAAGCTACAATAAATACAAAAGATTAACAAAAGAAAGGTGAATTCCATGTACTCCCCAGAAAATTCTTGCTAAGTGAAATCAATAATTAGTGGGACACATGAAAATTTGCGACTCAGAAAAGCGCGAAACAGGAGTACCTTTGTTGAGAAACCCTAGTTCTTCGTTTCCACTATTACTCTTCTCCAGTTCTCCGTTCTTTTCCTCTGTTCTTCACTCTTTTCTCATTTTCTTTTTCTTCTTAAAATTGTGAACCGGGCTAGGCCTATTTCATCCAGCAGTGGGCCTTAGCGATGTAGAAAGACATCGGGAAAATGGGCCTAATTCGTCCTATTCGTGGGCCTTAGAATATTTATTCAATGTAGCCTAACGGGTAGTTTGGTTGGATTTTTGTGTTATCTCATGATTATTTATCATGTAATAATTTGTGTAATTTTTTATCATTGTGGCATATTTTGATTCTCATAATAAATAAATTCATGGGAGTCGCATGTGAATTTATCTTGAAAATTGCACATATAGATACAAACTTTTAGTATTCATGCAAGTTTAAGTGTTTATTGTCACTTAAACCAAATGAATGGTAAGATGGGATAAAAATATTGTATTCCACCTTATCATTCCAACCAAACTAGCCCTAATAGTTTACTTCAACCATTTTTTTTTCCTCAATAATTAAAGATATGCATTAAATAAATTAGGCTTTTATAGAATTCGCCCAAGAAAATTATGGGCCATAGTTTGTCAACATGGAAATTAGAGTATTCTCGTATAAAAAACCACAAAAATGAGAATGGAAAGCCCATTGAGCAAGTTATGGACTGCAAAATCAACTTCTTTTCGGATATTGTTTTCTTGCCAAACTTTTTGTTTATTAATACATATATATATATATATATATGTGTGTGTGTGTGTGTGTGTGTGTGTGTGTTTGTGTCTGTGTGCGCGCGCGCATTTAAAATTTGTTAGAATTTAAATTTTAGATTCTAAAAATATAGATACAAAAAATAAGGATGATACTGTTGAACCAATTAATCACTCCACATACTTAACAAACTGTCAATAAATGCTATTATTCATAAGTGATTAACATAAGCTTAAAAAAATTAAAAAATAAAGAAAAAAGTGATGAACATAAGCCTGATGAATTACACCCCCCATTCTCAATATATATATATTTTATTTATAGACACACTTCAGAGTAGGGATGCAGACGAATTGAGTCAAATCGAATTTTGACCATTTTTTGGGACAGAGCTCGAACTAAGAAAATTCTCGAGCCTTGTTAGGGTAGGCTCGACGCTGTGATAAAGTTATAGGCTTGAGCTTGAGCTTGAAACGTGAAATTATTTTATATAAAAAAATTAATGTATTATTATAATTTATATATATAAATATATATATATTTTAAATTACATGCTCATGAGCTGACTCGGAACCTACGAACAAGAATTATTTAGCTTGAGCTCGACTCGAATCTTATACGAACTTGGCTCGAGTTCTAATTCTTCGAACTCGAGCTCGAACACTTTTTGAGCCAGCTCATCGGGCTCCCGAACTGGTTCGATTTGTTTAAATCCCTACTTCAGAGGTTCAGTATGTTCAAATCCCCAATCTTACAATATATGTGTGAGACTTATACTAATGGGCTTTTAAATAGCCACCAACCCCTCATTCTCAATAGACAAATTTATGGGATCCAACCTAAATTTAAGGTTTCAAACTCATTATTATAATTTATTTTGGTTTGTTTGTGTATTTATGCAGATATGCATAAAATTGATGTAAGTACCACAAGAAAATAATGATGATGAAAACAATAATAGTAGTAATGGTGGTTGCAACCAGCAACAACTTGTCCGGCCTTCAACCATTGAATAAATGACCATATATATAAACCCATACATTATTTGCTTTCCAATAAATGAGCTGCCCCATTTTGAGCATCCCTGAAAATATTTAATGTTGTTTTAACTTTGGATCAATTATTTTGGACCACATTTTGCAATTTGTACTGAAAAAGACAGGTAACTCTTAGCAGGTTTCAGCCATAAATTCCCACCCACCAAATGCTAGTTTTTGCCTTTTCATGTTTACTATATTTTGATATTCAATTCACTTGAATAATACGTTGTCTGGCCTTTTAGGTTTACTTATTTTTTTTGTTTGGTTATGTTTTCCCAAAACAACATTAGCTATGTTTGGTTGTGAATTGGGCCATTCTCTTAAAATATTTTGGGAGAATAGATTTTGGTTAGTTGGGTTGGGAAATGTGATGGTTGTTTATTTGTGTTTTGGGAGAATGAATTGGAAGAAAATAGTTTGTTTGTTTGTATTTTGAGGCAACAAAATATCACATCAATGACTTTCTTGTTGGGTTTGTAGGGTGAAATGAGTATTTTAAAATTATTTATATATGTGTATATATAGATTGTGTGAGTAATATTATGTGTATATATTTATAATGATGAAAGAATACGTGGTGTATTGGGAATGGTGTGGAGTTGGGAATAGTAGGGAGTTTTTGAAAATAAATTGTGTATTTTGGAAAGTGAAGTTGGAGAATGTGATTGTTGTTTATTTATGAATTAAGAGTTGGAAAACAAATTGGAAAAATGTAACCAAACAGGCCCATTGTTTTGGGGAAACATAACTAAACATATCCTCATTTTCTCTCAAAAATACACATTCTCCAATATATGCATACATATATTATATATATACATTTTAAATATTTTAGTATTATTCTAACATTAAAAAACTACTCAATTTCATTTTCACCCCAAAAAATTTAATAAAAAAATATTAATTTGACTGCTATAGTAAAAAGATGGCTCATTCAAAATATAAACAAACATACCAAAAAATTACTTTCATATTTTTCAATAATTCTTTTCTCAAAACACATAATAAATCAAACAAGAAACATAACCAAATATTCTCTTCTTTTTTTTTTTCAAATAAAATAATCAAAATTTAAACATATCATTATGTTTAGATATTAACAAATTGCAAAATAAGTGTTTTATTATTTTGGGCATAAGGCATTTATGGAAAAACAACAAAATGTGATGACAATTATTAAAGTTACTTGTACCCATTTTGAACCACCTTCAACTGAAAAGTTACTTATACCCAAAATTCATGTGTGACAGCTTGAGATAACTTTTGAGTGAGGGTTATTTCTACCCACTTTCAACGACTTTCAAGTTATTTGTACCCGAAATCAATTGGTGTGACTGAATTCAGACAAATTTTGAAAGAAAATTATTTTTATCTACTTTTAAGCTAATTTCAAATAAAAAATTATTTATACCCGTAATCAATGTGTGACGATCTTAGAAAAAAATTTTAAGAGAAAGTTATTTGTACTCGCTATAAACTATTTTTAAATAAAAGGTTATTTATACTTGAAATCAATATATACGGTCGACTCGAATCAAATTTTGAGAGAGTTATTTATATCCACTTTAAGTTGTATATTTGCAAACAAAAAATTATGTGTACCCAAAATCAATGTGCGACGCTGCGACAGGCTCAAGACAAACTCTAAGGGTAGGAGTACGAATAAGCCAGACTACTTATCAGAGACCTATGGTCTAACCTACTTATGGCCTAGCTTATTTAATAAAAAAGTCATATTAAGGTTTAAAAAAGTCTTTTTAGTTAAATAAGCTAAACTTAAACTTTTCTAAAAGTTCACTTTGCCTAACAAGCTGGCCCGTTTATCCTTCGTTACATAGAAAGTACAATAATGTTAATATAATATTAAATAGCTAATTGAATTTGATTTCTTTAATTAGTCCTTTATGAAATCCGTTACGTTGTTTAATATTGTTTTTTATTGAAATGATAATATTTCATACTTAGATTTGAACTTTTTGTAATTATGCATTTATTATTTATCATTTTGATTCTCTCTTATCAATGCTTATTACAAATTTAATCATATTTAAAAATTAAATTTATGTGATATTTAGACTTAATTGAAACCTTCGTAGAAAATAAGCATTTAAATAGGCTTTCAGACCAGACTAAAACTTTAGAATTTACTAAAAAGGTTAGACCTAACCTTAAAAAAAAAAACTATTATAAACCTAGTCTATTTAAGTCAAAGTCCAGTTTAATCTAACCTAACATATTTCCACGCCTATTTGAGAGAGAGTTCTCTGTACATAATTTAAACTATTTTTAAATTAAATTTACTTATATAAGAAAATAAATACGTGGGGTGAGGTTGAGGCAAATTTTGAAAAAAAAAGTACATCTTCAAAAAAGAGTTGTAGTGATCACTTGGACGATTGTCTACCAAACAAACAGATCTTTGGTATATCAATTCAACTGTACTCAACTCTCGCCCCCGTCATTACGTTAAAAAGGGGGTTGTGTGTGTGTGGGGTTGGGGGGGGGGGGGGGTATTAGCATTAAACCGACAATAAATTGACAGCATATGTCAAATAAACAAGAGTTGATATCCCTTTTCAGATCATGACTACTCATGGGTTCTTTCCGTAGCAACTTCTGATCCTGGATGGATTATTTTATCCGGACCATTCCATGATTTGTAGCAAACCATTGTTGGAAATCTCCACATGAAATGTTGCTCGCTTGCAAATTGCAATACCATTTTCTTTTTAATTACACTCGCAAACATTATCTTAATTAAGGGTGTAAATGAGACGGAACTATTGACGAACAGTTCGAGCTCATCAGTTAAACGAATCAAATCAAGCTTGATAATATTTGACTCGAAAAATTCACAAGTCTAAATAATTTTTTTATATTTTATAATAATAATAATCCTTTGGAAGGCAGGCCTTCCAAATTATTATTATTATTATTATTATGCTTGTTATTTTTTAAAAATAATATATTTTTTTTAAATTTATAATTATAGATTTAATTTTGAGTTTAAATGAACTTGAACTAATTCAAACATATACGAGCTCGAATTCATCTAAACTTATACGCATCAGGTTCTTCTGTTAATTTGTAACAAGTCTTATTGAGTCGAGTTCGATAAGACTCGCCCAAGATCAATTCAATGAGCCGAACTTGAGCTTGCTGTATTCGGACTCGGTTCCACTCATTTCCACTCCGAATCATAGTGTTGCTGTTAATTGCACTAAAAAATAATATTTATAAAAAAAAAAAATACATTATTGATATATAAAGTGCCGTGAGAAGAAAGAAAAGTGGGAAAACGAAAGAAAAATATGAGAGATAAACTGTAACTAGATGAAGTAATGAAACATTTAATGGTATAATTAATATGTAATAAATTGGCTTTGCAGTGACCATTTTCTTTTTATATGTCGATGGTTAAATTCAAATGCTCAGAATTAAGCATACTCCTGATTTCTCTTTCAAGAAGAATGCCTGATGACTAAGAGCCATCGATCTTTTTAACACATATATATAATCACAAAAATCCCAATAAGCTTCTAATTTTTTGGAAAGTATTTTGATGAAAAAGAAAAAGGCTGCAAATACATTTCTTAGATAAATGATCTCACAACAGTGCACATAGTACAACCAGCAGAACGCCATCGTTAGTCCCAAAAAGGAGGCACAAAATTAATCAAGCAACCTAGGAACAGAAGAATGGGAAGAAGAGAGGCGACGAAGATCGTGGCCATGTGCCTTAATCAAAGATTTAATACCATTATCAGCATACTTCAATGGAGTTGGAGTGACCTGCATGAAGAGATAATTCCCGGAGAAAAGATCGCCGAAATGCGACTGACTTTCCTTCAATCTCTTGTAAACCTTACTCCAAACAACCTTCACAAGCGTCGCTTTTCTTCTCAGGAATCGCTTCAGGTTTGGGATTTTCACCCGCAGTTTTCGCCTGATGTGGAATGATCTTCTGAACCTGGAGGTTCTCAGTCTCCCGATCACCTTCTCGCGAATGTCGTCGTCTTCGTCGAACCAAATCTCCTGCTGCAATCTATGGTAGGAGAGCTTGGGGTTTGAGGCCATTCTGAGGAGATGGATTGAGAGGAGAAAAGTGGACCTGATTTTGAAGAGAATGTGATCGGGGAAATGGGCTGTCGTTTTCTCATATGCGGTAGCGTTATGCGTAACGATGTGATGGGAGTGGGTATTAGGTTTGTAGTTTGTTGGGCGCATTAATTGCGAGTTAGAGCTGAGCTCAACATAAATCATCATATTTGTGTTGTTTTGTCAATCTATCATAATTTTTATTTCAATTTATATTTTATCTTGTTGTATTTATGTTAAATATAATTAATTTTTAATTAATTATTTTTATAAAAAAATATTTAATATGCATATCATATATTCATAAAATAAGGAATGAAACTGATATAGGGTGGCCCAAAAGGCCCAACGTTTCGGATAATAGCCCAGGGCCCATGACCCACGTCGACCATGTTCGACCAGATAGTGGCCCGAAGGGCCCATCGTCTCAGACAACGGCCCAGGGCCCATGATCCACGTCGACCATGTTCGACTGGATAGTAGCCCGAAGGGCCCAACGTTCAGACAACGGCCCAGGGCCCATGGGACATGTCGACAATATTCAACCAGTCCCCCCCACGCCCAGGCGGGCGCCTCAGAGCCCTCGGACAATATCGACCATATTCGACCCCAGTCAGGCTGGCAGAAGGTCGAGCTCTGCACAGTACTCTGCCACCGCATTAAATGCGTGGACTGGCGCCACGCCACCGCATTAATGGCGCATGCCATCCCCTCACTGTCTGACACGGCAGGCGCCACCCCGTATACCGTCCCGTCCTGTAGCATGAAAAGACATCTAGCTGGCAAAATTCAAATGGGGGAATAGACTAATTGCCCCTTGGAGGAGGCTGAAGACCCCAAGGGTAAGCCAAGGGCTTACCAGTCATTTCCTACAAGGGGAAGAATATAAAAACTCCTCTGTCTTGCCTCACAAGGTATGCGCAAAAAAACACACTAAACCTATCTTACTTCATTGTTAGATACGGGAAATACTGACTTGAGCGTCGGAGGGCCAAAGCTGAGGGCCACTCGGCTAGCCTAACGTTTGTCTTGATTGCAGGATTCTCAAATATCATCAACGGAAGATATCCACCTTTGGGGGTTAACCCCTATAGAGATCGGAATCGAAGTACCTGTATTACGATTCGGACCCTTATCATTTGGCGCCGTCTGTGGGAATCAAGAATCCTCTATCGAGAATGGTGAACACTAGGCGAGCCCCTTCCATGAGAGAAGAGAGCAGAAGATCCAGCCCCCCCCACTCCGCCAGAACGAAGAAAGGACTGCTCCGGGCCCCAGTATACAGCCTGAGCCCGTAGTCACCCTCACTATGCCCCAGTTGATGCAGCTCATCAGTGAGCAGATCTCCGCACAGATATCAGCCCAGCTTTCAGCCGCCTTGAACAGACAAGCCGCGCCGCCGGAACCGGCAGCCAGCGCCACCCCCTCCTGCGGGGCATGAACGAGCACCGCCTGTAGAATACTCACGGCGTCCGGGGTCCCCCGGGCATCCAGCTAGGCGAGAACCAAGCCAGAGTCGTTTTCACCTGGAGGCGCCCCGCCCCCCGCCAAGGGAAGAGGTAGCGGACTCCGTGGACCATGACGTTCGGCCCCTTCGAGCCTCGCAGTGCGATAGGACCGAACGTTCCAGAGGTAGAAGAAAGCAGGATCAACAGGAGTGGGAGGAGGTATCCCACCAGGTGCAACAACTAAATAAATGCCTGGAGGAGCTATCGAGGGGGAACGTAGACAGGCCCCTTCAGCCAGAGGTGCCCTCGAGATTTAGAAGGGAACGGGACTCACCCTTTACACAAGAAATCATTAATGAATGTATCGCGGTGGATGCCAAGATCCCCACTGGTCTCCCGCGGTACGACGGGTCCACAGACCTGAGTGAACATTTGCTGCAGTTTGAACACATGATGCAGCTGCATGGACACAACGAGTATATTCATGCGAAAATGCTGGTAACCACACTTCAGGGTGTGGCCTTGGATTGGTTCGTGAAGTTAGAGTCGGCATCCATCTTTTCGTATGACCAGCTTTGTGACAAATTCCTGCACCAGTTTGCCAGCAGAAGGAAGGCGAAGCTGCTACACACCCACTTGCATACGGTGAAGCAAGCCAAGGAGGAGTCTTTGAGAGATTTTTTCACCAGATTCAACACAGAAGTGTTGAAAATTGACAGTCCGAGGATTGAGTTTTTGATTGATGTGCTGTTTTTGGGATTGAGGCACAAAGAGTGCACTAACGCTTTGGTGCGCGCTCAACCCCGCACGATGGAAGAACTCCTCGACCTTGCGGAAAGATACATGACCCAAGAAGAGATGAACAAGATGAAATACGGCAGCATCGAAGCTGACAAGAGGAAGGGCAAAGAGAAGGACGACAAGCAGAACAGGGAAGGACGTCAGTCCCTGATCAAACGCTTTCACGACTATACCCCGCTCTCCGTGGCGAGGAAAGAAGTGCTCTTTGCCATTCCACATGACAACCTGCTGAAAAAGCCCCGCAAAATTACAGAGACAAAGGCCATGAGGAAGTCAGGGAAATTCTATCACTTCCACAGACAGAAGGGGCATGACACCGAAGTCGACGAAAGGATTTGACATCTAAGTCGAGGCCACCGGCCGAGACCACCTTAGTCGACCCCGAAGTCGACGAAAGGATTTAACATCTAAGTCGAGGCCACCGGCCGAGACCACCTTAAGCGACCACGCAGTCGCCAAAAGTTTTCAAAACAACAAAGTCGACACCTTCGATGCATATTTATTGGCTCGGCCATGCCGCCAAATTTAGGAGACCAATGCTTTGCATGGTGAAAACACCCTTAAAGCTGGAAGTCGAGCCCCGCTCGCAAACACACGTTAGCTACAAAAAGTTAGCGAAACCATTTTATATTACAAGTGTAAGAAGTGTTCTACAGCAAGCACTATTTGCATCCTATCGACTTACACAAGTTGGCAATACAAAATTTTAAACCAACGAAGACAAAGCAGTAGACAAACGACAATATAGAGCGAACCACCAGCAGAGAATGGGCAAAGAAATATCATTTCATAAAGCCTCAGTAAGACATATATACAGAATGAAAAGTCAAAAATACAAGGGAAAGACCTAGCTAGAATTGCCAGACCCTTCAGCAGCAAGCGCTGGAGCCAAAACAGACGGAGGTTCAGGTGGCGCCTCTGCAACGGGAATGGCCGCGGTAACCGCGTAGGAGGGACTGGCAGCAGAAGGCATAAACAGCCGTGGAGCAGCAAGGAAGAATGTAGCGGCATCCACCATGTTCTCAGAAATTTCATAGGCAAGGTCGCCAGCAAACTCGAACTCTCGGCCCATAGCATTCAGCTTCTTCTCGAGTTCTGCCTTCTGCCTCTCTTCGGGGCTCATATCGACAACATCGGCAGATTCGACCTCAGCAGTATCTGCCTCGTTGACATCTTCCTCGACCAGCGGGCGCAGTTGCTCATCGAAGCCAAGGCCCATCTTCGAGCGATCCTCATCGTTGATGCCGTAACCTAGATGTTGCAATTGGGCGATAGCCCTGTTAAACGCACAACGTGCGTCATCCAAAGCAAGCACAACGCTTGCGTCTTGGAAGGCCGGGCTCACCATAAATTGTTGGACGGCCTCCTTCCGCACCTCGGGCACCACCCGAGCAAACTCCTTCCTGGCTTCGACCAGGCGCTCACTTCGGCCGGCCGCACGACCAGACTCGTAGGCGACTTGAATATCCAGCTCCAGTTTATTCAACTTCGCCTCCATTCGAGTCTGCTCCGTTACCGCTAGCACCACCTGACGGTCTTTCGCCTCTATATCTTTGGCATACTGGGCGTTTGCTCTCTCAAGCTCCTCGACCCGCATCTGGGAGGACTCAAGCTGAACCTTCAAGGTCTCAGCGTCTTCACACCCTCCAATCGCTCCCGATCGGCCAGCGCCACTTCGAAACGGCAAAACATGTGATAGCCTAGCTGCTCGACCTGAAACACGAGACTATGTCAGAAGGCAGCTAAGCGAAGGAAAAGAAGAGTTAAACAAGTAGACATCCAGGTTCCTAGATCTTACCATGTTTGCATGATAGGCGAACTTACACAGCAACCCAGGCTAGGTTAAACCCAGGAATTTGTTCTGGTCAGCCATGAACTGCGCAGCCATCAGCACTTTTAAGGGATCCAACCCAGCCAGCCCTGAGGATACCATGCTAGACGAGTCGCCCACAGCTATACCTGGATCCGACCCAAAACGAGGAGATGGGAATTTCCGCAAATTAAAGAGTGCCTCGGGGCTTCGGTCCATGAAGAGCTCTTTTCCCGTCGGCACGTTCAGCCCCGTGCCCTTTGACTTCCCTTTCCCGGCAGCTGCCTTCTTCGATGGGGGAGCGGCCGGCTCGCCCATGGGTCTCTTTCCTCGACCCGCGGTTCTCTCGACATCTTCTTGACGAACGGGCGAAGGTGTTCTAGAGGGCGCGGGGGCAGCAGTTAATCGGTGTGGCTCGTCGGCCCCCGACGACCCTTCCCGAATCGCGCCGCCTTGTCGGCGCTGCTTATTCTTTTCAACTCAAGCCATCGCGCTAGCCCTGGACCTGTTCATGATTTCGCTGCGGTCTGCACAGGATAAGCAACAGAAAATGTCAACTGCAGGAATGTTCATAAGCAAACGACAGGGTATGGCGCATGCAGTTAGTCTACCTATCTCATAATCAGCGGGAAAATTTAATGGGGCTGGCGACAACCCAGCCAACACCAATTGCCTCTCCTCGAGGGATACAGTGGCTTTGATGGGACCAAACTCGACCAGGTCCCTCACGAATGTGCTCGACCAGGTTGGAGCGTGATTCCCTGGTACCTCGACCGGACCCCTCGCCCACTCTCGGGGAATATCGAACCCGCCCTTTACCCGCACAAAAAAGTAGCATTTTTTCCACGCCTGACCATAGGACGAGGAAGGCGCCACGAGAAACCTCCGACGAGGCCGAGCGCTCAGATAATAAAAGCTCGTTTCCTCAGTGCTGCCGGATTTACGCGACACACAAAGATAAAATAGGTTTGAAAAATTTTCAAAGGTTGGGGGTTGGTTGTACAGGAACATTAGAACTATAAAGCTACACAATGTCGAGAAACAGTTGGGCAGCAGTTGCGTGATGCACACTCCAAGACCCTTAAGCAGACCTATCATACCCTCGCTCAAGGGAAACCTAAGACCACACCTAAGTGCATCCTCGAAAATAGTTATGCAACCGGCAGGGGCACGGTGCATTCGACCAGCAGGCCCAGGGGCTAACAGCTGGAATTCGCGAGGAATGTGGTAAAGCTCTTGAACGCGGGCCAGTTCTAAGGGGGTAACGGTAGAGATTATCTCGCTATAGTGGTTTGGGGTAAATAATCGCCCGCGAGAAGAAGGTACCCGGCTGGGCCCAGCTTCCTCCCCCCCACGCGCCGCTCGAGCCGCCGGAGCTGGAACGGCTTGAGTCAGAAAACTCCCTACGGCCCTCAGACACAGTCACCTCACTATCCTCACAAGAAGTACTACTAGAACTGAATAGCCCAAACATTTTCTTCTAAGAAAGGTGGAAAGAAATAGAGGGGGAAGAGTACTTACTAGATTTGGAAAGCTAAAACCCAGAAAATCTCTGAAGAAAGCGCAAAGGTTAGTGATTCTTCCAGCAAGGAATATCTGAAGCGGTAAAGGCGAAAGCAGCCTGAATGCTAGTTAGTATTTATAAAGGAAAAGGCGCGATTATCCAAGCATCCGCATTAATGGGGGAAACTATAACGCTGCCCCACGCACGCCACGATGTAACCGCTCAGTAGACGCGCAAAACCCTGGTCGATTTCTAAAATCCCCAGTCGAGACACGTTAATATTTGCTACTTCCCAATGCCGCTCTTCGATTCCCTCGATCCGCGTTGCGAAGTGGAGGGACTCATGATATAGGGTAGCCCAAAAGGCCTAACGTTTCGGATAATGGCCCAGGGCCCATGACCCACGTCGACCATGTTCGACCAGATAGTGGCCCGAAGGGCCCATCGTCTCCGACAACGGCCCAGGGCCCATGGGACATGTCGACAATATTCGACCAGTCCCCCCCACGCCCAGGTGGGCGCCTCAGAGCCCTCGGACAATATCGACCATATTCGACCCCAGTCAGGCTGGCAGAAGGTCGAGCTCTGCACAGTACTCTGCCACCGCATTAAATGCGTGGACTGGCACCACGCCACCGCATTAATGGCACATGCCATCCCCTCACTGTCTGACACGGCAGGCGCCACCTCGTATACCGTCCCGTCCTGTAGCATGAAAGGACATCTAGCTGGCAAAATTCAAATGGGGGAATAGACTAATTGCCCCTTGGAGGAGGCTGAAGACCCCAAGGGTAAGCCAAGGGCTTACCAGTCATTTCCTACAAGGGGAAGAATATAAAAACTCCTCTGTCTTGCCTCACAAGGTATGCGCAAAAAAACACACTGAACCTATCTTACTTCATTGTTAGATACGGGAAATACTGACTTGAGCCTCGGAGGGCCAAAGTTGAGGGCCAAAGCCGAGGGCCACTCAGCTAGCCTAACGTTTGCCTTGATTGCAGGATTCTCAAATATCATCAACAGAAGATATCCACCTTTGGGGGTTAACCCCTATAGAGATCGGAATCGAAGTACCTGTATTACGATTCGAACCCTCATCAGAAACAGAGAATTTAAATTGATTGGCTGAAAGGTTTCGCTTTCATACTTATAGAAATAAAGCTTAAAGTCTATTTTATTTTACTTTCAGAGTCATTTTCATATTTTTCATACGTTTTCAAAAGTTGAAAAATATATTTTGAATTGAAAATAAAAATGAAAATGTGTTTAGATGAGTTGAAAAGTAATTATTAAAATAGGTATTGGATTGAAAACTAAGTTGATTTATAACTTTTTATATTTAACAAAATTATTTTTTAAAATATATGTATATTTTATTAATTTTAAAATGATGACAGATACTTTATGCCAAATTAAATTTAAATTTAATTGATATGATAGTAGGATGATATGATGGATTCAAAAAAAAGTTCGAAAATGAAAAAAAGGGAATTTTTTGAATGAAAATAGATAGAAAGTAATGATTTTCAATTTTCATTTTGTAATGAAAATGAAAATGAAAATGGAAGTTGGATATAAAAACAAACAAGCCTTAGAATAAAATTTAAATGTAAGTTTGCATAGAGATATATATATATATATATATAGTCATTACAGGATGATGCTGAAAGAATGTTTGAGGATGTTTAGTTAAACCTATGTAAAAATTTGTAAATGTATATGTTATAGTTTTTGTAGTTTATAAGATATTAAATTTTATTTTAAAATAAAGCCTAACGTATATTTTTTTTTTGAAATTTATAAGATTTTAATTAATGAATTTAATTATATAATTAAAATAAAAAAATACAAACATGTTATTTTGAAAGCTAAAGCTCTTTTTTTGGAAAAAAATTATCAAATATTTATCTTATTTTCAGCTTAAAGCTCTTTTTTTTAATATTTTACAAGCTCTTAAATATATTACAAAATAATTGAGAAGCTAAACTCACCAAAAACACCTCTAAGTTTAAATAATTTAAACCACATTTCAAATTTTTTGTTCTAATTAGTGTTTCATCTATTATGCAATAAAGATACAAACCCCACAAAATTCCCTCTTATAAAAATCCAAGCACTGTCAAAAAACTGTATCAATAAACTTGCAATTACAAAGATATTGCGGTAACAAACTCCTACACTCTTTGCTCACAGTTTGATATCACCATATCTATTTGAAATCGGCCAAAAAATAAAGATATAGCAACCAAATCATGTACAAAGAAATGCTGCATATGTAAAGATTCAAGAACACAAAAAATCCAAGCTAGCTACCACCTCTCCACACCAAGAACCAATGCAAAGAATTTAATGCTGAAGTTGATATAAAAAGAAGGGGTCGATCGACATCGAGCAACTTAGTATAGCTTTATTCTGGTCTCAATTCGACTGCGGCAAATTGGGCATAGCTTAAGGTCTTGGCCACACACACGGCATGTCTGACATAAAGAGAAAAGAGTTATTCATCTCACACTGAATGGATCTCCTCATAACACCTTGATACAATACATCAATATGTAAATTTACCTGATGGCCGCAGCCAAAAGCCATGTCCTTCGGGTTGCTTAGGCAAATGGGACAAATCTGTGAAACCCGGAGATGTGTAAGTGATTTGGAAATAAATTGTGTGAAGCTAAGAAAGAAATACTTGCAGGCTGAGGGATATCATTTGCTGGTAGCTAAGAGAATCCTTAGAAGCGTATATTATGCTTATACACAGTTACATACCTGCTGTTCAAAAGTAGAGTTTGGAGCAGATGGAGCTGGATCGGCAGAAACATCATGCTTGTAGTACAAACTTGAGCTATGTTCAAAAGTGGTTGCCCGTGAGGGCTTTGAGAAAGAACCAAAAGCCGCACCACCATAGGTAGGAGGAGGAAGAGCAACCCGCTCAGGAGCATTTCCTTTCCGTCCACTAAATCAGCACAAAGGATGAATAATAAATAGATAATTCACACACGACAAGATAATGCAACAGATAGACCAAGAGATGTTACGCAGGAAGAGCAAAGTGAAGAGAGAAAGTTTACCCTAACAAATTAAGCTCCATGGTTGCTTTATATTGAGATGGAACCTCCATCAATGCTGAAAGAGCAAATTCTGTCTCTTTTCGAGATTGGTGCACATTTTTGGACATTATCTCGGTAAAATTGACAAACTGAAAGACCCAAAGAATGACCTCAGTGAAGAGAACCAAATTTGACAAAGCACACCTGGTTATCAAAAAGTACATAATTTAAAGCCCGCAGCTGACCTGGAAATTGTCAAAGTCCCGAGCAGGGATGTTGTCATCAAATTCCCTCATCATGTCCCAGGGACCATCTCCAACCCCAACCAACACAATAGATAAAGGAAACTTGCTGCAAATATTATAGAAACATCACTATTAAGTCATGAAAATTTGACAAAAATAATCTAAAAATATGTTTACAAAAAACTTACCTAGCCTCAACAATTGCTTGAACAGTTTTTTGCTCTTGCGAACTTAACCGACCATTTTCCGTGTCAACACTTCTAGTAACCTACAAATATGGGCAAGGTTGGTGAGAAATAATAAAACTAACCCAATATTACAAGAAAGGAGCACCTCTAATTATGAACAAGCTATGGAAGGCAGTGTTTACCTGTCCATCTGCAATAATCAGTAGAACATGATACTGGCCTCCACTCTGCTCAACAATAGTCATAGCCATTTCAATTACTGGTGCAAAAGATGTTGGACCTGCAGCGTGTTAAAGCGTGAGCCATAAAATTGATAAACATTCAAAAACTAAGCTTGACAAAGTAGACTAGATAGGAAATTAACCTGCCAGTTTCAGATTGGGAACAATTTCTCTATATTGGCTTAAGACTTCCTCAAATCCATTGCAAAATCTTCCATCAGGAAAGAAACTGAATACATCCTGATCATGAGTTGATGCTGCCAAGATTTATTAGAAGAACCAATGTATAAATTTTTGGGTACGCCAATTATAAATTTCAGAATCAACCACAAGTTTATGATGCCCTACCGTCTCCAAATCCAAAACAGGGGATCAAGTTATCATCATCAAAAGCCACCAAGGTTTTCCCAATAATAGATATTGCTTGTTCATACGGATTCAGATCATTTCCAATATGATGTAAGCTTTTACCATTATACGACCTCTTGCCTGCAAGATGGAACAAAGTTCATTACATATCTCCACAAGTTTTAGTACTTAATTAATATCTCACGGGGTAGAAAAGGACTGCACCTGTCCATTCATTGCTCTTAGTGAAATCAATCCCGATAATTAGGTTGGAAGACTCAAGACCAGCACGTGCAAGAGCTTCAGTCACCTAATAAGACAATATTCTTCATATTTAAAGCATTTTCAAAAGATAAAATACTTGAGATATTGACATAAAATTAACATTAAAACTAAAGGAAAAGAGAAACACCAAACCACATCAACAGTATCACTTCATCAACCACAAACTTAGGCTAAATCACAGTAAGAACATGAAAATTCACAGACAGATGTCAAGCATCTAAATTCAGGACATTAAATCTTGTCATTCTATTCCAGCATAGACTCTACCCAGATAAAATTGCCCCTAACATTAACATGCCATCTCACTATCATCCTGATTTTCCTGTTTCTCAAAATTCATTTTCAGTTCAAGCTTTAGGGTTTTACCATGTTTTACAGACTATTCTTCTCTAACTTCCTAGTTGCAACTAATATTCACATGTTTAAAATATACTCCTTAGGGAATGAGAACTCGGTGCACAACCCGTATTTCTCTCCCTATATAGCTTGAATTGCATGATAAAGTAATTTATTTTCTCCACCTTGACATGACAATCAATGTAATCCACAAGCTGCAGACAGTAAACAGCCTATACAAATTACGAAAAACCCAAGTTTTATGGTGGCGGTGAGGTAAGGTTTTCCAACACCTCATCATAGGCAAGTTGAGTTAGTAATTAATTTACAGAAAACATCCTCAAATTTCCTGCACGAAACGATAAGTAACCTGCACACATAATTTACAAATATTCAAAATAGTACTGGAGACCTATATAGGTATTGCCGTCAATCTTGATACAAATTTCAGCTAACAAAATAAGGATTTTTTATGTTCATCTTATGTGGTCATGAAAGATTCATTCACCTTGTTTATGACATATATATTCTTCTTGCCTTGTATGCATAATATGGTATGACGTTAACTATTTACAAAAGTTGCCCTTTGAATTGGCAGCCAAAAAGTATACAGTTAGTTCCAACTTCCATCCGCACAAGATAAATAGAGCACATATTCTTTTTCCATATTTTATGAGATTCAGTTACTTTTTGTTGACAGTAAAAGGGATTTCAAACGCATAACACAGACCGCAGATCAAACGTTCATTATTTTATATCAGATAAAAGGGCTGATTCTGTGGTTCAGCCAATATATGCATACGCATACCTCCTCTAATGAATTATAGTTGTCCGCAATCCTTGAATACCTTCTGTCGAACTTCTTTTGTGGTGCATGCAGTTGAGACGGAGGACTGCTACTTTGTGGAGGTGCATACGACTCAGATGGAGTCTCGTAATTTTGAGGAGGAGCATAGTACTGATCCTGTGGCGGATATCCTGCTGGATAAGGATGTTGCACAGGATAGTTTTGAGCATATTGTGAAAAAGTTGATTGAGCATAGTCATGTTGCCACCCTGATGAAGAACTAGGCTGTGTCATTGAAGATTGTCTCCAACTTCCCCCATTCCTGGGGCTAGAGCTTTTGTTTCCCATCAAGCCAATTTATCTATGCAAACCTCGAAAATTCTTAAAACAGCAAAGCCTCGTTTTCTCTACAACAAAACAAATCTGCAAAAACTGTCAAAATCAAGTATCCCGAAAATCCAACACAAAACAGGATACCCCCCAAAAGGCTAAAAATAATCAACCACACCAAATGTCCAACCAAAAACCTCAATTCCAGTCACACCACAAAAACAGGGAATCAAGCAACACCCTCAAACTAACTCACCCCAAAAAACCCAAATTCTTCACAAGCAGAAACCAACGCCTGATTTTGTAAACTGTTATATGCAATAAAATGTCAAACACCAATTTTCCTAAATATTGCCGCGCAATAGAAAATTCAATTACGTGTGAATGAAACAGCTATCAAAGAGAAAAGGCGGCTTCCACAATGAAGAAACGATATTTATCCAAGTGGTGCGCCGACCTCAAACAGTCCCCCTCAAGACCAAGTCTCTTCCACGCTACTTCTTCCAGATAATTACGCACTGGTATATTATCTGAAATAACTCAATTTTTTCTCAGACTAAACGCCAAAAAATTGATCGGTGAGATAGGGCCAAGAATAGTAATCAAAACACGCCATACATGACATTTGTATGTGCACACCGAAAATGCACAGAAGACGCAAACGATACAAGAAATTAGAAAAGGGGAAGAAACGTGAATTGAATGATAACTTGGAATTTAAGCAAAAATAAAAAAAAAAAAAAAATACAGAGTTCAAGTCAAAATCAATCACCTCATCGCTCACAGATTCCCAGCCAAACAATTCAAAGCACATTACTCAAATCAACTGCATTGCTTCAGATTCGAAATGAACAAATTAATCATCTCCATAAAAACACAAGGAAGGAGGGAAAAACCTGAGCCCCGACAGACGGAATCTCCGCATCATTCCTTTTTCCAGGAATCTTTGCAGGATTTCAAGATCCTTTGAGAAAGTGACGCAACTTTCCTCGGACTCCTCTTTCTTTTTTTTTTTTTTTTTTTTTTTTTTTTTTAAAGTTTTATTTATCTAACAAAGTACTTTTTGTAAATGTGCAGGCACATGGAAGTTTCGTCATTTGCTTTTGAATGATTTACTGAGTTAAAAATTTATTTATAAAAAAAAGAAGATAATTAAAGTTTTTTTAGTGGGAAAATAAAATAATTTTAATGAGTTCTCCACGAAATGATTATTCCTTAAACAACAAGACACGTCAGCTAATGAGATATCCTCTTCATCACGTATTTTTGACAATTTGGCTATTTTCAATCACACAAATTAAACATACTAACGTGGGGTATAGAATTTTAATATATTTATTTATAAAATTATTTAAACTTTTATATAATCAAAATAGAAAGTTATGATTAAAATAGTCATAGTGGCGTAGGAAATAATTAATTTCTAGGTTATAATTAATACATAATTTGAAATTCTAAGAATTAAAAGATATGGCTACTTAACTATTTTACGTTAGAACAAGCAATTTTCTCACGCTTGTTTGCTAATTTTTTATATAATTTAAACATAAGTAAAATATCTTATTTTTTATGTCATTATATTGTTTAATGTTTTCAATATATTTATTTAAAATTTTGAGTTATATATAAGGGAAATTATGTGTATAAAATAATAGAAGAAATAAAAGTAAATTATTAGAAACCGGGAAGAAAATATATAATAATTGTGAACTATTTTACCCACAAAACATCATGTTAGAGAGAGCAACTTTATTTTACCCAACCATCCCAGAGAATAACTTAATCGATCTTAAATCAATTAATTGAAGATCAAACTTAATGGAGTCGCGCCTACAAAAAAGAAATTCGCCAGCTTGAAGGGGCTAACATCGCAGTAAGTCCAAGACGTTGATGTTACATGCACTGTTTAAAAAATCGGACCAGTCGGTCGGATCGTCAACTGGCCGGTGAACCGGTTCGGTTTTCTCAAAAAACCAAAAAAATGAAAAAAATGCAATTTTTTGAAAAAATCGTTCAAACCAGTCGGTCGAACCGGTGAACCTTATCGGTTTTTCCATTTAATTTTTAATAAAATTATTTTTTTTAATTTTTTTTTTGTCTAAATACAAAGTTTAAAGATTAAAATATACTTCGCAAACTATCTAAAAGTAAAAAAAACTTAATTTAGAGTTTAGAATTAACTTACACATTTTCAACTTTAAACTTTGGACTTGATATATTTAAATTGTTGTGATAATTTATAATATGAAGTGTGAAATTTGGATTGTAATGTTAGACAATATCATTTAATCTCTTTATGTTTTATATTTTGGCATTTTATTAATTTTTAAATAATATATATAATATAAATATATATTTTATAATTGTGACGTCACGATTCAATTGCGGTTCAATTACGGTCCGACTAACGGTTGAACCAGTTAACCGTGAACCGATAAATTTTCCGGTTCAATGAACGGTCCGATTTTTCAAACACTAGTTACAGGCCGATAACTCATGCATCTACCGTGAGCGACCGCATTAAATATGGAGCCAGGCTTTCTGTCGGTTGTCCTCTCTACATTTAATGTTGTTGTTCACTTTCCTATATGTATCAAATGCACTGTCAACGGATCTCCTCCATAATAAATGCGGTACTCCTAAGGAGCCAAAGGTCATTTCAACCTCCCACTTTTAGGATCGCTCCCATTATAAATACTCCAATTTCACAAGTGCCACAAGTACATACTCATACACTTTAAGTCCTCTTATCACACTTTACCTTCTCTTAACTCGATTTGATTTAAGTATTGGAAGGATTTAGATGAGAGCCGCCTCGACAAGCCTATATTGTTGTGTTTGATATTAAACATCGTCTCCACAATTAGTCATCATAACAATCTCTTTGATTCTATAAAAAAGCAAAGAGTTGGACTTTCGGAGGTTCATCTTATGATAGCCTTCCAACTATCATAAATCCGCTCCAGTATGGATGTTGATACAATTCCTTGTGACTAGCGAAGTCATACTTCGGACGATCAGGATGGCTGATGGGAAGCAAATCGAGGACCCTAAAAATGTTTTATATAGACCCTACTATCTTTAATTTGACAAACTTGCCATTGAAAAAAAAAAGAGAGACTTAACACTCCAAAGACAACAACATGCAATTTTTCTGTAGACTACCCACAAAATGGCCATCCCATCTTTGCGGGATTAAGTGAAATTCAATGTTTTTAAAATTGGACCGGATAAAGAATCGGTGATGTAACTGATTATTAGTTCAATCGATTGAATCAGTACAACGTCATAATAATGTAGTAATTATATTTAATTTTATAAATATATACAATATTTTAATATTAACACAAAATAAAACTTTCAATTGATATAGAAAGAATATTATTTGAAAAAAAAAAATCAACTTACTTATATTTAAAGACGTTTTTTAGAAAATAATAATATTTCACAGTTTATAAATAAATAAAAAATAATATTTCACATTAATTTAAGTATCATTCGTTTCATACTTCAACTCAAAGTAAAAATAAATTATTCTATGTTGAATACTTAACATAATTTAAGAGAGATTAAACAAAATAAAATAACAAATTAAACATAAGCATTCACATATAACTACCACTTTATTAAATTTTAAGAAAATAAATTCATGTTTTAAAAAATTACATGTCCAAAATCTTTAATCATCATCTTCAACTTATAATTTCTCTTTTCTTTTTTCTTTTTATTTTTTTAAAAATAATTTTTAACTTTTCAGGAAAAAAAAAAAAAAAAAGAAGGTGAACTGGTACCCATTTTTGACTGATTTTGATCATAACCAGTTTTTATGCGTCAATCGGACCGGATTGGCCTCTAGTCACCGGTCCAACTGGCCAGTCCAGTCCAATTTTCAAAACTTGGTGAAATTCATCGTGAAGGAAGAACTGGGGTTCGATATTGTAAGAAAAAGAGATGCGAGTTCTATTAGATTTTTTCCTTTAGACAGGTTGGAGAGAACAAAACTAATCGAGGGTATAAATGGAAGGATGCATTAAAATGAGGGGTAACATGGACATTGAAGAAAGAGGCAGATACGAAATAGAGGTGCGGTTAATTAATATCACCCCCATACCCATTATTAGAATAGTGGCTAATTGCTTAAACAGTGGTGGGCTTCTATTAAATATAGGCCAGCCCGCAAAATAAATATTTCATATCAAACAATATATTAACCCACATTTACCTCTCTTGTTGCTGCTAATAGCTAATATCAAACACCCCATTTATCAATAGCCCAACTTATATCGAGCCGATCAAATTATATTGATCCTCATCATATATATTTTCCCTTATAGAAATTGTAACGGTGCACAATTCTTGGCCCCCTATATATATATATATATTTATACACATGTATGTAAATTAGGAATCTGTTCGAATTCGAACTCCTGACCTTAATATCAAAAACTTATGTTATCGAGCCACATGCCAATGACCCTTATATTGATATATACTGCCTATAAGTTTCTAAGTTACAACAATGATTTTATTTTATTTTTTTATAGCAATTGGCTTAAAAAATTATTTTTATTAAATACAGTCGTACCATGTATAGTTGTCTCTTATTTATATTTTGTCGGCACTATTAAATATTAATAGTTCCTCCAGCCGTTGTAATAGGAGTTTTTCACATTCAATAATGGGCTTGGAGTATGCAAGAATTGTTTTCTTCTCCTAAAGTTGGTATTAGATAAATTCACATGTGAACGGTGAAGATCTAAAGGTTACAGCTTCAAATGCTGATTAAAAAGTCTTTGCCAGGGTTAGGTAACAGTTGACTAGAGTAATTGTACACATTTTATAAATTTGATTTAGGATCATTCAGCTAAGTCAATTCAATTTCATTTATTTATATCCACGTGACCTCGAGATCAAATCGGATGGTACCCTTGAAACAAATTACAAGGCAGGGGTCGTTGGGAGGGGTCCCAAGTTCTAATGATAATCATCTGAAACTTAAATCAAATATCATAGTAATTGGATGACAATATTAGACGTGAGCATCGATCGATTCAATAAATTAATTGATCGAATCAATTGGTTAATTAATCAAAAAAAAAAAAAGAATTGTTAATTATTTATCACACTGAAATTTTCGATTAACTGGTAAAATTAATTGGAAAAATTCTGTTCGATTCGGATAATTGATCAATTAATCACTTCTTATTTATTTATTTTTTCAACATCATTATTCAAAAAAATTATAATCATGTAGATTCATCCAAGCAACCTAATGATCCATATTGCATTTTCATACAATTTCTTGCAATGACCTTCAATATTTTTTTTAATGCAAATAATGATTCATGGAAAATTTCTCAAATAAATGAGAGTTTTTAAAGTGTAGCAAACTCTCTCTCTCTCTCTCTCTCTCTCTATATATATATAATTGATCAAGATTATCCTGTGATATCAACCATAAGGTTAACATAGGTATAGATGCATAGAACGGCAACAAATATCATTAAACTAAGTAAAATTAGTGGTGATGTAGAGTACATAAACTTTATATTTTGAAAAATTCAATTAAATCGATTTTTAATCGATTTTCTATAAAAATTAATCGAATCGAAAACCAAAAATTTATAAAAAATCAACCATTAACAAAACTGAAAATTAATTGGACAAATCGGTTCGTTGAATTCAATTTCGATTCGATCGGTTAATCGATTTTTTTGAGTAATGAATAATTTTTTTCATCCTTAAATGACGTGGACGTGTCACATCAAACTACCATATAGTGTAAAAGGAATGTGTCACGTCGTACGATGTCTACACGTACGTGGGATGGATGGATGGCTAAGAACACATATGGTATAAAAAGAACATGAACCTTAAGGTGTTGCTAGTTTCCGCACATCTGAGGTCAAAATCGATATTTAGGCTACAACTCTTATCAAAATTAAAATTAACATTATGTTTGGACCTTATATTTTTATTGAAAAAAATATTTTTTCATAATTCAAAGAATGTCATTTTATAATTTAGTATTTGCAATTTTCCCCCTTTTTTCTTACTAATTTTCTTGATTTAAACATAACATAAAGATATTGCTTAGAATAGATTGTGGTTTTCAAATTGGTTTAGAAACTTTAGCATATGCTCATTATCCTATGATAAAAATAGTCTTAAAATTTTACACCATACAAAATAATTTTCACCAAATTGAATATAGTTATAATCTTTCCTTTTTGTAATTTGATGAATAATTTACCACATTTGGTCGATATATGCCCTTCTAAAAAATGTAAAATATATCGTTCTTGGTGACAAAAAGAGGTGAAAATTTCAAAAGACCTAAGTTTTGGAATTATAAAACTAATTTTACAAAATAATAATAATTCAAACCAAATTGCATTATAGGATTTCTTTCATTTTTCAATATGATAACAAAATAGTCAAATCATTAAATTATATTTTTAAAAAATAAAACAAAGAGAATAAATACCATAAAAAAGCATTTAATTGTTAGCGAGATGTAAACTATTCTGTTTCCTTTTCTTGATGAGATGGGAGTGGGATGTTGGGTCACATCCACATCATCAAATGTTTACTTCGCATAATTTGGGCCCGATAAATAAGCTCGAGCCCATTACTATGTGTACTAAATGAATGATGGCCCATCTGGCTCAGAAGCTGTGATAGTTTCATTTTAGGAATGATCAAGGTGGGATGATGAGTAAAAATTACAAATTTATCTCAAATATTCACAATTAATTACACCAGTATGCCTACTGACTAAATTGTCTTGCATCTTCAAAGAACTTATAGTTGTATCGCCAATCAAACAGTTAAAATTAATTAAAAATATGTTTATATTTTAAAAATATATTTATATTAAAAAAAAGTAAAAGGACATATATATAATTGTAATTTATCTAGTGATATTAATAAATAAAAATAAAAATTACCCTAAATTCTTTGAGTTATAAGATTCTGTTTTCATGTGTAAATATGTTATATTGGAATAGAGGAAAATTAATTTCTTTATGGTTGGAAAAAAGAATAAATAGTTGGATGTTGTGTTGAAATGGAGAAAAATTAATTTCTTTGTGCTAAATAGAAAAATATTTTAATTATGGGTACTTTAGTCTTATAAAATTTATCTCAATATAATAATTCATCAAAGTAAACCCGCTCCGCAATGGGTTGGGGCAGATTTATGCTCTAATGACTGCGGGGTAGGGTTGGATTCGGGTTCATAGTAAACCTGCCCCGAAGTGCATATGTAATTTAAATTTTTTACAAAAAATATATATACCAATAAATCCTAAACATAATATAGTTGTTAGCCCTTTTTTCCTTTTCCTCCCATTCCTCACGATCTTGACAAACATGTTTTTGCATGAGTGTTGGTGGACATGAATCTTTCGATGTTGTTTGTTTGTATGACTTTGCTATATGGTCAAATGCTTTGCTGAAAAGGATAAGAATTTATGTTCACAAATTTGAAAGTCGAGAATGATCAAACAAGCAACTTTAGTGCAAGTCTTGATTGTTTATTTAAAATGAAATGGCTTTAAATTATAGGCTATGTGACAAAATGATAAACTATATTAAATGGTTTGTCTTAGTTGAAATTTATATAATATTTAAGCTAAAACTATAATATTTCGTTAACTGTATGTTGTATAGTATTTCAAAAAATAGAAAATATTAATTAGGTGCGGGTAGGATTCGATAGGGATCGAATTCTACATTTACATTATGAGTAGGGTTCGAGTTTTCATTCTTAAAACCTGCGGGACGGATAGGGGAACTATAAAATCTTTACGGAGCGAATTTCAGGATGAGCCAAAACCCGACCCAATCCGCTCTATTGTCATCCCTACTATTACCCTACATAGACCTGGCAATTGGGTACCCGCGGGTAAATTTACCCTGGGTAATGACGGGTTGGGTAAATTTACCCGTTTTTTATTGGGTACAAAGGAAGGGACCCGTTACCCATCCTCACGGGTAACGGGTAACCCGTGGGTACCCAATTAATTTTTTTTTTTTTAATAATATTTAGTGATAAATTAATATGATAATAATATAATATCCAACTTGTGACTTATATGATATTACTCAAATTTTAACTAAATAAACTCAAAAAATGAAAGAAAAAAATACAAATTTCAAACATTAAATTGAACAAATACCTAAAACACATTAATAATATTGTAATTTAAAACTTACACCTTAAATATTCCAAGTCTATCAAATATTCAAATTTAAATTACATCGCATTCAAAAGTTCAAATTTAAATCCATTACATGCCAAATGTTTTCGAATTGAAAGTTCAAATATCAATCGAACATTGTTGTTCTTGTGGAAGAAGATGTTGTGTCCATGGGAATATGGACAAGAAGTTGTTCATCACTTGGCTCATCATCACCTACAAAAGAATATATACAATATGCTCAATAACAAATATTTAAAAAGAAATAAAGAAATAGGTAATATTGCAAAATAAATGAAAGAGCTTAGTCAATTTACCATCAACATCATAACCACACAACCAAGTTCTAGCACAAATCAAAGCTTGAGCATTTTCTGTCAAAAGAGAACTTCGATACTTGGTAATGACTTTAGCCCCAATGCTAAAAGCCGATTCCGAAGCAACTGTGGTTATTGGTATGCTTAATATATCACGGGCCATCATACCAAGTATTGGATACCTTGCACATAAAAATTCATAAATAAAAATTTCATTTGCAATGAAGAAAAATGATAAATAAAATATAAGAATATAAATAATACTATAAAATTATACCTAGAAGCACAAGAATTATCCCGCCAATACTCTAGAACATCCAAATGCATATTATCTTTTCTATCAAGCCTCCTTTCCTCCAAATATGTATCAAATTCCGACTTGACAATATTAGGATTGTCCTCTAAATCAAACTCCTACAAAAATACAATACAACATTAGATAATATAAATATACAATTGTTTAATAACATATTAACTTGTTTAATACTTACAAGGATCTCATCTCGAAAGCATGATGGTGAAGAATTTTGTGTGGAAGAGGCAATATCTCTATCAAGAACTTGTTGTGGAACTTCATTAAACTTGCCCTCATACTCTTGGAAAAGTTTCTTCATTTCTCTAATAACTAGTTCCGTTTTGGCCTCATAATTCTCCCTATACTCACTAATGCCAAGCTCAACTCTCATATCCCAACTAAGATTATCCAACTCCATTTCAACCCTTTTGTAGCAAAATTTTACAAGATTTGCTTTGTACCGAGGATCAAGAATAACACCCATAGATAGCACAAGACTATACGACTCCCAATATTTATCAAACTTTGGCACCATTTCTTTAGCCATCTTACAAATCACTAAATCTTCACTCTTCAATGCCTCAAGTAAACGGATATGAATTTTCCACACACAAGACAAGTACAAGTTAGCGGTAGGATACTTAGAACCCGACATTAGAGTAGTAATTTCATTAAATGGTTGTAAAAATATAGCAATTTTTTCCGCTATTTTCCACTCCTCAATGGTTGGTAGTGTCTTATATCCCGGTTCCACTATAGCAAATTGAGAGAAAACATCACGATACTTGAGGGCATTTTCAAGCATTTTCCAAGTGGAGTTCCATCTCACACAAACATCTAACCTCAAACCTGATTGACAAGACACACCACAAGTCCTACAACAATTCCCAAATTTCAACTTCCTACCCTCAGACCCTTTACATACTTCACACTTTCCCTAGTCTTGTGAAGAGCATCTTCGGCTATTTTTAAACCATCTTGAACAATGAGGTTTAAGATATGAGCCGAACATCGAATATGAAAGAATATTCCACCACACAACAAAGTATTCCTCAATTGCAATTTTAACCTTTCTTGCATGTTATCATTGGATGAAGCATTATCCAAGGTAAGAGAGAAAACCTTATTTTCAATTCCCCAACTCTTCAAGAACTCCAAAATTTTTTCACTCATAAGAAAACCATTATGAGGAGGTGGGATGTGATAAAAGTTAAGAATATAATTATGAAGCACCCAATTCTCATTCACAAAATGCGCAGTAAGAGACAAACAACCTTCACTAGTAATGGATGACCAAACATCAGAAGTAAGGCAAATTCTACCAGGAGCTTTAGTCAATAAACTTTTAATCCTCTCTTTTTCTCTCTCATAAATTTTAATAACATCCGCCTTTGCAGTGTTCCTAGTATAATCATTCACATCCGAATTCAAGTAATGAAAGACATCCCTCATCCTAACATGCTCAACAAAAGAAAATGGATAATTATGTTTCATGATTGCCATTGCCATTTTCTCACGAAACACTTCTTGGGAAATCTTTCCCTTTTTCAACTTGTTGTTATAACTCTCAATTACCTCACAAGCATTCTTATTTTGTAATGCTACACATCCACCTTCAAAAACATGCTTATTCAAGTTGGTTGTTCCAGGTGTACTAGTCCCATTGCCTATGGCATATGTAGCAATTTTAGAATGGTTACATCTTGCCCTCCATTTCTTAGTTTTAGAATCCTCATACCTTTCAAAGTGTGCCCAAATATCTTTTGCAGAGCCAGAACGTTTGCGCTTACTAGAACTAGTTTCGGTGCCACTGCCAACTGTATTTGGATTTTGCTCAGAAATTGATATGTCCTCAGTGCTATTGAAATTGGCAACATCATCCTCATGTATGTCATTTGTTGCATTCATAGCTATTGATGAAGTCATCCTATAACAAAATAAATGTGGAAAATCAAATTAGAACAACGTTATAGAAATCTAAAAACTATGAAACAACAATTCAAAAGCCAATTATTATAAGAAACTAACAAAGCAAGAATTGCAATCAAATACTATTTGTAAATGTTTGTAACTGAAAAGCAGTATATATGTAAACATTTGGAAACAAAATCTCATTAAATGCTCTCAAAAGTTTCTTTTCTTTGTTTGCTCGTGGGAATGGCCAAATGGGATATGCTTTTTCTTGATTCAACTCCACCCCACATGTGCAAATGAAGTTCTATCAAATCTTCTTGATAGATTTAATTACTAGGGCCATCGTGTGTCTCTGTGTGTGTGAAAAAAAGTGTTGAAACTTGAAACCAACAGGCAACAACAATCAACAAGATTGCAAGAGAAGTGACATAGAAAAAACCTCAAATTTGTTGCGCTGCTGAACTATTAATTTCCTTAAGAATTACACTATTTAAAATGTCTGAATCCAAGATCCCTAAATCTAAAAAAAAGTACCCAAGTTACAATTTTTCTTAGAGAATATATAAATACAAAGGTTTAAAACTCCTCACCTTGAAGTAGTATGAGTGAGGAGTGACCAAAATGAAGAGACCTCGCGGCTGAGGTTGGCTGCTAGAGCTGAGAATCAGAACTTAGAATGAGTCTACCGACTGCCGTCTGCTGTTTGCTGTCTTCCGTCTGCTGTTCAGCTGGAGTCTTGGAGGAAACTGAAAAATAGGCACCGAGAAGTGAGAAGTGAGAACAGAGGAGCAACAGCTGAGCAGAAAAATTGAAGTGTAGAAGCAGCAGAAGTGCAGAACAGTGAACAGAACAAAGGTGAAAGGCTACTGCAGTCTGTTGAGTGTTGTGGACTGCGGACTGCCTATTGTTGTTTTAGGGTAGTGAGTCTTGCTTTTTAGAATTTTAGATATAATTTTTAATTTAATTTGTTATAAATATAAAATATTTATATGTAAATATATATATGTATTATATAAAATAAAAAAAATTATAAATATGGGTAACCCGCGGGTACCCGCGGGCCGGGCCAAAAAGCGGCGGGTAAATTGGGTACGGGTAAAATTACCCGTAATTTTTTGGGTTGGAAAAACAAGACCCATTACCCGTAATTTTTTGGGTACCCACGGGTACGGGTAAAAATTTGCCAGGTCTAACCCTACATTCCATATTACAAAAGTAAACGGGATCTATAAATTTTAAACTTCAACTCAAGTAAACTTAAATAATCAACAAATATAAAAGATATCATTGAAATTAAACTTATGCGCATAATAATATCAAATAAATTAAATATGAGCAAGAAATTATTGTTTAAGGTTCAATCTCTATGCACTTTTCCACTTTAGATAATAAATCAAAATTGGTGGATGCCCCCCTTTCCATTGGTGGGACTAAATTATTAGGGCATTTTGTCCACCTAAATAAAAGCTTCAACCGAACCATATCCACCAATTGAGTGCCCCAAAAGTCCAAAGCGACACAACCCGAGAATATTCGGGCCCTCACCCCCTTACCACAATCGGACCAATTGGATAAACCTGAGCCACCTAAAAGTTAACCAAATCCGCCGTGTCTGCCGGAAAAGACTGTCCTATACATATTCCAATTATGAGCTAATGAGTATAAATTTCAATAATGTGAAAATTAAGATAAGATTGCAAATTAAATTAGATCTTGTTAATCATATGTAACACGTATCAACAAATTGGTTGTAAAATATGTTTTAAAATAAAATTTATCCAAATTGAATTATTTGTTGCTTGGATAAAAAAATTATAATGAGTGGAGTCAAACATTTTTCATAAATTTAAATTGAAAGAAATATCAAGTGAAAGGACTTCTTGGTGTCATTTAGGGACGGAGCAAAAAATTTTGTTATTTGAGGCGAAATTGAATTACCAAAAATATAATATATAGTACATTTGAAATGATAAAGAAGAATAATGACAAAGTGTATATCCTCAATAAAAAGAAGGTCATTTTATAATTTGATGAATGACAAAATTATAATATTTTAAAATTTTCAATACAGAAAATCAAATTTTAAAATTTTGAGGGGGGCGGTTGGCCCTCTCAGCCCCCATGGCTTTGTCTATGGTGTCGTTTCAATCAGATTTGATGATGATCAAATTTGTCATCAAATATGAAAAAGTTCAACTGCATAGAGAAATTTGTCGCATGGATATATTAATCTTGAATTATTATTTTCATTGGTGTCGTCTATCGAAATGACAATCATGTGCGTCTTCACAAGCTTCTCGATTAGGTGACTATAATAATATTTGATTTTATACCACGTTAAAGAAGCTGGGGGTATTGAAATAGTTTGTAGATTATTGTCCATTTTCAACCATTCGAAACGTTTTTTAAGGACAAGTCCTCTCCCCAACCTGTATCAACGAAAAAATACCTTAATACAGCTGAATTTTTTATATCTTGACGACTGGTTAAGTCATTGTCAGGATAATTGGATCAAACGTTCTTTAGTTTAACCAAAAATTGGAAGCATATGAATGTAATTATCAAAAATAAAATATAGATACAAGGATAAACAAGAAATACATTCATATTTGTGCGTATGATGCCATTTATCAATAGAATCACCCTCATAGTATGAGATTCATTATTCAAATTCTAACGAACTCTTAATATGCGTTCATGCATAAATATAAAAAAGAAATAGTTTTGAATGTTAGTTAATACAATTTATACATTATGATATCATGTAAAAATTAAAAAAGAAAATTAAGAAAAAGAAAGTGAATTTAGAAAATCTAATTAATTTAATTATTTATTTTTAGATTCATTATTTAACTGTTCAATACACATCAAGCCGTAGTCATACCACATATCAGCCGGTATATATGTCCAATACATACTACAGAAAATAATTATTACAACAGGCCTGTGTTTTCTCAATTGGAAGCACAAAGACGGCGGTGATTCAACGCCGTCGTCACCAAGAAAAGCTACATATTCTCCAATTTCAACGGTCCGATTTCCGTTTTCAACTAGATATGATTCCCCCCCAATACATAGAAAAGAACGAAGCGTATACATCCCCCTATCCCCAAGAAAACGCCAAAAGATAAATCGAAAAGGGAAAAAAGCAATTAATTCAGCTCACTCCTTTTATATAGTTTCTTGCTTCATACAGCGGCAATGGATCCGCCACTAGGGTTTTAGCTTCTGAATAATATCTACGAAGCTCGGGTTGTGTTTTCCATTTTTTTTCCTTTTTTGGGGGTGGGGGGAAAGATGAAGTTAAAGAGTGAGGCTATGAGTTCGGCAAGGCTGCTGAAGTATGTGTTAATTGGGTTGTTAGTGTTTCTGGGATTGGTTTGTCTGTACAATGGTTCACTGTTTTCCACTGGTTTGCCTCGGGGAGACGATTCATTCGAGGACGGCGTTGACCCCTTAACCGGGAGATTTGTTGTGAAGAAGGATTTTGATGAATTGTTTGAGGATGAAGAGCACAATCCTGAAGTCCCGAAAAGCATTCCGGTGAGTAATTGTTGGAGCGTGAATATCAGCATCCACTGGTGTATGTGATTGTGCCACGCCATTTCACTGTTCTAGTTCGAATTAGTTTCCTTTTTTTTTTTTTTTTTTTTTTAAATAAATATTTTTTCCCCCTCTGTTCTTTAGGTCTGTGATTTGAGATATTCGGAGTTGATTCCGTGTTTAGATAGGAGTTTAATATACCAAATGAAACTGAAGCTAAACCTGAGCTTAATGGAGCACTATGAAAGGCATTGTCCACCCCAAGAGCGCCGCTACAATTGCTTTATCCCTCCTCCAGTTGGCTACAAGGTTTGTTAGTTTATATGCTTTTTTTTTTCAAGAGGTGTCGTACAAGCTTTAAATCAGCGGATGACAATTTGGTTAGTTATACTGTTGAATTATTTGCCGTAGGGGGAGGTGAATTATTTTTCATATATGAATAATTTGGCAGGATATGGACTCTCACTTGATTTGATACATAAGACTTGAATATCTTTGTTTTTCTTTTGCTGGCCTCTGTTCGTAACAATGCATGTGATGCTTGTAATCTACTTATTGCCATTTCACTTTGTTAGTTTTGATTCCAATGGAATTTGCTGTTAGAAGTCCAGATCCCAATTAGATGGCCTGCAAGTAGGGACCAAGTATGGAAGGTGAACATACCCCATACACATCTTGCACGGGAGAAATCGGATCAGAATTGGATGGTAGTGGATGGGGAGAAGATAAAGTTTCCGGGTGGGGGAACTCATTTCCATGATGGAGCTGACAAATACATTGCGGCTATTGCTGGGGTGCGTTATATAGCTTGCTTATCTCTAAGCTTTCATTAACTTGACTTTATTGTTAGGATGTTCATATCGTGATTTCCCAATATTGTTTTATTTTCATAGATGCTTAAGTTTCCTGGTGAAAGGCTCAATAATGGTGGCCATATTCGGAATGTTCTTGATGTGGGCTGTGGGGTTGCAAGTTTTGGAGCATATCTCCTCCCTCTTAGCATCATAGCCATGTCTCTTGCTCCTAATGATGTTCATGAAAATCAAATACAGTTTGCACTAGAGAGGGGGATTCCAGCTACTTTAGGCGTTTTGGGCACCAGGAGACTACCGTATCCCAGCAGATCTTTTGAATTGGTTCATTGTTCCCGTTGCCGGATTGATTGGCTTCAGAGAGATGGCATTCTTTTGTTAGAATTGGACAGATTGCTCAGACCAGGAGGCTATTTTGTCTATTCATCGCCAGAAGCCTATGCACATGATGCAGAAAATCGAAAAATTTGGAGTTCTATGTATGACCTTCTTAGAAGAATGTGCTGGAGAGTTGTTTCAAGGAGAGATCAAACAGTGATATGGGCTAAGCCATTAAGTAATGGTTGCTATATGAAAAGAGCCCGTGGAACTCTTCCGCCTTTGTGTAGTTCTAATAATGATCCAGATGCAACATGGAATGTACTTATGAAGGCATGCATCACTCCGTATTCGGCAAGTATGTATTCCTTTTATAATGTTTAATTATTCATTTTAACCTCGAGTCCTTCCCGTGGCCTCGGACGATTTAAATTTGTCTTTGTAATCTGGTTTTATTCCCAGGGTAATCAGATATTTCTTTTCTTCATCTAATAATTTAAATGCCTATGTCTTGGGAGCAGAAATGCATCGGGAGAAGGGGAGCGGACTACAACCCTGGCCACAAAGGCTCACAACTGCTCCACCTCGCTTGGGAGAAGTTGGCGTAAGTGTAGAGGAATTTCAGAAAGACACAGTAAGGGTCTTAAATTGCTGGAGTGCTCCCATCTTGCAATTGTCTACTTGGAAATTTGTTAATTTCATGTTTCTCCTGAACCCTTGATGTATATATCAACTTATCGGATGTGTATATGATGCAGAATGTATGGCTTGCCAGAGTGGCTGAATATTGGAAACAGATGAAATCTGTTATACAGAGAAACTCATTCAGAAATGTCATGGACATGAACTCAAACATTGGGGGATTTGCTGCTGCTCTAAAAGACCAGGATGTTTGGGTGATGAATGTTGCCCCAGTTAATGCATCAGCCAGATTGAAGATCATCTATGATCGAGGCTTGATTGGAACTGTTCATGACTGGTATGCATTTGTTTTCGGAACCTTTCTGGCTTTCATCAAACCCCCTTTCTCTTGACATTCTTGTTCAAGGTGGCTATGCACTAGCTCAATATATTACTTGGTTACCTTTTCAGTTTCTTATAAGTTACAAAAGGTACAAAATTTCCACCTTTACTTTTGATTTATTATCAAAATTCAGTTCCATGTTCTATTGCAAGTTTGTCTTCATGCTATATTTGGATATTGGGTTATGGTGAGGAAAAGTAGAAGGAAACTGGAAAAAGAGGATCTACAAATAAAACAAGGACTAAAAATAGTGTAAGAGACTTTATTCAGTAAAACCAATAAAATAAAATAAAATAAATTTACTAATCATGGTAATTGGAAAAGTAGAAGGAAATTGGAAAAAAAGGATCAACTAATAAAAAAAGGACTAAAAAAAGTGTAAGAGACTTTATTCAGTAAAACAAAAAATAAAAAAAAAAAAATACTAATCATGGAATTTTTTCAGACAAAGATGGCGCCCCCCAATATGGTGGCAGGTTTATGATATATGATATGGGAACTGAATTTCTTTCATAATTTTAACTAGTGCTTCTCCTCCTTTGAATGAGAGACCATGAATGAGTTTGATTAGTCTTGAAACTGGGAGTGCTGATGATTCAGGTTATAGAAAATTTACATCTTAAAGTGGTGCAGTAAATCAATTATCTTGGTGAAGTCAAACCCGCCTCATGTCAAAGTATTCCTGCAGTATTTGAATCTGGCTTGTCCCTTCTATCTGACCTTACATTTAAATTTGGTTGACTCTTATTAGGATATTTTTGTCTAAAAGATCACATAGGAGTATAACCTTAAATGTAATCTTCATTGACACAACCAACTGTGCAGAAACTCTATGTCCTCTGATTTAAGCTGCCTAATGAACTTCACATGTTGCAAAAAGTGGTGTATAAGAATAAGAATACCAGTTGAAACAAATGGCAGCATTTGAATGGTACTTATATTTAGCTTCACTCAGAATGCATTTTTTCCTTTTTGATGGCCCAGAAAAAAGAAAAAGTACTCGATTTACTGTGAGTAAATGGATAATAAATGAAAGCCAGGGGAAAGAAGAGAATCTGAACCCATGAGTGTTCATTTCAAGTCATCCTTGATGACTATGTAAAACATAACTAAACTATTATGGCCTAGAAATTATTAAGTCCTGAGTATTTGAAAGTTCACCTGTCTACAACACTAAGAACCCTTCTTGAATGTAGACTTGTTTATGCTTAATCATTTCATCATGCCTGTGAGAGTTATACTTTAGTTCTGACCCTGTCGAACATACTTCCCCGTTAAAAAGAATGAACAAACATAAACGACCATTGCCAAATTCTTGTCCGACTTATATATCTTTTCATTTCAGAGTTACAGTGCAGGCTAAGGTCTAATAATCAACAATGTATTTGCAGGTGTGAATCATTTTCAACTTACCCACGTACCTATGACTTGCTTCATGCCTGGTCAGTCTTCTCTCAAATTGAGGAGAGAGGTTGTAGCTCAGAGGATCTATTGATTGAAATGGACCGAATCCTAAGACCTGAAGGTTTTGTCATCATAAGAGACAAACCTGCTGTTATAAATCATGTACACAAATTCTTGGCTTCCTTAAAATGGGACAAATGGTCTTCGGAGGTGGAACCCAGCAGTGATGCTCTCTCCACAAGTGAAGAAAGAGTTTTGATTGCAAGAAAAAAAGTATTATGGGAAGAAATCTCTGTATTGTAGATCTGCTCTCTCTTCATTTGGTACATAGTTTCTGGTTCTATCTACTAATTACTCGGTAGAAACTTTGTTTCTTCTGTCATTGTTGATCGTATCATTAGATTTTTGGCCAACTTTTTGTGCTTGCAAAAGTGCGTTTTTGTCCTGGGTATAAATGGTGCATTTGGTCCCATTTTAACTTGTAACCAAAAGACATTTGGGATATTGTTTTAGCATATGGTGTTGCAATTTCAGTTCATGATATTTTTGAAGGATAGAGAGAGGTTCAGAAAAATCTACAGAAAATATTGTTGAGAAATTTCATCTCCAACCATTGTGATTTTTTGTGCTTTCAGAGTTGTTGGATGTTTTAATAAAAGTATGTCCCATATGAAATACTAAACAAAAAACTATATATTATCTTACTTTCAGTATAAGTGTTGAATTAAAAGGTAGTCTCCACCATACTGGTATAGGAAGCAGGGAAGCGGAGGAGATAGTGAAATGATGGTTGTTTTCTACAATTGTACATTTATAACTTTGTAAGACATAGTTCAAATTTAAATTTTGTGTAACTATTGCCCCTTAACTATGAAAAGTAAGACCTTAGGTGTCTCTAGGAATGGCAATGGGTCCGGGTACCCGAACCCGCCCTGTTTGGGGTAGATTTTAAAAGTATAAACGGGTCTTAGGACGGATCTTGAGTTTTAATTTTTTAACCCGGAATTGCTCCAGACCCATCCTGCTAGTATTCATATATATATATATATATATATGTAAAAATGTGAATATTACATATATGTTCTATATAAAATTAATAATATTTTCATATTAAATAACTTATACATTTAATATGTATATGTAAGTAATAATAATGTTTGCAATTTATTATTTTTTAAAGACTAAAATATGCATAGATAAATATTTAAATAATAATTTTTTTTGTTAATAATATTATTTTCTCATATTATGAAGTTATGGTGATGTTAAATTTTTTTTTAAAATATTTTTCATTTTTGAAACATTTTAAATGAGTCTAACGGGTCCAACCTGCTAGACACGGATTCGAGGTGGGTCTCAGGTCCGTAAAAATCTTGACGGGGTGGATTTTGAGTTTTGCCAAACCTGCCCCAAACTCAACCTATCGTAATCTCTAGGTGTCTCACGCAATATAAAAATTATTTTTCTCTCAACATTCTCTCTAATCTCTACTCGATTCAATTCGATCTCAATAAAAAAATATCTGGAGCGACTTTTGCTTCACTTAACATCACAAAAGTCCTTGATGGAACTATAGTTTAGGATTGAGTATCCCATAAACGGCACGATTGTTAACGGTGTTGCACCAATATTTTGAAAATAAATTATAAAATTTTCTAAAGAGTACTATTTGGAACACACCTCAGCCCACCTATATATCACTTGTTTGGTAGCTGTAATTTTTCCTTCAAGAGTTAAACCCTAAGGGTTAGTTTGGTTGGATTTTTAAGTTATTTCATAATTACTTATCATATGATTATTTGTGTGATTTTTTATCATTGTTGTATAGTTTAATTGACATAATAATAAATTCATGAGGGTGGTAGGTTAATTTATTATGAGAATTGCATATATAAATACAGGCTTTTAATATTCATGTGAGTTTAAGTGTTTGTTATTACTCAAATCAAATAAATAATACGACGGAATAAAAGCACTGTATTTCACTTTATCATCCCAACCAAACTAGCCATATAGAAATGGGGCGCAAGTGTACATGTGTTAATTAATAAAGAAAAAGAAAAAAAATAAAAAGAATGAGAAAAAAGAAAACAGGTGCCTTTTTGGGCTTGGGCTGGTCATCGCACCAGGCCTCTTTTAAGCCCATTGCTACAGCTCATCAATCCAGGAGGCGCGTGAGGATGAATGCGATTTTCCCGCTAATCCTTCTTTTAACCGCAACAGAAAACAATTATCTGCGACAGCAGGTACGATTTTCGTTCTTTTTTCTTATTTTATCTTAGATCTTTAATCAACTTGCGTAAATTTTGATTTGATCGGCCTCGACTAGCACTTCTCTGCACTGAGACCGACGAATAAAATGAATTCTGTTTGAAAAATGTGCTAATGATATGAATTCCGCGCCAATTTTCGGATTGTTTACAAGATTTATCTCCGAGATTTTCAGATTCGAGTTCCGATTATGGATTCTGAAATGGTTGCCGCGATCAGAAACAGCAATGAAAATCACTTTTCACCTCGATCGAATGGTGTCTCGGAGCGAGTTCCACTCAAGGTTCCGTTTATAATTGGTAAATTCTGCTCAACTCCAACGTTCCGATGTGTTGTTTAGAGTTGATTAATGTTTTGTTGACCAGATATTCTAATGTACGCAAGTACTGTTGTAATATTACTGGAGTTTTGGATTAAATTGAAGGTGTTGCCGGTGGGACTGCATCAGGCAAAACAACTGTGTGCGATATGATTATCTCGCAGCTCCATGATCAACGCGTTGTTCTCGTCAATCAAGTAATTGTTTTCAGTGCTTATTTATGTTTTCTTATAGTAAGGATTATTTACCCATAAATTAACTCGAAAGAGAAATGTTTATCATGAGATTTTGCGTATGTTTTGAGATTAGCGTAAGCTAGCTGGGATGTCTGTCTGCCCTGGTGATGCGCATATCTCAAGGGAGAAAAATAAAGAATGAGTGATATTTTGAGATACTTCTCTCTTTGTTTCCCCAAATGCTTGTGTTGGTGTTTTTAGTGTGAGACTAGTTAAATCAATGCCACATTCGCTTCTCCTGTAATCTTAAATTTCCACCCGAATGGACCTAGCTATGGGTAAAGAGAAGTTGCATATATCATTGTTTTCCCTAGAGCTAATTGCATTCATCACACTTAAATTTTATTGTACACGCACACAATGTATATATAATATTGCATTCTCATGTATGCAGCGTGATGTTTTGCATATATGATGTAGAAGTGTCCTGCTGATTCATTGCAGTACCATGTGATCGGCTCTGGCTGTTCTTCAGTGCACCAATTTTCTTTAATGATTAAGAAAATTTTGACTGTTTTTTCTCATTGTTTTCATTAAATTAGGAATTGAACTGATCTGCAGAAATAGAAGAATCACAAAAAGGCGAAAGGATGAAATTTCCCCATGAATTTCCTAGCCATCATTTTTTTATTGATCACTCATCACCTCCTAACCGTCAATGTTTATTGACTTCATTTGATTGATTTATGCCCAAGATCATAATAGTACTGTATTCTCATTTTGTTTTGCATAAAGCTTGTTGTGTTATATACTGCCGAAAATATGATGGTCCATGGTATATGAATTTAGGATGCATTTTATCACTCTTTGAGTAATGAGCAGTTACAAAAAGTCAACGAGTACAACTTTGACCATCCTGGTATGCATATTCTGGAATTGCCAATGCAGATATATAATTCTATCACATGATATCTGCATTTCGTTGACATACTAATCATAGCTCCGTGGAGCATATATGTGCCCTGCAGATGCCTTTGATACGGAGCTTCTGCTTTCATGCATGGAAAGATTAAGACATGGAAGAGCAGTCAGCATACCGAATTATGATTTCAAGACCCACAAAAGTGTTGAACCAGGCCGCATGGTACTTTACAAATTCTTCTTTAGTTAGAATCTTCCTTGAAATTCAAATTATCAAGTGAATCGTTACAAGCACTAAAAAGCCCATCTTTACTACTATCATGTTTCTTTCAAAGCCAGCTAGTTGCATAGTGCCACTATGCATAAAAACTGTAGTTTTTTTTTTTTTATGTAGTAGGCACTTAGACATGTAGCAGTGCCTGTATCCAAGTCTAAGCAGTGCTGATTCAGGACAGAGCATCTCAGCATCACCTTACCAACGTTGTCATAGTTCAAGCACAATATCTTCATTTTTCCATAATCAGACTCGTTTGGTTTCTGTAGGTGAACCCCGCTGACGTCATAATTTTGGAAGGAATCCTTGTTCTTCATGATTCTCGTGTACGTGACCTTATGAACATGAAGATCTTTGTTGACACAGGTTCTTTGCTTTAATCTTCATTTCGTTATTGTCACCAAAAGCTATAGGTACAGAGTTTGACATCTAGCTATTCTCAAGCTTATTAGTTCCCTAGGATGTGAGGATTGTTTTTATCATCCTCTTCTATGAAAGGGAAAAACTAAATATCATAATCTTTTTGCTTCGAAGATGATTATTAGTCCTCCTGTTTCCTATGATGCTTCCGGCTTAACTATTATTTTGGATCCTCCAGCATTACCGAATATAAATGTGCCAGTGATTTGATGAACAATCAATGATAAATTTGACAGTTTTTTTCCAATAAATTTGATTCCAATGGGATGTTGCATAATTAAATTCGAATACTGAGCTTTGTTTTCTGAATGTAGATTTAGAAATGAAATTATCAAATGGTCTGCAGTTTCGATTGCTTTAAAACTGTCACTAAAATATTAGCGTGGCAGACTCTGATGTGCGTCTCTCAAGGAGGATACAGCGTGATACTGTCGAGAGAGGAAGAAACGTTGAGAATGTCCTCGACCAAGTTAGTATTATACTGCTCTTATTGAGTCGTTTCGGTACCTCTCTCTCTCTCTCTCTCTCACTCACACACACACACACACAGGGGGATTATTTGCATGTTATCTTACTCTGTCAAGTCATATAGTCTGGGACAATGCAAGTTTCTTGTATAATTGCACCGTATTCTGAGGAGTTAATGAATTAAAATGGGATTTAAGTCTCATATTAAATTGGTTCTATTTATAGAATTGGTGAATTAAAAGGTAACTTAAATTCATTTTTCCGTTGCATCTCAATTTCTGGTAGGATGACAAGTCATCTTGAATGGTATATCTTTTCCTCTAGCCATCTCCCACTTTCAAGTATTTACTGCATGGAAAGAATGCCCACGCTCGAGTTGTCTCCATCTGACACTATATTCAGTCCTGTAATGGCAGTGTATCCCTTAGAGCTAACAATAGCTTCTTTGCAGTATGCTAAGTTCGTAAAGCCAAGTTTTGAGGAATTTATTCTTCCATCAAAGAAACATGCTGATGTAATAATTCCTCGAGGAGCAGACAATGACGTTGCAATTGACTTGATAGTACAGCACATTCGTACGAAGCTCGGCCAACACGATCTCTGCAAAATATATCCTAATATTTTCGTTATACATTCCACATTCCAGGTATTTTGACTTTTCTCACGGATCGTGTAACTGGATTGGGTGCTTGAGATACGAAGAAGAGTGCCCTTATTCGAATAAAATCTCTTTGTGTAGATACGAGGTATGCACACGCTTGTAAGGGATGCAAAAACAACCAAGCATGATTTTGTTTTCTATGCAGATCGGCTCATTCGCTTGGTATATCAGTTTACTAAAATTATATTAAGGTACTCTAGTGCATGTAATTTAACATGGGTTCTGTCTATGTTCTAGGTTGTGGAACATGGTCTTGGCCACCTTCCATTTACTGAAAAACAGATTAGTACTCCTACAGGTAATAAGCTTTAGTGCTTTATTTTCTATGGTCTCCAAGAAAAGAGAGCAAGCCAAAAGGTTGCTGCCATACTTAATAAATGGAGTCATCATGGATCCATACATGCAATTAAACCCTAATAACAAATAAAGACTCCTTTCTGGACTACTTCCTCCTTTCATATATTGAACCCTAGACTACTTTGAAGAAACCTTTTCTTTTTAGTCTTCAGAAATAATGAACTTAGCTAATGCTGCCTTCTTTCACCAAAAACTCTTCTCAATAACTTCACTTGCTTCTTCGTCTACCTGCAGGATCTGTATACTGCGGAGTCGTTTTCTGCAAAAGATTGTGTGGAGTCTCAATCATTAGAAGGTAATTATGTCCACTGGCTAGAAAGATGTGTACAATTTATTGTAGATTGTTTATAGGCTTAAATAAGTCTACAATTTTTCATGATCCCGCTTTGAACTTTGGAGATAGATGAAATGAAGCATCAAAATTAAAGTTGTAAATAAGTCGAACTCGAGCTGAGCTTAGCAAAAATTTTAAGCTCAAGCTTGATTCGTTTTAAAACACACAAGTTCGAGCTCATTGACTTTAAATTTTAGGCTCAAACTTGAGCTCGTTGAGAAATATTAAGCTCAAGCTCGAGCTTGATGAGCTGATAAGATATCAAGCTACAATCTAGCTTGAGCCAAACTCGAGCTCATCCAACATCTTCCATATTCAATGTGTGAGGTTGAGCTCGAACTCATCGGACTTAATTTAGTCTTTACTATTTTCTATGAAATTCTTGAAAAATACTATCTATTAGCAAATCTAATAGTAGCATCAAGTTTTTAAAAGTTTGATATTTTATAAATTTCAAGATTGATGTTTGGACTTTTAAAATTTGAAAATTAAAATATAAAAATAAATTTGTTAATACTTACATTATTAAATTTTAAAAACATGCAGTAATCATATATAATATATTATAAAATAAAATTTTATTATATAATTATATATTTTTATAAAATTATTTGAATTAGAAAATTTATATATTTTTTAAATATATCATGCTATTTATTTTCAGTATTTTATAAATTATAAATTATTATCTTATAAATTATTATTTATTAATAAGTAATATATAAGTGAAATTATATTTTGAAAATTATGTAAATCTGTGGCACATATTTTTTTATTATTATTTTTATATATTATTTAATATATATATTATTTTAAAAAATTCTAGGGCTCGCTAGTTTTCGAACCACCATCTTAAAGCTCAAATTTGGCTCAATTCCAAGCTCAAGCTCAATAAGCTCAGCTAAGCTCAAATAGTCTCGAGCTCGAGCTGATCTTTTCTAAATTAAGTTGAGCCGTCTCGTGAGCTAGCTTGGCTCATCTTATACCTTTAATCAACACATTATTTTATCTTCATTTGGCAATTAAATATCCAAATAGTTATATCAATACATGATTGAGAGAGGGAGGGGGAGAGAGAGGGAGGGGGAGGGAGACTTTTTACTAATCCAAACCCTTGGAAAGCTTGGTAATATTATATTTAAATTCTATGGAATTCCTTGCCATCTCTACTATCTCTGAAACTCGCCTTCTGTGATTTCTTGGACCAGTGGGGAGAGTATGGAGAATGCGCTGAGAGCGTGTTGTAAAGGTATCAAGATTGGCAAAATCCTAATCCACGGAGACGGTAAAAATGGCCGGCAGGTTTGTGGAGCCAACTGAATAAGCGTTACATATCTCACAGTTCTCACCTCTTCCATCACATTTCCCATTGCTGAAAAATTGCTGCAGTTGATCTATGAAAAGCTACCATCAGACATCGCAAGTCGCCATGTATTATTGCTCGACCCTGTTCTTGCTACAGGTATACTTACTGAACTAGACAATTTTTTTCTTCAACTCAATATATATAAAGCTAATTGTACAATGGTCTGTCAGGGAATTCCGCAGTTAAAGCGGTTTCTGTGCTGCTCAGCAAAGGTGTTCCAGAATCCAACATAATTTTCCTCAACCTTATTGCAGTGGGTTAATTAATTGCAGCAACTTTAACATTATTTAAACTTTGAAATAGCTGCGTGGATATTTTTTTTGAGAGTTAATTGCAGTCAGCCCCCTACCTTGGCCACATTTGTACATTGCTCTCCAACTGCTGTTGATGTGCAATTTTATCAGATGAACTGGTTAAAATATACACTGACACTACATTTGCTCATTCCGGTGATATCTAACCAATGAGCATTAGGCACGTGGGCTGAAGAAAACAGAATATTCTTGTTAGATTCTATAAAAAATGAGCAAATATAGTGTTGACGCACATTTTAACTAGTTTAAGTAGTAAAATTGTACATCAACAACATTGGGGGCTGACTGCAATTAACCCTTTTTTTATTTAATTATATTCACCCGTGATTGAATTATGCAGGCTCCTGAAGGCATACATGCTGTCTGTAAAAAATATCCAAGACTCAAAATTGTAACATCAGAGATAGATACAAGACTCAACGGGGATATGCAAGTGATTCCAGGCATGGGTGAGTTTGGTGATCGTTATTTTGGAACTGGGTGAACCAAAAGAATATGCACATGATGAGTTTGATGATTTTTATTTTTGAACTTGTGATAGTCTACATTCCTAACACAAAGATGGAATGCAAACTCAATATGACCTTTTTTGTCCCAAATCATCCTTATGTTCACCTCATTTATGGTTAGTTCCATTGTTCAAAGTGAAAAATAAGATTAAAGAAAAAGACAACAAATCAAGAATTTTAATTTAACCCTCAGCCTCCAACACATTGTCTTTCACCCATTTGGGTGCTATTCAAATAGATCAATATACGAGATCACGATTTAAAAAATTGGATCGAATTTTTTCAAAAAGCTAAAAAACTCAAAAAAAAAAAGAAATTCTATTTTATTAAAATCGTTCAAATCGGCTGGTCAGACTAGTGAATCAGTGAATTGCTCATTGTTCAATGGAACCAGAGCTGGTTTTCTATTTAATTTTTAATGAAATTAATTTTTTAATTTTTTTGTTTAAGTATAAAGTTTGAAAGTTAAAGTATACCTCACAAGCTATCTATAGGTTAAAAAAGGCTTTGATTTAGAATTTAAACTTTAAAATTAACTCACAAACTCTCAATTTTAAACTTAAGATTTAAAATATTTAAATTATTGTGATCATATATAATATGAATTATGAAATTTAAATTGTGATGTTAGACAATATCATTTAAACTATTTTATTTTGACATTTTATTAATTTTCAAATAATATATAATATAAATATATATTTTATAATTATGATGTTACAATTCAATTGCGATTTATTACGATCCAACCAACAGTTAAACTAGTGAACCATGAATCACTAAGTTTTTCAGTTTAATGAACGGTCTGATTTTTCAAATACTGTATACGATCAAACGGCTTACAAAAACCATTATAGTAATATCCAAATGAGTTTCATGAAGTTTCTGTAGTCCCATGTTAATTGGAGAAAAAAAATAATTATTTACAACTAGCAAGTCAATAGGCCAAAACAGGTGGAATATACCTTCTTGTGGTATGCAACACAGACATGTGAAAGTCACGAATGGGGCAAAAGAGCTGAAACAGTTGCTGATACAAAATTAATCGTCAGACCAAGTCGATTCTGTCGGCCTGGAATCAGAATCGACTTAACTTATGACAAAAAGCCCAAAAATTGTACCTGCAGATATCTTCAAAATTGGTACAGATTACTTCAGCAGAACATTTTGATATCCATTTAAGTAGACAATCCAACAGGCTCTCTACTCACTAAGAAAAATTTAGAAGTCATCTGAACCCAAATTTCCATGAATATTACTCATTGATAAGCCAAATTCCTACAGAAACAAGAAACTATAATACGTCTTTTCATAAGTAAAATGCATGCAGCAGACAAAAATCATTTTTTTTTCTTGAAAAACAGAAACAGCAAAGAACAAAGACTTTCTTCTGATGACATAGAAGTCCCCCTTTGTCCTGCAGTATAACCCTTGAGATGTATAGTATGCATATAAGACGGGGGTGGACACAACTGGACTGGGTCCCGGAGAGTTCTTCCACTTCATCATGCAGCATTGGTCTTTTTCTTCTTCTTCCTTGAGGCAAAGCTACTAGGTCCAATTTCCAGCGACATTCGCTTTGTCCTGCGTGATGAAAGAAACAATAAAATTGTCTACCTTACAAAAGGAAGAGAAGTCATTTCTTTCCCTAATTGCGTAGACATCGACACACAAATTATATAGGTGCCTGGCCCTTGAGAAGCAGCTTTTCTGCTCCAGTTAACGTAAAGATAGATATGGAAGAGTTAAACAAGTAAACATACTGTTTGGATAGTTGCCTGGTTTCATGCTTAGCCTCTTCAGTTCCTTCATCTCCTACAAGAAAAACGGGATTACAAGCCAGAAACCAAAAGATTTCAAACCAATTCCAGTAGGCTAATGTATTGCAGCTATCAGGGGCTACTAATGAAGAATTAATTTTTTTTTTAATACAAAATTAAAATTTCAAGATGCATGGATGTATTGCCTCTTTCCAACATCCTGTACACCTTTACATTGAATTATTTTGTTGATGTAATTATAACACAGTCTTGCTATTTGCATAAGCAACATCAACTACATAGGTAGCTGGTAATTCCAAACAAAAAAACATTCTTAAGCAATTCCTAAGAAGTACTGCAATATTACTTATCCACAGTTGGGCAGGGGGTGATAGAAGAGAGTCCTCAGTCACATCAGGACCTGCCGTCTTGGCTGTAGTGGGTGGCACATCGGCAGAAGGAAGCTCGGCGTCCACTTCTCTTTCATCTTCAGAATTGGAGGGCAAAGTCTGCAGTCCATATATGCGATCAATATGCTCATCAACCTGGCCAAGTTGTAAGACACCTTTTGCTTTTAATTGATCGGCACAAGTGTTAATGCCATGGTAATAGTACTTCAACGGCTTATTGACCAATAATTGTTTAAATTCATTGCTCTTCATAAACCATTCCAAACGAGATTGCCAACAAGCCTCTAGGTAGTCTCGGCCCTCTTCTATATTATGGAACATCTCAAAAAATAAGTCTCATCCTTCACGACGACCTTCCTCCTTAGCCCTCTCCAATGCTTCCTCTTGCTGATTTAATAGTTCGACAACCTTTATCTCAGCTTTGGAAAGAGCAGAAGCGGTCTCATTGAACTTCTCGTTGAAGGAGGATAGCTGCTCTTTCAATTCCCTGAATTTACCAACTTCAGACTTGAGTTGGGTAAGCTCGGCTAATAGTTTCTTTCTTTCCCCTTCCAATTTTTTTTTTTCTTCCCCCTCCCACCGAGCTAGTATACCACCAGCCATGATAGTAGCCTACATAAGAATTCATGCATAAGTCTAGAAGGTGGTAACTAATGTAGTTTATCAACCTGGCGTACTTTAAAGAGATGTGAGGCAAATTGGGCCTTGAGGGCCTCAAAAGGCATCTCATCAACAGTCTCTCAATCTGAGCCAGTGGATAAACCCCTCAAGAAGTCATAGCCTAAGGAGTGAGATGCATCGGCCAGCACAGAGCTTCTAGTAATGGCATCTTCTAGAGCACATTATATTGCTTAAGCTTCAATTTTTTCTTCAGCATTAGCCATTCTTCTAAGTATTTACATGTGATGCATTTTCAATTACCCTTACCTCTCAAGCTAATAAACTTGCCAAATGACAACTTGCACAAAAGCACTCAATCTAATGCAAGATTCTTTTGACACAATCAAATAAATCTTAAACAGAAAAGACATACCTTCTCCACCAGCATCATCACTCTCTGGTCCTGATTCGGAACCAGAGCCCCAGCGATCACCCCCATCATCGTGGTCCCATCGTTCCCCCACAGGAGGCATCCAGAAGTCTGCTTCATCATCCGAACCACTACTCTTGCCCACGGAATCCCTTACTTCAATGATAATTTCATCAATTTGTTCTTCCTCTTTCTTAATCTCCTTCTTATTCTTATCTTCACTTTTCTTCTTTTTCTTCTTCTGTTTTTCCTCATCATGCCTCTCAATTGTCCCATTCTGCATTTCTTTTTCGGCCTCCTTTTTTTCTGTTTACATCATCAATACGCATATGAACTCAAACACATCCAATTATTATACCTATATTACTTTCCAGTGAAAATTGTTCTAATTCACAAGGTTTCAAGGAAACTTCATTATTGGACGAACCTAACATATTGAGAAATCGCTTCCCATTCATATGCTTCCATATATGCTCCTCTGACTTGTTAATCGTAACTCCTGTCAATTTGCATATTAACTTCGAACTGCAACAACACAACAAGGGAAAGCAAAAATAAAAAAACTTCCTAATTTCAATTCAATCACAACTCCCAAACCCTATCACAATGTTGGACCAGGGTTTGTGGTGAAGCCATATTCTCCCTCATTACGTAGAGAAATTACCGAGCAACAGGGTCCTGTCGGAACATGTTGAGAGGGGGTTTATTGCGGGCCAGGGCGGAGTCGATGAGACCCAGCCGACAATGCTTGGACTCCGCGTAAGCGTCCCTGGCATTTGCCGGCAGCTCGTGGCCCGTCTCCACGCATTTGAACCGGCCGTTCTCCAGCTGCACGAAGGTCGGCGCGCCAAGTAAATTGTAACCTTCCTTCTGCTCACTGAGCTTAGGGTTTTCTTCTCCTTTCTTCTTCCCCATTGCATACACTGTAAACTCCGTCTTAGGGCAAGTAGGGCTAGTACATATATCAATGGACCCTCTTTAGTTCTCAACTGCAGTTCCATAAAATATAGAACTGCGACTTTTACGTCCTGATGATTTTAAGAGCACGATTTTCGTTCAAACTGGACGTAGCGGGATATGATCCGGTTTTCTCAATGGACCAAGATGAATGGGCCTATTGGGCCGAATCCATAGTCAACTACTGCACAACGTTGGGATAATGGGATCAACATTATTTATTTACTTATATACATATGCATATCAAGAGTTCATTCGGACTCAAACTTCGTACCTCCTATAAAATAGGATCAATATTAATTGCAAAACTTTTCAAGATTGGCCTATTGGGTACTTCAAATAGAAATTCTTTTAACTAGAAATGGCATTAAATTAGCTAAAGTTGCCAAAACCATGGTGGAAATGATTTTAATCTATATGATTTCATGCTGCTTTTTTTATTTGATGAAAAAATAATAACAAATTGAATAAACAAACAAGAGAAATAAAATAATGAATGCTAATATTTCGTGTAATACTTTGACTATTTGTACATATGATCCCGAACCTAAATTAATAATTGGAGAGTGTTGAGTGAGTTTATAAGCTTCTTAAAATATTATGAATTATTTATTATTTTTTTCAAAAAAGGGTTATAAGATAAAACATAGGAGATTCTAACCTTTTTAGATCTCCACAAAATTCATTAATTTTGGGTATAATAATTATAAAATTATCATTACCAATATCTTATAAGCTCGAAAATCTTATTTTATTCAAAAACTTTGAAAGTGTATTTTTAAAGTAAGATCTAATATTTATAAGCTTATACTATATAATAGCTTATAATTTTTTTTTTTTAATAACTTTAATCAAACACCCTCTTAGCCCAAGTTAGTAAATCAATGATTTGTTTAGCTAGGCCCACAGAATGACAGGCCCAAGGTTGATATGGGCTGGGCTTGTTGGCCCAATTGATATAAATACCATGAAAATATATTTAGGGCTGTCAATGGATCGAATTTTAATCCGAATCCGATCTGAATTTGATTCGAATTTTAGAATTTTTATCCGATTAAAATATCCGATGAATCAAATCTGATTATAAATATCCATAATCTGAAATAAGTGAATCGGATATGGAATTATACAATCTGATCCGATAAAGATCCGAATCCAAATTTTATTAAATATATTATTAAATTGATAATTATGTAGTACAATTATATTAATGAAGACTTTTGACTCGAATGCAATATATGTGATATTATAATTGATAATGCCATAATTTTTTTATTTCTTTGAAGCAATTAATTTATTAAGGTAATTATATATATACGTATGTTTCATATTATAGCCTAAATACACAATTTATAATGGCTTATACACTGTAAAATATACATTACCAAATGATTAATTTGATACATCCCCCATCAATTATGCCTTAAATCTTTAGTTTTTGCAATGATATGATAAAAAGTTATGAAAAAAAAATCTAAATTTTAGCTCTCTTAACTTTGTAAATGTTATATTTTGATTAAAAGGTAATATTGAAATCTCATATAACATGTCTTATAAGACGGTTCTTTTTAATAATGTAAAAATTTAAAGAACACAAATTTTTTTTGACCTTCTTATTGGATTTCAGACTTTTATCAGATCTGGACATGGAATTGGTATGCATAGATTCTATAGGACTCAGATTCGGATTCAATTATAAATACATGTTATCAGATTCGAATTCAGATTATCCTAATTTGATCCAAATCCGACCCGTTGACAGCTCTAACTATATCGCATAAATCATAATAGACTGGTATAAAATAAAAAACCATATATTAAAACTACTAATCACACTATTGCGGTTTAGTTCATTTCTTATTCCATTGAATGGATATTTGACATGTGTATTAAATATTTTTTTATAAAAATAATTGATTGATAATAAAAAATATTTGGTATATATACATTACATTGAAATAGAAGATAAATAAAAGATCCAAAGTGACACCCTTTTTCCGAGTGAGTTGAAGCAGAAAACCCGTACCAAACAAACTGCAGAAAAATGAACTGCAGCAAGAATAATGCCAGCTCCACTGCTTAATATCAGGAAATAAAAAGACAAAATCACAAAGAATCTACAACACATTTTTCACATGAACACTTTCAGCTTTTTTCTCTTCTTCTCAACTTAACTTAAGACTCCCATTTACAAAGCCAAAAGTATAATCTTCAAGGCTTCTCCCTCTTTCCTTTATAAATGGAAAGAGTTCTGTTTGCCACTGTTGTACTACTATTCTCAATGGCTTCAAGTATTAAAGGACAGTGGATGATCCCTGCAGCCGGGCCCTGTGATTTTCCAGCAACTTACAACTTTGGCGACTCAAATTCAGATACCGGTGGGATGTCCGCAGCATTTTGGCCAACTCCTCCGCCGTATGGAGTGAGTTACTTTGGAAAACCGGCCGGAAGAAACTCTGACGGCCGTCTTATCATAGACTTTATAGGTACGATGAGTCTATGAACTCTCTCTGCAATATTCTTACGATAGAAAGACGTATAAGTAATGGATAATGCGTAAGTATATGCAGCTGAGCACTTGGGACTGCCGTACTTGAGCTCCTACCTGGACTCAATAGGCGCAAATTTTAGGCATGGCGCGAATTTTGCTACGGCTGGATCAACCATTCGCCGGCACAATGAGAGCATATATGAAAACGGGTTAAGTCCCTTTTCACTTGATATTCAAACTATGCAGTTTTCTCAGTTCAAATCCCGAACAAAAGAACTATATGATCAAGGTGAGTAATGTAGTGGTTATGTAGATATATTTTCTTTTATTTATATACAGGGACGGAACCAGAGGGGCCAAAAATTATAAAAAATATGAAAGTTCAAATAGAAATTTTATAATTTATGAATTCAATATACATGATTTTCATCGAAATTGAGTACAACGATCTTTTATATTATAAATTCATGAATAACCAAATCAATAGACTTTTATTAATATCTTTTTCAATATAAATAATTAAAATCGGATAAAAAGTCATTTTCCACTTAAGTTTTTAACCTCTTTTTCACAATTTTTATAGTAGAGAAAGTTTATTCACTTACAATCGTTAAAAGACAAAAAAATTCAAAAAAAATTCTAAAATATTCACGTACTCTTGTCTCTTTGTTTCAATATTGTTGAAGTCAAAAGGATGGTTTTGGTTGTTTTACAAGTTTTACAAGTTTCTCAAGTTTTTTTTTTTTTTTTACACTAAACATTTATAATATTTTTTCACGCAAATAAAATGAAGTACCCTGACAAGTTTAGCCTAATTTTTTTCGTTTGATTACTTGATGGTGGATATGGATTTAAAATTTTATTTTGCATTTCAAAAGATTAAAATAGGTAAAGATTGAATTAATTCATTTTAATTTTTATTGTTAATTAACAAAATAAATCAATTTAATTCAATATATCTAAATAATCAATTTTTTATTTAAGAACCAATAAGAAAAGTTAAATCTTTAAAACTTAATGAATGATAATAAAAAAAGAATCATTTTTAATTAATATTAAATAATCTATTCTTTTGAAATATAAATTATTTAAATTAATTATTAAATATGTATATTTATATAAGATATATATACAAAAGCTGGGGGGCAGTGGCCCCTGCTTGCCCCCCCTAAATTCGTCCCCATTTATATACACGCACATCAGAAGTTCAATAATCTATAGCTCTGACCTCATACTTTAATACTTTACGTACGAGACTTATGTCATTGGGTCAAGTGGCAACTCGGCTGGTTATGTTTTTTTCTGGTTTTCAAATTTCAGCAAGGAATCCAATCAACAAGAGGAAACTCCCGAGGCCTAAGGAATTCTCCAGGGCTCTTTACACGCTTGATATCGGCCAGAATGACCTTGCTGCTGGTTTCAGAAAGCTGACTATGACCCAACTTCAAGCTGTAATCCCAGATATTATGGATGAATTTGCTGCAGCAGTTATGGTAAGTTTGAAAAAGACAACTTTACATCTGTTTTTTGTGGCCATTTTAACTAAATTTTGCAACATAATATTTTGCAGCGTTTGTATGAACTCGGAGGGAGGGCTTTCTGGATTCACAATACTGGACCCATTGGGTGTTTGCCAGCAGCCATTCTGTATATTGGAAATTCAAAAAAGCCTGGTTTTTTTGATGAGTATGGATGCATTAGAAGCCATAATTCCATGGCTGTTGAGTTCAACAGGCAGCTTAAAGCTAGAGTGGCCACACTGAGAGCTGAGCTTTCCCATGCAGCTTTGGTTTACGTTGATATCTACTCAGCCAAATTTCACCTGATAAGAAATTCAAAACTTTGTGGTTAGTAGAACTTAATCAAATCCCATCTTTCTATTTTTTCGCAAAATTCTATTTGTGATTTTGGTCATTGCGAGGTCGTTTTGAGTCAGTCTATCTCTCAATTCTTGTAGATCGAGTGGTCTAAGTCCACGTGGTAGTAATTGTAATAATTTGGATGAAATCTTACGTTTGCAAAAAGGGAGTTAGCGAAAAGGGTCAAAATACACTGCAACAAAAAGAAAAATTAGTGACAAAAGAGTAAATAACAATAGAAAAGTTGTCACTAATTATGTATATTAAGTGACAAAAAATTTAGTTTTATCACTTTAATGATTCTTACAAACTAAATAGTAACAAGAATAGTATTTAAGTTGTCACTATAACCAATTAGTGATACACCTATGGTGACAACGAAAATCTTGTCACAAATTATAGTGACAATTTTTATTGTCACTAGATTTTCACTAATTGTTAATTAGTGACAACTTAAAACATCAATTGTTGTCACTATTGAGTCATATTGTGTTAAGGTAAAAGTTATTGTCACTTAAAAATTATTATTAATGACAAAACAAAAGTTATTATCACTTATTACATATTATTAGTAACAACTTTTACATTGTCACTTATTATTTTATCACTAATATTATATTTTTTTGTAGTGATATTGAATGGTAACAAATAATGTGTAATAAGATAATTATACGTACCTTATCTACTATATAGTTGGAAGTATTTATATGGTTTGAGTTATATTTGTATGGTATATTTTATGTGTAAGGTTACGATACCTCCACAAGTCTCAACCTGATGATTCGAATCATATTTCGTGTCTAATCGGATAGAATTCAACCTAATCAAAAAGATGCAGACCTTGGAGTATTTGGTTCATTTCTCCTGGGAAGCAATTTTGATATTCAATGGCCTTTTTCCCTAATAATATGTTACAAAATAAAATTTATCACAGAAATGCTTCATTTCTTTGATCCTTGATACATGATAGCACATATATCAATCAAACATTTGGCAATGGTTGGCCAAGGAAATTAAAAAACTCTCTGCAAGAAAACAGCATGAATTTGGGGTGGCTTTTTAATTTAACAGATTCCTCTTTCAAAGCCATAAAATTCTGCTGCTTTTTTTCTTTCTTGAACAGGATTCAAGAACCCCTCGACAATATGCTGTGGGCATCACAAAAACGAGGTTCATGTCTGGTGTGGACAAAGACTAATGATCAATGGCTCTGACATCTTCGGCGCCGCCTGTGGCTCTCCGGCAACATGCATAAGCTGGGATGGAGTTCACTACTCTGAGGCTGCTAATCAGTGGATTGCAAATCATATAGTCAATGGCTCATTTTCTGATCCTCCTAAGCCCATTTCTCATGCCTGTCTTAAGCACTGAAAATGTAATAGGAAATAAATATCCTGGAAAATGTCATCTTCTGTATTATTATGGCTGTCTGGATTGCAGTAGAAGAAGCCCTTTTCAGGGTTACTGCCTTAATCATGGAAATCGCATTCTCTCAAACTTTACAGCGTGAACATGGGGTGGTAGGCTAACTGGTTGGGACACAGAGTGGCTGAAAAAATTTGAAAGAGAGTCCGAAAAACGGCTACCACATCCAAAGACGGAAGATATCTAATTTTGATGACAATAAATAATAACAGCTAGAAAAGATTATATCATATCAATATTGAATATTTGGATACAACTTGAATGCTCTAATAATATGCTTGTTATCCTTAAGAATGTGCTAAAAAAGATCCACAAAAAAGAAAAATAAAAGAACAAGTTCGTCCGAAGATTTTGACACATATATGTTGGGAGAACATAAGATTATGTAATAAAAATGCGTAACATGTTAAATATTATAAATTTGTGGGTCAAACTCTAGCATCCTCCAAAGCTCTTCCACTGTCTTCTCACATCTCCTCCAACCAGTCTTAACTATGATGAATCAGCTGTTAAAGATTTTAGTTCTATGGGTTTTTTCCTCTTCATCCTTATCATTAAATGTTGATGAGGTGATAAACTCACCACCCTGTGATTACCCTGCAATATACAACTTTGGTGATTCAAATTCAGACAGTGGAGGAATAGCTGCTGCCTTTAATCCCCAAGCATCACCCTTTGGTGAGACATACTTCCATGGACCTGCTGGAAGGGCCTCCTATGGACGCTTGATTATAGACTTTCTTGGTAAGAAAGTTTTTCCTTGTTTTCTTGCAATTTATGAGGAGTTTTGCTTAATATCTTTTAGCATTTTTTTCTTTTTTCTTTAATATATATATATATATATATTTTATTATTATTATTATTTTTCTTTTTTCATATGGATTCTTGTTTTCTTGAAGCTGATCATCTGGGGCTACCATATCTGAGCCCATATCTGGGTTCAGTGGGGTCAAATTACCAGCAAGGTGCAAATTTTGCAACAAGAGGTGCAACTATTATGCAGCCAGGAGTCCTGGCTCCTGGGTGGTGTTTGCCCCTTCAATCTTGAAATCCAAGTTGAGCAGTTTACTCAGTTTAAGGAAAAAACATCTTTATGTATATGATATAGGTATATATCTATATATAAAAGCCTTACAAGGATTTATATGTATAAGAATCCCAGAATTTCTACATATGCCTTACTGTTATTGTTACATTAGGAATTGATATTTGTGAGAATGTGACATTTTCACCCAAGGAGGAATGTATTAGGAAAAGGCTCCCAAAACCTGAGGACTTCTCCAGGGCTCTTTTCACACTTGATATTGGACAAAACAACGTAGTTTTAGGCTTACAGGATCTGAGTTTCCAAAGCCTGCTGGCAGCCATAACTAATATAGTCAGCCAGTTTACAGTGCAAGTCAGAGTAAGATGCATAAGTAATCCATTCTGTGTTCCCATGTCACTGTAGAGCTGATTTTGATTGAAAATTAATCTTCTTTCTTGTGTAGTTAAAAGCTTTTGATGCATCATATGTGGCAGAATCTCTATGAGGAAGGGGCTAGAACTTTCTGGATACATAACATGGGGCTGATTGGCTGCTTGCCAGTGGCCCTTCTTAAAGTGCAAGATCCTGTCCCAGGCTATCTTGATGATCATAGTTGTGTCAAGAGCCATAATTACATAGCTTCGGAGTTTAACAGACAGCTTGAGGATGATGTTGTCAAGCTAAGAGCAGAGCTTTCTGCAGCTGCAATAATCTATGCGGATATGTTTAGTGCCAAGTATGAATTAATCACCAAAGCCAAGAGCCAAGGTGATGATATTTTCTATAGAATGTCACTGTCCCGAGTTATAGTTTCTATCTGCTTGGATCATAATTATTTCCAAAGATTTCATGTGCCTACACCACTGGTCTCTTGCCATCATGATACATAAGCTTTGCTAGTCATAAATTCGTCTGCATTTTGGTCACCATGTTCTTCGGAAAATAAGTTTTTGCATAGTTTCTGATTCAATGCATACCAAGGTTGTCTATCTCATGGCTCAAGATACTAGAAAATTTACCAGTATTCATTGTCTTACCTGATAAGACAGTTGTAGACACTAAGGTCGCTTTGTCCGGAAATGTTTCCTGTGAACTCAACTAGCTGGTGGCTAGTAGGAACTAAATGTGAGAGAAGATGAAGAGCTAATGATACTATTTGAAACTTAGGATGAGATTATATTGCTGATGATCTTGTGAAAAGTCATGACTTTTAATTTGTTTTCTTCTTGCTGTTTATAGGATTTGAGGACCCTTTCAAAATGTGCTGCGGCTATCATGGAATTGGCTATGATGTTTGGTGTGGAAAGAAAGGAAAGGTGAATGGAATTGAAGTGCTTGCTGGTTCTTGTCCAAATCCTTCCAGAGTCATCAGCTGGGATGGTGTACACTATACTGAAGCTGCTTATTTTTGGATAGCAAATTGTATAGTTAATGGTTCATTGTCTGATCCACCAGTCGCTCTTACAAAAGCCTGCCATAAGCAAATGTGGATCATCTGAAGTTGTAAGATTCCCACTTAAACAAGTTAGCATTGTTTAACAAATATAATGAACAAAAGAATTCAAGGACACGGCTTTTCCATGTGGATTTATAGTGTTATCATTCAGAAACTGTTGATATGAATTTGGTTTTCTCATGGGAGAATGTTTGTTTCCCTCTGTTGATTCATTACATAAGTGCACACAAATATTATGTTGTAATAATACATGTTGACAGAGACAATGAGAAACTTCTCTTGCTTAACAATAAACAGAAGCATAATTTGAATGTCATGGTCCTCATGGACTTGTTCTTTTGCTTTCCCCCGGCAAAACTTTGTATCTAATTAGTGCAGTTAAGCATGACTTTTCTGCAAAACAAGTACTTTGCTTTCTATGAATGAAGACATTGTCTATCTGGATGAGGAGCTTATCAAGATCATGTGTTATCAAAGAAAGAAAGAGGGCTAGGTCCTGGGCTGGGAGGACTTTCAGGGACTGGGGAAGACTAGTGGATTATAGAGCTAGAGGCAAATCGAAGATTTGTCCATCAAGAATGAAGTCACTCGATTAAACAGCATTGATGAAAAAATGACAAAAAAAGAAAAAAAAAATTCCCATTACATCGAACACTGGTGTATAATTTAAGATATTCGAGTTAGATTAGGATTAATTGAGACTGTTTAAACCGGTATATGTCAGCTAAATGGTATTTAGCAACTGGGATTTTGGATTTTCAAATGTGATGACTACTGCATGGATGGAATCTGAAATATCCAAATGCTCTCAAAGGGAAAAATCACAAAGAATTATGGCACATTCATTACAAATAAAGTTATCAAAACATGGGAGAATGAGATTATATAAATCCACCACTGGATTGACTCAGTTGAAATTTGTAAAAAATGCTCATTTTCCTTTTACCCTTTAGAGCACATTAGTCAGCCCACCAGATTTCTCTATTAAATACCCAATGGCTTTAAAAAAAAAAAGCACATGGTGCTTATATATATATATATATATGCAAGTATAATGGCTGTCTAATACTCTAAGCCTTAGCTTTAGAAGAAAATTAGTACTATGATGAAGTTGTTTAGAATCTTGTTTCTTCTGGTCTTATTCCCATCAGCCTTCCTAGCAAATGCTGATGAGATGGTAAACTTACCACCCTGTGATTACCCTGCAATATACAACTTTGGTGATTCAAATTCAGACACTGGAGGAAGTGCAGCAGTCTTCTATCCACCAGCATCACCCTCCGGTGAGACGTATTTCCACAGGCCAGCAGGAAGAGCCTCTGATGGTCGTTTGATCATAGACTTTATTGGTAAGAAATTTATGCTAATGAAACTAAACATTTATGTTGCTTAATCAATCTACTTAGAGATATTTTTCTTGTTCTTGGATCTAATCTTTGTTGTCATGAAGCTGGCCATCTGGGGCTACCATATTTGAGTCCATATTTGGATTCAATAGGATCCATTTACCAGCATGGAGCTAACTTTGCAACTGGTGGTGCCACCATTATGCGGCCAAATGAGTCTTGGTTTGAGAATGGAGTCAGCCCCTTCTCTCTTGAACTCCAAGTCGAGCATTACACACAGTTTAAAGACAGAACAGCTTATTTCTACAAAGGTCTAAACACAACTCTCGGTGTCTTAATCAACTCATCTCCTTCTCATCTTTACTTCAAACCGATCTTTTGTGAATTTCAGCCAAAAAGAAGTCTCTTACAAAAAGGCTGCCGAAGCCTCAGGACTTCTCCAAGGCTCTTTTCATACTTGATATAGGGCAGAATGATGTGGCTGCAGGTATAAGGAAGTTGAGCTTTGAACTCCAGAAAGCAGCCGTGCCTGAAATAATCAGCCAGTTTACAGCACAAATCCAAGTAAGCTGAATTAGTAAAGTAGAAAGCGATTACCGTTATATATCTGTTTTCTTTTCTTTAGAGATGTGTGTGTTTTATGGCAGACTCTGTACCAAAGAGGGGCCAGGACTTTCTGGATACACAACACTGGCCCCATCGGCTGCTTGCCGGTGGCCATAGTTAAGGTGCAAGATCCTGCACCGGGTTACCTTGATGAGCATGGCTGTGTGAAGAGCCAAAATGAGATAGCTATTGAGTTCAACAAAGAGCTTAAGGATGGAATTGTGAAGCTAAGATCAGAGCTTTCTGGGGCTGCGATAATCTACGTTGATATGTACAGTGCCAAGATTGAGTTGATCACCAAGGCAAAGAAGCAAGGTGATGATTTTTTTTCTAAGTATTTGGATCATGATTGTGTATATGGTGACCTTCAATGTGTCCAGACAACATGCCTATTGCTGTCATGATGAATACACCTTATTAGTTGCAACTATGATTTTCATGATGAACATGATTTTCAAAGAATGTCCGGTTAGAAAGATGGAAAGCAAACAACTTATGGTTCAAGATTTTGGAAGATTAATTCTTGCAACTATGATTTTCATCATGAACATCTTTTTCAAAGAATGGTTAGAAAAATGCAAAACAAACAACTTATGGTTCAAGATTTTGGAAGATTAATTGTCGGGTAATCATTATACTAATAGACAAGCCTTTTGACCAATTAGAAGAGATCTGCTGATCTTATTTGGAAAATATTTTCAATTTCACTCAATCATCACATGATTATTTATTTTAAATTAAGAGTACTACATAGAGACAAACATTTAGGTAGGTGAACTCCACCAACCCTTTGTCTAATCCCAATTTTAGTTTCGAAAAAATATTTTGAATCAGACCTATTTTATTTATATATAAAATTTGATATTACAGACAAGTAAGGTAGCTACTGTCAGGTCCAACTCCTTACTTGTTAGGTAACTAGAACTAAAGTTAAACATGAAACGAGGAAAAAGATGTGTACTTTTTGATTTTTGCATGTGATCTATTTGTTGAAAATAAGGTAAGAATTACTTGGTTTTAATGGGCATGCTTTCTTGGTCTTTGCAGGATTTGAAGACCCTTTTAAGATCTGCTGTGGGCATCATGGAATAGGCTATGATGTTTGGTGTGGAAATAAAGGAGCTGTAAATGGAAGTGAAGTGTTTGCTGGTTCTTGTGCAAATCCTTCTGGGATCATAAGCTGGGATGGGGTACACTATTCTGAAGCTGCAAACAGTTGGATTGCAAATCGGGTCATAAATGGATCCTTGTCGGATCCACCAATTGCAATCTCAAGAGCATGCCATAAGGCATAAATCAGATGAAGTAATGACATTTTTTTTAACCATTAGAAGGGGCTGTAGAAACAGCTGATTAACTTTGCTTAATGGTCATTTCTTGAGCTAATTTCACAACTTGACCCACAAAAGACATTTATTGTTTCAGCTATGCAGCTAAGTACAATCTAACATGTCAACCATTAGGTGCTTTCTTTTTTCTACTGCTGCAACTCAGCTTTCTTTGGGTTTGAATTATGGCTTTGCCAAGAAGTGCAACACACTCAGTTCATTACTTGTGCGTTGGATTATTGGGTAGTGGCTTTTACCGTCCATCCCCTTTTATTGAATGGTAGTAAATGGATCTTCTCTATCTAAATCATTACTAGTTTCAATTACTTTTTAATATTTTGTTCAAACTCATATTTTGTCTTCTAGTACGACAATCAACAATATATTAGTATCTATACTATACATATGAGAACCTTTTTCAATTCTTATAAAAGCTTTTTCTTACGTCAAGTAGTACAATAATTGTATCTTTCAGAGTTCCAATATCAAGCATACAACAATCTTATCTTACAAACCTGTGCAGTAAATCATTTTTTGAATTTAGTAGATGAAAGACACTATTGTGAATAGATATCCTAACTTGAACAATTTTGAACTAAACAGTTTTAGTCACCTAAGGCCTTTTATTTGATAAGTGAAATCACCATAGGGCATATTTTTGGCTTTGGCCATGCGAAAAGGAACTCAAAGTGAAAGAATACCATCACAACGATAGTTGGACCTCCATCATCTTCTATTTGGTAAACTTGGAGCATATTTTATCCACTTTGTCAAATACATATATATATATATATATATATATAAAATTCAGTTGAAAAATACCCCTGCAGTGGAATAAAAATCAAAACACCAATCTGAACTAAGTCACATACATACAACTTCACTTAATTGTTTGTGACCTACTCCACATAAACGTTTTATCTTCACTGGAGCACCTATTGGTGAAACTACATGGGACCAAACAATCAAATGTAGGAGTATCTATAGACATTGAAGTTACATGTCCTTCATTCAAATCCCAGTTGTGCAGGAAAGAAAAACTATTACATTTTTAAAATCATTTATGTTAATGAACTAATGCTACAGGAGTTAAAGTGGATACAACATGATTCTAGTTCTTTTCATTACAAGTTTAAGTAAATACATTAGGCATAAGCCCCGCAACTCTTTACACCTATAAACAGATTATGATCACTGACGATATCCCTCAGGAAGTGGAACAACCCTGTGGAAGGGTACCGATCGTTGTGCCAAAGATCCATCTTCTTCATCATCATCAAATTCCAAAACATAACTGTCGAACCCAAAATATAATATTCCGTAGTTCAGAAAAAATAAATAAAATAATAATTATAATAAATTGAAAACTCAAACTGAAACTGTAAGTAACTAGAAACTATGTTGCATTGTTTTTCATGTTATCCGAAGAAATAAATTTAAAGAAACAGAAGAGAAGTAAAGCTACTTACTCATCAATCTTCCTCTGCATGATTGTAATTGACAAGCATCAACGGTATATGCAAAATAAGCAATTGTTAGTCTCTATTTATTTTATGTGTATATGCAACCAATGATGAGTAACCAATACCTTACGAGCCTGGACAACGGTTGCTTTATATAGTGCAGTGGTTTCTGGATAAACTGCCAAAACATGTTTTCCAGGAGGAAAATCGGGGACACTACTAGAGAGATTACTTCGCTTAGGAAAAGGTATAATATGTGACATAGGCAGCTTGCATTTTCTGAAACAGCAAGACACAAAATGCAAGGAGTGATTCTATAAATATAAAAAATAAATCTAAAAAATCATGTCTTAACCTGGATATTGAATAGAAAATCCAGGCGGCCACAAGGTTAAACAATAGACGTATAGGAACTCAATAAAAGAACTCGACCACTTCTTTTTAAGTATTAAACCATTATGGTTTTGATTCTGAGAGATGAATATAGATTTAGCTGTACCAATTAATGCATGTGGATGGACAGATATGGGGATATATACATATATAAAGATGATGACAAGAAAATTATATGCATTATTAGTTTGTAGAACATAAGTATAGCAGATCATCATATCTAGAAATATTTACTTTTCTTAATTTTAAATATTCCAATACCTTTTTGTTCGTGAACTAAAATTCGGTAATTGTAGACAATCATTTTTATCATATGCCGTGTCAGTTAACAATGACTTCGATACCAGATAAGAAATATATTAAATGGTTGATTATTCAGCATTAACTCATCTATAACTGTCAGCAAGTGGCAAAGTGTTAGCTTGTATATTTCAATATGATGTAAAGTGTTTTATGAAAGCCATTTCCATGTCAAAATAGATGTGTTGCCTTCTTTGGATGGAACCACCAATTTACAAGTCCTATCTACTACTGAGAGAAATTAAAAAGAAATATGAAAAGGATTAAAAAATAAAAATAAAAGAAAGAAAGAAAGAAAGAAAGAAACAGTTCTTGTCTGTGAAAAATTTACAAGTTATGCGGTAAGTATACAGTAACGATGGGTAACAGAACCAAAATAGAAAAAATAAATAAATCTAGAAGTAAGCATAGAAGAAAGTACCAACCTCTGTCCAGTGCTTTCTTCATCGTCACCTGGTTCCTCATCCAGAACTTCAAATCTACATAGAGATACAATTAAGAGATGCAAACTGAACAGATAAATCAATGTATCCTAAAAAAGTTCAAAGGGCTAACTACAGGGACTTCCCCTAAGAGTTAATCGAAGTACTGACTGAGCATTCCCCTTTGTAAATTACCAAACTTCTCCCCAAGTTTCAAACATTTACCTGCCCCCTCCTCCTATTAGACTTTGGATGGAAAATGATGACATGGTCCAAAAATTTACTTGATTTTCTCAATTTATCAGTAACCCTACTTTTTGACATTTTTCTGACTTTGTCATGGCAACAACACCTTTAGTAATATGTTAATTTGGACGGTATTTTTGTAATGAATTAAATTTATGAAGGGGTCAATTTCCTAGATACCCAAAGTTTTCACAATGTTTCCCGTGAGGACACAAAGGAGCTTGCCAGTAAAGTTTAGGGAACAACACTTACTCTCTAGTTTCCTTGTCAAAATGGATTACTTTAACCACAAACCATTCATCCTTTCCAGCATCCTCTTGAGTGACCCTTGCTGCCACCTAAATTATGCGGAAGTTTATAATCAGAAAAATATTTGCAACTCCAGGCATAGTAATTGTCATATTACAATGGTATGTAGCTAGAGAGGGAAACAATATTCAAAGTCCAAAGCCCAAACAAAAGGAAGGAAAATTGGCAAGAAAATTAGTGAGTAGATTAACAGTGTAAGCCGACCACGTACTTGTTCACCCTTCAAATTCGCAAGTGACTCTAGGTGACTTCGCATGGAAGGAGACAATCTTGGGACTTCTGAATCAGCCTTCATCCTTTTCTTCTTCTGCTCACTGCCTTCTGTGATCCATGGAGTTTTGAAGTTATATTGATGAGTAGAGAATGAGTTACATGGCCAAAAGGTCTCAAAAATGAAATGTGAGTCGCCAATTTATAACTAGATGCCATCTAATTCAAGCTCAATATTATTTTCTTGGCATGACACCTTTGTAAACCTACTACACATGCCCATCATGCTATAATTGATAAGCATCTGCATCCAAATCCTATTTCCTTTAACAGCTTCAACTAATTTGGAAAAGGATTCTACCATTTTCCACATTCTCCTCCCCACGCGTCTATCTTTAGTCTCAGCAAAATGAGTGGAGATGTAAGGAATGAATAAATCAAGTATGGTTAGAGTGTAGCCCAACCAACAGAATGAAATTCCAATTGTGAGTAGTTTACAGCTTTCGCCCTCATGAATATTTTCAACACCACATAAACAGAGCCAGTACTACTTCTATCAAGTATTTGCTTTTCACAGTCACGGGTACAAACCTATCCTTCTTCGATGTTGCCCTGGAGTTCCAGAAGGCATTAATGCATCCAGTTGTCCTAACAATTGACTGAAAATACTGCAAAAACAAAGAAACAAAGTAGCTGAGAACAAGTATGCATTTCTATGTGTTTATAAAGTTTAGGAATTATAAAATTTTAAAAATATATATATCAAAACATTCTAAATTCTTTTTCAAAACAAAATATTTGTTATCTAAATTAACTTTCTTTTTTAAGGTTACTCTCTCTCTCTCTCTCTCTTTCTTTTTGGCAATATTTTGCGTTAACAGGCATCCAAAACTATAACTGATACAATCATCTTTTTTGATAAACCCGTGCTTATATTTCTATAAATCCTTTGCTGATATTATGCATATGTAGAATCATAAATGTATGTGTATGTGCATGCATGTACTTACATCTTTGTATATAAAATTAATATTGAACAATCATCCATGATCCATGTCATAAAAGTTTTTAAAAATTTTCGTGTCTTGTGCCGTGTTCTAGTCAATGTGTCTACATCTGTGCACCATAGGTGTTTCAGTGCCAATGCTAAAAGAAGTGGGGATTAAAGCTTAGCTGGGGCCTACTCATGCAAAACCAAACACTAACTTCAATGTTGCCCCTTCCTAGAAGTCATTAAGATGGTAGGAGATTTTGCAAACTGAAATTGAAAATTCAAAAATTTAGAAACATAAATAAAATAGGAGGCAACTCAAACATACGTCACTTCACTCTCTGACAGCTCTTTCGCTTGAGTATATAACGACTTAAGCCGTGATAGTGAAGTATCACCAGGCTTTTCAACCACCTCTGGAGCTGCATGCACAACCAAAAAGTGGAGAAACATCAAACAACGTATAGTTGTGGACTGATCAAATAACAAGGTGTAAGAATCAAGATTCTTTAACCATAACTCTGTAACGACTCAAACCAATCTAAGCAAACAGGTAACCATTGTCCTCAAAACAGATTGTATTGTAAAGCATTAATCTTATTAATCCTCTGCATTTGTCTATAAGATCATCTACACAGTTAAACCCATGCACACCCACACACTCATTTTGAACTAAAAATAAGACACAAAATACATCACAAACACAGTCTAAATAATTATTGGGTGAACCAAATCTGATCATTGTTGGTAATGCACCACAAACATGGGATCATGCAACTCCATTTATATCATCTAAAAAAGAGTTAGACAATTACTCAAGTAAAGCCAATCAGTAATCAATTCGAGATTTTCCCCACTCAACTTAGTGGATAATTATATAATTAGGTCAGAAAATGAACCAAGCCACTCTAAATTTATATTTGAAACTAGAGGAGATTGGCTGAGTCAATTCATCACCTTAGTAAACTAGCTGGTATGGTAATTTATAAAGCTTAGCTCGAGCTCAACCAATGATCTAAAAACTATCAGAAGAAAAATATCAAACAATCTGAGCTCTATTTGGCTCGTCAAAGCTCATTCCAGATTGGCGTATTAAAATTAATCAAAAATCAAGTTCAAAAGCAATTGAAGTTGGATAAGAAATTAAAGAAAAGCTTGAAATGTTATTGAGCTCAAGTTGCTTATTTGCAACCCTATACATAAATAAATTGAACTCCATCCAACAGATAAATTCAACAAATGCCAAGTCAAAATTACAAATTCCAATCCCATAAGCTACGACAGTAACCCAGATAACAAACACTATGCACATCCATTAAAGCCCATGCACGGATTCTCGAAATTCCAATCCATAATGGGGACAAGAAAATCAAAACACGTTTTTTCTAATTCAGGAAAATCTCGAAAAAGGATGATCCATAATTCTGATCAAGAGTAATATAATTAAATAATACTTATAATGCAGTAAATAAACCCGAGACTCACTTGAGTGCAGCTTCTTATGCATCTTGTTGATCTCGAGGAGCACCTCCTCCTGCTCCTTCCTCACCCGATCGAGCTCCTTGGAGTTGTCCAGGATTCCGGCAATATCCGGCGACGACATCGTTTTGCCCTCCTCGGAGATCGTGCTAACCTCAGTAGCTTCGACAGATTCAAGAAAGCAACGAACTCAGCTCTGGGTACTCATTCGGCTTCAGAATTGAGAATATCTCGCGAGTTGTCTTTGGAAAAAAAATTAGGTAATTTCCTAAGGAAGTATGGCTTAGATCGAGAGAGAGACTTTTTTTGGGGGGGAAGGGGGGGGGGGGGGGTTTCAAATTAGCTAATAACCCCCTCTAAAATAATAAATTGCTAAAAACATCTCATGTTTTACGAATAATGACTCACGTGACCCCAACTTTCTGCATTGTATTAACGCGCCTAGAAGTGGGATTGGTTATGCAATTTGGGCAATACAGTTACATTAATACCCTTGGTAAAAATCCAATTAAAATAAGACATTGACCAAATCTTCCTTTTCTCATCTCCATCGGCCAAGACCAGAAACTCTCATCTCTATTTCTTGCTCTATCTTTTTTTTCTCAACATGTCTTCATTGAACAGCAGTAGGTCCAAGAAGAAACAATGTCTCAAACCATCACTAGATCTAAGGTATGCCTCCACTCCACTATGTGATTGCAATTTGAAAGCGGCCATTAGAGTTGTGGAGTCCCAAAAATAAGCATCAAAGGGGAGGCTTTTTTACAGTTGCCTGCATCAAAGGTGTAGTTTCTTTGGTTGGTGTTCTCCAAAGACCGCAACTTGGGCACCTCTAGGAGCTCCTGTAACCTATCCGACCGAAGGCCCACATTCCACACACATGGATGGATTTTCTAGTGGGTTTAGTGATGTTGATGAAGACGTGCATGAGGAGGTGTCAAGTGTGCCAAGAGTTGTTGCACAAAATCATGTAAACTACCCACTTGTCCCTTGGATTTTCACTGTTGCTTTATTCTTCATTGTAGTGTTGTTGTTGTTGAAAAAGTAAGAGTGTTTCGGAAGAGGTTGTAGTTTGGGACAAGGACTCAATGTAAGTTATGTTAACTTGGTTTTTAATATAACTGTATGAAGTTGAATGGAATGGAAATGTAATATTTAGATTTCCAAATGAGTACTTTTTTGTGGTCCAAAACAAAACTGTAATGTGCATGCAATTTGTGTCACTTGGTTAACTTGCAAGTAATTGTCAATTTGCAATTTGTTGAAATGTGTAAAATACTCAAATCAAAGCACATGTGAAGCCAATTATGGTCAACTCAAATGACATCAAATCAAAACAATAAGTGAAATAGTAAACAAAAAAATGAAACATCAAACTGAAACAACCTGGAAACAGAGGATACAAAGCTCTCCACATTGCAGTTGATACAAAAATCCAATCAATTCTCCCAAATTCAAAGCAACCAAAGCAAGATGTAAAAGTCATCAATCCATGAAACCAACAAAATATTAGCTAAATTAAAACCAATCTTCCATTGCATCTATAAAACAAATCATCCCAACACAGAGGGTTAGAACAAAAAAGATTTTAAAGTCATTGTACCACTAACATAAATACAATCTCCTTGTCCATGAACTAAACTTGTTTTCCATCTAAATTACATTATATATTTTTAGCACCTTTTGCTCTCTGTCTCGCCCACTTCCTTATATTTTCTAGTAGCTGATCCAAGCTTGGCCTTCCCACCTTTGTAGCTGACATAGAGGTGCCTCTTAAGGCTGATCCTGGAACTGCACTAGAACTATGTCATGCAGCTATTCCTGGAACTGCACTAGAACCCTCTCTTGCACTGCCACCAACATCAGTTTGTTTTCCTCTCAAAGCATTATTCCTCCTACTTATATACAGTCTCCCCCTTTCTCCTTAGTTATTCTATTTGAATCAAATTTGAAATTTGAAATGCATCATCTATAAATTAGATATGCTTAAGATGTGTGTAAAAAATATAAATATAAACTATACTTGCCTGTGCAATAGAAGCATTAATTGGTGGCTGAGGTTGTCTTGATGAGTCTTGGGAGGGATTATTAAGACTTGATGATTGTGAACCTTGCACAAATGAAGGTCCTGGACTATTGTTGTGCACAAAACCAGATGAAGCCCTTGCAGAAGCCCTTGCATATGACCCAGAACATGAAGCATGTGCAGTTGCAGTCCCAAAAGTAGATTGTGCAGTAGCATATGCTGAAGCTGAAGTAGACCCTCTTTGGTTAGTGTTAGAGGGTGCACTTTCATGTCTCCTTTCACCTTTATTTCTTCTGTGCTCTCCACTATTCCCCTGGGTTCCTCCTGTGTCACTGCCCTAGGAAGCTTGGTTCATGTTACCCTGCTATAATTTGAAAAACGAAATATTCCACAAAGGGTTAGAGCAACAATAAATTTAGTAATGGGTCTATTAAATTTAAGTAAGTATATTACATTATTTCATGGCTACCTTGTTGATCTACTTTGAGATTTCCTTTGAGATCTCCTTGAGGTATTTCTTGTCCTTTGACTGGAATGTGAAGTACCCAATGAAGATGGATGTGACATAGCTTGTGAAATAGGCTGAGTGGTAGGCTCTGACACAGTTCCTGGAATATTATTGTGATGTCTCCCACTTGTTGTCCCCTTTTTCTACACACACAAACAAATAAAATTAATTGCATAAAGTTGGTCACAATATAAAATTACAAACAAATAAACTTAATCACTAACCTTTAGCAATTTGGAGTCAGGATGAATTGCATTTTTACAAGTCCCATTGTTGTGTCCAAGCTGCAAGCACCTTGAGCAAGTATGTGTAAGACCCTTCCTTGTAGACTATGACTGCACTTCATCTTGGCTTTTTCACCTCATCTTCTTGGGCCTTCCCCTTTTTCTATTGGAAGATGGTGGCTGCAGTGGAGTATAACTAGTCTTGATGAAGTCACTTGGATCTCTAACTCCATGAATCATGTGGTCATATAATCTTAAATACATATCTTTCTAAAAATATGCATCCACATAATCTTCTACATTATATCTTCTTTCTGTTATGGCTGCATATGCATGTGGACAAGGGTAGCCATTTAGTTGAAACATCCCACATGTACATGTACCTTATCCAAGACAACCACATACTTTCTTGTTGGAGAGAGGACCTCAAATTCATTCTGACCACACTATCTTGGAACACAATTTCTTGAGATCTTGAAAAACTTATCAAGCATCCTTAGTATATTAGGGCACACTAATCCTCCATATTTTTAAATTCCTTGTCTTTTTACTTGTATTCTTGTCATGAGCCTTTCTCTAATCTACTAAAACATAGAAACAATGGGTTTATCCCTAGCAGCAAGAATGTATCTGTTGAATGATTCAGATAAGTTGTTTACAAGAATGTCTGACTTACATCTTGTGGAGAAGTGAGATCTTGTCCAGTATACTGGTGGTATTTTCCTCAACCACTCTGCTGCAGTTTCAACATTCACATTTACTTTTGGATCCACAGCCTCAATTTGCTTTATAGTTGCCTCAAACTCTGCCCTGTTGGCTGTACTTGCAGCTATCCAAAACAATTTCTTCAACTCTGCAGAGCTATACTTCTCTTTAAAGTTTGCATAGAGATGTCTTGCACAATATCTGTGTTCACACCCTGGCACCAACTCATCAAGGGCATTAATCAAACCTTTTTGTCTATCAGAAATAAAGGTCCACCTAAGATCTTCCCTGCTACTAATATCCAATAACAACTCTGACAAAAACCATGTCCATGTATCCTTATTTTCAACTTCCACAACAGCAATGGCAATGGGATACATATTATCATTTCCATCCCTCCCAACTGTCCACCATGCATAGTTTTCAGGAAAACATCCATCAAACCCAATAATTGGCCTACAACCTGCTACAAAACCTTCTTTCATAGCATGTAGACTGAAGTACATCCTCTGAAAGGGTGGAGTCTCCAAATCAGGATTCCTTCTCAGTATAATCTTGCTGTTTGGATTGCTCTCCCTAACTATCTCACAATAATCCTAAAACAGCTCATATTCCATGTTGTCTGCACCCCATAATTTATACATTGCAGTTCTTTTTGCCCTTAGTACCTTCCAAATTTTCACTTCAACACCAACTTTTCTTTTAATTATCCCCTGCAACTTTGTTAATCCTATATTTGGATCATCTTTGATAATTTTCACAATCCTCTTTGCTAAATATATATAGTCAGCAAGACTGTTTTGACTACCTCTGGCACATGTATGCTTTCCTTTCATGGTCTTCACTTGGAAAATGTTTGAGCTCTGAACCTTTGAAGTATGAACCCTCCAGTCACATCCCTTTGCACACTTAACTGCCACTCTATTGCTGTCATTTTTTTCATACACCACTTCATAACCTTTTCTGACACACCAATCCCTCAGTACATCCCTATATTCTTTAACTCCATTAAACTTTAAGCCCACAGTTAATTCAAAAGATTTCAAGTTTTGCCCTTCTTTGAAAAAAGGATGCCTTGGAAGGTCTTCATCTGATCCCTCCAAACTAATTAGATCATCTTCTTCACTAGGATCACTGTACCAACACTCTTCTGTTGTAACTGTCTGTTCTTTCCTCCTGCCCTTGCCTTCTGATAACTTTTTTCCCATTTTCTTCATCTTTTGGAGCAATTTTTTCTTAGAAAAATGTTTGCTCATGAAGATGTCATCAGCATTTGACCCTGTTTGTTGATCATCTTCTTAATCCATTATATCATGTGCAACACCTGCATCCATTGAATAGGCTTGAGTTGCATTCTCTTCATAACTATCATCAAAATTAATGTCCTTCAACAGATCATCTATATTGGCTTTCAAAGAATCCCTCACATTGTCATCCTCCATTCTACTAATAGCTTCTTCATTGATGATAATGTTCCCTTGAGTGTCAATAACATGTAAAGGCTCTGCTTGACTGTTATCTACATATAAAGTACATCTAGGCTTTCTTTTGAAATAACGAATAAGGTCACATATTCCTGAATCTCCACTGAAAATCCTTAACCCATTTTCCATTGACATGCCTGGGATGACATAATAGAAGTCCACATTGGCAGCTTTCTCATCAATCCAAGTGTATAGTTCATATAAGAAATCTTGGTTTAGGTAGTCTAGATTCAACCTTAGGTAGTCATGCCTTGATCCTCCAACATATCTAGTTTTAGGAGATCTCTCTAATCTACCCCCCACAAACATGGTAAGATGGATTAATGGCTCCATCATTAATGATCTATAAAAATTAAATAAGTCATATTAGCAAATTGACAAAATGACACCACAACATAGAAAGGACCACACCCACTAAAACAATGCATAACATAAACATCACACCTTAATTAAATAAGACAAGTACCAAAAGGTATATCATAAGCATTACATCAGCCAACAATAACAGAAAACTAACTCCATCACCAGGGACCACTAAAAACAGATTAATAAACACAAACAGCAGACATGGGACCCCCACTTAGAACATATAAAAAAACATTAAGAGGGGACCATTAAGGTCTTTTGACTCAAACATGGGATATTTTGCTAACAGTTAACAAAGCTACTTTGTCATCATATCCATTTCAGTCAAACAAGTATGCTTTACCAAAGCAAAATACTACTACATGGGACCACAACAAACTTCTCCATTCAAATGAATTTACAGTACAAAATATAAAACAAAAGGGAACGCCAAATCATTAAACCAACAACGTATGTCCCACAATATTACCGCATATAAACAATAGCCCAGCCCTCGAAGCATATTTTGGTTACTTAAAATATATAGGGTTCAACTAAACTTAACCATGGAAATAGAAAGAAACTGGTTAGCCATAGAAACACAAAGAACATGGTGGTACTTGTAACTCTCGTTCTTCGGCTCTACTACACTGCTTCGTGCCCTTGTTCTTCGCTCTACTACACTACCTCGTGCCCTAGTTTCTTCGTTCTGCTAAATCGAATCTCCACTCCATTATTCTCGATAATGAAGATATACTAACTTAATTGAAGTGGAAGTAATGTTTTATTTTTCTATGAATGGTAGGGTTCTTGATCTGGGGCCTTTTTCGCTGACGGGAGTAGTGAATTTGGGGAAGAAGTGAAGAATGTGGAAACGTATGTTTGAAAATCAACACTTATTGAATGTATTATATACAAGGGTATTGTTGTCCTCACATGGTCAAAATAGTTGTAAACTGATAGTTGGGGCACGTGAGTCATTATTCTTAAAACATGAGATGTTTTTAGCAATTTATTACTTTAGATGGGGTTATTAGCTAATTTGAATTTTCACAGGGTGGTTATATGCAATTCTCCCCTTTTGGGGGTAATAGTTTTGGAATTAAATCGGGGCCTAGGGTCAAACGTGGAACTATGTGATGACCGCCACGTGGCTGGTCTCCAAGCCGGGCGGGTCATGTGTCATTGACCCACAACCGAATAAGGAGTATTAAGTAACTTTGGACCTATCTAATGGCTTATAATTCAATTGCATCAGTCTCCCATATTATGTAAGAAGTCTTGTGTTCAACTCGAATGGGTTGTGCACATTATGTGCATTTGATTATATAATTTGTACTTTAATTTACTTGATTTGATAATAGGATAATATTGATTTATTAAAAAAATAAACTTCATCACATGTAATATTCTCTCTAAAAAAAAACACTTTGGACCTCATGAAAGTGAAATGTCTATTTTAACCATTTCCATCAAATGTAATTTAATTAACACTATGACAAAAGGGCTTCACAAGGTTATTGATCTTGTTATAAATAATGACAAATGTTTGAGTAATTCCAACTTAAACCCTTTTGTGATTAATTGGTGGCTTTATAGGGATGAAAATAATTGAAATTTGTTAGATTTTATTCGATGAATTGTGAATTTTGTGATTAATTTTTTGTCCATATAAGGGTTGGCTTTTAGGTACACGACCTGGGCATTTAAGAAGTAGTTCAAAACCAACTCATATAATGTAGAGACTAATTTTTTAATTTTTTCTTGATATAACGCAACAAATAAAGAGTTATGAATAACTAAATTTAAATTTAAAACTTTTACTTCCCGTTCATATTAGTGAAAGCAGCGGAACAAAATTAAAATATATATATATATATATATATATAATGATTGGATAGGCTCGATGTTTTATTTGGTTTATTGATGGATATCGTTAGTAATAAGAATTCTTCGGTGTAGTCTCAACTATTTAAAGAAAAAAGAAATGTTTGAGTTGTTGGTAAAGTATTGATAATAATCTAATTCATTGCTGACATGATGGATTAGCTATTTCATGATATTGTCCCGTCAATATGTATGTTGTAGGAGGATTTTGTCCTAAAAAGGCAATTTAAATTATGAAAAATGACGAATAACTTATAAATTATTTCAAAATCTAAGGGTCCGTTTGGTTTTATTTTCAAACACACTTTTTTTATTTTCTACTATTCTAGAAATAGAAATCATCACTTTTTAAAAAATTTCACCCAACATAATATTCATTTTTATTTTCAATATACATTCTCCAATAACCTATATATATTCTCTCTATTCTATTATTTCTATCTCTCTTCACCTACAATCTATTAAAACCAACATAATCATTACATTTCCAAACATTTCATCCAAATACATTTTCATTTTCACATCACATCACATAACCAATTCTCACCATTTTAGAAATGATGGAAATGAAAATAAAACCAAACAGGCCCTTAATTTCTTTCGATTTAAGATTACTAAATATCATAAAATATAGAGAAAAATATTCCTTGTAAGGAAAGACTGGCGACAATTCAAGTACATCATTAAACAAACAATGGCTAGATATTACAAAAGGGCCCGTTTGGTTTTATTTTCATTTTCAATTTTCATTTCCATCATTTCTAAAATTTGAAAAGTTAGTTAGTGGAAATGAGTTGAAAATGAGTTTGTATTTCGATAGATTGTTGAAAAAATAATGATTATGTTAGTTTTAATAGGTTGTAGGTGGAGAGATATAGAAATAACAAAATATAGAGAGAGAATATATATTAGTTATCCGAGAATATACTTTGAAAATAAAAATAAAAATAATATTTGATGAAAATGTGTAAAAAGTGATAATACTTCATTTCTAAAATAGGGGTGTAAGATGAGTCTAGCCAGCTTATGAGCCTCATGAGCGGGCTCGATTATAGCTCAACTCAAGCTCGAGTTTTTCGAGCTCTAAGATGAGCCGAGCTCGAGCTCTTCTCTAGTTGTTCGAAAGCTCATGAGCTTTTTCCTATTTTTAAATATTTATTATATATTAATTAATATGATTAATAATTTACTTTTTTTTTCTAATTTTAAATATTTATATATATGATTAAATAATTATAATATATTAATAATTTAATAATTTATCACTAATTATAATATATTATAATTTAAATCATGATATTAATTATTATAATTTCATATATATTTAATTTATAACAATAATTTTAATTATTTTATTAATTATTATTAAATAATTATGATATATTAATAATTTAATATTTTTATTTAATTTAAAATTTTCTGATGAGCCGGCTCGAGCTCAGTATTTTTGAGCTCGAGCTCGAACTCAAGCCTGCAAATTTTGTCAAGCTCGAGCTCGACTCGTTTACACCCCTATTCTAAAATAGTAAAAAATGTGAAAATTGACTTTGAAAATGAAACCAAACAGTCATAAAGTTTTGCTTTATGTACTTATTATTAGGGGTGGGTATCGGGTTCGGGTACCCCCATACCCGATCGGGTATTTATGGGGGTACCCGAAATTTTGGGGGTCGGGTATCGGGTATTGGGGGTATTAGGTACCCCCATTCCATTAATAAAATAAAAAAATTTATATTATTAGAATTATATATTTAATTAAAGTGCTAATATATGATGTATATCATATATGATACATTAATGTTTATATTTAAGTTTTAAAATTATATTGAGTACCCCCATTTTATTTTTAAAAAATTAATTATAGTATTAAGTATTATATATTTAATTGAAGTATTAACATATGATGTATATCATATATTAGATATTAATGTTTATATTTAAGTTTTAAAATTATATATTATGTGGGATTTAGAACTTGTGAATAATGAATTGTAGTGTTATCAATTGATTCACAACAAAAATAAATAATGAATTAACAAAATTTTAATTTTTATTTATTAAAAATATAAAAAAAATTAGTGGGGATTTTGGGGGTACCCGACCTTAAGGGGGTACCAGATGGGGGTACCCCCATAAAATGGGGGTCGGGACTCGAGTATCAAAAAATGATACCCGAGCCCTCGTGCGGGTACCCCCAAGGGGGGGTACCCAACCCCTGCCCACCCCTACTTATTATCGCTTTGGATCCGTCATCGATCATCCTCGTCCAATGATTTAAAACCCAATTTCTGCTGCCTTGGCCCAAGCTATGTGTATTCTGGCCCAAAAGTACATAGACTTGGGCTGGGCTGATTCTAAATTTAACGAAATATAGCCCATTGTCACGTCAAACACGGCCCAAAAGTCGTTATCATGGCCTGCAAAATTCAAATTTCAATTAAAGGTTCGGTGGGTCAAAGACTTAAGCTAAGACAATTACAAATAGACCTAGCAATTGGGTACCCGTGGATAACCTAATGACGGGTACCAACGGATTGAGTAAATTTACTTATTTTTTATTGGGTACGAGGTAGGGGACCCATTACCCATGGGGATGGGTAACGGGTAACCCGTGGGTACCCGTAATTTTTATTTTTATTTAATTATTTAAAGTTAAATATGATGTTACTCAAATATTAACTAGAAAAAAAAAAGACTACAAATTTCAAACATTAAATTGAATAAATACAGAAAGCATATTAATAATATTGTAGTTTAAAACTTATATATTAAGTATTCAAAATCTACCAAATTTAAAGTACATCACATTCAAAAGTTCAAACTTAAATTCCATTACATGCCAAAAAAATTTTGAATTGAAAATTTAAATATCAATCAAACATTGTTGTTCTTGTGGAAGAAAATGTTGCATCCATAAGAATATGCATAACAAGTTGTTTTAGGATATAATTTAATTTAATTTGCTATAGATTTTTAATTTATGAAATCAAAAATTAATATTTAGATTTAAAATATTTATATGTAAATATATATAAATATATAATATATATTTATATTTATATATAATATAATATATATTAAAGTACATCACATTCAAAAGTTCAAACTTAAATTCCATTACACGCCAAAAGTTTTTTGAATTGAAAATTTAAATATCAATCAAACATTGTTGTTCTTGTGGAAGAAGATGTTGCATCCATAGGAATATGCACAATAAGTTGTTTTAGGATATAATTTAATTTAATTTGCTATAGATTTTTAATTTATGAAATCAAAAATTAATATTTAGATTAAAAATATTTATATGTATACATAATACAATATATATATATATATAAATTACGGGTTACCCCCAAGTTGGGCCAAAAGATGGCGGGTAAATTGGGTACGGGTAAAATTACCCACAATTTTTTGGGTATTGTTATTTGCACTCCAAAGTTTGTTATTGGCAATCCACTTGATTTTTAGTCTATAGGAATTGACCATTATATCCTTTTATTTTCAAGATATCATTTAGTTTATATTGCTGGACAATTATACCCTTAGTGTACAACTTTTTTGTCCTATTAAATATAATTTTGATTTGTTCTTAGCCTAGACTCATTTCATGTTAAATTTGACAAAGCATATAAAAATGAACATATTATCCTATATCTAAATTCAATTATCTCGCTGAAAATATAGTTATAAACTTCAATAAGAAAATGATAGCATTATTAAAATATAGTATATTTTCACACCCCTAGACTTGGCAAATGGGTGTCCATAGTCCGTAGATGACCCAAGAAATAGAATGGGTAATAATGAGCTGATCAAATTTACCATTGATAAAATTATTCATTTTTTATTGGATACGAGACAGTGGACCATTACTCATGACTATGAGTGATGGATAACCCACAGGTATCGGCATTTTTATTTTTTTATACTTGAAGGTAAATTAATATGTATTTTTTAATTTACATGATAATATTCAAATATTACTTAATTAAACTAATAAAAGATGCTACAAATTTTAAATATTACATTGAACAAGTACTTAAAATAGTTCAAGTATTTTAGTCTTAAAAGTACAACTTAAATGTTTATACATCTATTGATTTTAAGTTATATTATATTTTGAAATCCAAATTTAAATCCCATTATATGGTAAAAGTTTTTTGAACTAAAAATTTAAATACCACTTAAACATTGTTGTTATCATAGAAAAATGTATTATATTCTCCAAATTATTTGTGAGAAATAGAGAAAATTTTAATATATATATATATATATCTCAATATTATTTCATATTAAGTTGGACAAGTTTAGGTGGAATGTATTCATGAGTAACAGAGTTGAAAGTGATAATTATTATATCAAAGGGTATATTTGTCTGACAAATTAATATAAATGAATTTGAAAAGTAAGTGGATATTTTGGTAAACAATCTAACACAAAAATTTAGGGTGGAGTGTGGATAACAAATTTTGGAGTACAAATAACAGTACCCCAATTTTTTGGGTAGAAAAAATAAGACCCATTACTCGTATTTTTTTGGATACCCACGGGTATGAGTTGAATTTTGCCATGTCTAATTACAAAGGCTCCATCTCCATGCAATGTGCAAACGGTCAAAAGAATTTAAAGGTTCCGTTTGGATGTTGGGCTTCAATAAGACAAACCTAAAAGTGATTTTTGAAGGAAAACAAGAAAAAAGAAAAAATGGTCGTACAAATATAATTATGATATATATTATTTTTATTAGAGTATTTATGGTTGAAGTAAATATTTTTTACAATAAAATTTGAAATTTTATATACCGAAGAGAGTAAACAACATACAAGTGTATGCTATTTTCAACTACATTATTTGAAGTAAAAATTTAAATATTTTGGACTTGCGATTTAAGGTGTTAAAACATAATTTTTTTGGTATTATCTCTTTCGTAGAAAATTTGTCGACTTCAAAACTTATAATTTATCAAATCTATATTGTTAATAAATTATTAGCTCTTTGAATGTGTTTTCAAATGATGTGTTGAATATATATATATATATTTATTTTTATTTTTTAAATTTCAAGATTGTATTTTTATTTAAATTTCTCATGACTGCAACTTATGCCGAAATTACTATTTCACAATACGCAAATTCACACTAAACTATATTATTATTATTTTATTTTTGTTTACATAGAAATTTAAATAAGTATATTAAATAATTAAAATATGTAGTATTACATAAAAAAAGACAAAAGTTATATGACCGATCAATAGAAATACTCTACTTTTGTCATATATTCCATACATCACACTAGATAGATATCGTATTCATGGAATATGATGCACTTTCAAGATGCTTTGGTGGTGAAATAGTAGACACACGAGACTCGAAATCTCATGCTAAAGAGCATGGAGGTTCGAGTCATCTTCAAGGTATAATATTGAGAATGCTTATTGAATGAACAATTCAATAAGAGAGCTCGAATTGAATCGGAATCATGCACCATTCTTTGTGATTCTGAGTTTGCAATCCCTCTTAACATTCCAGATAATGATGTTGCTAATTGAGAATGATTTGAGGATGAAGGTTTGGTTGATTGGTTCAAGGAAGATTTACCCTTCTTTGATTTTTTTGGCATTATAGGGACGGGAGGCTTTTTAGGAGGCTGGGATTCCTCACTATCTGACAATGCACGAGGAGCTTGAGTACGCATGCTGGCATCTTCAATAATGACACATTGACAATCAGTATATACCAATTCAATCCGAACTCTCGGAATTGGAATAAGTTCGGCAGCGAATCACGAAATCTTGGTTATCTTCTTTATCTAATGAACGAAAAGTCTGCTTTAAAATTGTTTATCCTACACCCACCTCAGAGTATATGCTTCAATCGAAATCACACAATGGTAGATTAAAAATTTATGGTAAAATGCCTACCCGCCACCTTGCGGATAAAGTACATTACATAATCCGTGGATTGACTACTGACCCATTTAGTAAGTCTGGCACTGAACGTTCCCAAAATAACTATTATCAAATTGGATCAATTCAATAATAAATGCCTGTTGGCATATATTTTTGTTCTATATTATAAAAATTTTATCACACCCATAAAAGGTATCAAAGTCATCAATATACATAAAACCCATAAATGCATAAATCATATTTACGGGCAGCTAGTATCCTTTGCGCATATTTTGAGAAATAGAAACAATGAAAATTTATTAATTTATATAATTTTCCACTGTGGACCCCACAATGGATTTTGAGAAATAGAGACAATGAAAATTTATTAATTTATACCATTTTTGCACTATTATTAATTTTATTATTCGACAGTGGACCCCACCAGCCTCCTGTCCTCCGCGGAATTATAAATCCTTATAGTGGCAGCGATTTTGCCTGTTTCCACCATTGCAATCTCAACCAAAAACCTCTCTTTTGAAAACTCCATTGTTGATTTCATCATTGCTCAAACTTTTTTCTTTGTTTAGACAGCTGCTGCCTTTTGGTCCACCATTTCAGCATCATTAGTCCCGAACCCACTTGTTCTTGAAACCTCGGACCCCATCAGATTTTAAAGGCGATTCAAGATTCTTGAAAAAGGTTAAAGAGTCAAATCTCCCACAGTCTAAAGCTTAGTGAATCTTAATCTTCAGCTATCTTGTTTAATCATTGATCTTTTGTATTATTTTGAACTCCCATGTTTTTTTTTTTTTAAATAATTAGTAGTGGAGAATTTTTCAGTGAATTTCTGTTCTGTGCTTTGAACTAGTCATGCATCTATCACGAGTTTCCTTTTTGTGATTTTTAGTGTGGGATTCAAATTTTAAGCTCATCTGTATTGGATTTTTACAGTTGTACCTGTCTGGAATGATGATTGAATTTGAATTTCTTGAAAAAAGTTATTTTTTATTTTTGTTTATTTGTTTCTGGGCTATAGGGTTGATGAAATTACTGAAAATCTGCATTTTAATTCTTGAAGCAATGGAGACTTGATAGATACTGATATACAAAGTGGACATTGCCTGCCCATCTGCTGCAAAGATTGTGAGTGAAATGGGTACGCCTATGCGAAGGACTGCGATTTCAAAGTAATTTTACATCTCAAGAACTGCTCTTTAAAGCTGAATTAATTGAATTATTGTGTTATAGGAAATGTTGCTTCGAAAATGATGAAGTTTCTTGTTTTGGCAGTGCCTGGCATGTAAGAAGAACAAATGAAACGATGAGGCTAATTATAACAACTTTCGTGGGGATTATATTTGGCTTCTTTTGAGGTGTATATTTTCCCGCACTTTCATTGACGAAGGCAGGAGGACTTGACTCTTACTCTTTTAGCTTCATACTAGTTAGCTTATTACTACTTCATTTGTTAGTATAATAGCTTAGATTTGTAAAAGACTTATCAAGATCATTGTGCTGCATAATTTTATTCTTTCCAGGTTAATCTATCATCGAACATATTTACTTCTATTGATCTTCATTACATCGAGGACAAGTACTCCGGTCTCTCTACCCAAACATTGTTAAATGTATGGTCTTCTCTTAAAGGTCGAAGAGGCATCTCACACAAGTTTAATAATACTAAGGTAAGAAATTATTTTGGGTGTGAATTGAGGAAACTTTTGATGTTTGCTGGTATCTCCCATTACATACACTTATTAGCCTTATTGCCAACCTAGATTTCTATGTTTACATGTGTCCACTCCTTTTCCTAGCTTGGTTATGATTGCTTGTAGGTTTATGGGACTAAATGAAGGTGTATAATTTACTCAAAGTTGAAACACAGATGGCTACAGTGTGTAAATATTCTTTTGTTGTTTTTGGGATTAATCAGGAATTATTCGGAAATCTGTCAAAAACATTACATCCTTCAAGCTACAGAGTTGAGGACATGATTTCATTTTGCCTGGTCTTTATATCATCTGAATTCTATGATAATGAGGATCTTAGCGTAATATTTCCATTTCTGACTTAAGTTGTGTTTGGTATGAACTATTTCAAGTGATCCTGATTTACAAGTCTTAGAAGGATTCATATGATTTTATTGATTTCAGCAATTTTAGGTTTGTCGAGTCAAGCTTACGGAAGCTTCAATGATTTTTTCCACCAATTCTAAATTGGAGTCGTTTCTTGACCTCACTTTTTGTAAACCAATCTAAAATGAGTTGTACTCTGACAAGTCAATTTGCCTATTTTTTGGTGCATATCTTATTAATTAAATCGAGCTCGTCTATAACTCAAAAAGTTTGAGCACAAATGTGTGTGAAGAGGGTCATCATTCTATTATAACCTATTTACTTAATTTGGAGTGATTCTATGCAGATCTGGGTCCCAGATTTTATAAGCTGGGATGGAGTTCACTACTCTGAGGCTGCTAATCGGTGGATTGCTAATCATATAGTCAATGGCTCATTCCCCGATCCTCCTAAGCCCATTTCTCATGCCTGTCTTAAGCACTGAGAATGAAATAGGAAATAAATATCCTGGAAAATGTCATCTTCTGTATTATTATGGCTGTCTGGATTGCAGAAGAAGAATCCCTTTTCAGGGTTGCTGCCTTAATCATGGAAATTACATTCTCTCAAACTTTACAGTGTGAACATGTGGTAGGCTAACTGGTTGGGACACACAGTGGCTGAAAAAATTTGAAAGAGCGTACGAGAAACGGCTACCACATCAAAAGATGGGAGATATCTAATTTTGATGACAATAAATAATAATAGTTAGAAAAGATTATATCATATCAATATTGAATATTTGGATACAACTTGAATGCTCTAATTATATGCTTATTATTCTTAAGAATGTACTAAAAAAGATCCATAAAAATGAAAAATAAAAGAACAAGTGCGTCCGAAGATTTTGACACATATATGTTGAGAGAACATAAGATTATGTAATAAAATGCATTACATGTTAAATATTATAAATTTGTGGGTCAAACTCTAGCATCCTCCAAAGCTCTTCCAGTGCCTTCTCACATCTCCTCCAACCAGTCTCAACTATGATGAATCAGTTGTTAAAGATTTTGGTTCTATGGGTTTTTTCCTCTTGACCCTTATCATTAAATGCTGATGAGGTGATAAACTCACCACCCTGTGATTACCCTCCAATATATAACTTTGGTGATTCAAATTCAGACACTGGAGGAATAGCTGCTGCCTTTTATCCCCAAGCATCACCCTTTGGTGAGGCATACTTCCATGGATCTGCTGGAAGGGCCTCTGATGGACACTTGATTATTGACTTTCTTGGTAAGAAAATTTTTCCTTGTTTTCTTGCAGTTTATGAGGAGTTTTGCTTAATATCTTTTAGCATTTTTTTTCTTTTTCTTTATTTTTTTTTTTCCACATGGGTTCTTGTTTTCTTGAAGCTGATCATCTGGGACTACCATATCTGAGCCCATATCTGGGCTCAGTGGGGCAAAAATAACCAGCAAGGTGCAACTATTATGCAGCCAAGAGTCTTGGTTCCTGGGTGGTGTTTGCCCCTTCAATCTTGAAATCCAAGTTGAGCAGTTTACTCAGTTTAAGGAAAAAACATATTTATGTATATGATATAGGTATGTATCTATATATAAAAGCCTTACAAGGATTTATATGTATAAGAATCCCAGAATTTCTACATATGCCTTATTGTTATTGTTACATTAGGAATTGATATTTGTGAGAATGTGACATTTTCACCCAAGGAGGAATGTATTAGGAAAAGGCTCCCAAAACCTGAGGACTTCTCCAGGGCTCTTTTCAGACTTGATATTGGACAAAACGACGTAGGTTTAGGCTTACGGGATCTGAGTTTCCAAAGCCTGCTGGCAGCCATAACTAATATCGTCAGCCAATTTACAGTACAAGTCAGAGTAAGATGCATAAGTAATCCATTCTGTGTTCCCATGTCAATGTAGAGCTGATTTTGATTGAAAATTAATCTTCTTTCTTGTGTAGTTAAAAGCTTTTGATGCATCATATGTGGCAGAATCTCTATGAGGAAGGGGCAAGAACTTTCTGGATACATAACATGGGGCCAATTTGCTGCTTGGCAGTGGCCCTTCTTAAAGTGCAAGATCCTGTCCCAGGCTATCTTGATGATCATAGTTGTGTCAAGAGCCATAATTACATAGCTTTGGAGTTTAACAGACGGCTTGAGGATGATGTTGTCAAGCTAAGAGCAGAGCTTTCTGAAGCTGCAATAATCTATGCGGATATGTTTAGTGCCAGGTATGAATTAATCACCAAAGCCAAGAGCCAAGGTGATGATACTTTCTATAGAATGTCACTGTCCCGAGTTATAGTTTCTATCTGCTCGTATCATGATTATTACCAAAAATTTCATGTGTCTATACCACAGGTCTCTTGCCATCATGATACATAAGCTTTGCTAGCCATAAATTCAAGTACATTTTGGTCACCATGTTCTTCGGAAGATAAGCTTTTGCATAGTTTCTGATTCAAATGCATACCAAGGTTGTCTATATCATGGCTCAAGATACTAGAAAATTTACCAGTATTCATTGTCTTACCTGATAAGACAGTTGTAGACACTAAGGTCACTTTGTCCGGAAATGTTTCCTGTGAACTCAACTTACTGGTTGCTAGTAGGAACTAAATGTGAGAGAAGATGAAGGGCTAATGATACTATTTGAAGCTTAGGATGAGATTACATTGCTGATGATCTTGTGAAAAGTCACCACTTTTAATTTGCTTTCTTCTTGCTGTTTATAGGATTTGAGGAACCTTTCAAAATCTGCTGCGACTATCATGGAATTGGCTATGATGTTTGGTGTGGAAAGAAAGGAAAGGTGAATGGAATTGAAGTGCTTGCTGGTTCTTGTGCAAATCCTTCCAGAGTCATCAGCTGGGATGGTGTACACTATACTGAAGCTGCTAATTATTGGATAGCAAATCGTATAGTTAATGATTCATTGTCTGATCCACCAGTTGCTTTTACAAAAGCCTGCCATAAGCAAATGTGGATCCTCTGAAGTTGTAAAATTTCCCACTTAAACAAGTTAGCCGTGTTTAAAAAATGTAAGGAACACAAGAATTCAAGGATACAGCTAAGCTTTTTCGTGTGGATTTACAGTGTCACCATTCAGAAACTTTTGGAATGAATTTTGTGTTCTCTCATGGGATCTAACTTTCTGAATGTTTGTTTCCCTATGCTGATTCATTACATAAGTGGACATTCTGGGACACAAATAGTATGTTGTAATAATACATGTTGACAAAAACAAGTACTTTGCTTTCTATGAATGAAGACATTGTCTATCTGGATGGGGAGCTTATAAAGATCATGTTGATTCTTATCAAAGAAAGAAAGAGGGCTAGGCCCCCGGCTGGAAGTGCTTTCAGGAACTGGGGAAGACGGGTGGACTATAGAGCTAGAGGCAAATTGAAGATTTGTCCATCAACAATGAAGTCACTCGATTAGACAGCATTGATGAAAAAATGACAAAAAAAGAAAAAAAATTCCCATCACATCGAACACCGGTGTACAATTTTAGATATTCGAGTTAGATTAGGAATAATTGAGGTTGTTTAAACTGGCATAAGTCAGCTAAAAGGTATTTTGGATTTTAAAGTGTGATGACTACTGCATGGATGGAACCTGAAATATCCAAATACTCTCAAAGGGAAAAATCACAAAGAATTAAGGCAAATTCATTACAAATAAAGTTATCAAAACATGGGAGAATGAGATTGTATAAATCCACCACTGGATTCACTCAGTTGAAATTTGAAAAAAATGCTCATTTTCCTTTTACCCTTTAGAGCACATTAGTCAGCCCACCAGATTTCTCTATTAAATACCCAATGACTTTAAAAAAAAAAAGCACATGGTGCTTATATATATATATATATATATATATGTGCAAGTATAATGGCTGTCTAATACTCTAAGCCTTAGCTTTAGAAGAAAATTAGTACTATGATGAAGTTGTTTAGAATCTTGTTTCTTCTGGTCTTATTCCCATCAGCCTTCCTAGCAAATGCTGATGAGATGATGAACTTACCACCCTGTGATTACCATGCAATATACAACTTCGGTGATTCAATTTCAGACACTGGAGGAAGTGCAGCAGTCTTCTATCCACCAGCATCACCCTCCGGTGAGACGTATTTCCACAGGCCAGCAGGAAGAGCCTCTGATGGTCGTTTGATCATAGACTTTATTGGTAAGAAATTTATGTTAATGAAACTAAATATTTATGTTGCGTAATCCATCTACTTAGACCTATTTTTCTTATTCTTGGATCTAATCTTTGTTGTCATGAAGCTGGCCATCTGGGGCTACCATATTTAAGTCCATATTTGGATTCAATAGGATCCATTTACCAGCATGGAGCTAACTTTGCAACTGGTGGTGCCACCATTATGCGGCCAAATGAGTCTTGGTTTGAGAATGGAGTCAGCCCCTTCTCTCTTGAACTCCAAGTTGAGCATTACACGCAGTTTAAAGACAGAACAGCTTATTTCTACAAAGGTCTAAACACAACTCTCAATGACTTAATCAACTCATCTCCTTCTTGTCTTCACTTCAAATCCATCTTTTGTGAATTTCAGCCAAAAAGAAGTCTCTTACAAAAAGGCTGCCGAAGCCTCAGGACTTCTCCAAGGCTCTTTTCATACTCGATATAGGGCAGAATGATGTGGCTGCAGGTATAAGAAAGTTGAGCTTTGAACTCCAGAAAGCAGCCCTGCCTGGAATAATCAGCCAGTTTACAGCACAAATCCAAGTAAGCTGAATTAGTAAAGTAGAAAGCGATTACCGTTATATATCTGTTTTCTTTTCTTTAGAAATGTGTGTGTTTTATGGCAGACTCTGTACCAAAGAGGGGCCAGGACTTTCTGGATACACAACACTGGCCCCATCGGCTGCTTGCCGGTGGCCACAGTTAAGGTGCAAGATCCTGCACCGGGTTACCTTGATGAGCATGGCTGTGTGAAGAGCCAAAATGAGATAGCTATTGAGTTCAACAAAGAGCTTAAGGATGGAATTGTGAAGCTAAGATCAGAGCTTTCTGGGGCTGCGATAATCTACGTTGATATGTACAGTGCCAAGATTGAGTTGATCACCAAGGCAAAGAATCAAGGTGATGATTATTTTCATCAGCTCTATGAATTTGAGTTGAAATTCTGCATGCATTTGGATCATGATGGTATAGACAACATGCCTATTGCTGTCATGATGAATGCACCTTATTAGTTGCAACTATGATTTTCAGAGAATGTCTGGTTAGAAAAATGGAAAGCAAACAACTTATGGTTCAAGATTTTGGAAGATTAATTCTTGCAACTATGATTTTCATCATGAACATCTTTTTCAAAGAATGGTTAGAAAAATGCAAAACAAACAACTTATGGTTCAAGATTTTGGAAGATTAATTGTCGGGTAATCATTATACTAATAGACCAGCCTCGTGACCAATCAGAAGAGATCTGCTGATCTTAGCTGGAAAATATTTTCAATTTCACTCAATTATCACATTATTATTTTTTAAATTAAGAGTACTAGATAGAGACAAACATTTAGGTAGGTGAACTCCACCAACCCTCTGTCTAAACCCTTTCGGCCCAGTATTAGGATGGTGCAAATTTTAGTTTCAAAAAGCGAGTTGGATATTTTGAATCAGGCCCATTTTATTTACATATAAAATTTGAGATTACAGACAAGTAAGATAGCAACTGTAAGATCCAACCCCTTACTCGTTTGGTAACTAAAACTAAAGCTAAACGTGAAACGAGGAAAAAGATATGTACTTTTTTATTTTTGCATGTGATCTTTTTGTTGAAAATAAGGTAAGAATTACTAGGTTTTAATGGGCATGCTTTCTTGGTCTTTGCAGGATTTGAAGACCCTTTTAAAATCTGCTGTGGGTATCATGGAATAGGGTATGATGTTTGGTGTGGAAATGAAGGAGTAGTAAATGGAAGTGAAGTGTTTGCTGGTTCTTGTGCAAATCCTTCTGGGATCATAAGCTGGGATGGGGTACACTATTCTGAAGCTGCAAACAGTTGGATTGCAAACCGGGTCATAAATGGATCCTTGTCGGATCCACCAATTGCAATCTCAAGAGCATGCCATAAGGCATAAATCAGATGAAGTAATGACATTTTTTTTTAACCATTAAAAGGGGCTGTAGAAACAGCTGATTAACTTTGCTTAATGGTCATTTCTTGAGCTAATTTCACAACTTGACCCATAAAAGACATTTATTGTTTCAGCTATGCAGCTAAGTACAATCTAACATGTCAACCATCAGGTGCTTTCTTTTTTGTACTGCTGCAGCTCAGCTTTCTTTGGGTTTGAATTATGGCTTTGCCAAGAAGTGCAACACACTCGGTTCATCACTTGTGCCTTAGATTATTGGGTAGTGGCTTTTACCGCCCATCCCCCTTTAGTAAATGGATCTTGTCTATTTAAATCATTCCTAGTTTCAGTTACTTTTTAATATTTTGTTCAAACTCGTATTTTGTCCTCTAGTACAGCAACCAACAGTCTGTTAGTCTGTTAGTAGATGAAAGACACTATAGAATAGATAAGCTGACTTGAACGGTTTTGACCTAAACAGTTTCAATCACCTAAGGCCTTTTATTTGATAAGTAAAATCACCACAGGGCGTATTTTTGCATTTGGCTAAGCAAAAAGGAAAGTGAAAGAATACCATCACCACGATAGTTGGTCCTCTATCTTCTTCTATTTGGTAAACTTGTAGCATATTTTATCCACTTTGTCAATAAATGTCAAATGTGTATGATTCACAATGAAATGTTTTTTTTTTCAATGCAGTTGAAAAATACCAGTGCAGTGGAATAAAAATCGAAACACCAAGCTGAACTAAGTCACATACAACTTCACTTAACTGTTTGTGACCTATTCCACATAAATATTTTTATCTTCACTAAAGCACCTATTGGTGAAGCTACACGGGACCAAACAATCAAATGTAGGAGTATCTATAGACATTCAAGTTACATGTACTTCATTCGAATCCTAGTTGTGAACGTATATCCATCCATGGTTGTGCAGGAAAGAAAAACTATTACACCTTTAAAATCATTTATGTTAATGAACTAATGCTACAGGAGTTAAAGTGGATACAACATGATTCTAGTTCTTGTCATTATAAGCTTAAGTAAATACATTAGGCATAAGCCCCGCGACTCTTTACACCTATAAACAGATTATAATCACTGACGATATCCCTCAGGAAGTTGAACAACCCTGTGGAAGGGTACCGATCGTTGTGGCAAAGATCCATCTTCTTCATCATCATCAAATTCCAAAACATAACTGTCGAACCCAAAAGATCATATTTCCGTAGTTCAGAAAAAATAAATAAATAAAATAATAATTATAATAAATTGAAAACTCAAACTGAAACTGTAACTAACTAGAAATTATGTTGCATTGTTTTTCATGTTATCCGAAGAACTATATGTAAAGAAACAAAAGAGAAGTAAAGCTACTTACTCATCAATCTTCCTCTGCATTATTGTAATTGACAAGCATCAACAGTATATGCAAAATAAGCAATTGTTAGTCTCTATTTATTTTATGTGTATATGCAACCAATGATGAGTAACCAATACCTTACGAGCCTGGACAACGGTTGCTTTATATAGTGCAGTGGTTTCTGGATAAACTGCCAAAACATGTTTTCCAGGAGGAAAATCGGGGACACTAGAGAGATCACTCCGCTTAGGAAAAGGTATAATATGTGACATAGGCAGCTTGTATTTTCTGAAAGCAGAAAGACACAAAATGCGAGGAGTGATTATATAAATATAAAAAACTAAATCTAAAAAATCATGTCTTAACCTGGATATTGAAATAGAAAATCCAGGCAGCTGCAAGGTTAACCATTAGACATATAGGAACTCAATAAGAGAACTCGACCACTCCTTTTAAGTATTAAACCATTATGGTTTTGATTCTGAGAGATGAATATAGATTTAGCTGTACCAATTAATGCATGTGGATGGACAGACATGGGGCTACATACATATATAAAGATAATGACAAGAAAATTATATGCATTATTAGTTTGTAGAATATAAGTATAGCAGATCATCATACGTAGAAATATTTACTTTTCTTAATCTTAAATATTCCAATACCTTTTTGTTCGTGAAGTAAAAATTCTGTAATTGTAGACAATCATTTTTATCATATGCTATGTCAGTTAACAATGACTTTAATACCAGCTAAGAAATATATTAAATGGTTAGTTCTTCAGTGTTAACTCATCAATAACTGTCAGCAAGTGGCAAAGTGTTAGCTTGTATATTTCAATTTGATGTAAAGCGTTTTATGAAAGCCATTTCCATGTCAAGATAGATGTGTTGCCTTCTTTGGGTAGAACCACCAATTTACAAGTCCTATCTACTACTGAGAGAAATTAAAAAGAAATATGAAAAGGATAAAAAATAAAAAAACAGAAACAGTCCTTGTCTGCAGAAAAATTTATAATAAGTCATGCGGTAAGTAGACAGTAACGATGGGTAACAGAACCAAAATAGGAAAAAATAAATAAATCTAGAAGTAAGGATAGAAGAGAGTACCAACCTCTGTCCAGTGCTTTCTTCATCATCACCTGGTTCCTCATCCAGAACTTCAAATCTACATAGAGGTACAATTAAGAGATGCAAACTAAACAGATAAATCAATGTAGCCTAAAAAAGTTCAAAGGGCTAACTACAGGGACTTCCCCTAAGAGTTAATCGAATTGCTGACTAAGCATTCCCCTTTGTCAATTACCAAACTTCTCCCCCAGTTTCAAACATTTACCTGTCTCCTCCTCCTATTAGACTTTGGACGGAAAATGAGGACATGGTCCAAAAATTTACTTGATTTTCTCAATTTATCGGTAACCCTACTTTTTGACATTTTTCTGACTTTGTCATGGCAACAATGCCCTTAGTAATATGTTAATTTGGATGTAATGAATTAAATTTATGAAGGAGTCAATTTCCTAGATACTCAATATTTTCTCAATGTTTCCCGTGAGTATACAGAGGAGCTTGCCAGTAAAGTTTAGGGAACAACACTTACTCTCTAGTTTCCTTGTCAAAATGGATTACTTTAACCACAAACCATTCATCCTTTCCAGCATCCTCTTGAGTGACCCTTGCTGCCACCTAAATTATGCGGAAGTTTATAATCAGATAAATATTTGCAACTCCAGGCATGGTACTTGTCATATTACAATGGTATGTAGCTAGAAAGGGAAACAATATTCAAAGTCAAAAGCCCAAACAAAAGGAAGGAAAATTGACAAGAAAATTAGTGAGTAGATTAATAGTGTAAGCCGAACACATACTTGTTCACCCTTCAAATTCGCAAGTGACTCTAGGTGACTTCGCATGGAAGGAGACAATCTTGGGACTTCTGAATCAGCCTTCATCCTTTTCTTCTTCTGCTCACTGCCTTCTGTGATCCATGGAGTTTAGAAGTTATATTGATGAGTAGAGAATGAGTTACATGGACAAAAGGTCCCAAAAATGAAATGTGAGTCGCCAATTTATAACTAGATGCTGTCTAATTCAAGCTCAATATTATTTTCTTGGCATGACACCTTTGTAAACCTACTACGCATGCCCATCATGCTATAATTGATAAGCATCTGCATCCAAATCCTATTTCCTTTAACAGCTTCAACTAATTTGGAAAGGATTCTACCATTTTCCACATTCTCCTTCCCGCACATCCATCTTTAGTCTCAGCAAAATGAGTGGAGATGTAAGGAATGAATAAATCAAGTATGGTTAGAGTGTAGCCCAACCAACAGAATGAAATTCCAATTGTGAGTAGTTTACAGCTTTGGCCCTCATGGATATTTTCAACACCACATAAACAGAACCAATACTACTTCTATTAAGTATTTGCTTTTCACGGTCACGGGTACAAACCTATCCTTCTTCGGTGTTGCCCTGGAGTTCCAGAAGGCATTAATGCATCCAGTTGTCCTAACAATTGACTGGAAATACTGCAAAAACAGAGAAAAAGGGTAGCTGAGAACAAGTATGCATTTCTATGTGTTTATAAAGGTTAGGAATTATACAATTTAAAAAAATATATATCAAAAAATTCAGAGAAAAAAGGTAGCTGAGAACAAGTATGCATTTCTATGTGTTTATAAAGTTTAGGAATTATACAATTTAAAAAATATATATATCAGAAAATTCTAAATTCTTTTTCAAAACAAAATATTATGTTATCTAAGTTAACTTTCTTTTTTAAGTTACTCTCTCTCTCTCCCGCAATATTTTGCGTTAACAGGCGTCCAAAACTATAACTGATATAATCATCTTTTTTTATAAACCCGTGCTTATATTTCTATAAATCCTTTGCTGATATTATGCATATATAGAATCATAAATGTATGTGTATGTGCATGCACGCACTTACATCTTTGTATATAAAATTAATATTGAACAATCATTCATGATCCATGTCATAAAAGTTTTTAAAAATTTTCGTGTCTTGTGCCGTGTTCTAGTCAATGTGTCTGCCTCTGTGCACCATAGGTGTTTCAGTGCTGATGCTAAAGGAAATGGGGATTAAAGCTTAGCTGGGGCCTACTCATACAATACCAAAACACTAACTTCAATGTTGCCCCTTTCTAGAAGTCATTAAGATGGTAGGAGATTTTGCAAACTGAAATTGAAAATTCAAAAATCTAGAAACATAAAAAAAATAGGGGACAACTCAAACATACGTCACTTCACTCTCTGACAGCTCTTTCGCTTGAGTATATAACGACTTAAGCCGTGATAGTGAAGTATCACCAGGCTTTTCAACCACCTCTGGAGCTGCAAGCACAACCAAAAAGTGCAGAAACATCAAACAACATATAGTTGGGGACTGATCAAATAACAAGGTGTAAGAATCAAGATTCTTTAACCATAACTACATAGTGACTCAAACCAATCTAAGTAAACAGGTAACCATTGTCCTCAAAACAGATTGTATTATAAAGCATTAATCTTATTAATCCTCTGCATTTGTCTATAAGATCATCTACACAGTTAAACCCATGCACACCCACACACTCATTTTGAAATAAAAATAAGACACAAAATACATCACAAGCACAGTCTAAATAATTACCAAATCTGATCATTGTTGGTAATGCACCATAAACATGGGATCATGCAACTCCATTTATATATCATCTAAAAATGAGTTAGACAATTACTCACATAAATCCAATCAGTAATCAATTCGATATTTCCCCCGCTCAACTTAGTGGATAATTATATAATGAGGTCAGAAAATGAACCAAGCCACTCTAAATTTATATTTGAAACTTGAGGAGATTGTCTGAGCTCAACTCATCACCTTAGTAAACTAGCTGGTGGTAATTTATAAAGCTTAGCTCGAGCTCAACCAATGATCTAAAAACTATCAGAAGAAAAATATCAAACAATCTGAGTTCTATTTGGCTCGTCAAAGCTCATTCCAGATTGGCGTATTAAAATTAATCAAAAATCAAGTACAAAAGCAATTGAAGTTGGATAAGAAATTAAAGAAAGGCTTGAAATGTTATTGAGCTCAAGTTGCTTATTTGCAACCCTATACATAAATAAATTGAACTTCATCCAAAAGATAAATTCAACAAATGCCAGGTCAAAATTACAAATTCCAATCCCATAAGCTACGACAGTAACCCAGATAACGAACACTATGCACATCCATTAAAGCCCATGCACGGATTCTTAAAATTCCAATCCATAATGGGGACAAGAAAATCGAAACACGTTCTTTCTAATTCAGGAAAATCTCGAAAATGATGATCCATAATTCTGATCAAGAGTAATATAATTAAATAATACTTATAATGCAGTAAATAAACCGGAGACTCACTAGACTGCAGCTTCTTATGCATCTTGTTGATCTCCAGGAGCACCTCCTCCTGCTCCTTCCTCACCCGATCGAGCTCCTTGGAGTTGTCCAGGATTCCGGCAATGTCCGGCGACGACATCGTTTTGCCCTCCTCCGAGATCGTGCTAACCTCAGTAGCTTCGACAGATTCAAGAAAGCAACGAACTCAGCTCTGGGTACTCATTCGGCTTCAGAATTGAGAATATCTCGCGAGTTGTCTTTGGAAAAAAATAAGTAATTTCCTAAGGAAGTATGGCTTAGAGCGAGAGAGAGATTTTTTGGGGTAATAGTTTTGGAATTAAATCTGGGCCTAGGGTCAAACATGGAACTATGTGATGACCGCCACGTGGCTGGTCTCCAAGCCGGGCTGGTCGTGTGTCATTGACCCACAAACGGATAAGGAGTGTTAAGTAACTTTAGACTTGTCCAGTGACTTGTAGCTCAATAATATCAGTCTCCCCTCCCCTATTATGTATAAAGTTTCATGTTCAACACGAATGGACGTTATTGTGCACGTTAAGGATACAAACAAGTCCAGTTGAATCGAACCAAACTTTGACTATTTTTTCAGACTCGAGCTCGACGAGCTCAAGAAATTAAAGCTCAAGTTCGGCTCGGACTCGATCTCAAAAAATTAAATTATTTTATAAAAAATTTTAAAATTAGTATACTTTTTTATAAAATCAAGTTATAGACTCGAGTTCGAAAAATTAAATTATTTTATAAAAAAAAAATTAATATATTTTATTATATTTTTGTATATATAAATATTTTTTTAATAAAAAATATAAGCTCGCGAGCTAGTGAACAATAATTATTTGGTTCGAGCTTGAATATTTTTCAAGTTGGCTTGATTCATTTGCATCTCTAGTGCACGTTATGTGCATTTGATTATATAGTTTGTACTTTAATTTACTTAATTTGTGAATAGGATAATATTAATTTATTGAAATGATAAATTTCATCATATATAATGTTCTCTCTCTTAAAAAAAATAACTATGGGCCTCATGAAAGTGAAATGTCTATTTTAACCATCTCCATCAAATGTAATTTAATAACACCATGACAAAAGGGCTTCACGAGGTTATTGATCTTGTTATAAATAATGACAAATGTTTGAGTTATTCCACCTTAAACCCTTTTGTGATTAATTGGTGGCTTTATAGGGATGGAATAATTGAAAGTTGTTAGATTTTATTCGATGAATTGTGAATTTTATGACTAATTTTTTGTCCATATAAGGGTTGGCTTTTAGGTACATGACATGGGCATTTAAGAAGTAGTTCAAAACCAACTCATCTAATGTAGAGCCTTTTTTTTTTTTTTTTTCTTGATATAATGCAATAAATAAAGAGTTATGAATAACTAAATTTAAATTTAAAACTTTTACTTCTCATTCATATTAGTGAAAGCTGTGGAACAAAAATTTAAAAAAAATACATGGATTTGATAAGCTCGATGTTTTATTTGGTTTATTGATGGATATCGGTTGTAATAAGAACTATTCAGTGTAGTCTTAATTATTTAAAAAAAAAAAAGAAATGTTTGAGTTGTTGGTAAAAGTGTTGATGGTAATCTAATTCATTGCTGACATGATGGATTAGCTACTTTATGATATTGTCCCATCAATATGTATGTTGTAGGAGGATTTTATATTGAAAAAGCAATTTAAATGATGAAAAATGACAAATAATTTTTAAATTATTTCAAAATCTTAATTTCTTTTGATGTAAGATAACTAAATATCATAAAATATAGAGAAAGAGATTCCTCATACGAAAAGACCGGCAACAATTCAAGTACATCATTAAACAAACAATGGCTAGATATAACAAGAACATTTTGACCGTTTGGTTTTATTTTCATTTCTAATTTTTATTTTCATTACTTCTAAAATTTGAAAAGTAGTTAGTAAAAATAAGTTGAAAATGGATTTGTATTTCGATAGATTGTTAAAAAAATAATAATTATTTTGGTTTTAATAGGTTGTAGTGGAGAGAGATAGAAATAATAGAATATATATATATATATATATAGAGAGAGAGAGAGAGAGAGAGAGAGTATATAAGTTATCAAAGAATATTTTTTGAAAATAAAAATAAAAATAAAAATAATAATTGGTGAAAATACGTAAAAAACGATAGTATTTTATTTTTAAAATAAAAAAAAAACGAAAATGAAAAACGGCTCTAAAGCTTTGTTTTATGGACTTATTATCGCTTTGGATTCGTCATCGGTCATCCTTGTCTGATGATTGAAAACCCAATTTCTGATGTTTGGCCCAAGTTATGTCTATTCTGGCCCAAACGTACCTATGGTCTGGGCCGATTATAAATTTAACCAAATATAGCCCATTGTCAAGCCAAACAAGGCCCAAAAGTCGTTATCATGGCCTGCAAAATTCAAATTTCAAATAAAGTAAAATAAAGAAGGGACACACTTAGGCTTTGTTTGGCTATGTTTCCCTCAAACAACATTGGGCTTGTTTGTTTACAAACACCCAATTATTTTTTAACTTCCAAAATTTAAACAAACAAATACTATACATTCTCCAATTTTATTCTCAAAATATAAAATTTATCCCAAAAAAATTCCTATTATTTACACTCTAATAATTACAAATATATACACATATTACTTCTCATACAATTTATATATACATATATATAAATTATTTTAAAGTACTCATTTCACCTCATAAAACCTAATAAAAAAAGTCATTAACGAGACATTTTGCCTTTCCTAAAACACAAATAAACAAACATTTTATCTCAATTCATTCTCTACTTATCTCATAAAACACAAACAAACAACTATCACATTCCCTAACCTCACTTTCCAAAATTCATTCCCCTGAAAAAGAATGCCCTAATTCACATCAAAACAAAGCTATTATTTTGGGAAAATATATCCTCATTTTCTCCAAAATGCACATTTCCCAATATATACATACATATATATTATATATTATATATTTTATTATTATTATTATTATAACATTAAAATAATCACTCAATTTCATTTTTATCTCAAAAATTCAATAAAAAAAATATTGATTTGACTGCTACAGTAAAAAAATTATCTCTCATAAAACATAAACAAATATATCAAAAAATAACTTTTATATTTTTCAATAATTCATTATCCCCCAAAACATAATAGATACATAATAAAATCAAACAAAAAAATATAACCAAACATGACCTTAAGTATAGTGATGCCCTGCAAATTCAAATTTCAATTGAAGGTTAGGTGGGTCAAAGGTTCCATTTGGATGTTGGATTTTAATAAGACAAACCTAAAAGTGATCTTAAAGGAAAATAAGAGAAAGATTGGTGGTACAATTATTTTTTATTAATTTTTATTAGTATGATGATTGGAGTAAATATTTTTTTACAATAAAAATTTGAAATCTTATATACCAAAGAGAGTTAAATAACACACAACAAAATGTATGTTATCTTTCAACTACATTATTCGAAGTAAAATTTAGAATATTTTAAAAACGCGATTTAAAGTGTTAAAACACAAATATTTTGTATTATCTCTTTCCACTGGGAATTTGACGACTTCAAATTTTGACTTCAAAATTTATTGAAAAAATATATATATTTTAATTTTTAAGATTGTATTTTTATTTTTATTTTCATGCTTCGTGACTATGAATTATGTAATAATTACCATTCATAATATGCTCATTTTACACTCACATATATTATTGTATTATTATTATTTTTTATTTTTAGAAATCTAAAAATTTAAATAAGTATATTAAAATTATTGAAACATTTATTATTATATAAAAAATAATAAAAGTTTTTATATTTATTTCATATTATAAAAAATTCAACACATAAATCATATTTATAGCCAGCTACTGTGGACCCCATAATGGATTTTATTAGCTTATACAATTTTCCACTGTGGACCCCACAATGAATTTTGGGAAATACAGACAATGAAAACTTATTAATTTATACCATTTTTGCACTATTATTATTCGACAGTGGACCCCACCACCCTCCCTGTCCTCCGCGGAATTACAAATTCTTATAATAAGACTTTTATGTGTAATATATATTAATAATCCAAACTCATAATTGCAGCGATTTTGCCAGTTTCCACCATTGCAATCTCAATCAAAAACCTCTATTTGAAAACTCCATTGTTGATTTCATCATAGCTCAACTTTTTCTTTGTTTAGACTGCTGCTGCCTTTTGGTCCACCATTTCAGCATCATTAGCTCCGAACCCACTTGTTCTTGAAACCTCGGACCCCATCAGATTTTAAAAGCGATTCAATATTCTTGAAAAAGGTGAAAGAGTCAATCCCCCACAGTCTAAAGCTTAGTGAATCTTAATCTTCAGCTATCTTGTTTAATCATTAATCTTTTGTATGATTTTGAATTTCCATGTTCTTTTTTTTTTTTTTTAATAATTAGTAGTGGAGAATTTTTCAGTGAATTTCTGTTCTCTGTTTTGAACTAGTCATGCATCTATCACGAGTTTTCGTTTTTGTGATTTTTAGCGTGGGATTCAAATTTTAGGCTCATCTGTATTGGATTTTTACAGTTGTACCTCACTGGGGGTCTGGAATGATGACTGAATTTGAATTTCTTGAAAAAAGTTATTTTTTTATTTTTATTTTTGTTTATTTGTTTCTGGGCTATAGGGTTGATGAAATTACTGAAAATCTGCATTTTGATACTTGAAGCAATGGAGACTTGATATATTCTGATATTCAAAGTGGATATCTGGAATGATGACTGAATTTGAATTTCTTGAAAAAAGTTATTTGTTTATTTTTATTTTTGTTTATTTGTTTCTGGGCTATAGGGTTGATGAAATTACTGAAAATCTGCATTTTGATACTTGAAGCAATGGAGACTTGATATATTCTGATATTGAAAGTGGACATTGCCTGCCCATCTGCTGCAAAGATTGTGAGTGAAATGGGTACGCCTATGCGAAGGACCGCGATTTCAAAGTAATTCTCCATCTCAAGAACTGCTTTTTAAAGTTGAATCAATTGAATTATTGTGTTATAGGAAATGTTGCATAAGAAATGATGAGGTTTCTTGTTTTGGCAGTGCCTGGCATGTAAGAAGAACAAATGAAACGATGAGGCTACTTATAACGACTTTCGTGGGGATTATATTTGGCTTCTTCTTGGGTGTATCTTTTCCTGCACTTTCATTGACGAAGGCAGGAGGACTTGACTCCTACTCTTTTAGCTTCATACTAGTTAGCTTATTACTACTTCATTTGTTAGTATAATAGCTTAGATTTGTAAAAGACTTATCAAGATCATTGTGCTGCATAATTTTATTCTTTCCAGGTTAATCTATCATCGAACATATTTACTTCTATTGATCTTCATTACATCGAGGACAAGTACTCTGGCCTTTCAACCCAAACGTTGTTAAATGTATGGTCTTCTCTTAAAGGTCGAAGAGGCATCTCACACAAGTTTAATAATACTAAGGTAAGAAGTTATTTTGGGTGTGAGTTGAGGAAACTTTTGATGTTTGCTGGTATCTCCCATTACATACACTTATTAGCCTTATTGCCGACCTAGATCTCCATGATTACATGTGTCCGCTCCTTTTCCTAGCTTGGTTATGATTGCTTGTAGGTTTATGGGACTAAATGAAGGTGTATAATTTACTCAAAGTTGAAACACAAATGGCTACAGTGTGTAAATATTCTTTTTTTTGTTTTTGGTATTAATCAGGAATTCTTCGGAAATCTGTCATAAACATTACATCCTTCAAGCTACAGAGTTGAGGACATTATTTCATTTGGCCTCGACTTTATATCAACTGAATTCTATGATAATGAGAATCTTAGCGTAATATTTCCGTTTCTAACTTAAGTTGTGTTTGTTATGAACTATTTCAAGTGATCCTGATTTAGAAGTTTTGAATCTTAAAAGAATTCATATGATTTTGTTGATTTCAGCAATTTTAGGTTTGTCGAGTCGAGCTGACGAAAGCTTCAATTGATTTCTTTCACCAATTCTAAATTGGAGTCGTTTCTTGACCTCACCTTTTGTAACCAATCTAAAATGAGTTGTATTCTGACAAGTCAATTTGCCTATTTTTTGGTGCATATTTTATTAATTAAATCGAGCTAGTCTATAGCTCAAAGAGTTTGAGCACATGTGCATGTGAAGAGGGTCATCATCCTATTATAACCTATTTACTTAATTTGGAGTGATTTTATGCAGATCTGGGTCCCAACCAATCCTCGAGGTACCGAGAGATTACCACCTGGTATTATTGTACCCGAGTCTGATTTTTACACTCGCAGATTATGGGGCCTTCCTGGTGAGGTACGTACAGTTTGCCATTTCATACGGTAGTCATGTTTTAACTTTCAATTGTTTGACGATATATAGACCAAGAAAACATGAAGCATTTAGGTTTACCTGCCTAGCGCAAATGGCAGGTATAAGGCTTTAGTGTTTTCATACTTGGAATTTGTTGGAGGTTGATGTTACTGAGTACAAGATGCCGGGCTAATACTTGTCTCCACTTACTAATTTCCAACTTGAACATCATTTAACCACTTCTAACAAAGTAGATTGGCTGTCGCAGGATTTAATTGTCAAACCAAGATATCTTATGACTTTTACTGTTGGCTATGATCAGAAAAACAATATTGATGCTGCAGTAAAGAAGGTAACTAGAAATTACCCCTTTTTTGTCCCTTCTAAGTGAGCACTTATATGTGCTTTCCTCTGAATATATGTTATAGTTGCCTGACAACGTTGTACAGTTGACAGAAAACTTCCAAGTTTTGTTGTTTCACTATGATGGCCGGACAAGTGAATGGGATGAATTTGAGTGGTCAAAACGGGCTATCCATGTGAGTGTGCGGAAGCAGACCAAATGGTAATTATATCGAGCAATTTTATATGTGCTCTTATACCATCCTTGACATAATGTTTAATGATGGAAAACATGCATTGTATTGTATTCATCTTCCTAGGTGGTATGCCAAGCGTTTTTTGCACCCAGACATCGTCGCGCCCTATGATTATATATTTATCTGGGATGAAGACTTAGGAGTTGAGAATTTTAACCCAGAGGAGTGAGTAGAAACAGTTTATGTCCTTTGATTTACGAGGCTATTGTGGTGAAACTGCTTGCTAAAATTATATTTGTCCATGACAGATATATAAAACTGGTGAAGAAGCATGGTTTAGATATTTCACAGCCCGGTTTATCCCCAGACAGCGGAATGACATGGCAGATGACAAAAAGGCGGGAGGACACTGAAGTTCACAAGTATGAACAACGAAACTGTTATGTCTTAATCTACATTGTTTCTTGTCCTAACGATTGATGATATTCACAACTTAAATCTCATTGATTTCAACTCACAGGGACACAGAGGAAAGACCTGGTTGGTGTGCAGATCCTCATTTGCCACCATGTGCAGCGTATGTAGATGAGTTAACCATTATCATTAAAGACCCACCAATTATTTTCCAATCATCTTATTAGTATGTATGGTTTAAACAATCAAACTGTTGCACATACAGGTTCGTTGAGATTATGGCCCCAGTGTTTTCCCGAAATGCATGGCGCTGTGTCTGGCATATGATTCAGGTATTAAGAAGTTTCTTTAATTTTTGATTTGTTAGCGTTATGCAAGTTAAAGGGGGTCAAATCACCTTAGAAAAAGACCGTTACTTATTCATACAGTTAAATCTGACATGTTACTGGCAATGCTGCAGAATGACTTGGTCCATGGATGGGGTCTTGATTTTGCTCTTAGGAAATGTGTTGAGGTCAGTTTATCACTTCTATACAAATAACATCATATCCTTTCTCATTTATAGTCTCTTTGTGCTAACTGCATCCATCTTCATAAACCAGCCGGCCCACGAAAAAATAGGAGTTGTTGATTCTCAATGGATAGTGCACCAAACTGTTCCTTCACTTGGGAATCAGGTTTGTGATATCTCCATTTTCTTTTTTAAACTTATACACACAAACGCAAGGAGTTTGTTTGATTTGAACCTCTGACCTTACGCTAACGTGTGAAACTTATGCAACTGGGCCAATGAATATCTCATCTGAAGATAATCAGTGTCTCCTGGAGTTAATAACTGTTAATTTCTGTATACAGGGTCAGGCAGAGAAAGGCAAGGCACCGTGGGAAGGGGTATATCGCAATTTCTATTCTTAACCCTCATTTTCATTTAAATTATGCACGTTTTTACTTCTTTTTAATTCATTCATCATACAACACAAGCCCAAAAATCGCTCTTCCAAGTAGACAAAAGCTCATAAATTTATTTTATTTTTTTCTCAGGTAAGGGAGAGGTGCAGACATGAATGGGGCATGTTTCAGGATCGCCTGGCTGCAGCTGAGAAATCCTACTATGAGTCTATGGGAATTAACCCTCCTAATTCCACAGCTCGCTAGGTGGATTATTACTGGAAAATAGGGGTGCCCGAAAAGCTTTAAAAGAAAGAAAAATATGATCTTGGGTGTTTAGGCTTACAAGAATCAGATTAGAAACCCACCTGGCCACTGTACTATTGCTTACTATATAGAAATCAGCTGTATTATGTGACTGCATATCTTTGGACTCATATATTATATGACTGGAAGAAATTACAAGAGGATCAAACACTTTGGACCAGAAAATCAATTTTGGCTCTAGAAAGAATGCCCTTAACGATCATGGCCAATTTCTCCTGACAAATGCCTGGAAATGATATAAATGTGGAAAAAAGTTATATATATCCTTTGGTAATTTCTTCTTCCAGCTCTTGAAACTCCCACGCGTCGTCTGCTGAATACTCACCTGAAAAAATTGCAGAAAACGGTTCAGGATAGAGTAAAGATATCAGGAGAAGAGAAGAGAAAAAGAATGCAGACCAATTGAATCTCTGCGTAAGGCTGTCAAATGTGCACAGCTGCAACAGTAAAGAAAACGTATAAGAATTTTGCCACGGCCTAATACAGATTGATAGAAAATTAGCAAGATTAGGAAAGTTATATATTTGTAACATACCTGCCTAGAGCCTTCCCAAAATCAGCACAAAGGGATCGAACATAAGTTCCCTTGGAGCAAGTCAACCGGAAAACCACATTTTGTCTGAAGATAAACCATTTTACTATGAGGAAGATGAAACTAACTAGAGAAATGTCGATTAATTATGTCATAGCTAAAACATATGTGAAGCATAACCAGAAGATTAAAATATAAGCATCTTCAGACAACCTGTCATCTAAACTTCGTTCAACGTCAAAGTGGAAGATTGAAATCCGTCTCGGTGAAAGTTCAATGCTTTCTCCTTTTCTAGCTTTCTCATACATCCTCTCTCCTCCAACCTACCGTATGTAGAAGTGTAGCAAGAGCAACAAATGGAAGGCCCAGAATCAAATTTGCATCAAATTGTTATATGATAACAATTTTAAGCTATGATCTCCTCAAATATGCTTGGGATTGTAAAAGATATGCACAGTATAAAACAAGGCACAAGATATGAGGCAGAAATCTTACCTTAATAGCAGAGAACATTGGAGGGACTTGCCATATCTCTCCACAAAAGGATGCAGCAGCTTTCTTTATATCCGCATCTTTAATGTGTTCCCAAGGCTCCCTTTGGATGACCTGAAAATAACATGCACAATTTTCACTTGTTCCAGTCTCCACAAGTAAATACAAAAAGAAAATGAATGATATCACATAGCCATCTTGTCAATAGAAAACCTGTAATTTCTTTAATAACAATTGGTTCTAATGGTGTGAACCCACACCAAGCTGCAGAAACCCACTTGATAAAATGTTTTTCAACTCATTTTCTCTAGAAGATTTTATGTTTGGAAGAATAGCAAACTGGACACTGATAGGGATTGCAAAAAAATGCTTCAAGGCTTCCACCTTCATTAATGTATTTGCCAAAATCAAATGAAAATGGCAACATCAAAAACTTTCAGACTCTGGTTGGTCCAAGGTTCACAGGTTTGCAGTATAATAAAGTACTCAAATCCAAGGCATTGAGAAATATTATAAAGTAGGTAACAATTTTATTCAGGAAAATAAACACACTGGTGAATCAGCATCCCAGGTTGAGGTGGCTTCTCCTAACCGGAAGATTCCACTGTACCCCTTTATCATGCCTTGGTATCTGCAAGAAAAAATATCCAAGCATCTGAAGAGAAGGCACTTGTATATCTTTGTTTCTTACTAACAACAATAACCCTCTTATTGCTACATGTTCATATAATATTATGAAGAAGGTTCATCGAAAAATTGCAGTTAGAGATAAAGTTTCAAAATATTCACTGCCAATGGAAGTTGAAATGCACATCGCAGGATACCTGTCGACCACCTTGGTAGCTTTACCAATGCATACAATCAATAAACCAGTTGCCATAGGATCTAGTGTTCCAGCATGACCCACCTGTGAAAGATAAATTTGTGGGAGGAATATCAGTTCAATTAGATCGAAGGTGTCCATCGTCAGGGTTAAAAGTCAAGAATCACCTTTTTCACTTTAACCAGGCGCCGCAGCTTTCCACAAACTGTAAATGAAGTCCAACCTGTTTGAACTGGCTAAGTTTAGACCTTTCTCCTTCTTAAACCAATTTGAAAAATGCTAGCATTACAAGAAGAGGAAATTCAAAAATTCCTCCACTGAAATTCAGAGAGTGAAAGATCTCTATACGAAGTTCTAAATACCAATCAATTTGATGGCAAGATTATGATATAATTCAACATCAGCACCTCTTTTAACGGTTTATGAATTTAATCAGAACTAGAAAACTGAAAACCTCTAACCTACAGTTAAAAATTCTGAAGGCACTTCAAATATACCAAAGACTTCACCTTTAGGTTTGTTCACCAAAACCACAGTCCCATTGGGACCATCCCATTTAGGCGGAAGCCCAGCACTCCTCGTCGAAAGAAACGGCTCCACAACCGTGGCATTTTCATCATTTTCATTGGGGAATTTCTTCAAACACTTGAAGAAGTCCTCCACTTTCTTCTCCGCAACATCTTCAACTTTCACATCCTTCCCTTCCTTCTCACTCTCCTCAAAAAACACCAACCCTCTATCATCTTCACCCGTCGCTTCCACAGCTTTACTCCTCACTTCCTTCTTTCCCTTCTTTGCATTAGATTTCCCCGGCTCAAGAAACGCCTTATCAAAGCACTGATCGGGGAAATACTTCTTCTCCAACTGATAAACCATCTTGTAGTGCTTGTTTTTCTCCCACGGATAAGCAAAAGCATCGTAAAAGTACAATTCTTCCTCTCTCTTATGTAGGGTGGGTAGCTCCACCACCTCCTGCTTTAACTCAATAAAATCGCTCTCGTTCCCCCGACGACCATTTTCCTCGTCCGAATCCGACTCTCCGTACATTCTTTTCCTCCTTTTGTTGTAATACTTCCTCTTAGCCTTGTCCATTATCGGCTCTCTTTTATTATCTTCATTATCTTTGCTGGATAGTTTTCTATCGACCCATTCGTCGAATCCCATATCCGGGTCGGCTCCTGAATCTTCGGATTGGGACTTAGGGATGGCAGCGGGTGGGAGACGCCGGGAGTGCTGCCGCGGAGGGGGATTGGCCGGGCGGGAGATAATCATTTCGTATTGGAGTGGGTATGGAGTGGCAGTAGTGGATAAGAATCTGGGAAAAGTATGCTTTATTGGTTTCGAGTGAAGGGAAAGGACGCGCAATGGCGTCGTCGGAGAGGCATACATGGACTTCGCGCGGCGGACGTGGAAGAGGAAATGCAGATGTAACGATTTCGCCATTGTCATCCGTTTAGTCCAAAGCTTCTGCTCATGATGGGAAAATTAGGATTAAGGGCTAGAAAGTTTCTAAATTATGAAATGGCCCACTAACTTTTAATTATTTAGGTATAGAGCCTGTCAAATTTTAAAAGTCCACTATAATAATACAACTTTATTAACAATTTCAAATTTCAATGTACTTTATAAGTATATAGTGGAGCAATGAGAATATAAGTGACAATTGTGGAAGATTACAACTGATTTTCTAACTATCCCTATAAGATTCAAGTCTGCAATTGATATACAACAAGATTTTACTTCTAAATTATTCATTTATTCCTGTAAGTAATACATAAATTGTAATTATAATTTTTTTTTTTGAGAGAATATTATAAATGACAAAAAATATCCTTTACAATAAGTTTATAAATTCAATTATCAAATCAAGAAAATTAATCTTACAACGAATTAATAGAATATAAATTAATACCAAATCAAAGAAGATGAAAGTACAAATTTAACGAGACAACAACCAAAAGGCACACATAAGGTGCATAAGGAGCCGTTTGAATTTGTTTTCTAGAGGCATTTTCATATTTTGGTGAAAAAGAATAGTAAAAAATTAGTCATAATATATTTTTAAAAATGAAATATTATTTGGAGATTTTGTTTAAAATATAACAATTATATAAGATTGAAAATTAATTGTATTTGAAAAATGTGGCGTTTTTATATTAAAAGTCGTATAAATGTGAGTAAAAGAAAATAAAAAGTAAAAATAAAGAGAAAGTCTAATAGTATATTTGAAAAAATATGTTGAAAATAAAAATATCTATGATAATAGGGAAGAGCTTGATAGCTCTCAGTTTTCATGGGGCTTTGAAAACAAAACCAAACGGGCACTAACTCTGTGCAATCTTTAAATGCAAGCAAATAAAAAGAAAGAAAGGGAACAAGGAAAAAAATGTGTATATATATGTATATATATCTTCTTCTTTTTTCCCAATTAATTCAAAGATCATTGAGTTCAACATGTAAGATTCTTTTCTCTCTTAAGAGAACTTCAACAGTACATACTTAGGATAACCATTATTTATCCTCATGAACGAAATGACAAAAGAATTGAATGAAGTTGATGTCTTGAAGTCTGAGGAAGTAAGAACCAACACATTCTATCTCATTTTGATGATAAAGTTCCAAGATCAACTTCATTCAAGAAAGACGGCATGACTTGAACTGGCTGGAAGCCAAAACCCGCAGTTCTACACTCATCCTCCAAAAGCTTTGCCTGCGAAGGTCCTTCAGGACAGAACACAACAACAGCACCTCCACTGCCTGTAAATTTGGATGCAGCCCCAACTCTCCTGGCAATTTCAACCATCTCTATATTCAAGGCTCCTAAGACCTCGTCGCCAAACATTTGTCTGAGGAAAAACATGGATTTTTAAACCTTAGCACTTCATGTGGAAGATTATTACAAGATTAGTCTGCATTGTGGGGCTGTCTTAACTCTTACCTTCGTAAATCAAAGTTCCGGTTCATGAGGCTTGCAAATTTGGTGTAATCCCTCTCGACCAACGCTGTCCGTCCTTCTAATGCAATACTTGCAACCTCTTCCATTGTGGATATAATGAACTTATCACCATTTAACCACCTTTGTTGAACTGTACTGTGTACCTATGATGCAATAATCTTTCGTGAATACATGTAAACTGAACTGGGAAAGGATCATAGAATGTTATGTCTATGATAAGATTGTTACCTTTCCAGAATCACTAGGATTCTCGGCATAGATAAGATAAAGCGGCGGAAGAAGACCTATGTCCATAGGTTCATATTTGCCGTATCCTAAGTCTTCCATTTGTTTCTTGTTAAAATCCTAAGGTGGGGAGACAAAACATGGAGAGATGCATGAAAATAATTTCACTTGTAATGAAAACAGAGTCCAATATCGTTGCATACCATATAGACGAGGCCTCCATAGACCTGAGCTACTCTATCTTGGAGACCAGCAACAATACCTAATTCCTTTTCAGCATTAAGGATAAGGTTTGGTCGGACCTCGACCTTAACAAGGTCCCTGACTTCGTAGAAATCAAGGAGGCAGCTAAGAGCAGCACAGACAATAGCACTAGAACCGGAAAGCCCAGTCTGACACAACAGAACAACAATTGTTTAGGTTATATCTATGAAAACATGGGATGATATACAAATAGACTTAGTTGAATCCCAGGAAAGGATATAGAACAAATTGATCTATCCAGGCGAAAAAATAAGTAAGAAAGAGATTTGAAAGTAAAAAAAAAACCAATACTACTTTGGTCAAGACAATGCAAGAATATACAGACTTGGAAACTGAACTATTAAGTCAAATCCTGTCTGAAAATCCTAGTATTTGTAACTGATTGATACAACCCGTTGTCATGGATCTCTCTCTTTTAGATCAAGCTGGAAAATTGTAGTCCCTATGATCTTGAAAGCGTTCATTATATTTAGTGATTTTAATGGGACAGGAATACATGGAATCAGATTCTCAGCTTATAGTTAATGCAATTTTGTGCAGAGATGTAATGTTTAGCTCCTAGGAAACTTCTAATGTAATACCATGGAATGTAATATTGCCAACACACAAAAGGAATCACAATCTTTTCAGACAACTTGATCTGTGCTAGAAAGCAAAACGACACTTCTGCATCAAATCCTCAGACAAAGTAAAAAGAAGTTCATGTCTAGTCTCAAAATTTATGTAGGCATAAGAATATAAGCTCTACCTGGCGAGGGATGTTTGTATCATAAGACAGCCTAAAATTCCCTTCATGTAAACTGATGCCGTTATCCTTGCAATGCCGATAGAAAATTTTACAAATCGCCATAAGCAGACGCACCCCTCCATAGTAACCATCGCTTTGCAACCGGTTAACCTACAAAACATAAATAAATAGATAATGGAGCAAAATTAACAACTCCCTTGAATAGCATTGTCCTTTACAGCAAAAATTCAATCAACCATTAGTCCTGGCCTTATTTGGTTGCAAACTCCTACTTTGTTTTCCAACTCCCAAAATTTAAACAAACAAACACTACACATTCTCCAATCCCACTCCCAAAATACAAAATTTATTCCCAAAAAATCCCCAATATTCCCAACTCCACACCATTCTCCAAGACACCCCACATTCTTTTATTATTATGAATATATACACATTCTACCACTCATACAATTTATATATATATATATAAATAATTTTAAAATACTTATTTCACCTCACAAATCCAACAAAAAAGTCATTGATGTGACATTTTGTCCCCCAAAACACAAACAAACAACTATCACATTCTCCAACCCCACCACCCAAAATCCATTCTCCCAAAATACTTTGGGAGAATGACCCAATTTACAACCAAACAAAGCCCATGAATATTGGATCTAAACAAAGAATTTTGAGAATCCTACCAGCCAAAAACCATAACAAGAAATGCATACAAATTTCCATGAGATCAAAACAAAAGTACCAAGAATACATCAAAACAAGCAATTTCAACAACCCCATCATCCAAAAGAACCAAAACAAAAACCGAAAACAGATTGTTTTCAAAACAAATCAAGACCAATTGAATCTCCATTTTTCATATCACCATCAACCATCAAAAAGATTCAATCAAAAAAGTAATAATTGTTCTGAATCAATAAATCAACTTTAGTTTAACCAAATCATCCAGAAAACCACCAAAACTCAAACAAAATCCCAAATCCCAACATTGAGATCCCAATCACGCTATATCCATTTCAACAAATATGATCCACCAAACCAAAAAAAAATTAAAAAAAAAAAGACACGAGAAAAAGAGAGAGAAATAGACCAGATGAGGGAGAGAATTGAATTGAACAAGATCGTGAGTCGGATGAGGAACGATAACCAAATCTTTAGAAGGCTCCAATTTAACCGAAGCCCAGAAATTGCCGAGACTGAACGATATCGTGCGCCCATAGTACACATCGCTCGGGTTCCCTAACAACCCAACCCGAGCGTATGCTCTGTGCTCGATCGCCGCACTTTTATCACCCCCCATTTTCTTGATTCCTGCCCACCTGAAAATCTCTGTACCACCAGATTGCTACTTTATTGCACTCGTAAGCTTTTGGACATCGGAGTTGACGAAGTAACAAAATTTAACGCACTTTTATTCGGACAAGGAGAAACATTATAGTAACCCATTCAGGTAAGCTTTTCAGGCACAACATGACATCTAATTGATTTGGACTCTGTAGTCTACGTAAAGCTGATCTGGGACGAGATCATATCTGATTTGTACTCTTCCTTTAATCGTTGGACCCCATCTGAAAAACTTTCAGATTGAATTGTACTCTTGGCTCATTCTCATTGGACCCATATAGGAATTTTTCCATTTTTGATCATGGTCATTGAAAACGACAGATCAACGCCTATCTTCCTTTGCTGAGCTGTCAATTACATCGTACCAACAATGACATTTGATGAACCAACGACGAGATATATGAATAAGACAATAGTTAACTCTATATAATATAATAATTATATTAAATATAATTAAGTGGACAAATTTAAGGGCAACATTCGAGGAATATTTTCAAACTCGAGCCGATAAATCTAATATTTTGAGTTAGAACTCGATTCCATTTCACTCAATTAAGTTCAAATTGTTAAGTAAATTACAAATAATTATTAATCTGAACTCGACCTCTAAATATATTATTTATCAATAAGATAAAAGAAATATTCAATTATATAAAAACTCACAAGCTTTGAGTTTAGATACAAATGATTTGATATTTGCTCGAAATAGAGATCAAGCTCATTTTATCTTGATTTTTAAAAAATAAAAAATTATTATATAAAAACTTAAATCCAAAATATGTGCCCAAGATGTATGGGCCCCCTTCTTCCTTTCGTATGTTCATTAAGCTTGACAAATACTAATGGGCCTTCAACTCAAATTTGCTTGAGCCCAAATCTATATTTTTGTGTATCAAATGAGCTTGTGGCCCAACACCGCCGAACAATTGATAGTTAGAATAGACTTTGATAGATGTAGAGTAAGGCATTCAAGTGGCAAACAAGAAGCCCAAAATTTGGACCACCCTACAAACCCGAGCAATCTCGAATAGTCTTGAGCTCGAGCAAAACTTTTTTATGTTGAACTGAGCCAACCCATGAGCTGGCTCGGCTCAACTTGCACCCCTGATGAGAAAGATGTATCTGTTCTATAACTAAATATGAAGATCGATTTGCTTTAAAGTATTATCTCATTATTATATATAAATGTTCAATCGTGTTGGAATATTGTATTATTAACATGTACTCGTGGATGATTTTGCTCTATAAATAAATATCAACATGTGAGAAATGGTGTAATTTATATACAAACATAAATCTCTCCACCTTTTTTAATGTGGGATAACAATTGATATTATCATAAATCCTAATCGACGAATTTAAGAGAGGCTCAAAATTCTGGTTCTCACAGACAACTTTAATAATGAAAGCTAAAATCCATCCATTTAAAAATATATTATATATCCATCAAACATCATGATACTTGCTACTTTGTACACATGAATTAAAAGCCATTGGACACTATTCTTGTTTGATTAAATAATTATTTAATAAAAAGAAATTTTTGTTAGTAGGACAAAGTATTGGCACTATTCTTGTACTAAACAAAAGAGTTGGTATGTTTGAGACTAACTAGGTGAACTTCTTTGGACCTATGTGGGCTTAGAACAAGCATTTCGTTGAGCAAACATGAAACTTAATATGTAAAAAAAGTGCAAACCTACAACTAAATACTTCCAAAGTAGTGGTTGACAATGGGAAGATCCAAAGGGCTAAATGATGAACAAAAATAATCCAATATAATGACCATGTGTCAATTGGTTTGCCAATTCTTCTAAAGTCATAATCCATAATTGCATATTGGATTTTTTTTATTTTTTGGATAGGGATCACCCTCAATCTGATTTGAGTACCCCTGTGGTCTCGAATCTACCGCCGATCTAGGGCTAAAATTAGTATAATCGTAGTTGTTTTGGCCCCCACGTCGCCTCCACTTGGGTCACAGGCCCGTGCAACTGGTCTTGACGATCCTTTCTTTTATTATTGTGAAAGATACAATTTACTTTTAGCACACACTTCTTTCAAGAAACTACCATTTGTAATATATTATTGTTACTCTATAACCATGTTACTTTCAACTTTATATGATTCTACAAGCATTGAGTCATTGATAGCATCCTACAAATTTAAAATAAATACATTGAAAATATTAAAAAATATAGTAATAACATACAAAGAAGTAAATTAAAGTTTTACATTATAAAAATTTCAACACGCTCATCGAGTGTACCAAAATTTTTCTATTAAATTTGTATTAAATAATCGTGTTTGACTCGTACTATATTTTAAAACTTTTCAAAAAATTATTGTGTTATTATGTCTATATCATGCATATAGACCACCAACTATATGTACATAAAAAAACATATTTTTTATTTTTTCATTTAGTATCTTGTATTGCATCTTATGTTTTTGATCCAATATTCAATCTTAACCATCCATTTTTTTTTCCTCCTTCAAATTCTATCTCACTCTATATAAAAAGTTCAGCATATTCTTTTTTTATCCCACTTTATTTGATTCACTTAAATTTGAAATTGGCTTTTTGAGAACTATCATTATCATGAATTGATAACAAATGTTCGGCCCTGAAATGTAGCAATTTTTGATATTGCCAGATATCATATGGGTCGGGATAATTTTGTCCTGCTCCCAATAATCTATGGGCAAGTTTGGTTAGAGGTAGAATTAAAGAATAGAGAAATTTATTATGTATAGTCTCATATTTGATTTGAGTGTTTATTTATTCATAGACCCGTAATTTATTATTAGGCCTGTATATTTAATCTTAACTTGTGGTATAATTAAACCCACCACACCCCAGGATAACTTAGCCCATTTGATAGAGTTGGCTCCCTTTTGTTATAAAAAGTCTTTTTAGTCCATAAATTATTTTGCAAAATTTAGTTGTTTCTTGACCAATTTAGACTCTAACAACTTGTTCATTAATTATGTCCATGATTGTGAATTAAATGTATAAATTTAAATATAATTACTTTTAAGATGAGTTAAGATATATATATATATATACACACACTCTAGCTAATAATATATTAATTATTGTTATTTTGCGAGGTTCGAGTTGAACTATATAAACTATATAGTAATTTTTAATTAAATTATTTCATGGACCCACCAAATTAAATTAATTACAAATATAAGTAATTAAACCCAAAATTTATAGAATTGGAAACTAGTTAAGGATAACATGGTCATTTCATGGGAATAATCAAATGGCAAAGATTATTATACCTCCATCCAAACAGTAATAATGTGGGTATATTTACAAACAATCATGCAAATCAAATAACGCTACAAACAATAATTAATAATAAAATAACTTATCTGAGATAAGTTATCAAGAGATAAATTCAAAATCCAATCAAACTTGCCCTATATGTGTTAGTTTCCATATTCTATCACTCGTTTCCTTTCAAGACAATCCCGGTTTAGTCTCAACCCTAAAGTGCCTTTTTGGTTTCAATTTGTTAGATTTTGAGCCCCGCCATTCCCAACTTCCATCCACATTTTCTGGAGCCCTTTTCCCCAAATTTCAACTTTTTCACTTTTTTTTTATCTTCCTAAAATTACTAAAAAATAAAAATAAAAATAAAGTAAACAAAAAGGAAAAAGTTTGTACAAAGATGCTCGACTTTTTCTTTTCTATAATATGATTCCTCCATATCCCCCTAAAAAAAAAAAAACTCGGAGTCGTTCTTGAAGATAGTAATTGTCTTGCCTTAGGCTTGCAAGCCCGTTGAATACGAAAATTGGCTCCAAATCCATTGAATGAAATTTGATAATGTTTGGACAAAATTATTTACAAGAAATAAATATTTGAAGTATTTGAATAAAATAAAATTTCAAAATTTATAATTTTTTTTTAATTTATACAATCACTTATGCATGAAACTTATGCCAAAAGCTACTTGACGAGCTTATAAAATATTAATAATGATACTTTTATAATTAATATAATTAAATTGAAGAGTTTATTGATATTTTAGAAATAAATTAGAAATTTCTTGCTTTATTTAGAGAGTTTATAAGATTTTTTTTACATATTATTGAAGAAGTTTATAAATTCTTTTCTTAAAATTTTTACTGAACACTTTATAACATTTTATCAACTCTCATACATATTATAAAATATTTGAGAACTTATTAATGTGTCTGAAAAAACATTTAATGAATGCACACGAGTCTTTAACCAAAGCTTATAACCAATATGGGATGGAATGTGATACAACAGTCAAATTTTAATCACATGTTTTTCATTTTTCTTAATAATTAAGGAAACAAAATTAATTTTTTGTAAATACAAATAAATATTACAAAAGAATATTTATATATATATATCATGAAAATATTTTATACGGTTTTTCTTAATAATTAAGGAAACAAAAATAATCTTTTGTAAATAAAAATAAATATTACAAAATAATATATATATATCATGAAAATATTTTATTCGGTCCACCATATATTATTTTCCATCTTTTTAATCATTATTATTCCCCTTTCTATATGGACTATTATGGAGCATGTTTTTTACTTTTTGGTTTTTTTGTATAAACATAGTAATTTGAAAGGTCTTCGCAGCGTAAATAATTTTATTTCTTCCTTTTCATCCTCTCTATCTCTCTCTTCCCTCTGTGAAAATTATGCAAATTTTACGAGAGAGAAAAGAGAAGGAGAAGAAGAAGAGGTAAAAAAACCACCAAACGGCTATAATTTGGCTGATGCAAAAATGAAAAAAAGGCTGGTGTGATATAAAACCAACCCTTTTTCTGCAGGAAACTTGCCAGTTTTTAGGAAGAACAAGAAACAATTCCCATTCCCCTGTTTTTCTCTCCAAATTTTCTGTCTTTTTCTCTTTTGGAAGAGTCTTTTTCACCAGGGCTTTGTTTTTTAATATAAAGTTTCTATCTTTTTCTCTCTTTCCCTCTGTTTATATATATGGTAAGGATTTTAATTGATGTTATCACGGAGGAGGGGGAAGAGGGATTGGTAGAGAAGGAGAAAAACTTGAATGTTTTCTTCTCTTTAGAGGGAGGATTGTCTCAGAGAAGTTCAAGAGAAAACAGGCATTTTGAGGGAGAAAGAAAGTTTGGGTCCCCATGATATCTGATGCTTATTATACTTCCAAAAAAAGTGATGAATGTGAGGACGTTTGTGGCCAGGTACGCTAATATCTCTGTTTTTTTACTTTTTTTGTTTTTTTTTTAAAATTTTTTGAAGGAAAATTGAAGATTATTTTGCCATTATTTTCCTTTAATTGGTAGAGAGATTGAAATTTTTGGCATGTGATATTCGTGGGATTTCATGTTTTGCAGTAGTTATTTTGTTTCCAGCCTTTAAAACTTTCTGCATTTGTCCTACAGAACCAGTTTCAATTCAAGTCATCCAGAAGTATAGAATATTTGAATATGAGGGGCTTTTCTTCTTGCTGTTCGTATTTTAATTGAGGGCATAATGGTGCTTTAATTTTATCTGGGAAGTTGGAACTCTATAGCTGTGCAATTCTTTTAGAGGGTTCTTTGATTCTATGGTTTCAGGGTTTCTTCTGAAGTTTCAAGGTATAATTGAATTTATGGGAACTCTCTGATTGCGGTTCTGAATATGTTGGTTTTTTAGTATAGTATTCCAACTTTGTTGATGGGGTAGAAGTTCTGTTACCATCAGAATCAAAGACTTGTGGGACTCATTTGGTACTTTGTTATGGTCATGAAATTTGAATGTTTGATAGTTTTAGACACCTTTTAGAATAAGCAAAGAGGTATAGTAATCTTTGTTATCCTGTCAATCTTTCCTTCCCAACATATGGGCTTGAGCGAACGATCCGTTTTTCTGATATTATGATCTGGTTAACTCAGGAAACACTTGTTTTCATATGCAGCAGGCTTCCCCAGCATTCTTAAGCATGTCAAGAATCCGATGTTTCCTCCTAGGACTAGATTTCAGGGCCATTGTCTTTTTGTTCCTCATTGTCCCAACAGGCATCGTCGGCATATACTTTCATGGGCAGAAGATTACCTATTTCCTTCGGCCTCTATGGCAATCTCCTCCTGAGCCTTTTATCCCCATAACCCATTACTACCATGAGAATATCTCAATGGAGGCTCTTTGCAAGCTCCATGGTTGGGGAATCCGTGAGTACCCTAGACGTGTGTATGATGCAGTCTTATTCAGCAATGAAGTGGATATGCTCACAATCAGATGGAAAGAACTCTATCCTTACATCACACAGTTTGTACTTCTTGAATCAAACTCCACATTCACTGCTTTACCTAAACCCCTCAACTTTGCCATAAACCGGGACAAGTTCAAATTTGTTGAGCCTCGATTGACTTATGGAAAAATTGGTGGAAGATTCCGGAAAGGTGAGAACCCGTTCATTGAGGAGGCATATCAGAGACTTGCACTCGACCAGCTTCTCAGAATTGCAGGCATAGACGACGATGATTTGCTGATAATGTCTGATGTTGATGAGATTCCCAGCAGGCATACCATCGATCTACTAAGATGGTGCGATGATATTCCTCCCGTTCTTCACCTTCAGCTGAGGAACTACTTATACTCATTTGAGTTTCAGCACGGTCAGTTAAGCTGGAGAGCCTCAGTCCACCGGTATCAAAAGGGGAAAACAAGGTATGCTCATTACCGTCAAACTGACTATATTCTATCAGATTCAGGCTGGCATTGTAGCTTTTGCTTCCGCTATATAAGTGACTTTATATTCAAGATGAAAGCCTACAGCCACAATGATAGAGTTAGGTTCTCTCATTTCTTGAGCCCTAAACGGATTCAGGATCTAATCTGTAAAGGGGCCGACTTGTATGATATGCTGCCTGAGGAGTACACATTCAGGGAGATTATCAGCAAAATGGGCCCTATCCCTCATTCATATTCCGCCGTTCATCTTCCCTCATTTTTGTTAGAAAACGCAGACAAGTACAGGTACCTTTTGCCCGGAAACTGCATGAGAGAACGCGGATGAGTTGCAAGAAGGCACATTTTCTTGATGAAATCGAACCTACGGTGCAGATTTTACAATGCATCAAGGAGGAGGAGTGGACTAGTCTGGCATATCAATGTAGGTCAAATCTTTAGAGAAGAGCTAGAAAGATGTTTGCACATACATTTCTTCATCCAAGTGAAGAGGCTTATTTTTGCTGGCTTGTGTATTTCATGGCTCAAGACAACATAAATGGTGGGAGGCTTCTTCCTTCTGGAATCTTCTTTTAACTCTTGGTGGCAGGCTAATTTATTTGTGTATTCTCTTTGTAGCTTGTTCTTGGACTCCTAGATTTGTACTATGACCAGTCAGTAGGACTGATAGGGATGCTAACACTGATCTTTTCCTGTTGGAGCTATAGATCATATCATGGGATTGTTAGTCTTTGATGGTTTTTAAATAGTAATATTTTGTATTCTATCTTTTAATGGTTTTTGTGACCGTCGTATTTTGTTGTGGTGCTAGCTGTTTTTAATGCAATATATGCATTTTCTGACACGATATGTGTTCGACACATTACTTGGTATGTTTATAAATTAAAATAAAAAAAATTACACTTTTAATGATGTGTCGGAGACATAACTAGAGATGTACTTGGCACATTTTGGATAAAATAATTTTTTTTATATTATTTGAAGAAGTTAAGAGCAATAATATAATTAAATAAAAGCTATTTGTGTTTTTATTTTTATTTTTTGCTAAAAAAGCTACTCAAGAAAAAGTGTAATTTCATTCGAAACCACTTCATGAAAGCAAAATTTTCTCTTTTCTTCAATTCTATGAAATACAAATCTCATTAATAAAATCCAATTCAATGGTTGATATATATATATATATATATATATATATTCAGACTCCTATTAATGTCTTTCTCATAGGGGTATAAGATAAGTCGAGCCGATTCATGAGTCTCATTAGCCTGCTCTATTACAGGTCTCCTATTTTAAAATATTTTTTATATGTTAATTAAATAATATATATATTAATAATTTAATATTTTGTCGATAATTATAATATATTATAACTTAAATCATTATAGAAATGATTATAATATATATTATAACTTAAATTATTTTATTAATTATTATTAAATAATTATAATATATTAATAATTTAATATTTTTGTTTGATTTAAAATTTTCTGTTGAGCTCAAGCTCGAACCTCTTAAAAAATAAGCTCATCGAACTCGAATCCAAGCTCGAGTCTGCAATTTTTATTGAACTCAACTCATTTACACCTTTACTTTCTCAAATTATCAACCGCATATTTACATGTATATATATATTTTTTTTTGTAATGAAAAAAATTATGAATATTATAGAGTCGTGTTGCATCATATTGTGTCCTAAAATTCTAAAAAATTTCATGTCGCATATTCGTGTCTGATAGATGGAGATTTATTTTGTCCAAAGATTTTGTTTGGTTGGGCCAAGGCCACAAGGCACAACAACATCGAACGAAATCATTGGGAAATAAATCTAAAATCTAGAGAATTCTGCTGCCAGTTGCCACGAGATCTATGGTATCAATGGTGGGTCAAATCTCAAAGCATCCCACCTAAAAGAAGTTATTTCCGAAGTGTTTCCATCCAGCAACGGGTGATGCTGTTGGTCGGTGGGCCTCAATTGTCAACAAATGGCGAAATCTGGCAAAGATGATGCTGTAGGATGCGATAAATTTAAGATGGTAGTGTGTGGCTTTATGTTTGAGAATTAAGATTCTCGCGCTTTTTGGATAAATAGATTTAATGTATTAGAATTATATTGTTGAAATTTTTGATTAATTGAGTGGAAAGGCATGGTTTGGTTTCATTTTCATAGCCCCTTTTTTCATTTTTTACTATTTCAAAAATAAAACAAATTACTTTTTATATATTTTCACCCAACGTCATTTTTATTTTCAAAACACAATTCTCCAATAACTTATATATATTCTCTTTCTATTTCATTATTTCTATATCTCTCCACCTACAACTTATTAAACCCAACATAATCATTATTTTTTCAACAATTCATCCAAATACAAACTCATTTTCACCAACTAACTTTTTAAATTTTAGAAATGATGAAAGTAAGAATAAAACCAAACGGGGCCTAAGTTTATCAACATACAAACATCCTTTAGGACGTACAGATACGCTTTTTCTTTAGATGAAGAGATTCTAGAGAGGCTACTTACTTTCCAAAACGATAATAATCCTACATCAATATATAAACATTGATTTATCAAAATTATACAAAAAAGTACTTTAAATTTTTTATTAAATCTCGGAGATAACTTAAAATTAATAGTTCATTGCTTAATGAATTTTCCCCTTATAACACTCTATTCGAGAGTTATCAATATTTATCAATTCTATTCTTATCCAACAAAACACTATTGGATCAAATGACAAAGACATTATTAACTCTTTTAATCCTTAATTGCTGAAGAAAAATGAAAACATGATTCATGTAGCAGGAGAAAATTTTCCCATTCTTTAGTTGCCAACTATGTAGCTATAAAAATTGGATGGTCATTTGACCCAACGATATCACCCGCCACCTTTACAGGTGAGACATAAAATTTCAAACCCAACAAACTTATATACACGTATGCGTGTGTGGATTATAAATACTCTTTAAATAAAGATTATGTGGCTATTAAAAAGGAATTAAGTAGAATAAAATTAAAAATAATAATTTAATTTTTGTTTTACTTGTTTCCACACATGCAATAGCACATGAGGAAAGAGTTAGCGGACGATGGAACCAAATTGTCTAAATCCATGGCCGGCTAGCGATGGACAATGGTATTGTGGCATGGACAGGATAGAATTGGGCCGACTCTTGACCAATGTTGTGCCACCTCATAGCTTACACTCGAAGCATTGTTTGCGTGACAAAATAAATCTATGGGACAGGGGTGGGCCTCCCCACCTGCTGTACTAGTTGTCACTTCACTAGCTAGATTGCATCCATAACTAACCCTTTGTTCAGGCTTCAACTGAGTTGGTATTCAGTAAAGTGAACCAAGTGTAATGCATTCGATCCACTCGATTCAATAAAAAATAATATATAACTTCAACCTTTTTATGTTGAGGAAAACGATCACGATTAAAAAGAAAACAAATCGAGGCATGAAGCAGAAAAACCAATTGGGAGAGAATTTAGTGCCCGTTTGGTTTTGTTTTCACCAACATGACAATAGAAAGTCATTAAATTCTTCCCTATTTTCACTAAACATTTTCATTCTCAACACATTTCCCACACACACTCCTATACTCTCTTTCCATTTTCACACCTTATTTTCCTCTATTCTTATTTGTACGGCTTTTAATACATCAACACAACAATATCCAAATATATCTTATTTTCAACGCTACGCAATCATTTCATTTAAAAAACAAAAACATCAAAACAATATTTTATTTTCAAACCACACTTATAACTAACCTTTTATTTTATTTTATTTTATTTTATTTTCTCATTTTGTCAGAAAATGAAAATGCCTCTAGTAACTAAAACCAAACGGGCTCTTACTGCCATAAATTCAAGAATGCTCAAATATATTGATATAAGATGTTTTAAGGAGTATATAAGGAGTCAAAAATATTTCATCCTTAAAAATTTGAATCATGCAGAAAGGCAAATGTCGATGCTTAATTAGTTGTTGTCCAAAGGCATCAGTAGCAGGTACCTTGCATAGTCTCTTCAGACAGGGGATGTCTCTCCTACAATGCCGAGTGTGTTGACAGATAACTTTGGCACTGGAGAACTTCGCTCAGATTCCTCCATTGACTGCACAGAGTTTTTGGCCTGAATCCACATTTGCTCTTGGGAAGAAGTGGGACAAAGATGAATTGTATAGAATAGGCCATATATTCCCTTAAGAAAACGAATTTCCGATATGGAGAGTTGCAGCCCAAATGCACCATACCACATTGAGATGTCTCTGTTTTCTCTTTAGTCTCTTCAAGAGTTGGAATCGTGGACCTCCAAGCAGTTTGGTCCTTTCCTCAGGATATATTTTTTCTAATAATTACAAAAATTTATCATGTCTTCTGATATATAACTCGAAGAGCATTTCTGTAACTGAACTCGTTTCAATGTTAATCCAACTACTCGAGCTTTTAATCTTTTAACCATTGACTCTATTTTTCTGAATTTCTCTTCAATTATTTACTGCCTTCACCATCACTCCTATGATGATAATCATCATCTCCTGATGTGGCATCGGATTCCCATTTTGCAATCTCTGATTCACTGAACAAGTCTTCAGTCATGGAATTGTCGTCCAGCTTTGATGCAGTACCTCTATTCAAACCTCTCTTGGAATTACTTCTTTCATGTCTCTGCAATTGCTCATAGTTTTCATCATCAGTACTGCTCCTGTAATTGTAAAATGACGCTCCAGAATCTCTCAAGTTTTGTCCTTTCCCCTCTGATTTCCATGCTACATCTTCCAGATCATTTAATGCATCTTCCAAAACAGTATTCTTTTTCTTCCTACCTTTGGATTCAATTTCATATCTCCTAGAACTGTTGCTGTTGGGTCGACCAATCTTACCCTGTTGCAATCTATCCACTTTACGTGCAGCAAATTTATCAAGAGCTTCCTCAGAGTCATCACCATCACTCCCATGATTCACTTCTCTAATATCATTAGAATCCCATTCATCATCTAGCTCAGAAACATCTCCATCTTCATCTTCACCCTCACTATCAACAATTGCCCTCCTACGCGTCTGATTCCAGTTTCTCACCCTTCTCCTATTTTCATCATCTGAATCCTCACTTCCAATCACTTCAGATCCCCGGAATCTACCACCAAAATCTTCTCTGTTCCAATATCTAATCTGGCCTAGTTCTTCTTTCTCTGCTGCTTCCTCCTCGGCCCATTCTTTATCAGCTGCATCTTCTATCTCAGCAATGAAGCGGTCAAGCTCCTCCTGGTCACTGTCATCTCCAGCATCTTGAGCCTGTTGAAGTCCCCCGGATTCCACTTGTGTTGTTTTGTCTTCATGAAAGACGTAGGGACTTCCTTCTTTCTTGTCTATTGCATTGAAAAATGTGGAGGCTACTCTCTGGATGCTGGCCATGGCGACTGGATCATCAGGATTTACTCCCTTCCTGCGAAGATCCTGTTCTGTTTTCTTTATATTAAGTTTCTGAGAATCGAGAGCTTGTTCAAATCGTGCCTTAAATAGTGCCTGCATGTTAAATACACCAATGATTATGAATGAATATCTAATTCACAGACTAATTTTACAAGCCTTTCTGAAAGTTGCAGAAGAAATGTGTTGGGTCTGTAGCAGGGCTGCTTAATATGGCTCTCTTTCTAGGTAAAAAAGTGTCAGGCAATTCAAGACTCAAAATTTATGCAACAATCATCCAAGCAACCAATGACAGGAAGATTATACACAAACCTTCCTTTTAGTAAGGGTATTGATAGGTATCAAATTCTTTGGTTGACGGTAATTTCTGCCACGGAACATGATAATAGTTTTCACATTGTGTATGTTGACCACGATCCCACCACTCAATCTTGCCAGCAAGGTTGCCATCTCCTTAATCTTTTCCTTGGGAAAATTATCACAACAAACTTGCACTGTCTCATGGAACTTCCAATGAAGGTGCATATTTTGAACAACCCCTCCGAAGACTCCACGGACGCCAACAGGTACATAGTTTTTATTTCTGAAGCCAATCTTCTTGTATGCCTGTAACTGCTCTAAAGTGAACAGCTCAGGATCATGACGAGGAGGTGGAAGCTCCGGCAACTCATACTTTTGCAGCTTCTGAAGAAGCAAAGCTACCTTTTTCTTTGCCTGTACTAGTCAAACAGAAAGGCAAAAGGTGCAGAATATTAAGGTGGTCAAAACGTAAGAACATAACAAAGATGTGCAGAATGAAAGAATTCAGAATTATGGTTTTTATGGTGTAGAAGTAAAAATTAGCCAAGTCCAGAAAAGATCATGCAGAAGGCAAGGAGTAAAACCAAACTGTTACTCTTTAACTGTAAACCCCACAACTAGGCACAAATTATTACTACAATGGCTAATGAAGAACTCGTAGAATCGAAGAATTGAAGCAAAATGACATTCATATAAACTATTTCAAGCAGCCAAAAAAATCCATTAAATAGTAAAATTAGCAGCATACTCTTCTCAGATTGTAGATATGGCGTTCCTCTTCAGTCATCAGTTTCTTCCTCAATTTTTTAGCCCTTCGAATTTCCCTTAGGGTTTTGCCCGACTCCCTTTGCATTCGCTTTTCCACTTTACTCCTCATGCTCTTCGCCGAAAAACACCGAGCTCCATCAAAAATATTCCACATTTTTGCTGAAGGAAATTCAGAACTCGGAAAATTCACTTTGCTAATTCCAGGCGTCAGTTTCGCAGGACCACTGCTTTTTGCTACCATTTCATTCCTGAATAGCAAAAAAAAGTTCCCATTGCTATAGATACGCAATATTCTTCAAAAAAGAGAGAATTTTTACGAAAACATACCGAAAATTACCTTTGATTGAGGAGCAAGGACGAGAGGGTTCTGAGGGATTGCTTTTGAAGTCTTCGACCATAAGCAGAGAACATTTTTACTGTAATTTTCCGGAAATTCAAACTGGCCGCGATTCAGCTGGAGGGTTTTTGATGAGGGCTTGTTAGGGGTTTTAGCACTTTGGTTTATTGCACTCTCCCCAATGCTTTGTGTTAATTATAAATGGTGCATGCAACTAGCTCAAGTAGACCTTTTTGCCCCTCGCATCAACATCCCTTGACCTTTTCATGCATCACCTACCAAATTTTGGCCTTCCATACTTATATTTGAGTGTTCGAAAGTCATTTTTATTTATTTATTTATTTATTTTTTATTTTTGGTGTGTGCGACAATGGAGTATAAGTGTCCTTATTGAGAGAAAAACAACTTAAATCATCATATCTGTAAACAATCGTACAATAATAAAAGAGTATAAATGTAGAAACAATTCAAAAATTTACTTTAAAATAATCATCATTAAAAGAGTGAGTACCTAATAGATAACTATAAGAATTCATTGACACTTGCTCATGGTCTCAAACCAACGTTGGAGTTCCTTCATACAATTTTTATCAAATTAGTAATAATATATTAAATTTTTATATTACTATACGTTATTATATTAGCATAATAATTATAAAAAAAAGACACTTAAAATACAAATATGATTGAAAGATATATAACAAACTTTCCATCTAACAATCCATCAACACCATCTGAGTCTATGAGTATTGCAAACTCTTACATTGGTAATGGCATTAAAACCTAAGACCACAAATTTCTAACATGAAATAAATAACCTAAGCATATGAGTTGGGCAAAGTCGACCCACAAAAATGCAAATGTAGTCAGTCATGTTCCTTTGGTAGCTCTGCATCACTCCAAATTTAAACTGTGCTTCCTCAGTTCTTGCTCTATTCTTCTTCTCTACTCCAGTCAGGGGTAGTGTACAAATTGCTCTTGTTCATGGCCACAATGCAAAGTTTCTTCTTCATCTATAATCGATCCAACCAATCAAACACACTGTCCTGAGATGCAAATTGCAAATCCTGCAAACATAGGAATCGAATCTATGATCTCAAATGCAGAAAAGTATGATATGCAAGTATCTGGATGAAGGGCTTACAGTAAGCTGGAAATCTGGAGGAGTGTCAAGTTCTAAGTTGTCGAGATCACCAATTCCACAGGAAGCATTGTCGTCTCTCTGGTGTAAATCACTTATGTTGCTACTGACATGAGTTGAAGACATGTTTTTTGGTCTTAGTTCACTAGAAGTGGCAAAAGAATCAATTATCTCGTTGCATAATAGGGAGTCGACTCCACTAAAAATGGCCTCAGAGTCTCCAGCCAACGAAGTAGCATGCTCCATTTCATCCTCCAGCCCATAACCACATGACGGATGAGACGGGTTCTTGAGATTCTCAGCTTCCTACTCCAGAATGCAAATAGTTCCAATGAGGAAGAATGTCTAAGATTTTTATTTTGCAAGTGTATCAGATATATTAGATATTCAGTTTCGAGATTCTTTATCAGTTCAATGAAAAGTAAAGAGAGAAACAAATGCAGAAAGATGCATGCCTTGAGTGAAGAAGTTGCTACCAACCTGGACAAGTGTCTGGAAATAATAATCATCTGAGCCACGACCAGAAGAGGGAGTCTTTTCCAGCCGAGGGGGTTCAGGAGTATTTGTCCTAGGAGTCCTGGGAATTACTTGAACCATCCCCATATCTGATTCTTCAATTTCCAAAGAACTTTCCTTTTTGTCAGTCTCCTTCGGCAGCTGAAAGAAAATCTTTGAAACCACATACTCCCCTTCTCTCTCATCTTCATCAGTTCCCAGATGGTACTGATGCATAACCCAACTACACTTTTCGGGCTTGGATCCCCCCTTCGATGTTGAATACAGAACCATTATCTTTTTACAACCTTTCTGAACTCCATTTTCCATCACACGTCTGGTTTTCCCTGTCTTGTGCCAACGAACACGTGCCTGCATCATTGTTTCCTCATTATGGATTCTCCGGCGCTTCCTCCGACCGCTAGCATATGCATTACTTGTCCTATAAAAGAAGTAGACACTGCTTCCATCCTTTTTAGCACCTGAAACAATGCCAAATGATCACTTGCTGTTGAATCACAAACCAGAACTCACCAAAACTTCATCAAATTGATCAGCTCCTAAAACAAATATATCAAGTTTAAATTTCACAGAAGACAGGCATGTCAATTCTATCAGCAGGGCACTGAAATTAGCCAAGATTGAAAGGATATATCTTGTCTGAAAGTTAACCATTAACTCACCAGGAAGATTTTCGGGATGTGTGTAACATATCCCATTGTCACCTTCAAGGGTTGGGATGAATTCATCAATAAACATATGTGGCTCTAAGTCCCCCACCCCACATTTTGCGGCCAAATTTTCTAACAACTCAACATCGGATGGCTCAAATTTTACCCCAGCAGGGAGGCCAGGCCAGTCATGAGATACCTGAATTTGCAGATACAGATATCAATTTCACAAGTAAAATATTTCTCCTACAGAAGAGCTAAGTCCATATTAATTGAACTATCCCACAATCTAGCTGCCATTGTTTGTTGACAATTGCAAAAGCAAATTTTGAGCAAATGGCTCAAAACCAAGATTTATTCATTGGTTAATTCTTTCATTACTTCAATATTCAAAAGAACTACACAAAATCAATGAAATCGGTAGAGCTTACATCACTATTATCAATCTGATAGTGGCAGTTAGGGCATTCCCGAACAGCACCACAATCTTTTATTTGATTTGCAGAAGACAGCCCAGCATTCTTGACCTTGTTCGCGAGTCCTCGGCTATCAATAAGCCAAGCCCTGCATCACATGGACAGTAGGTAAAAACCAAACAATAGAAACACATTTAAACAAGCGCAGAAACGGCTGACAAATCCTAACTTCAACATAGAAACTTCAAATTATTGGCACATTTCTTCAAAATTTGACACCAACAGAGTTCAGATTAAAGCAAGGACAATAAAATTTAATGCTGAAAGAAAGAACTGCGTATCATCAGGTACACTCACATAATCAACAAAAAGAGAAAAAGATAGGAGCAACAATGTCTTGAAGTTTTTTCACACCCAGAAAATGATTACCAAAAATAAATTAATGCAGATCATCAAAACCAGAACTTTGATTGAGCCCATCAATTTGCAGAAACTCAAAAGGAAGAAAAAAGGAAAAATCATACAAAAGATAAAATCTTGCTAACTAACACACAAACACACACTCAAAAAAAAAAAAAAAGATCTTTACTTAAACTAATGCATTCCAAGATTTTTTTCCCATCAAAATCACTCTGAGATTATTCCAAGATTGCTATTTACCTATGCCTATGATCCATTCTGAGATTATTCATTGAAAATAGAACATAATTTCAAATAAAAAGAATCGGGCTTTTATAGTACCTAGCCATGATCAGAAGAAATGGAAGCTACAAAATGCAGTCGAAGCTGCGAGGTGTGTGTCCGATACTCTCTTTGCTCCCACTCGACCAAGTAAAAAGAGTGTGGGAAAGGGCGGGAAAATCCATGGACAGGCTCGAGATTTCCGAACCTCAGGTTCGGACGATTTGCCCAGTTACAAACATAGGGGCCCACGGTTGACTGAAGCTGATTCCGAGCCTTGTGCCGTCAACGAGAGCTTTGCTTTGGCTGGAAAAGAGTACATTGTGCGACTTGCCCTCCAAGCTATAAGTGGAAATTAGGGACAGCCAAGATTTACCGGATTTGCCCATTTATTTCTCTGAAATGACTTCCTAGTAGATTTGTGTTTTTGTTCTATGTAAGGGGGGTTAAACTGAGGGTAGAATTGGAAATTAGCAGTACAAAAAGTTACTCGCATTTTTTGTTTTCTTTAATCTTGTCTTGTCAAATAAAGGAACTTTAGATTTGGGGGATCCAATTTTTGTCGACTATTTTTAGGGTCCCGTTTGATTTCATTTCCATAATTTTCATTTTTTCTTTTAACTATTGCAAAAATGAACACACTGCTTTTGTATATTTTCACCTAATATTATTTTTATTTTTATTTTTAAAATATATTTTCTAATAATATATATATTTTTTCAATAACTTATATATTTTCTCTCTATTTCATTATTTTTATTTCTCTACCTACAGTCTCTTAAAATCAATATAATAATTACTTTTTCAATAATTTATCAAAATACAAATTCATTTTCAATTCATTTTTATTAATTAAATTTTTAAAAATGATGAAAGTGAAAATAAAATCAAATGGATAATTGTTGAATGTCAGGTGCTGTTTAGTTTTATCATTTTCAATTTTTATTTCTCTCATTTCTAAAATAATAAGAATCAATTATTTGATATGATGTGGAAATAGAAATATATTTGGATGAAAAATAAAAAATATAATAATTATGTTGGTTTTAATATATTGTAAGTGGAAATAAATAAAAATAATGAAATTAAGAGAAAAAATATATTTAAGTTATTGAAGAATGTGTTTTGAAAATGAAAATAAAAATTATATTGATGATTTTTATTTTTAAAATAATAGAACATTAAAAAAATAGGTGTAAAAATAAAACCAAACAAGCCTTCAATTCTTACTATTTAAAATATAAAAATCAATCAACACTTTTTCTAACTAAGAAAACACTGAAAACTGAAAATATGTCATGGAAACATTTCCAAACCACCACTAAAATTTGCCTCTTTTCTTCTTTTAGATTGAAGAGCAGGAAATCAGAGGAAATATGCATTGCATTGTAAAGAACTATCCCACAGTTCCACTGGTAGGAATTGTATCAAATAAGATTGGAATTGCTAGCAACTGAAATTCTCTAACATATTAATGGAGTAAAGGGCCTTGGATGGACCTTATTTTACAACAATAATACATCACAGCAACCCAAACTCCGTAATCTACAACCTCTTTGGGGTTGAGTCAGAAAGCTAAAAGGGATGAAGACTCCTATTGTAAATGCAGATTTCATCAAAATCTGAACACTTTCTAAGTAAGAAACTTTCTGCAGCATTAACCTCCTTCAAGATAATTGAATTTTTCAAGTACCTTGGAGGAAATCAACTTCATTTATCTTTGTCAAAGAGATTAGTAGCACTGGTTAAAGCAGAAGAAATATCGTTGTGGCTTATCTTCCATTGGTGTGTTTGGTGTGTCGTTAGTGTCGTCCCTCTTGGCCATCAAGGAGCTGGTTCCTGGAGACTCTGGTGGAAAGACAGCATTTCGATCAGAAGTGAAAATCCTGTGGGGGACGACCGGTTCAGGTGGAGAGATTGTGGATAGATAATGGAGGAGCATCTGGATTATCTGACTGAAGTTGGGCCGGGCGTTGGGGTCCTCCTTCCAACATAAGGTCACTATTAAGGCCAGATCCTCTGGGAGGTCATCGGCACTTGGCCTTACATTCTGAAAAAACAAAAGTACAAGTTTTAATGATGATTGACTAGATTTAGAATCACACATAGTTAAGGCCATTGTCCTAACTGATTTATCCACTACTTTCCGATTTATTAGCTATATGTCCTGGAATGGAAATGGTGCTGTTTGAGGTTTACTATTTATAGAATTGGCTTCCACAACTAGAAGGGAAGTGTAAAAAGGAAAAAATACGGTCATTCGGGCTTGAGGGGAATAATTAAAATTTGTCAAAGGAGCAAGAAATTCGAAGGAAGAGGGAGGGGAATTACTTTAAAAGCAGCGGCATATGCGGCCTGCAGATTTGACATGCCTTCAAATGGTAGCTTATTATGTATGAGCTCCCACAGCACAATGGCAAAACTATAAGCATCCACTTTGTGGTTATAATGCTTCTTTTCTCCATGTCTTAGTGTGACTGTACTATAGAGCTGCAAAATATTGAAAAGACAGAAAAAAGGAAGATATTTTTCAGCCCAGCATATCACATGAAGAAATGATCAAGCAGAAGGAAGAACGTTGCAGAAAGTACCTCTGGAGCCATCCAGCGATAAGTTCCGGTCTCAGCAGTCATCATCTCTGTCAATGATTCTTCTCTTGCCAAACCAAAATCCGCAAGTTTGACGGTTTTTCGATCTTCCGTCAAGAGCAAGTTTTCTGGAGGGAAAAGGAAATCATGCACAAATCAACAAACTTTTAATTAGAGATCCGGAAAAATAGTAGTTTGCATCTTCACCGCAGATTACAATGCAAAAACACAAGGTATCAGCTCTCCCACATGCAAGTTTAGATACTCCGAACACAGAATCATCATAGAACGCATTGACTAAGTCCCTCAATTGGAAACTAACTTAGAAAAAGATTGTCAAGTTAACTCAGACATCCATCCTTCTGACCAGTCCTACCAACTATTTCCCAGTTCAATAGCAAGAATTGTACAAATTTCAAGAGACCGGTCGTTTTCAAGCACAACAACTCAAAGAAAACAAGTAAACAATTACCAGGTTTCAAATCACGATGAATGATTCCATGTGAGTGCAAACATTCCATTGCACGAGCTATATCAAGCGCAAATCCGATAGCAACCCGCATATCCAAGCACCTTGGCCGCAAGTTAATCAAGTACTTACGCAATGTACCACCAAGCAGAAGCTCAGTTACTATAACCATGACAGGTTCCTTGCAAGCTCCAATGAACTGTAGAGAAAGAAGACTCACTAAGACATTGCTAACAAATATTCAAGGATACATCTACATAATTTGAAGCCATAATTCACTATTACATTAGTAGATCACTCATTTATTTATAAAAATTGGACAACCTTAACTAAGTTCTTGTGTTGGACCCTGGAAAGCATTGCAACTTCTCTTCCAAATCTGGCCTCCCTCTTGGCAATCTCTTCAGGAGTCTCTCCTCTCTCAACAATTTTGACAGCAACATTCTGGTTTTTGTATCTGAAAGAATGCCAACAAATAAATGGTTAAGTTAACTTTTCACAATCATAAAATACCCTTCTGCTGTTCCAATGTTCTACAGTTTTTCAAGGGTGCCCTCCAAAATTTTTAATCAATACACAAAATCAAAAATTTCATCATACCATACAACTTTCATAGATTAAAGGCAAATTATTTCAGTAATGGCCAAAATTGAAGGTCTTTGTTATGTAATAATTACTCTTTTCCAACACATTATGAAGCCAAGACAGAAACGACAGAACTATTGAAAAATTTCTAGAGATAATTCTCTATTCTTCAGAATTATAAACCCATTTCACACAAGATCAAGATTCAGGACAGAAGAACAAAAAGTCAACTTACTTTCCCTCATACACTTTGGCATGGGCTCCTTCTCCAATCTTTGGCCCTACAAAAAGAAGCTTCGGATCGACCAACCATTTCGGGTCCAAATTAAACTCCGCTCCAGAGTAAAACCCATTACCAGATCCCATTTTTAAATCTCTCTTTCCCCTCTTCAAACTCTCTTAGATAAACACTGTTGCATCTATTGAAATGCCGACAATCACAGCACCAAAGATCAAAACCTTATCACTTGCTCGCACATTTCAACCAAATCCCACATCAAAAACACCCCCACAAGAAATTCTCCACAGATAGAATAACAAAAAAATTGTCACAGCCCACCTTTATTAATTTATCAGAAAACCCATACATGCACTGAGATCACTGGGACTTAAAAACATATATTTCCTTTTTTCTAAAGCTAAAGAATGAAAACCCACGTGGTTGAACAGATTCCCACCACCACAAATCCTTTCTCGACAGAACAGATCAAAGTTTATAGAACAGAAGAAAGAGCAACCAAAGTATGTCGAGAAAAAAAGGAGAAATCTTGAATTTTCTTTTTGAGTAGAAAAGAAACAAAGTTCCAGAGGATGCTGAGATTATAAGTATGGATGGGAGAATTTATTCAAGCCTTTCTCACCGAGTAGTACAATTTTTTCTGCTCTGATTTTTTGTGTACTATTTGATCTACAGAGAAGATAAAGCCGCGGAAGGAATTGTGTCTGTGTCAGAAACAGTGGGGTCCATTTTGTTTTTGTCTTTTCGCATTATTTTAGTAGAATAATAAAATGTACCCTTGGGAGGGTTGGGGGGCAGTGAAGGGCAAATTTGGAAATTTACAAGATACCCTCATTGAGAAAGGTATTATTTTTTTATTCAATTATAGAGTATAGTTTAATTAGGTGCCATAAAATAAAATTTCATATTAAATTTGCACATGGAAATGGATAGACATATAGGGGACATTGCCACTCAACAAGTTATAATGATCCCACAAATTAATGTTTCTAGATTTAGATTTCATTTTTTATGCTATTTATTTGTCTTTTTGTGCTATTATTATTTATGAAGGTAGTGGCAATTTATTTATTTTTAAATTTTCCTCATCCATTTGTCCAATTATTAAAGAGACAAGTTTTATTTTGCTCAATAAACATGAGAATCACCTCAACAATCAACAACTAACAAATAATAATTAAGAATAATTCATGATCAAGTTAGGTCAATGATGGAAGAAGTTGCATTTGATCATAATCTTCAAGTTTGGATTTGTATACATGGAGGAGGCCTTTCCATCATTAGGTCAATAAATTTAAAGCAAATTAGGTGTTGTAAATTTTTGAATCAATTTGAATTTCATAAATCGAGTTCAAGTTGAATGTGCAAAATAACGAAGTAGTTGAGCAGACGATCCAGAAAAACCATTAATAGAAATGTGGTCACTAAAAATACAACCATTTTGACTAATATAGACCTAGAGAAACAAAGAAAAAAAGGTTTAAGGTAATTGACAAGATACGCCGATTAAAATGGGTCTAACCCATTTTTTCTTCATTTTACATTATTATAGTCTAAAGTTTATAATTTATATAAAAACAAGACTTTAGTTCTAAATTAGACGTCAAAGGGTTTTTGCTAGAATACCTCATAGCATTCCTAACCCCTTCAAGCATGAATCAAGCCTTTCGGTTCACAATCAAGAAGATTGCATTGAAAATAGGGGTACAATCGAGACGAGTTTGGACAAAATTTTCGAACTCGACGAACCTAAAATTTTTAAGCTCGAGCTTGATGAAAATTCAAGCTCGGCTTGATAAGGCTCGAATTGATAAATAAATTGTAAAAAATTGCATGGTCGAGCTCAAACTCAAAATAAAAAAATAGTAATATAATATATATTTATTAATAAAACAAAAATAAATTTTAATTATATATTGGCTCACGAGCCGACTCACGAGCATTGAGTTTAAGATACAGACGGCTCTACATCGGCTTGAATTAGAGCTCGAACTCAATTCAACTCAAGTCGAGCTCGACTCGTGAAACTCATAAGTCGGCTCGACTCATTTACACTCTAATTAAAAATCAACGTCTACGAAATGCTTTGTTATCATTTGATTTATTGTAATTTGAATTAAAATTTAAATTAATATGAACTACTTAAAAATAACCAACTTTCTAGATTTTCATGTTAGGAGGGACAAATGCTTTCTTTCACGTGTCTTTTTTCTTGTCGACCAATGTACAATAATTTGTTTTGAATAAATAGGTAGGTCTAGCCCCATGCTATTTAAATTTTTGACATGTAGCCAATTTGCTAAGGAAATAATTGGTTCGATGGGTCTAGCTCCATTTGATCGATCTTGACTTTTTGATAAATAAATTTTATTCATGAAAATTTGAAAAAGAAGTGAATAATTATATAAGCATATAAAATATATAATAAATATTACAAAAGTAAGGGCAATGGTTGGTTACATTTTCTCCAAACATTTTTCAACTTTAGAAAATAATAACAAATGATGTCTATATTCCCCAATTTTAACTCTCAAAACACACTTATTTATACCCAGGGACGGAGTCAGAATTTTTCATTATGGGGGACAAAATTTTGAATTACAAAAAATATGATATATATGTATATATTTATTTCATCATATATATTAATCATTAAAGACCTGTAGTTTCAAAACAATCGATACGATTAAAATAGAGCATATTTTCAGTAAAATGAAGGGCAATTTTATAATTTGAGGAATAACAAAATTGTAATATTTTAAAATTTTTGATATAAAAAATCAAGTTTCAATATTTTGAGGAAGACGGCTGTCCTTATCAGCCTCCCTTTGCCTCCGTCTCTGTTTATACCCAAAATACCCATTAAAAAAAATAATATATATATATATATATAAAAGCATCCCCACCTCTATTCTATCAATCATTGCAAATATATACATATATATACATCACTCATTCACATATATACAATAAAATTTAAAATACATTTTCACCATACAAACCCAGTAAAAAGTAACTGATTTGACATTTACAGTAAAATTTATCTCATACGAAACACTTCCAAACAAAGTAGTTCATTCTTCCAAAACATTACCAAACAATGAGACTATTTCCTAATTTTAACTCCCAAAACACCTTTACCCAAAATATTTTCCACAAAACATTCAAATATAACCAAACATTGTCAACAATAAAAAATAAAACTTTTTTTTGCCCGAGAAATGAGGAAAGAAGAAGGAAATTCTCCTTGCCAAAGAGTCAAAAAATTAGGTTGACAAGCGGAACTGCGGGTGTTTTTATGCGTCGGTGGGAGAATAGATTGAATTGAATGAGGCTGACCTTTTTCCCCTTGTTCCTCTTTATTTAATATTACATTTTTCTTATTTATTTAATTATTTTATTTTATTTTTTTGCCAATATCAGTCAACATAAATAAATTGAAACAAATGAAGTTGGGCTTGCCTGAATCCCGTGACAGCAGTCGGTGATTTTTTTATTTTTATTTTTTGGTTTGATTTTTTTTTAATTATTTGCTTGCAAAAATTCCAACTAAATTTTCAACTACTTCGATGAATTAGTCATGCATAATATATAGGTAAGAAAACATCTTTTGAATTATTTTACTTGTCACTTTCAAAATATATTATATTTATTATCAATGAAAAAAATTATTAAATATTTTGCTAACCTGGTTAAATTAATCGTGTAAGGTATACACGTGATTTATTAGTCGAATGAAGCTTCTTAATTGAAGCAATCAACTAAATAACAAACGTGGTTTGCTATATGTAATATTTAAAAAAAAAAAAAGTTAGTACAAAGTGGTTAAACTAACATTTTTTTTCCCTCTGAATAAAAATTATCGTAAATTTACACAATGTGACGGCTCGTTGTATTTCATCTCAAATAGAATAATTTTTTTTATTATTATAATACGTTCGAATCAAATTTTACGTCTGTATCTCTTTACCAAAATTTAATAAGTTAGCTTTCTCAACAGAACATTAACACTAACCCTCCTCGGTATTATGTTGTTTGTGTGAATTAATAAAATTATAGGTAATTGATTTAATTACAAAATTTAAATTATGATAATAAAAGTGCTTCGACATTTTTAGTAAAATCTAAAAGCCATGAGAAGCTCAAAAGTAGATAATGTCCGAGACAAGCTGCTTCGATGTAGGGAAGCCTCCACTTATAGGAGCGGGTCGGGTCGGACTCGGCCCACTAACGAGGGAATGTAATTGGGCCAATTTGAGTGATCCATTTCTTAAATAAGGCAGTTCAGCCCAGGTAATTTTGCAGACCGCTTTTATATTACAGTCATAATGGACTGGCCCAGAAGTCACAGCCATAAAACTTGCAAGTCTGTGAAAAATAGGGGAAAAAAGAAGTAGGTTGTATTTTATAAGACAACTTTGGTTCAAATTGTTGGGAAATTGGAAAACCTTTTGGGCTAGTTTGCTTGGAGTGATGTGATTATGAATCATATATAAATAAATTGATATATTTTAAATATATCAAGATAAAGCAATAAAAGTAAATTAAAACAAAATATATGATTTTACGATTATTATATTTTATTATTTATTTAATATATCTTTTTATATACTAATCAAGGGTAATTTAGTCTTTTTGAATCTTATCCAACCCAAGAAAAATGTATCAAGCCTCTCACCTCTTTGATCCATATTCCAACTTAGAGGGTGCTTGGTTAGACTTATTTTAAATATCTTATAACCTCTTACATCTTATAAGAAGTTTTTGGAGCTTATAAGATGTTAGATTTTATTTTTAAAATAAGTTGTTGAAGTGTTTTGATAAAATAAGATTTTGGAGTTTATAAGATGTTAATAATGGTAATTTTGTAATTAAAATGGTGAAAAATGAAAGAATTTGTTAAGAACTTAAAAATAAGTTAAGATCTTCTTACTTTTTTTAAAAGAGCTTATAAGTTCATAACATCTTATTTTATGACCTTATAAGTTCTTTTTTAAAAAAATTTACTGAACACTTTTTATCAACTTATAAGTTCTTAAACATCTTATAAAATGTTTTGAAGAGCTTATAAGCTCACCCAAACACCTTCTTAATACAGGGCCAGTAACTAATCATGGACCATATATCAAGTCAAATAAATAATAAATTAGGAATGATTATACATCTATCAAATGTAATCAATTGAAGCAAACAAGTCATTTGGGTTCATACTTCTTATTAGTAGTAAATTATATTTATATTAGGCTTTCAAGGTTCAAATAAACGAACCTCATGTTTATAAATATGAAGACGATATCACTGGGTTGATCATTCAACAATGCAACTAAATTGAAATGAAGAGATTAAGTATAAATAAATAATGAGAGTCGAGAGAAAAGAGTCACCAAGAAAAACACAACATCCTCAACAAAACTTATCTCTTGCATGCATTCATGGATATCATTAAATAGCTTTTCAGATATCTGCCTCATCAAGATGTATAACATTTATAACACTAGATTAATTGCATAACAAAGTGAGATTATCATAAACATTATGGTCAAAATTCTACACTTGACAAGCAACCAAAAAGCTTATTCTTTCCATCTATAATCAAAATATGACTTCACAGAAAATACTAGTGCATAATTTTTGGTTTGAACTTTAAGACAAATATATGTGTTTCTCTAAAAAATTATCACAGAAATTGAACAAATCACAGTAGTTCTTTCAAATATGAATGAGCCAAGCATGCAATTTTTCAACTTTCCTTATCACAAATCACAATGCTCATACCGAGGTAGCCCCCCCTTGACCAACTGGCAAACCATTTCTGCAAATTGAATGAATCCCAGCATATCTCTTACCAGTTTCTCCCTATATATATATGCATGGCCATCCACACAACAATCAGAAACATTCCACTTTCTTAGCTTAAAACACAATTACCAAAGGATAAGGATGCCAGCCACTGTGAATGATATTGCAGAAAAAACTGAAATGTTGGAGATTGATCCCAAGAGTGGTGTTGCTTTCAAGTCAACAATGAAAGATGAGGGCAATCAGACAGAACCCAAATTAAAGGACAATGAGAAGCTGGAAGGTGAAACAGAAAACAAATCTGTTCAGAAAGAAGAGAAGATTGAGGGAGAGGAACCAACCAAACATGCTGTGAAAGAGGAGGATGTGCCGGTTGAAGCTGAACCCAAGACTGGAATATCTTTTCCAGTTATGCTGGGCAATGGAAAGCAGCTGAATGCTGTTGGTCTGAGAAAGAAGAGCATGCTTGGCCTCAGCATCAAGATATATGGTTTTGGTACTTAGCCATCAGAAAACTCCTTCAATATATCGTTCAATCACAAAGATCAAATCATGCATTTTTCTCTTGAACAAGTATAACAAATGTCAGCATGTTCTGTCACAAACATGCATGAATTAAGCATAAAACAGAAACAGAGATGAAAATAGCAACCAATATATATAGAGAAATGCACGATCAGTATTTAAGACAAACTAATCTTGGAATATTAACTGATAATACTCCAATTGCAGGGATATACGCAAACAATGAGAAACTGAAAGATCTTCTAAGGACGAAAATTGTGAAAGCACCATCTAAAGCAACAAAGGAAATGTATCAAATGGTGATCGACAGCGATGTGGAAATGATGGTGAGGTTGGTTATTGTTTTCTCTGGCCTAACCATGAGCATGGTAAGGAAAAACTTTGATGAAGGCCTAGGAGCATCAATCAAGAAGCTCACGGGAGGGAAGAATGATGAGCTCACAAAAAAGTATAAATACCTTTTCCACATAATTCTTTTGACTGGTGGACATCCCCTCCCCCCCAACCTAAACAAAAATAATAAAATTGACAACCTATATCTATGAATTCCAGGATTATGGGAGAAGCGTCTGATGACAAAAAGCTAACACCAGGTTCTGTAATTGAGATATCCAGGCTTTCAGGATATAAACTCCAAACTAAAGGTAAAACTAGTGGTAAACTTATCACCTGATACTTTATCTCAGGAGTACTGGTCCAAGTAAACTCATTCTCAAATTTTTTCCCTGTCCTGCAGTAATGAATGAGATTGTGAGCACAGTTGAGAGCAAACTACTTTGCAGGGCATGCATATACATGTATTTGGGGGAAGATCCGTTTGACAAAGAAGCAAAGGAAAAATTTGGGGCATCCTTGCTTTCTCTTTTCTAAGGACTTAGTGATGACTGATGACTAGGTCTATAGCGAATAAAACTCAAAAGTTTCAACGCTTTCATATTGGCATTTGAATATGCAACCACCTGCTTATAGCTGCACCTAATCTAGAAAAACTATTACATCTCTGAGGCTGTTAGGTACCATATCCTCGCCAAATTGACTAAATAGTATTACAACTAAGAAGTGCAGAGACAGGTGAATACTTCTCTTCATCAACCTAAAGTGGTATCAACATTTGTCAAAAAGAAAGGATGAGGATGCTCATTGAAAAACATTCTAGATGATTAATACAGAGACATACATAACAAACGGCTCATAAACCCACATATATACTGCTTAAATGACTAAGATGTTAAGCCAGAAATGGTTGTCTGCATACCAGGGGAAAAAAAAAAGAAGATGAAAAAGAAAAACCCTTATATTATACATAATACAAAATGAAAAGTGATAACAGAACCTCAAGTGCACCACAAACTCAATCACTTGAACCCATAAAGAACTTTCAGGGGGTCTAACTGTCCACTGCAATAACTTGAGAAGACAGCTGTCAACTCTTGACGGGCCTTCCACTCTTGAAAGGGTTTCAAGATTATTGGGGTTTCAATAGAAGCAGAATCAATACATAACATTATTTTGTAATCCTCATCGCCCAAATCTGGAAGAGCCTTCGCTTTTTTGTCCCAAGGGTTCCACACAACTGCACATCATGGTCACCCCTTTCAGAACAGTTCCAGAATGAATGCAAAGCATCAGATCACAACATTAAAGGGAAATTGAGAATAACAGCAAGAACCTGCATCGGGCATTCCATCTTTGCGAAGTACAAAGGTTCTCTTCTTCTCATGGTCTATTATAGCTATCTTTGTTGGAGTGCTTAAATACACTCGATCAATCTATCAAGAGACAGAAAATGTGCTAAAAACTGGTTGGAAAAGCTCTGAATTTCAGAAGAACCCTTTTGCACAAAGAAAAAGACATTTGACCTTCAAAAGTTTCCTTTTGCAAAACAATTAAATCTAATATTTATCAAGAATCAGTGTACATCTGTGTGCTCTTATAGATATGCCAGCATGCAAACACAGATCAAAAAGACAAAAAGAGAATTAAACACATTACCTCGCCATCAAAAGTAATTGCATCTGCCTGCTCTGTGTACCTTTCTCTTTGTAACAGATTATCAAAGTAGTCAAGTGTCTCCAAGCCTTCAACACGCACTTCGCTGCAAAACCAAACAGCGTCATGGAACCTATCTAAAATGGATAGTAAAGTATCCATGCGAAACAAACTAATATGCAAATGCAATATGGGCCAAATACAGTTGAATTTAAAAAAATAAAGTATGTGGGTAACAACATATTAATCAAGCAAGGAAGAAGAATATCTCGCAAGTAATAAGGAAAAACCTGATATCAGACACGGATAGATAATTGCACAAAGCAAATGTGAACGAGAAGGGCTTGCTATCTGTGTTTCGCACACGAGGGATCAAGGTGATCTTGCCAGCACTGAGAGCAATTCGTAGACGTAACTCAAATCTGCAAACAGCACCAAAACAAAATCGAGAACTGGATAAGAATCTCATATTACGACAACTAATGGGGAATCATGTCATTTCCTCCTCACCTATGTGGCCAAGTCTTCAGATCATCGTCTGTGGACTTTAGCACAAGATCCACAGTTGATTGAGTGTTGGCAGTGGGCAAAGGCGATGGAGAGCTGTCCAATGCCCATAATCTATTCCTTGCAAATCCAGGTTGCTCCAATGAACCAAAATTGGTAAACTAAAATTTGCATGTAAGGGATGAGAATGCAACCAACTGGCATGATAGAAGCTGTAAATATTTTCTCTAGTTAAGTTAGTGATTCACCTGCGGAAAGCAAATTGTAATTCCACCTCTGATGGCTTTAGCTGGCTGATGAACAACATGAAATGCACATTTATCATAAATTGTAGTATATGATATCATCAAATGTCACAATATAGATAGATACATTTGTATGAACTGCTCCACCACTAAACAAGTGTTGTCAACTTTTATAACTGCACTTTTATACAGTAAGATACAAGAATACATAGTCATCCACCCAAGAGTTAGATGCCACTCTTGAATACGTTTTCACCAATAACTTAGTCACGCTTTTGTTCGTCTACGATTAATTAGATATTCATTAATCTATTATATTCACCTTATTGCTCCTAAAGAGCATCTCTTCCCTTTTTTCATTCTTCCAAGATATCACCTGCGCACCATACAAAAGCACCTGGAGCAACAAATAAAAGGGTAGGATTAGATTGCTTCCCATTCTTCATCTAGAACTATTTAATGCAGTTGGCAAACCATTATTAGATAAACTAGCACCCGTATAGAAAAGCAACTTTGTCTTTTTCGCACATGTAAACAAGGATTAGCTAGCTTGCTTACAACATGCAGAAGTTCCTTTCCCATACCTCAGCACAATAATAACACAACTCATTGATAACCTAAAATTGCATTTTGAAATAAGAGAAATGATGAATCTTTCATAACATGACATTAAAAATTTCATCAACCAATCTGTTCAAACATAAAAATTACATCACACGGAGGCCTAAATATACACACCTCGGCTGTAGAACCAGTGGGCTCTGACAATGTAACCCGAGGCGATCCATCACCGTCATGAACTACGTTAACCGGCATCCTCTCTATCCTCAAATTCTCCCCAGAATTACACACAATTGGGTGTGCTTTTCCCTTCGTCCACCCCAGCTACGCACACAAAAATTACGGTAAAAAATCAAAAGCGCGAAACAGAAATGAGAGAAAAATACGGATCAATTGGCGGACAGGTGGACAGTTAAAAAAGGAAACCCCTGATTTCACGCCTGAACTCAAATAACTATATAATAACAATCGAAAACGCAAAACAACTGAATGATTGATTCGAAAAAGACTAAAATAATGAAAGATGAAACCCAATCATACATTTGGCGTAAGAGAATTTTGATTAACAGATTAATTTAATGAAAAAATCGGCTTCGAGTTTGAAGAACTGACCACCAACTTTGGGTTCCATTTTCTATACGGAAGTCACGTAATAATAATCAATCATGGGAAACAATCAAATCACATCTGATGGGACTATGGGAATGATCAATTCTTTTTTTCTTTCTCCTTTTAAAATATTCAAAATAGAGAATCACAATCAAGATTAATTTGCAAATGTTTATATTTTTCGTTTGATTTTATTATGTATTTATCGAGTGTTTTATGAAAATAAATTACTGGAGAATATAAAAATTATTTTTAGTATATTTATTTATATTTTGAGGAGATATATTTTATTGTAACAATTAAATTAATATTTTTTTGTTAGATTTGTAAAGTGAAAATAGAATTAAATAATTTTTTTAATGTTATAATAATAATAATAATAAAATGCATATAATATATATTATAAGTATGTATTTATTAAAAAATGTGTGTTTTAAAAAAAAAAAAAGAATATATTTGATTATATTGTTTTAAAACAATATTGTTTTGAGAAAATGTAATCAAATATTACCTTAATTAATTTTTTTTTTTTTTTTTGTGTTTCAATAATGCTTTAAGAGGGCCTACTACTTTACTTGTTTAGCTTGGATTTGGGCCTCTGTGCCACGTGGGCAATCCTAACACTTGGGCCTATGGCATGACGACGCTGCCTATGGCTGTCAATTTCTAGGATCTCGGAAGGATTTTCCAATTTGAATTAGTGGTTTGAAAAAGAAAAAAAAAGGATTAATTTTTGAGAAATTATATCATATCACCAAAATTCCATCAACTATTGATGGTAAAAGAATTTTTATTTTTATTTTTTATTTAGACGATATGTAGGCTAAAGTTCTATCAATATACGGTAAAAGAAATTTAAATTCTATTTTTATTTATATACGCACAAAAAAATTTACTTTTATTTTTTTTATATATGTATGTATTTTAGAATTTGTTAAGTGTCGAACTCTAAAGTTTAAATCTGTAAGTGTTACAATGATATTATTAGGTTAATTAATCATTTGTTAGTGAAAAAAGAATATATCCTTAATTAAATTTCACAACCCTATGAAATGGTGTAATGTTAAAAGTATCATCTTTCCCGCCATACTGAGATTTGACGATGAATCGTGCAAAATTTTTGTGTTTTGTTCAACAATTGCAATTGATTCAATTCCACTTAGATTCAAATATGATTCACTATTTAATTTGTTTATGTTATTCACATGGTATTATTAAAACTCAGTACAAAATCATAATGTAAGGAGCACATATTATAAATACATTATCAATAGCTTCGATTTTAATTAGACGAATAGTTCAAATTTCGATGTCAGAAATACTTATTTGAGAACAATTTAACTCATTTTTTGGTTGAAAGTCATTGTTAGGACTATCACCTGACTACTGTTATATTTTTTCGAATTTAATGTTAGGCTTTTACTACTTACCTATATAACTGTCATTAAATGTCCAATTTTCAAAATTAACTTTTTCACTCTTGCAAATAGATTGATTGTGAATTCTAATTTCTTAAACAAAAAAAATCATTTAGAAATCAAACATAGTCCATAATCCTCTAATTAAAAAAAAAAAAATCTAAAAATTTATAGTGGTAAATTGAACCCAAATGAACGTTATTAACACCTAAAATACGTATCTAAACTAGGGGTACAAATGGGTCGAACCGGCTTACAAGCCTTAAGAATTGAGCTCGAGCTAACTCGACTCGAATTCAAAACAGTTCGAACCTTCTATATTTAGGATCAAGGCTTGTGAGCCAATATATAATTATATTTTATTTTATTTTATATTTTATTAATAAATATATATTATATTACTATACTTCTTTTTCTTTTTCTTTTTTTTTAATTTTGAGTTCAAGCTCGAGCTTGTAATTTTTTATAATTCATTTGTCAATTCGAGTCGAGTTTGATATTAAAATTTTTAGCTTGAAGCTAAAATTTTTATCTAAATTCGGCTCGACTCGACACGACTTGATTACACCCCTAATCTAAACTACGATCAAGCACTAAAACAATAAAAATCATAAAGCCCATTTCGCACACCTTAGTACATGAAACTTTATTCAAACAAATTTCGTCCCCATCTATCTATCGCAAAAATATGGGATGTACCCGCCCACAGTTTGAAGAGTGGTATTTCATTATTTTGGAAGCACGAATACTAAAATAACTGTTGCTGGTCTCGTCAGTCAAAGCAAAGTCCAGAAAAAAAGATGGAGCCGCAAAGGAAAATTGCCTTAAGAGATAGGGGGCAGCATTTCCAAAGAAAACGATGAGTTCGCCGTATAAATGCAAGAGAAAAGCAGATGTATATTCCTCAAATTCCGAACGGATAATGACTCCTATCCATTTTTTGGTCTGTCAGCCGTTGCAAATTCCAAAGCAACTCAGAATTTCAGACTGTATTAATAGTACAGTTTACAACGTAAAATTACTTAATCTTGGATTGTCACATGCCCAAAGCTACTTGTGTTGCATTTATGGCTCAAGAGTTATTGCGGATGACTTGTATTGCATTCTTGCTTAAGGATTTTGCACTTTCATACACATAGGATACTGTATTGATGAAGTTGGATGGAGTAATTTGTGCAGCAGCTCAAAACTCTTGAGATAAATACAAGTTTGAAATATTGTAATATTGTGATGACCAAGTATCGATAAAGTAAAATTGAGTAATTTGTGTTGCGGTTTAAATTTTTTGAGCTCAATTTAAGTTTGAAATACTGTATTAATGAAGTTGGTTTGAGTATTTTCTGCTTTAACTGAAACCCATTTGAAGTGCGACATAAGTTTGAGCCCTAGGTCGGTCGGAGTTTTGTTTTTGGAACTTCTTTATGTTATGACTTATGATTATTGAGAAGAATTCAGAGACATATTTTGAGAGCACTTGTTTAATTCTTCTTAAATTTTGGGTGTTTTTTTAGTAGTCTTTTGACATATTTAACAATTTAGTGAAATTCTTCTCTTCTCCCTTGTAAACATAGTCCAATTGGATGAACTACGTAAATTTGTGCATTTATTTTTCTTTTATGTGACTTTATTTTGTGCTTTATTTGTAACAACTTGCTTTCAAGAAAATTTAAACCATTTAAAAATTTCTTATTTTAAAAATCATTTAACATTTTCAATTTTAAATATTCATCTAATCCATTGATAGTTATAAATTTTCTATATATGCAACATAAATTCAGGAAAATATTCTTTTAATTAAATGAGAGGGTTAATTTGAACTCGAGCTTTGAATTTAGACAATCCGATTTTGAATTTTAAAACCAAAAAAATGTTAAGATCTTGAGTTTTTCAAATAAAAACATCTGATGTTCAACTGAGGTAAATCAGTAAAAAGAATAGTATAGTGAATGTTGTAAATTTAATTAAATATATGCAAATATGTGATATTAGTAATATCTAAAGGCAATAGTCACGTAACATGTTAACAACTTCGACTATATTTGGATCATCGGGACTCCATGTATATGACAGATTGGATCACCCAAGCTATATATATCAATTTCGAATTGGAAAAATAATTGAAGAAATTATATTTATATATTTGGGGCAATTCTGATGTCCCACATCACACTGTGTGTCAATCTGAACCTTTTTGAATGCACAAAATTAGCAATAGTCCCACCTCATTTTCTTTTGGCTCCACATTAAAATATTTCACTTTTTCTCGTGAACTTCAATTCAAGGCTGACGGGGGGTTTCTTCTATAAAAGGAAAGTGAAAGATTCACTCCATGGTATTTCCACTTGGGGGTGGGTAGTTATATAAACAATAGTCTTTGCTTCTAACCCAAACAATGCAAAGAAAAGCCCTTATCCCTTAGAGCCCAAAAAGCAAGAACCTTGCATACTCCTGAAGCAATCATGTTACGTTATAATTATACTCCTTATATTCCCGTATACAAATAGAAGGTTTGATAGAGGACCATAGGGGAGTTGAGGTTATTAGTTGGGCTAACTCCCATGGAAGCAGCCATGGAAGAAGCCCTTCTATTCGGCGACAAAGAAGCTCAAGTTTTAGCAGCCAGAGAAATTGCCAAGCTTAATAGCAAACAAAAGCAGAGGTTAGCGGAAAAGGGGGTCATTTCTCCATTAGTAGTCATGCTTCATACACAGGATTATGAAGCCATTGAAGCTGCTCTTTTTGCTCTACTCAATCTTGCCTTTGGCAGTGAAAGGTCTGTATAAATATCTACTTACATTATATAAGAGTAGATCTTTTACTAAGGAAACAAGTATATGATTTTATTCTGAAATTTTCAGGAACAAACTTCGTATAGCGAAATCGGGGGCTATGCCAGCTATATTGAAGATTATCCAATGGCAGAATGAGTCATTGCTGGAACTTGCATTGGCAGCCCTATTGATCCTCTCTTCTTGCTCGGCAAATAAGCCTGAAATAGCATCCTCAGGGGCAGTTCAGATTCTCTTTGAACTCTTGGACTCACAGTTCTCCATTGGCCAAAGCATCAGCAATCAGGCCAAGCTCGACATAATATCCACACTACACAATCTCTCAACATCCCACAAATTGTGCTGTCCGATGGCTTAATCTCTCTAATACGATTAATTTACGAGTCTGAGAAATCATCTGTCTTGGTGGAGAAGGCAATGGCCTTGATAGAATCAATAGTTTCTTCATCGGAGATTGCATTAAATCAGGTACTAATTAAACAACTACCTAATGTAAGAGGATGTTGGAAGTATAAGAGGAAAGACATTTAATATTTAATAAATCTAATTTCAGGTTTCTGAGACTGGTGGAGTGATTCGTATGTTAGTGGAGGCGGTGGAGGAGGGGACGGGGCTGTGCAAGGAGCACGCGGTGGGGATTCTGGTGCTGATATGCAGAAACTGTAGGGAGAGATACAGAGTGATGATTTTGAGGGAAGGGGCAATGCCGGGACTTCTACAGTTGAGCGTGGATGGAACGCGGCGGGCTAGAGAGAAGGCTAAAGCTTTGCTTTTGCTGCTTAGAGATTGCTCCAATGGCGGATCGTCTAGGGTTAAGCACTCGAAGAATGTTTTGTTGGAAGAGGTTATGAGACAGATTGATAGAGGGGAAAGGGCTGGGACTTCTATTCAGCTGGTGGAGGAAATGATTGCCAAACTTAGGACATGATGATTTTTAGTTATACATCATGTCATCATCTGTTTGGCGTAAACTTAGGATATAATGGTTTTGGTTTTTAGGTTGTCTTTTCCTATTTGGTTGGTGGGGAGTATGGATTGTAATTTTATCTCATGTACAGGGATAGCTAAATGAATTTTTTTTGGTGGTATTTTATTTTGACTTGTGTGACATTCAAACTCAAGTAGATAAGGACGAAGTTAGAAATTTTAATTTTAGTCGATGAAATCGAATTTTCACAAAATATTTAATTATTTTTAGAGGAGGCAATTTTTAAATTTTAATAAACAAGTATATTTGATACCTTGTGATGATTTAGGGGTGCAACTGGGAGATGACTGCACCACCAAACCCCATTCTCGATCTAACCCTATGCTTAATTTTTTACTTGGTAGAGAAGGATAATACGGTAGATGTATGATTAGCTATTAATTCCCACTTGTTGTAAAAGAAACGTTAACAGTGGCTTCAATTACTAAATTGTACCAATGCCGCTTCTAGATCGAATTCACTGGGAATTATTTATCACTCTACTTATACCTCTCTGAAAAACTCGAGGGTGTACAACTCCCAATTGCAAACATTAACAGTGGTTCGGAAAGAACACTTCACCTTGCTCTTCTGTGGAAACCAAAAGCCACTGCAACAGTAGCAACTGCACCTACGAGAGCAACAGACCTGAGCAGATGGAGCTGTTCCAATTTCCCAATCCAGCATGAGAGTCTTCCCGGTCCCTTCTTAACTGGTTTCTGCCCAACATTTTCATCCTTGCAGAATGAGACTTCTTTAGCACCACTTTGGCAACGGCTTGCCACATTATCCTTCTTCTCTTCAGAACCACCAACTTGCTGCTGCTTCTCATTGTTGTTCACATTTGTTCCATCAACTTCTTCAGCATACACATTTGTTCCATCAACTTCTTCAGCTCCTTTAACATTGGCGCCCATTTGGCCCCTGTAGATGACCATGGTAAAAGCATTTACTTTCTATAAGTGCAGCCCAGGAACTACACTATATGATGGATCAAATTTAAAGCATAAATTAGGCCCTTCATAGTCTTAGTATAAAGTTTTGAAGAAGAAAGCTGTGCCGAATGTTGTTATGCATGTATTGCCATCAATTTCCAGTTCTCACAGAGAGAAAGTGAAGAAAATATAATGCAAATCACAAACCTCCAAATCCGGTCAATGATTTCTCCCTTCAAAACTTGTTTATCAACCAATTCAAGAACATCATTAGGTGTGACATATCCATACCTGGATACATAAAACAGGAACCAATCAATAGGCCATCGCCATAGAAATTTTAAATGATGCAGAGCTACAAATAAAATATACATAATTACTAAAACATGTATCCAGAACAAGTCCTGTAACGGTAGTGTCTTGTACAATTGCTCAACCACAAGTAAAATAATGATCCTTACCAATTACCAGCCATTGTTCCCCGTGGATCTGCACTGAAAATTATCACGTTGCTTGCATATTCGTGACAATCTACATGCGAGCAAGCGGTCACAAATACGTGGCTCTTCAAGTCCTTGGATTCTATTACCTCTTTAAACTTTTCAATCAGAGCTGGGCCACAAACACCACATCTCCGGTCTCGGTTGTTATGAGCACAAACAAACACATACGACCCAGTTAATTCCTCTTGCAGCCCAGAGACCCAAGGCTTGCCATTAACAAGCACATCCTCGACAAAGCTATCCACAACGGAGTCTTTCAAGCCCCTTCAATACGTATTTTAAAAAGTTCGATAATCTCCAAGACAACCAAATCAGGTAAGCTTATATATGAATAAGAAGAAACACTTTAATGTCCACCATAAACACTATTAGAAATGAATAAATTCCAGTTGCGAAAAGCAGCAATGGATCAAAAAATATTGAGCAAATGCAAAGTGAGAGAAGTTCTCAATAAAGCCCCTAGGAACAGTCAGATTAAATGAAGAAACTTATTACATAGCACAAAAGGAAATTAGAGATCGTAAATTCAGTCATGAAGAGTTAATGCCACAAAACAGAGGCCAAGACAAATCTCATCAGAACACGGGCATAATAAATTTTGTGCAAGAACAGCAAAGAGCAAGTGGAAATCATTGGCCAACCTCAATTCATACCTGTATACAATCATTTCTGGAAAAATCATAACATCTCCATCCGACAACTTCACATCATCACCTCCCTCACATATAGTCAAGCGAGTCTACAAGTTCCAAAATCACCAAATCACAAAGTCAGTCTCGCTACAACTTCAATGCATCTCAATCAACATCAAGGGAGAAAAAAAATGAAAAAAGGTTTTATCCACATACACAGTATATCTAGAAGTAGAAAATGCAAACCATGAGGGACTTGACTCATTGTGATACTGAATTACATCTATTGTTAATAACAGTAAATATCAATAAAGAATTAAAAACACCAAGTTTACAAATATGAAATATCGCCAAATCATCAAGTATTAACCAATGAAATTCAAAGTTAGGTGAATCTCTAAGTTGCTACAGCATCCTGAAAAAGTTGATGAAACTATATAACCACACCATGTCTATACATAGAAATGCTAATGAACACTACTATATCCATAGTGGTTTCTGTTGAATAATATTCTGAATGTTGAATGAACAGCAAATATATCATAATAAAAGATAAATGATATAGAAATCATGTTCGCATGACGTATAGACCATGACACAGGTATCATTTTCAGAGTATGGTAAAGGGAAAAAAGAGATTGATCTTACATATGCACATAATATCTATACACAGAAACTGCAAGCACAATACTAAACTAAATGCAATTCTAGAAAATAATTTTCTTAACTTTAAATGACGTAAGTAATAACAATCAACAGATTAAAAAACACATTTGAAATGAAGTTATCTAGCTGGAACCTGGTGCTATCGTCTCTGGATCAGCTTTGACAGGGGAAAAACAAACTGATCTAAGCTACACAAGCACATCATATCTACAAACAAACAATGCAAAACCAAGACATACTAATACTAAGAAGTTCTACCGAACAATTTCCTCAATGTTCGACGACAACCAAAAAATACAACTATTCATAACGTAAAAACCAAACACACACACACACACACACACCCTCACCGATATATGTTGTTCCTGATTATTAGTACGGACCTTCACAACGCTATTATTTTTGCGAGCTTTGAGAGCGGAAACTAGCAGGTTAGGCAACGTATCGGAGTCTAAATTCTCGAGACGCGAAGGCCACGACTCATGAGACTTGTAGGAAAGGAACACATGGCGCTCGTAGTAGCGAACGGTTCCGGCAAGTTTGCTTTGGTACATCTCCTCCCGCTCGAAGCCGTACTTGGCGTTCTCCTCTGCAGCATCGGTGGTGGTGGATGAGTTCTCCGGTTCTCCGGCCATGGTGGAAAGAGGAAGCGATTGTGTGAGCAAATGAGAGGAATGAGAAAAGAAGCGGGATTTATAGAGAATTTTGGAGGGTGGAATGCGCATTGCCTGCGGTTCTTTGCTTAAGTAAAGTCGCGCTTTTATAATTAGACGTTAACGAATGCGATTTCAATTGAGACTGTAGAGTATTGGAGGGAGAGAGGATGACGCCATCAGCATGTTAATGGGATGAAGGGGGTGGGGGACGGGCCGGTAAGAAGGGGTTTGGGGGTTGTGGAGAGGGTCAATATTTGTTGCAACAGAAGTTCAATGAGAACTCAGACAATGCGTGTGCGGATCATGTGGGGATTCCCTGCACACGTTTTTAATACTAATATTGTGATATTTTGGGAATGTTTGGTTATGTTTTTTCGTTTAATTTTATTATGTGTTTATTATGTATTTTGAAAAAATGAATTATTGAAAAATGTAAAAGTTATTTTTTGGTATGTTTGTTTATGTTTTGATGGAGACATTTTTTACTGTAACAGTCAAATTAATATTTTTTTGTTGAGTTTTTGGGGTGCAAATAGAATTAAGTAATTTTTTAATATTAAAATAATAATAAAATATAATTATCTATATATTGAAGAATGTATGTTTTGGAGAAAAAATAAAAATATATTTGGTTTTGTTTCCTCAAAACAATGTTATTTCGGGGAAACATAACCAAACAAAGCCTTTCTTTTTTCAAAAAATTATTACGTTTGGATTGAATTAGATATTACACATTTATTTTCATTTACACATACATATTAACAATTTTTAAGAGTTTGAATTTTAATATCATATTTATATGTATGAAGACAATATCATAAAATCAATTAACCACTCGACTTGTCTATACATTTATAGAACTATGCTACTTTTTTATTGATTGAATTTTGATTATTCGACTCTAATGAGACTTGTCACTCAAACGCTTTTCCTTTTTTCTTGATCTTGTATTGTCCAAGCATCATTTTCATTTTTCTTTGTAATTGTTAATCTTGTACCATTTGTTTGCTCCTCGACTCTTGAAATTTGGAATGATTTAACCAACAAACTTATTATGTATTGAAATTTGGTTTAAATCATGATGACTCATGAGACATTGTTTTACAAAATTTTCAGTAATGAGATATTATTGATCAAAAGTCAATTAGTCAAGTGATAGTAGGGGTGCAATCGAGCCGAACCTAATTTAGGCAAAATTTTTGAGCTCGAGCTCGAGTTCGATGAGTTTAAAATTTCAAGCTCGAGATCTGCTCGACTTAACTCAATAAGGTTCGAATTGACAAATAAATGGTAAAAAACTGCAGGCTCGAGCTTGAACTCGAAATAAAAAAATATTAATATAATGTATATTTATTAATAAAATAAAAAATAATATTTAATTATATAATGACTCGCGAGCTTCAAACTTAGATACAAATAACTCGAGATCGTAACTCGACTCGAGTTAGCTCAAGCTTAGCTCGTGAGCCAGTTTGACTCATTTGCACCCCTAATAAATTCTTAATGCATGTGAATATAAGTATAGCAAATGAAGATTGAACAAGATTTGATTTGGGCCCTGAAGGGCTATTCAATTGGCCCTACAAATCAACAAAAGTAAAACGTATGTCTTCAAGGATAGCGGTTAGGTCATAAAGCTATGAGTATTACGAGGGGCATAGCATGTCACTTCCCGTAACAAATAAGAAATAACTAGATTTAAGAGCAGTTGCTCTTTAAAATATTTAATTCTATTATTCTATAAAAAATATAAAACATGTCTCCATGCACGCTAATGGGAGATTTACCAAAGTTTATTTGTAATAAAAAAACAAGGTACAATGTGGGTCGTGTGTAATAATTGATAATGAAATTTCTATTGTCAACTCCAAGGACAAAGTCTTTGATGGAGACATGCTGATCTAAACTCAGTTTATCTATATCCCATCCAGAATTCTAGCTGACCTAATTTCTTATAAACAAAATGTAGAAATGCAGTTTATTTGTGCGCACTTGGCCGCAAACACGCAGAGTCGTTAAAATATCAATTGAAATAAAGAATTTAAATTTTAAAAATTATCAATTCTTTTTATAGTAATATTTGAATATAAATTATATGTTTTGAATTATGTGTTTTGAGAGAATAAATTTTGAGAATGAAGTTGGGGAATATGAAATTTGTATTGAAAAATGTGATGTATGCTTGTTTATGTTTTGAGAATAGTAAAAAAATTGTTCTGGGAAATTTTGGTATGTTTATTTAAATTTTGAGAGGAGATAAATTTTACTGTATCAGTCAAATCAATGTTTTTTTGTTGGATCTTTGAGGTGAAAATGGAATTAAGTGATTTTTTTATTGTTAAAATAATAATAAAATATGTATAATATATATAATATGTATGTATATATTGAAAAAATGGGGAAGTTTTTGAGGATAATGAAATATAGAAGAGAGTGTTTTGGAAAATTTAATTTAGCATTTTGGGGGGAAATTTTTTGTATGTTCGGTTATATTTTAGGAAAACGAAATTGTTTTCTCAAAATGTAACCAATCATAGCCTATCTTTTAGGTTGGAAATGTCCAATTTGAAGGAAAGAAACGCCATCAAATACCATCCAATTTCCCATTCCTATGCATGAGAAATTCATCAAGAAATTATTAATGAACTGCAGCAATTTACACTTGTTCAACAAATGTAACGACGAACATGTATCCCTTCTAATGAAACAATAACTATAGAAATTAAATCCAGTCAAGTGGATGGAAGATCCATCTCAAAGGGATTCAAAACGAACGATCGATCAATCAGAAGAAATCGATCTCATAGTAATTACCTGATGGCTTCACATCAACACTCTGTATCTTCCCTGCAGTTGCTGTTGGTGCAGCCTCATGCAGTATGAATGGTGGTGGTACTTCTGGAGGACTAGCACAACGTATGAGAGCCCAATTAACGCTCTGAAAGAATGGATGCTGCTTGATTTCAGTAGCTCCACGCCTACATGCAAGCCGGTGCTGTGGCTCTTTAACCAGCAAGCCTCTGATCAGATCTCTTGCAGCAAAGCTGACCGTGGGTGACTCTGGAAACCTTAGGGGCTGCCCAACGACGTTAAACAAAGTAGCTCTATTTCCAGCTCCCTTAAATGGGGTTCTTCCAAACAAGAGTTCATAAAGAAAAATCCCAAATGTCCACCAATCCACTGCACTGCCATGGCCTTCGCCCTTGATGATTTCTGGTGCTAGATACTCGTGTGTGCCTACAAAGGACATTGATCGAGCGTTTGTGGGTTCTGCTATTAGTTCTGGAAGAGGAGTGACTTGGTTGTGTATTTCTGTCTTTGGTTTGGATTTCTTTTCTTTTTTGGTTTTGCCAAGAAAACGGGGGCCAAAACACGTCGGTTGGATACAGGATGGCTGGATGACACACGATGGTTCAATGCAGGCCGGCTGAACACAGTTCTTGGATTCCGAATTGGTGGCGTTTGAGGACTTGACTAAGGTTGGGCTAACAGCACACCTCAAGGAGAGGTCGAAATCTGAAAGCATTATATGTCCGTCTTCCCTCACCAATACGTTTTCTGGTTTAAGATCTCTGTAGATGATCCCAAGCATGTGCAAGTATTCTAGTGCAAGGAGAACTTCAGCCAAATAAAACCTGAAAGAATAGTATAAGATAGCATATATATTATGAATTGAAATATCTATGCAATAGCTCCAAAACTTTCTGTTTCTTTCCAAAGAGATTACTCTGTTGAGGTTAATTAAATCAAGAAAAGATTAATTACACAGTCCTATAGTCATTTATCTCATTTCTCAAAGCTCCCAAGGCAATGATTTTAACCATAATGCCCAAAGGATCTATATGTTTTATTATGTCAACCAAGTTCAAGAAGGGTAGTTTTATAATGAATCTGGGATCATAGATGACTTAATAAAACTCACTGACATAAATCATATATCAAAACTAACAGTTCATCAATTTTTACCTGGCAGCGTGCTCTGGAAAATACTTCCCAGGTTGTTTCTGCCGAAGAGCATGCAAATCTCCCCCAGGGCAAAACTCCATCACCAAGAAAGACAACTTTTCTGTCTCAAAGTGAGTATATAAGGTGGGAAGAAAGGGATGATCCAAAGATTGCAGAATCTCCCTCTCCGTCTGAGCTCTGGCAATCTTTTTCCGACTTGCTAGAGCTTCTTTGTCCATCACTTTCATGGCAAAACAAGTTCTCGTGCCTATCAACTCAGCCAGATGAACACTGCCAATATCGCCACATCCCAACCTCTTGAAAATCCTGAAATTTTTCAACTCCAATTGGCTGTTGTTACGAGATCTGACGGCTTGAATTGCTTCCCACCTTGTATCATTTGCTTTATGAGGTTTATACATAGCACTGCTAAAACTACTAGAGCTGCTATCATCACTAATATCACTCCCAGTGCTTCCTCTATAGATACTAGTCTTCCTACTCTCAATAAAGTCACATGAGTTGCTAACTTCCCCACTTTCCCCAGACTTTCCCACGCTGCTTGCACATTCACTCACTTCTGTGTTGGTGAAGCTTTCTTTAGCTTCCGTATACTGTGTGGCAGAGTGAAAACTGTCTTGAGGGCTGCGACAATGGATCATTCCCGATTTTTCAACGGCTTCTTTAGCTGGCAATGAAGCAAGATCCGCTGATTCCAAAAGACCATTAGAATTGAAATTCTTGGCATCATCAGCTGGTTGCTGGATATTATCCTTGCTTGCGGATTTCATTAGCTGCCGATCAACTTCGTTCATTTCACAATCTCCATCTTTCCGCATAACGAATTGGGACGTTTTACATGAGTGTTTGGAAGAAATCATCGAGCCAGATGGATGATAGGTGTTCTTCATAACATGATCTTTAGGAATTGCATGAGATCTAGATGCGCTTCCTTTGTATCTATATTTTTGTGTGGATGGAGTTTGGGGTGGACGGCTTGTCCCCGGTGCTGAAGAAGAAATACACTCTCCATTACCAACGGATTTGGAGCTCATTTGTAAGGCACCAACTCCCTCCACAAGTGATTCCATTGAATTAATCACTGCAGCATATCACCACCAAATGGAATAAGAATTAAGCTACATTAACCAGAATCTCAAACAGTAACCAAATGGCTATTTCTCAAGAAAAATTTGAGGCAAGAATCACATTTTTCCACAAAGCACACTAAAAAGAAGGATAATAAGTCCAAATGACAGAAAATGAGTCTGATTTGGACCACCAACAGCTCTTCCACACTGAAAGCAACTCTTACTGAGAAAAAGAAAGTATAAAACCCCAAGTTAGGAATATATGAATACATAAGTAATCTTTTACTTTATTTCCCTGAACTGTATAATCTCTCCAAAATCAGAAATACCCAAAAAAATAACTGTCTTCATAAATAACCCCCCCCCCCCCCCAAATTAATCAGAAAAAGAAAAAGAACCCAAGAATTCCCCACACAATGATAAAGTTTCTTCTTGATCATAAAGTGATTCAATTCTTGTGCCCCATTGCAGCCAAGATTCTATTTTTCTCCACTCCCATTACCATACAAACAAATGCTACAAATAAAAGAACAGTAAAAAACATAAAGCAATTCTCAATTTACCTTATCAGAGAATGCAAATGGCCGAACAGCAATCTTTCATCACCCCTTCAGAAAAACTCTGGGAAAGTATATGAACTTTGTATTGGAGAACAGCTTTATTATTTTCCCAAATATAGTCGTCCAAGTCCCTTTCAGATCCGATCAAAACAAGATACAGATTTTGATAGATAGATTACAGCAATCCCACCCTCCAAAAAGATAAAAAAATGTAAAAAGAAACTGCTGTGAGACAATGCTAATAATGATAAATTTCTCTGTCGCTTAATGGGTCAAAATGGGCATGGAGAAAAGAACAAGAAACGCAAAGAAAGTAGTCTGAAACTAAAACTCAGTTCACAAGCAAAGCTTTTGAAAGCAAGAAAAAGGAAAAGGAGTGAAAGCCGATAGAGGTTTCTTCTATGTTTTTGCTTACATGAAAAAATTGAAAAGCAGTCTTTAGTATGCTATTCAAGAATCAATCTTTCTCCGTTAAATCTTCACCTTTTCTTGTTTATTATAACGCTCTCTTTCTCGTTGTGTGTGTAGTACAAAATACTCTTGTTTTTCATGAAGAAAGTAAATGCTCTCTCTCTCTCTCTCTCTCTGGCGTTTTCACGCACTACGTGTGTTAGTGTGTGTTGAAACAGAAAACAATTGTAAAATCCATAATTGACTCTGGACTCATTTTTAATTTCTATTGAAAATAAAAATAAAGAGCAATCAATTTCTTTTTATTTTAAGATATTTTTATTTTCAAAATATTCTTTTAACAAACTCTTAAAGGGCTCGTTTAGTTTTATTTTCAGAGCTATTTCCACCTTTTAACAATTTCTAAATGTTGAAAAGTTAGTTATATATTTGAATGATTGTTGGAAAATAAGGATTAATATATATATATATATATAAAATTGAAAAGATGGTTGATTTATATTTGGGTACTTTTAATACAAAAATATTATATTTTTTAAATATAATTTATTTTTAATTTTACATAATCATTATATTTTAAATTAAACATCCAAATAATATTTTATTTTTAAAAATACTTTTATAACTAACTTTTTACTACTTATTTTCATTATAAAATGAAAATGCTTCCAGAAAACAAATCTAGATGGCCTATAATGAACTTTCCTGCTTTTCTTTAAAAAAATAAAAATTATTTTTTTGAGGCTAAAGTGCAGGAGATTCTGTGTTTTTTTTTTATATTTTTTTATTCTATTTTTTCATAAAATAAGAAGAGTATAGAATGAAAGAAAGTATTTGATACGTTTTCATGATGTACTTCTAAAATTAATTTGGAGAATTTGTTCTTTTTATGATTTTCTTATCTTATTCTTTCCCCAAACCTTTTCTCTTTTTCTCATTTTCTCAAAATTGTCATATTTGTTGTTCAGATAATTTTTTATTTATAATGAATTTAAATCAAGTAACTAAAATATATCATTATGCAAACAAATTAATAAATATTTGCAATTTTGCAACTCAAAAAATTAAGTAGAGATGCCGAACACGTCCATCAATAGAATTAATACTATATCATGTAGCTTTTTCAACGTGATAATAACTACGAATAAAACATAAAAAGCAAATTTTCAAATTATTTATTATAAGTCATTTATGTATCAGATACTTTTTCACCACAATTCACATCATATTATAAAATATGAACACAGAAAATTGGACATAATAGTCATTTATGTATCAAATACTCTTTCACCACAGTTCACCTTATATTATAATATAAAAACAATGTTATTGAACCAACTGAACACTCGACATATATGATATATATATATATATATATATCACATATAAAAAAATCCATAACAATGATGAAGATAAATTATTGATGGGGTGGGTTGCATAGAAGTTTTTGGTCATAAAACCCATTATTGGGAGAAATAATGGTGGGAATTTTCATGATCCTATTGTGACATAGTCAAAGACTTTTAATTTTAAGATTTTAGATATAAAAAATAAAATTATTTTTATTTTATTTTTTCTCATTATCAAACACACCAATAAGCACAAATGGAAGAAAATGAACCTTCGAGACTATGCCATTTACGCTTAGGGGTGTAGCCGAGCCCGAGCCTGCTACGTTTGGGCTCGGCTCGTTTACTGATTCATGAACTCGGGCTCGGGCTCGGGCTCGGGCTCGGTCGAGCCTAGATAATCGAGCTCAAGCTCGGCTCGTCAAAATAGGTTTGGGCTCGACTCGGCTCGGCTCGTTAAAGCTTGATTCGTATAAATTTGGATGAGATTGCTCTAACTCGATAAGGCTCGATTCGTATAATCTCGGATGAACTCGAGCCCGTTTAGGCTTGAAACAAAATTTTAAATAATAAACTCCATATTATTATTATTATTATTATTATATATATAATAAAAAGCTCGTTTAGGCTCACGAGCCTGTCGAGCCGAATATTATTGAGCTTGGCTCGGCTTGTTTGACTGGCGAGCTCGGGCTCGGCTCGGCTCGGTTCGTTTAAGTTCGAGCTGAATTCGAGCTTTCATCGAGTCGAGCCCGAACCGTTCGCGAATAGTTTCAACTCATTTGCACCCTTATACGCTCCATGTCTCTAGTGAATTTGAAAGTTCTCTTTATAAATTACATTACTAATATACTAATATATAAAATTAACATATATACACAACAAGGCATATTAAAAATAATACCTAATATAAACAAAATAAATTAATTTCGACCATGATTCAAAGTTAATATTTATAATTACAAAATTCTAACGCCTCAACTTTATCTCTTAAATGAAAAATAAATAAGATGCTGAACATTATACTTAGCGACATTCTTGAATAATCCAAACCTTCAGGATGCTTCAGGAATGTTTGGTTATGTTTTTCAAGAACAAAATTGTTTTTAGGGAAATATAACCAAACATATCATAATTTTTCCTCCAAAATACAAAGTAAAGTTTTTCCAAAATACCCTCTATTATCCTACATTATCCCCAAAAGTTTTACATTTTCTAATATATATATATATATATACATATTGTATATATATTATATATTTTATTATTATTCTAACAATAAAAAAATCACTCAATTTTATTTTCATTCCAAAAATCTAACAAAAAAATATTGATTTGACAGCTATAATAAAAAATATATCCCCACCAAACATAAACGAACATATCAAAATTATTCAAAACTAATTTTTAACTATTCCCCAAAACATAACTAAAAATCAATTATGTTCCCCAACACAACAACTTTCATATTCTTTAATTATTCATTCTCCCAAAATACATAATAAAATCACCAAAAAAAAAAAAAAAAAAACATTCCCTTCAATTTCCTCACTTGTAATTTCATCCTAGTACGTGGCAATAAAAAATTATAAATACATTTATATAACCATGAGCTCAATTATTTTTCGATTATTAAAAAAAATATATAGATGGAAAAACATCCCAATTTCTCGTAACTTGATTACTCAAAATTAGATAGATTGATTTAATGAAGAAAGGTATGAGATAAAAGCCTATTGGCTAGTGATTCTGAGACCCCAATTCTTGCCTAGAAGGGACATCAAAGGCCTCTGCCCTTCCATCCCTTGGGATAGATCGAGAGGGATGGCAGAGCTTTTGGTTTTTTCATATTGTCAAAGAGTTAAACAATGATTTTTCGTGTTGTCAAATATTTGAACAGTAAAAATAGATGATGAGTGTCTAATCGAATTGATCAGGTCATATAGGAACAAGGTTCAAGTCTACTGATCTGTTATGATGCCTCAGCTGCATACATAACTACACTTCCACTTGACACCTATCGTAATGATAAACAGCTCATCTCACCGTGACCTTCTCTTGCATTCTCAAAACTTTTGTCTCCCTGCAAGGGCAAAGAACTCGTCGCTGTCTCAGTTGTGCTAGCAAAAGCTCTAGGGAGGTTGAAATAGGAGAGCACTCATCGATAAGTAACAACCTAATAATAATAATATATATATATATATATATAATGTATAATATAAGTAATCATAGTGAATTAAGTAAATGCACATTAATTTACGTATAGCGAAAATAAGGAGTCGTCACATGCATGCACGTGAACGAGGGCCGTGGCATGTGGACCGCCTCCAATTATCCAGCCCATCACTATAAATTTAACCCTTTAGAATTAAAAAACAAAGTAATTAGATAAAAAGGAAAAAAATTAAACCTACTATCAAATTAGTATTAGCATATGCTACATAGTCAATGATACAGCTAATACTTTATTTATTTATTTATTTATTTATTTATTTTAGTTAAATATAAATAAAAAAATCCCACTAGTACTTATTTTATAAATCCTCATGTATTTATTTAGAATTTTTACTCTAGCAAAACTTTCAATTAAATCGAATATGAATCAAATTTGAGGTCAATAGATATAACACATGTTATTCATAAAACATTATGCATATTTCAATTTATTTTCTTCCGTAGTTCTCTCCGTTTGAGAAGTGAGATTTTATATGGAAGACTAATTTAAATCTTGTATTCCATTTCTTATTTCATCTTTTATTTCATTTCATGAACATACGACATGTGTATCAAATATTTCTTTATAAAAAAAATTAATTGAGAATCAGATACACTTAATATTATACAGTAAAAGGATGAAATAAAGAATCAAAGTGATGGATGAGGGGCCCACTTTGAATCATCTATTCCATTATATGTTTCATTTCCTCTAACAATATGATGTGTATATGTCAAGTGTATTTGATTCTAAATCACTTATTTTTATAAGGAAATATTCAATACATGTGTTATATATTTATGTAATGAAATATGAGATGAAACATATAGTGAAATAGAGGATCTAAACCGCAAAGCGCCAAAGTAATATTCGGACAACAAATGACATTAATCCACTCGCCACCTAAGACCCAACTGTTAGAAGGGACATTCATGTACAGACAGACACAATAAAACAGCTTAAATTCAAGCCATGACCCATGTTTTCTATCCACCTAATTATTAAGCATTTTTCCAACTTCCAAAAGTTTAGAGATAAAGCAAAAATAAAATAAAAAAGAAATGGACAAAAACATAAGAAAAACATATATTTAGTGTTAGAGAAATAAATCATCCATGTGGAGGAATGAGGAGACAGTTTAGTGTAGTAGGGGACCACTAATGTCACCAATCAACTTAGCATGTTTGAGAATAATCATATGCAGAGTGCAGCTTCATATCATTATTTTCTGTCCCTTTAATATAATTATATTAGAGTAGGCCATAATGAATTGTAAATTTCCTTTTTTACCCCACATGATCTCACAAGAATTAGATCTTCATTATTGAGGGCACGTAATAATAGCCAATAATTTTGACCCTAAAGTTCAAAAGGAATCAACAATTGACATGACAAATACTTTTATGACAAGCCCTAGCCAAAAGAAAAAGAGAAGGCTAAAAAGTAAAAACTACAAAAGAGCTAGAGGAATACTTTTATTCTTTATTTTTTATTTTATTTTATTTATTTATTTATTTATTTTGGTGGGGGGGGGGGGGGGGTGTTGTTCATGAGTTGGGTTGGTTCAGGTTTGAAAAGAAAATAAATCCAAATCGGTCATTTTTTATTGGATTGGTTCGAATTTTACAATTTTTAATTTCTAAACCCTCAAAAAGAAGAAGAAGAAGAAGAAGCAAACACCGACTGCAATTTCTTCAATTTTTTAACTAGAAAAAAATTGACAAACTCCAACTGTATCTAAATTAAAACTGAATAGATAATCTACATAAACAACATCAACATAGTATAATTCTATCAATATAATCAAATTATTTTCAAAATATTTTTCAAAACTCAAAAGCATACAATATTGCACATGGGCACCCCAAGTCATAATTGTTATAAATTATCTCCTTTTTTACCACAAATCATAATTAATAATACAAAATCTAAATCTAAGTTGAACGGACATTAAATATAAATATAAATAACAAATTTCATAATTTAAAAAATAAATTATTATTTATTTCATTTAAATCATCGGGTCGGGTCAGGTCAGGTTAAATCGGGTAATTGAATACAAAGTTTCAGAACCAAATCAAATGTAATCGAATTTGATTCAATCTTACTAATCCAACCCGATTTCTCAACCCAACCCGAACCAATTAAATTCGTTCAATTTGTATAATCGGATTCATCATATCAGATTTATCCGATGAAGACCCCTACCGAGGGGTGGGGGGTTATGGTGGCATATAAGTCTAGATCGATCATACGATTAAACATATATGTTGTAAAATTGATTTCCAATGAAATAAAAAAGACATGATAAATAAATAACGTAAAACCAATTTTCAGTTGAATTAAGAAAAACTTATATAGTAGACCATACCATATAATCGATTTTTGACAGAATAAAAAAGAAATATATAATAAATAATTAAGTGTCAAAAAATCAATTTTTAACAGAATGAAAAAGATGTGTTTTTTATATATGATAAATAATTAAGTGTTATAAAACCAATTTTCAACAGAATGAAAAAGATATATACGATAGAATCACACTTGCAACTAACGGTCTGAGGGTTCATGACTTTCTCCACATGTACTCCCTATATATGCAGAGGGTTTTGAATGGTAAGCTAAAAAACCAGCTTAGTATCTCTAAATGGGGTAATTCTGAGAGACTATATAGAAATATTGCATTGCCAAACCTAGTATAAGTTTAACTGCAGGCAACTGTAACTCCTACTGGTGGTTGAAAGGTGAACTAACAAAGGTTGATGATCAAAAGCAATGGAAGGGGTGATGCAACCAAAAGCAAACTTTGAGTTTCACAAATAGATATACATACAACTAAAATTGATAATAGAGCATCTCATCAGAGTTAAATAAGCCTCCTGGTCTCTCAATGAAGGGTCAAAATCAAGATTGTTCAAGCAAATTTTCTAAATACAAATTTAATATGTATCTTCCAGTTGACAATACATCAAGTCTTTTCTCACTGGGCTCGTATTTCCCTTTTCTGAGCTGATAACGATGAGTTACAGCTGATATCGTATAAGCTTGGCCTTCTATCGTGACACTCTCACCACATTGCAGGTTCTGCCATTACAATCAACAGGTAATCAGTCACAATCAAATGCTATTTTCAGTTGCAATAATTGCAGATGATCTGTCTTTAATCCATAAGTTACAGGAGCATGAAATAAGCCAAATTGACAACTAACAGCCCAACCCAGAAAAAATAGAAAAATCAATTAGGTTAGGTGCTTATTGCAGGTTTCTTGATCTCTGTTAAGGCAAAAAAGATATCCATTTGCAGATGGACTCTCATCAAGTGCAAGTGCAAAACTGAACACACAACTCTGCGCCTACTAACTTAGTTTCAACCAATAACAAAGATGACCAATCTTGTTGAGCATTTATAGCCTATAAATATAGAAATTAGCAGGACTTTGTCCTCCAAATTATTCTGCCCTCTCCAAGTGTTGCTTTAATGGATGGCTGAAAATATTGTGAATTCTTGCATTGCAGAAACCAAAACATAAAGGTTCCTAGCAAGACTAATAACAGTCCTCTCTCTCAGAAGGTTGCATATCAGTTCAATCAGCCAGGAAATTTGAGCATAACAGGCCAACAAACTTTCAGAAAGAGATGGTGGAAGGGATGTTTGTGTGTTTTTGTTTGTTGGGGGGGTGGGGGGGGGGGGGGGTTTAAGACTCAGCCAAAAGAGCTCAGTTAAGAATTCGCAATGAAAACAATAAACATTAGCATTGCATGTGTGTGTGTGTGTGTGCCTCCTCAAGGCACAGAAAGAGAGACTTCAAAGGCAGTGATCTTTTCCAAATATGATACAAGCACTTTAAAGTGTCTCCCTCTGATGTCACAGGTGCCCGGATGTAAAGTTCATTCGCCGAGCAACTTTTCACAATATGTGAAATTTACTGCACCAACTAGCTTCCAAGTTGCTAGAGGATGAATAGAAGTCTATACTTCTATAGCCTACTCAAAGAAACTTCCAGACTAACTATAACCCCACTCCCCCTACAGGCCTTCCAACCCCAACAAACCTCCCACAAACCAAACCACAAAAAAAAAAAAAAAAAAAGAAGAAAAAAGAAGAAAAAATGCAAAGATTTTCCTAACTCGAAAATCTTAAAGGTAAAATGTCTATATTCACTAGTTCAATCTTTTAAAATTCCATCTTTCCTTGTTCATGCATAGATTTCTTTTACAAAAACCACATATACAACAGCTATCATGCTATTCAAACGACTACATATTACAAGCATTAAAAGTAAACAATCAACTACTCCAGCAAGCTACTTCATGAGAACTATACTAGCAATATATAACCCCTAAAAAAGAATTTCCACCCACTACATAATTCAAACACCTATGCCCTCTTGCCGACATCTCTCACAGCCTTTTCCACTTTTGATATTTCACTTCTTTCTTACTTTTCTCACAATACATTTGATACTTCAAAATTCAACAAACTCTCTGAAATACTGCACATTCAAAAAGTGGATCTGGAGCGTCCAGAACAATTCTAGAGTGCCAATATTACGTGGGAGCAGCAGAAAATTATGAGCATAATACATATGAAGAGAAAAACACAGAAAACAGCAATGCATTCCACGTTACATCTTGAAATTGAAACTGATAGACACCCATTCAAATTAAACTGGAAATTTTTCTAATTACAACATTCCATTTAATTTCCTCGAATTTGCTGCAACCCAAAACTAAGTAAAATTTTTAAAATACCCAGTAAATAAGCTTACAGAAGGAAAGCAGCGAACGCCAAGGCTCTTGGGGGGAGGAGTAATTTCAACAACTTTGTAAGGATAATTGTTTTGCCCCCCTCGCTCTTTATCTTTCTTTCTGCAGAAAACTTGCGGCATCTGCGTATGCTACAAGTAAAAATAATTCAAAACAAAATCCAAAAAAAATAAAAATAAAAATGGGAAAGTAACGAATCGCATAAAACTAGAAACAGATATGCATCAGCACAATGTACCTTTCGCAATGTTGAAAAGCTAGAAACGGTCGCCATTGCTCATCAGCTCGGATTTCTCCTGTTCTTTTTTTCTTTTTCCTTTTTTTTTTCTTTTATTTCTCTGCACCAGTGGGAATAGGACGAACTGATATTTTCTCTCTCATCCACTGGTTAACAGTTGAAAACGTGCCCCGTAAAAAGAACTGCCAATTTTTCGATTAGGAAAAACGACACCGAATTTGTGGCTCCCATACTTTTACAATGCAATTTTTTTTTTTTTTTGGTACCAAACTAGCAAGATATTTTACAGGCCGTTTGGTTTCATTCTCATATGTCATTTTTATTTTCAACTGAAAAAAAAAAAAAAAAAAAAAACTATAACTATTTATACAATTTTTTCAAATATTTTTATTTTTAAAACATTTTTTATTATATTATCCCTCCATTTTCATCCTTTTTTTTAACCATTATCATTACCTTAATCATTTTTTATCGTCTCAATACTTCTCATACACCATTTACCATAAAAGTATTATAAATTCAAATTATAATATTATTTTTTCAAATAATCACATATTACATTATCAATTAAAATTAAAAAACTATACAACTTTTAATACAAAAACACTCAACATCCAAATACATCTCATTTTCACACTTACATAAACTTATATAAAACTTATAATTTTCTATAACACATCCAAATAAAATTTCATTTTCAACTTCAACTATTCTTACTAACTTTTCTCTCTCCATTTTCACTTGAAAATGAAAATACCCTCTGAAAATGAAACCAAACAACCCCCTATCCTAGGGGTTAAATCCCCCGTTACATTTGACACAGTAAAATTCAAATTTCAATCTCATGCATATAAATGTGCATTGATATCACTAAATTAATTTATAGTGATATTATTGAACCATTTTAAATTCAAATTTAAATTTATATACATATCTTGATGCATTAAAGTTCAAATTCCAATTTCATATTAATTTTATATTATTGAATCAATTGATCACTCAATATAATTTATTGATTCTTTAATAAATAAATATAAAATATAAATTAATGGGCCCCACCTCTTTTCAAATTTTCCAGAGCATCCAAGCTTGATGCCTATGCTTCATTTTAAGTTCTAATATAAACCAATTAGAACAAGGAAAAACAGAAAAAAGGGAAAGAAAAAGAACATAAGAGAGTAATAAACATGATAAATGGAACATACAGAGGACAGTTTCACCTTGTAATGAAATTTTACTGGTGATTTCAGATTTATAACAAGAAATCAATCGATTTTATATTTGTTAGATTTTATCTAAAATTCAATTAATATGGAATTATTATCTAAAATGCTTCCCACAAATCCAAATCTTTCCTTAGAAAAGGACATCAGACTCAGGGTAGTTTGGATGCTTTTCATACACTGAAACAGTTTTAACTAAACGATGTAAGAATCAAGTTCACTTCTTCCCAGTAAAACAAGGGTTGGAAGTTTACTACCAAATCTTTAAATATAACAGTCAATAAGATAAGAATTCTAAATCATAACCATATCTTGTCCTTGCAGATAGTTGTCCCAACAACTGAAGAAGTTCCAACTTTAAGATGTCTCTTTGATCTACCTTCCATAAGGATGGTACCTTCCACTCCCAGCACCACCATAGCCTCCTCTATTTCCATAAAGTGAACCGCCACTGCCACCTCCATAGCCGCTGCCAAAACCACCATCGAAACCACCTCCATAGCTGCCAAAGCTGCCGCCACCACCACCACCATACCCTCCATAACTATCACCTGGCCCACCATACTCACCGCCTAAATCATAGCCTCGACCAAAGCCACCCCCAAAACGGCTGGAGTATCCTAATGAAGGATCTCCCCTTAGACTTCCATAACCGCTGCCACCACCATATCCTCCATAAGCACCAAATTCACTTCCACCATATCCGCCATAAGCACTAGCTCTACCTCCATATGGTCCACCACCTGATCTATAGGAATCAGAACCAGAACCAGAACCAGAACCATAACCACTGCCACCAAAGCCACCACCACGAAATCCACCATAAGTGTCCCCAAGTCCACCAAATGCAGCTCTCGAATTAGTTTGACGCCTGGATGGCGGAGGTGGAAGATTTGGTTTCTTGGGCTCTGCCTTCTTGATCTCCACCTACATAATAAAATGAAAGAGTTGCTCATGATATTGAGAATGCTCAATAATGAAAATAAATTGTTTATGCTTTACCTCAGGGTTCAGACAGATGCAATTTTCTAAAATTTTAGGGGCAATGAATTCATTTTGATGGTTAAGAGCCTATTCATTTAGCTGACTTCTGAAACACTTCTATACAATTGATCCAAAAATAAGCTTAAGAGTCTTGGTAACAGACCAACTAAGATGCAAAGTATAAAATACAACTTCTTCCATCCGAAGCAAAAGTAGATAAAACTTTTTACCAAATGCAGCAGTACATAGACCTAAAGGAACCGATTTTCGCGAGTGTCGTCTCTAAGGACAAGAAACCCAGATTACATATTCATGAATTTTATTTAAAAAGAAAAAAGAAAAAGGAAAAAAAAAGTGCTTCATTATTATCTTTATTGACTTGGATGAAAAATATGTTCTGTTAAAAGGAACTAGGGGATCTACAAACCTGTGCTCCAGCAAACTCAAGCCGGTTACCATTAGCTAATAGATCATCAACAGACTGTTCAGACTCAAACGTGACAAATCCAAATCCACGAGACCGACCACTCGAATGATCCCTCATAATCTGTTGCTCCTTCACCTCTCCAAAGTTTGAAAAGAAGTCTCTGAATTCATCTGGCACATAATACACTCAACTAAATCAGTATCCCTAAACTTTCCTTCCATAACCCAGATGCCACTATTAAACCGACACATTTTTCTTTTTCAAAATGCCAAAAAATACCTTCACTGATGGATGTTGGAATGCCACCAACAAAAATCTTCTTAGTCTTAAAATCTCTGGAGCTGGCTCCTCTTGGTATGGTCCTCTTTATTTCTACCTTGAAAAATTACAACAAAATGGCTAGCATAAGAAAACCAACTCAACAAAAACTACAAAGCTCAAAATGATGAAAAAAAATCAACGCAAAACCAATCACCCTACTTGCTTCCCATTAATAATATGTGTGTCCTCGATGACCCTATCAACCACCGACGCATCTGCATAAGTCACAAACCCAAACCCTCGAGGCTGCCCTGTTTTTCTATCCTTCATTATCACAGAGTCCGTAATCTCTCCATATTTACCAAAATGCTTGATAAATTGTGCTGCATTATCAATCAGAAATTGAAGAATAAATATAATTGTTCCCTATGCGTGGGGAAAAAAAGAATAAATAAAAAAAAGTATTATAAACTAAAATCAAACACATTACCCCGGTACACAAAACAAGTATTAATATTAAATTCTTTCCACACGCAGTTGAGGACTGTTCCTAAGATTGTGTGTTTTGGTGTTTTCTCACTAAAATTCCAATCGAAACATAAACAAATGTAAAACAAAGAATTGTGCGATGCAATTACCAGAAGTTGTTTCTCGAGCAAGACCTCCAATAAATATTTTACTACCTCGCATAAAACATTGGGAAAAAGAATTCAGCATTTTATTTCACAAACAAAACCTAAAAATGAAAATGAATACTTTTCTTCAGTTACCCAGGACTAGCTCCGTCACCGGTGTGGGGATGAGAGCTCTCGAAGTTCGCATCGTCTGGGGTTCTACCAACGTCGCCCGGTTCTCCGTCAGGCATCCGTTCCATTTCGCTCGCACTTTGATGCTCATCCATGGATAACGGCGATAGGGTTTTAACGCTGTAGAAGAAAGCGGCGGCGGCTGCAGGCAGGAGGAGGAGATTGGATATGGCCGCGGTCTTGTGCCGTTCGATTGTTCGAATCTTTTATGGTTGTCGGCTATTTTTCAAGTTCACCTAAACCCTAACAGAGTTAATAAGGACCGTCGGATTGGACTATTGTTCAGAAACGGCATCTTATGTTTTTCCTACATAAAAACTTCTGGAGAGTTCGTGTTAGACTAAACATCCACATATTTAATTCTTTTTCCTTTTTTCTTTTATTTGTCTTTTTATCAATAGATTAAATAATTCACACTTGGTTTGTTTGTGCTTTGAAGCAATGAAACTTATAGGCTAGCTTGATTGTAATGATAAGGTGGAATAGAGTGTTTTTATCTCACATTCTCATCTTATCATTTGTTTACCAAAAATCTGTATTTATATGTATAATTCTCATAATAAATTAATCTGCTAGTCTGCCACCTCCCATGAATCTATTTATTATGCTAATCAAATTATATCACAATGATAAAAAATCACACAAATTATCTCATGACAATTGATCATGAGATAACTTAAAAATTCAATCACACTAGTCCATAGAGTACTAATTGTTGAAAATTGTTTATTTTGCCCAAAAATATGGACTCGATGGGAAATTAATAAATTTCCTCGAAAACTTGAATATTATTGATGAATTTGGGAGATTCCGTAAAATTAATAAATATTATTGATAAATTTGGGCCCTTAAGGTACGTACTGCGACAAATTCAAGACTTCCACAAAATTCCATAAAATTAGTAGATATTATTAATAAATTTGGGCCCTTAAGGTGCGTACTGCGACAAATTCAAGACTTCCACAAAATTTTGGAAGCAAATGAATTCATTAAAGTCAAACCGTACGATATTATTCTATCTATCAATTAAATAAAAGATAACTAAATTAATCATCATTAGTATTGAATAGTCCTTTTGCCCTATTACAGCAAATATAACCATAATAACTAATTTTTCAAATTTTTAGACTACAATATCAATAAAGTTTGATTTTTTACTAGTCCAATATCTATCTGTTCACGAAATAGCCTGAATCCAATTGATATCGGAGCACCCCTTATCTTATCTACCTTTTTCCTTGAGAGCACGTTTGGATATATAGATAGAATTAATAATATTATAATGATATAGTGAGATTATACTATTAAAAATAATATTATATTATATTTAATTACTAAAATTACACATTTTGAATATTTATTTATTTTATCAATCCCTTATATGGATATAAGGATTAAATAATTGGGACATACAATATTGTCAAATTCTATGAGTTTCATGGGTATAATTGTCAAATAACTAACTATTTTTTCCCACCATGATAAATGATTATATAATCTAGATCAAATTGTGGGGATTATTTATCAATTGATTTGTGGATTATAGACCAAGCTCTTTATCCATCAAGGGTTTATTTCTTCAAAACCAAACATTTGATGGAGCTTGATAATATAATCTACCAAGCCCAATCCATGTATCCAAACGTGCCCTAAGAGGTAGGAGATGTTAATTTCATACGCGAACCCCAAAATTATTGCAAAATTATGATTTTATCCATATATTTTGTTATAATGCATTTTAATCACATGAATGAAACTACTACTTATATAATGTACTTGTCCTCTTCCGTGGTTAAGTTGCTTACATGAACTCCTGCTACAATCGTCTCCAAACTATCAAGCATCTTAACCTCTGTGGCCTTCTGGGCAAGAAAAATACATCCCTGATATCAGCCCCTTGTAGCAAGAATGGTGGCAGCCAATCAATTCTCCTACACATCCATATCCATTTAAGACCAATGTGCCAGTAGATGTAAGATTTGAATGTGTTGAAGGGCAGGGTAGTTTAAAGAATAAGAATCCTATCCAATTCGTGCTGAACAAAACAATTACTAAGGGATCGTTTGCATTTATTTTCTGGACGCATTTTTATTTTCTAGTGAAAAAAAATAATGAAAAATTAGTTATATGTGTGTTTTTTAAAATGTAATGATTATGTAGAGTTGAAAACAAATTGTATTTAGATATTAATAGGTTTTTATATTAAAAGTCGTGCAAATGAAAGTATGAGAAATAAAGTGTGAAAATGAAGAAAGAGTGTAAAAATATGTTTGGAACAATATTTTGAGAATGAAAATGTATGTGAAAATGGGAGAAAAGTTGATGGCTCTCTATTTTCATTTTCAGCAAAAAATGAAAATGATCCCAGAAAACAAAAACAAACGGGTAAGTTAACACAATTTTGAAAAAGCAAATATAACAGTTCTTGGTCTGGTTCTGAGAACGAAAAACAAATTGATCAAATTCTAATAAGTATGACTCATAATGTGGTCATTTATCAAAGGGATTAATCTGATTATCGTAATAACTGAAAGATAACCAATACAAAGTATAGATACAGATGTTGAATATTTGTTGTGGAAGCGTATCTGTTTGGTTATCACTTAAATCAGTTCCAGCTAAGGTGCATCTGGGAAAAAAGCTCTAATGCTAATAATGCAGAGGGGTAGGGAGTGGAAGAAGGTGCAAAAGAAGGTACCTTGGATGGCATATGAATGTGTCAGCTTGATCAACTGGGGGTGAAGAGAAGACAAGGGAATTCCTGCAAATGGGGCAAAGAGAGCTCAAAATAACACTATCAGAATCTGCTGTGCTGCTGAATAGTGGCTTCACATGTGCTGGGTACATCTGTGAAGAACTGAGTCCACATAATCCAGACTCGAGGAGGATGCAGATTGCAGACACTGTTATCGGAAACCTGTAGCCCAGATGTCAGAAAAGCAGATTAAATAACCTCAGACAATCTAACGAAACAAACTCTCATCAAACAAGTTAGAAGAAAACGTTGATACAATAATCTTCTTCCTGGAGCTAGCTAATGGAGTTCACCCACCTAAACTACATTAAGCTTTCATCCCTAATAGACTGCAATTGTTATTTCCTACCAAATAGCACTTGAATTACATAAATGTTACATTAAAAGTGTACAGAAAGATTGCTCAATGGAATTCTTGCTCTTACATAAATTTTAACTTCAAGACAAGGCCACCAAGAACATACTGCAAAGTGTTGCCCCATCAAGCTAGAATGTATTCTGAGAATTAACCCTCCTCCTGAAGTCTTGCCTGTAATATGGAGTTTCATCTAATGTCCTCCTAACATAGTCTATGAATGGCTGAGGTGTCCGAGGAGACTGGTCGCTTGTAATAGCAGGAGTACTGCGCTGAGGAGTGACAGGTGCTGAAGCACTTGTACTGCCTGAAGCAACAAGTGGTTGTGATCTATCAGGTCTATCAAGGTAACATATGACAAAAGTCACTGTCAATATCAACAGAAAGAGAAGACCAGATACACTAGCCCATAAAGTCACATTTGCTGGTTTTACTACTGCTTTTCTCTCCTCAGGGTCATAGCTAACATCGATTTCAATTCTCTGACCAGTGGCTGGGAGTGAGAAGATAAGTTGATCTTGGAAACTCTCAGATCCACGAGCTTGGACCTCATATTGGACATGTTTTCCTACTGCAGCATCTACTCCATGGATGGGCGTAACTGACAGGTGATTTTTATCATGCCAGTTGAGTTCAGCATTCGTATTCCCAACTATGGTTAGGATACTCTTGTTGGAGTCTCTGGTCAGATTTAGATGCATTGAATTTTTGTCCATTTCAAGTATGGCAAATCCTCCAATGAAGAGAGCAGAAGCATAACCAGAAATGTTATATTCTCCTCTAAGTGAAGCCATAACAGAAACAGAAACCTGCTGTAGAGTATCCCCTGAGTTGGAAGCTGAACGTGCCAAGTGTTCTGGAGAATAAGGGAAGAACAGGCAATATGAATTGCCAGTGTCAAGATCCTTCCATGGCTTAGCAAACCCAATGCTAGGCGGATCAACTGCACACGCAAACAAGAATAGCATTTTGTTCCCAGACGCTTCATGATGGTGGTTGCGAGCATCACTTAATTTTACAGAGAAAGCATATCCTTTTGCTGGAAATGGCACATTTGTGAGTATCTCCTTGGGAGCATCAACTGACACCATATTCCCTTTCAAGACAGTAACCGTAGAATGAAGCTTCAAACTCGGACTCTCAAAGTGAACACGGGTGCTACCTTCTCCTATCGCTTCAGCTTTTCCAGACAGCCTCTCCACAAACAGAATACTCTCATTGCCACTGAACCACCTACCTGATGCTGAATCACTCAGACCTTTTATGTTGAAGTTAAGACCAGTTCCTTGGTGGATGACTGGATTTTGAGGATACAACTGAGGACCAACAGAAATAATTGCATAGGCTGATTTCCAAGGATTACTAATTAAAGTTATTTGAACAAGAGCTATCCCTTGGCTTTTTGCCCGAAGGTGGATGTTTCCATAACCATCACATTCGTCGATTGACACAACATCAGGATGGTTCGTTTCCACTTCAAACAATGTAATGTTATGAGCCTCGTGAAAAGGATTTCCAAGAGTATCATGATATTTGATTGGAAGATCAAGTTCAGCACCTGCAGCCAGCATGTGAACAGGAAACTCATTTGTCATTATTCTGATCTGCGCCACCTCAGCAACCCTTACACAAGATGCAACCTCAGTTCTCCCAGTTGACCTGTCTTTTGCTTGAATGCATGCAAGATTGCCAGGGTCCTTAGTTATAATTTTAGCTCTATCAATATATATATCATCATCTCGCGCCTCTTCAGTCTTCCTCTTGCACTGTCCTAACAAAGAATAAGCAATACCTTTATCACTCAGAGAATCCCCTTTACTGTAGGAATGTGAAGATGAAGGTAACAGATCTGAAGAGGTATAGTAAGAAGGAAGGATCCAGGTAATTGGTGATCCAAGAACAAGTGGAAGATCAGGGACCACCGACAATGATATAGATGCACTGTAGAACATTGATTTTGACAATGAATTGGAGAACTTGTAATCACAAGAGAATGAAACTGTAACATTTGTCTTGCCGGCAGATATTCCATGCAGAACTTGAATGAAATTAATGTCTTGCCCATCCAACGAATCAGTAGGTCGAAATGTTTTCACAGCACTATGCCCTGTACCATGCGCATGGTTTGCCTCCTGAAAATTCAACACATCTTTGTCTTCCACAGTCCACTTAAAATTCTTACATAGCTCATAAAAGGAAAATAAATTTCCCTCAGACAAAGAAGGATGTATTGGCATGCTGCGGCCAACAGCAAGCTGTTCATTCTGAACATTTAGAACTGCTGATGAAGGAATCCCCACTTTAACTTGGCCGTACGCTCGACAAAGCATGATATCACCATCACCAAATATTGTAGCAACTAAGGTACCATTCCCTGGCGAAATAGCCAAAAGTCGTCCTGAGAATTTATCAATTTTAGCAGTCTGTTCATCCATAGTGGCATACTGAACGTGTGAACCAATTTTAGGGCCTCCTGTTACTGTGAGCACATATGATGCGCCTGGAACAAGGAATATATCATTGGGATGTATTCTTGGTGGAGCATATACTTCCACCTTAACTGGTTGGCTCAGTATTTCATGTCCAGAATGTTGTTTAGCACTAAGATATATGGTTGTCACCCCAAGATGTGTAGCTTGTAATGTGAAGTTCGGCCCATGCACATATCTATCTGCCCGTATTGGAAAATCATAATTCTCCACAACCTCAACTATATTTTCCTCAATATGAACACGAATATCCATATATATATACTGAGAATGATCAAAAATATGCCCATCATCAACACCAATCAAAAAATTTATAGACTGAAAACTTCCCTCCACAATGCTTATATGTTCTCCTGTTAAAATCTTAATCCAGTCCATATCCGCAACTCGGACAGTCGAAGATGCAGCAAGAGGAGGGACAAGCCCAACATCATGCACTGTCACAAGTGCAGAACCCAGGCTTTTAGGAGCCAGCATTAGTTGGGAACACTCATTAGCAGGTATTTGTTGTACCACTTCCACAATTTGAGTATCATTTACCAGTGTGTCCAAGAAACAGCTCCCTCCAGCTATAGAGATATTCAACCTAGCTTCAGGGCTGAAAAACAACAAGCTGAACTCTGGACTGACTCTAAGAGAAGAAACAAGCTGCAGCTGGATTGCATCTGTGGGAGAATTCTTAGAACTTTCTAACATCATTGCAAAATCAAGATGGCTCAGAGAATCAATGAAGCCGACAGCAGTGGCGCGCACAATGCAGATTCCAGATGTATTTTGCAATATCAAAAACCTCTCCCAACTGGAATATGCTGTTGAACTGTAGGTATCGTCCAAAAGTGCCAACCCTTCACATTTAGTTAGTTCCCACCTCAAATTGACGGAAGATGAATTTGCAAAAGCTTTTCCAGAATCACTGAGGCCAACAGCTGATATTCGTATTCTGCGTCCATTGGCTACTGTAATTGGGGAGGCACGAATTCCTCCATGCATGCGTTCAGCCTGAGCAGCAGACGATATAACTTGAGGAGCATTCAGAGCTTCATCAGCTATTATTACAATTGAAGATGGAAAGGTACACATAAGCAACAACTGCACTTCAGATACAGCAGGCAAATGATGGTCTTCCCCCATTAAGTTTCCACGCCTGAAAATAAGTTTAAATGTTCCCAAACTTCCGCATCCTATTCTGTATGAATTACCGTAGCTGGTTGGCATTTGATGGCTGAAAATTCTATCTTTCACATAAGAAATCTGTTCATCCAAAATTTCCACATTTTCAATGAATTCAACATCCTTGCCCCACCTCTCTGGTCCCCCACGAAGCATTACGTCCAAGTGAGTTCCAGGTGCAAGATATAAATAGTCCAAATTTCTCAGCTGATTCCGAGATTCAGTATGAGCCAAATCAAACCAGTAACCACCAAACTGATTCCCGTCACTTACCTGATGCACAATAAGTGGTGAATATGCAGCAATACATGAAGAAGCTTTCAAGACAATAGATTCCCTACTAGTATGGTCATATTGCTGACTTTCTCTAGTTAATGTTGCATGCACCATAGTGCGACCAGAATTCAGAGCATATATGTGGGTCCATGCACATGGAGGACCATAAAACGAGGAATGAAGTTCAACAGCTTCTTGTTTGTCCATTAAAAATAATTCCTCAGTTGCATTGACAATTATGAAAGAGTCACTCTCGGTTTTCCACCTTATGGAGGACCTGAAAGCATCACATGCATAGAAATAGGCACCATTCGATGTTTTCAATGTTACAGAAGCTTGAAGATGTGACCCAATAGGCGTCTCCACAGGAAAGTTAGGCAGCATGACCATCGAAGAAGGGGTAGAAACTTCAATCACCATCTCATCATAATTTAATGAATCAAAGATGGACACTGCTCTAATAGTTGCTTTTCCAGGCTTTTTTGCCTGAACAATCCCAGAGACAGATACAGACAAAACAGCCATGTCTGAAGAAAACCACTTATAGTCACTGGAGGACATTGCGCAGCCTCCGCTTGCTTTAAGTTCCAGCTCCTGATAGACACCAGGAACCCATGGGAGGAGAATTCCTTTAGAAACACTACTGTCTCCTTCCATAATGAACTTAACTTGATCACACACCATTACTTCTTGAACAACCTTGAGAACTTCTTTCCTTATATCATGCCCAGTGCTGTAAACCAAAGTTGCTGTAAGCTTTCCCAATCCATATGAATTTGCACTAAGTATTCTATAATTACTCTTTGCAGTAGCACCTTCTGAAACTGGGAGAATATTCCAGAATTCATCCTGGCTGTCATGCAGCTCTATCTCATCACTTTCTGTTATAAAAATTTCTTGCGCCCCAGGTCCTGTCGAGAAAACCTTAACATGAATGATATATTGTCGGCCAGCCACAACATACCATCGTGACACAGAAGGAATAGGCTCGAAACCCTCAATATGACCACCAGAAAGAGAGAGAGGTGACATAAATAACAACAAATTATCAGGTAACACAACATGAAGAGATGATATTTGCATGTGTCCAACAACCCTAGTGTCTTCAACAACAATTGTTGTTACTCCCAAGTTCAATGCATGAACTTTCCCAATTGCTCTGTCCACCTCAGCAACTGAAGAGTTCAAAACGGACCACTGATGGAATCGAGATGGTAAATTCACAACATGCGGACTATTACCACGAATAACTTTAAGGGTGTAATGGACAACAGCACCAATGAGGACATATACAGGCGATGGAGGATCTAGAGACATTGCTTCTGCAACTGTCAATACAATCTTGTCTGCCAGGTGCTCCACTGACGGTTCTAGCAAATTAACAGAAACAATCTCATGGCCAATTTCAGTGCCTTTCACTACATACAAGTCAGAAAATACACCACTTTCTTCAAGCTTTACTTGGATATCCAAGTCACCACACAAACCACCACAATCGCTCAATGGAGAGTCCTTCAGAGGGACATGGACAAGGTTGTGAAGCAATCCATGGGTTTCAGGCATCAATTGCCACATGAATTGCAGGCCCACCAAGGATGAAAAGACATTTTCTGTATCACGGCCAAAGCACAAGGAAAAAGACAAGATAAGATAATACACAAAAGAAAAATATATACACCACCTTCATACAGAATAAAATAACTAGTTTCAGCATTAACATTTCATTTGCAGAAAATATCCCAGAATTAAATTAAAATCAGCTTCACTCCTTAACAAATCTGAAGTTACAGAACATACGTAAAAAGAAGCTTCCTCAAAATGACAACCAAAAAAAGGCACCCCAAATTTTCCTTCTAGAAGTGCTACTCAAGTTAACCTCATGACCCAAAGCCATGTAAGTCTGGCTTATGCATCAACAGTAATGGCTTTTCTTATATCTACTAGAAGCATAACTATAAGACTGTTTCCGCATCCCTAAATTTTTATCCTATTTCTTTTTGGAGTTTATATGCCAACAGACAGATAAACAGTATGCAAGAACTAAGGAGTCCATAGTTCATTTTTTCAAAAAAAATTGATATCCCACTCAACTTATGCATATTTTTTCCTAGGTTTAATATCCTTCCAATCCCAGCTAATATGAGTATTTATTAGTTTCTTTGTCGCCAAATTCTTTCATACTAATAACTAATTAGCAGCAAAGATGCATTTCCACATTGCTACCGAGTAGGGGTGTAAATGAGATGAGATGATTCGCAACCAGTTTGGGCTCGGCTCGATAAAAGTTCGTATTTGGTTCAATCTTTCTGAACCCGAACCAAACCAAGCTCGAGCTCGTCAGTCAAGCGAGCCGAGCCGAGCCAAGCTCAATAATATTTGGCTTGAAAAGCTCACGAGCCTAAACGAACTTTTTTATTTTATATATATATATATACATATATAATTATAATCCAGGCTCATATAATAAAATCTATAAAAATAAGTAAATAATAATAATAATAATTCGATTTTTTATTTTTATAAAAATATATAACAAAATTATTTTAAAAATTTACAATTATAGATTTTGTTTTGAGTTTAAATGAGCTCGAGTTAATCCAAACCTATACGAGCCCAAGTTCGAGCTTATACGAATCGAGCTCTTCTGCATTTCTATGAAGAGCCTTATCAAATCAAGCTTGATAAGGCTCGTCGAGCCTTCATCTAATCCAATGAACCGAGTTTGAACATGGTTGTTAAGGTTGGACCAAGCTCATGAATTAATAGACGAGCCGAGCTTGAGCTTGAGCTTACTAAATTCGGGCCCAGCTCGGCTCGTTTACACCCCTATTACCGAGTCATTTCCTTGTTCACATTGCTGGCTACTCTTGAATGTTGTTTCAGTAAGATGAGTTTAGATGTGCATTTAGCAAGTATATACATTCAAGACAAAAGGGAGAAACTACTCCAACAAGCTGATACCAACTCAAAATCAATTAAATATCTAAAAAAATGCACAAAGATTGACGTCAAATTCGTCAACCATAATGGCAAGCATCCAAACTCATTCACCAGATCAGTATTTTCCACAAGTATACCTTCACTATCAAAAGCACGGACGCGAAGAGTAGCAAGCCCATCGAGGTCAAGCTTGATAGAATTATGAAATATCTGAATCCTCGAGATTAGATCAATATAAACCTTGCAACGAATCATCATTCCAGTATTCAAATCAGTTGCATAAACAGCAGTCTCCTTTCGCCCGCCATAAGGAGCAATAGACTTCAATCGAGCACTAGTGGAACAATGACTACTCGTATTATACTCCGGCAACACTGACAATATATCATGATGGTCCCATGACCTAAGTACAAGAAAATTAAACAAATAAATAGCTACTCCTCATAATTGAAAAAAAAAAATAAAAAATCATAGACTAGAAAGGAAAAAGAAGGGGGGTGGAGGGGTGGTATATGTTGGGTACAACGTACCATTTGAAGCAACCGTCGCTGCCCTGAAGTCTGTACTCTACAGGGTGAGTCATTTTTGGAGGCAAGAGTATATTGACGTCGGCGATGTGAGGGCCGGAGCCCAAATGCGACGTCGCCTGGTGGAGTATCAGCAGGAGGAGTGAAGATATCAGAATCGGAGTGGAGGGTAACATTTTTTGGTTTTTCAGGTGAAAATGGAGGAGGGATCATTAAGGAGGAAAGCAGACAGGCTAAAGTGGGAGTGGGAGAATCTCGAAAAAGGAAATTTCAAAGGGGCAAAGGCCGAAAGGGAGCTGTTAATAGGAAAGTATTACTTCTTTCTTTTTTCTTTTTCTTTTCAACCGGGGGAATTGGGGACACGAGGATTGGGGTTTTGTGTAGGGTTTTGGTAGGAAGGAAAATTTTGGATGAGCACTAGGCCACGTGTCGTTGACGTGTGTTGGAGGGTGTTATTTGCGGGCAAGGTTGGGTTTTTTTTTTATTATTATTATTATTTATACACACTCACATCAAGAATTCGTACAAACTCGAACTCCTAACCCTCCACATTATACTGTCTGTATATGGAATCACATATCAAAAAATTAAAGCCCCGTTTGATTTTACTTTCTGAAGGCATTTTTATTATCTAATTAAAAGTTAATTATAAATGTATTTTTAAAAATGAAATATTGTTTGAATGTTTTGTTTAAAATATAATGATTATGTAAGGTTGAAAATGAGTTGTATTTGAAAAATATAGTATTTTATATTAAAAGTTATGTAAATGTGAGTAAAAGAAAATGAAAAGTGAAAATGAAGAGAAAGTATAAAAGTTTATCTCGAATAACATTTTGAAAATAAAAATGAAAAATAAATTGATGGCTTTAAGTTTTATTTTCAACAGAAAATAAAAAAGGGCTTTGAAAACAAAAACTAACGGGTTGTAAGCTATACGAGTCAAAAATAATTGAAATTAACTTCAGATCTACTCAATTGGCAATAGAACAAGTTAAAAATGATTTCAATTTTGACTGAAGATCCAACCAAATTCAAACAATTTATTAGTGGACCAAATTTAAATTGGGCAAAAAAAATTTAACCCCCTATGAAATTTGAAACAGCCCGTTTAATCCTTATCATTAAAAATGATTAAAAAACCTTTATGTGTTTTATAATAGTAGCTCACCGCCTCATTCCTGTTGTTTGCTACTCATTTGACATCAAATAATTGAATTACCCTCAAATAAAATTTAAATTTAAATATTTTTTTTTATTTTATTTATTATCTTTCATCTTTCTTTTTTCTTTATTTTTTTAATTTTCATTAATTTCTCCTTAGTTGCAGCAACCGTTTAATTCTTGAAAGTGAATTGTCCAGATTAATCATACTTACATATTTATAATTTTTTTATATATGCATATATGCATATATACATATTATATATTTATTTAAATATAAGTTTTATATTAGCAACCCATCCCCACCTCCCACACCCTCTAAAATTATTCATGGCTGTCATGGTAGCCCGCAAAACTGGCCAGAGTTGGCTAGATCTCCGATCGTTAGCCACGATGGCCAATTGCATCTTGCCATCGAGGTCAGTGGTTTTTTTTTTTTTTAAATATATTTATATATATACATTTTCTAAACACACATATATCCTGTATATATACCTATTGGTTTCCTTGAATTTTTTCATGATGGCCATGTTTGCCGATTTTTAAGGCTAGCCATTCCCAGTCGTTTTGCCATTGTTGTGGCAGCCCACGACAACGACAGTAGGGCGGGGAAGGGGAAGGGGAAGGGGAAGGAGTTAGAATTTTAGTAATATTAAATATATATATTTTATTTATAAGTATGTATATATGTGATGTATAATCACCATAATATATTTTACAGGGGTTGAATTAAAATTTCCAAATTAAATTATTTAGACTCTTATGTGAGTTCCTTCTAATAGAAATGGCATTGTCAAAATACAATTTATATCATACTTAGTTCAAGTGTTTTCATGAGAAAAAATATTAAAAAAGAAATCTTGAAAAATATATATATATGTATGTTTTCCTCATAAAATGATGAGAAATATGAGAAAAAATCTATTTTAAATATTGTTTCTTTTCAAACACATTCATCACATGATTTTTTCGCTATTCCTTTTTAAAACAAACCTAAGAATTGTATTTGTTTGATTTTATTTCTTTTCCTCAATATTTTTCTTTATTCTTCAAAATTCTTAAATAAAAATAGTGTTAATTTATTGCCTTTTTTTTTCCCTGAAAGAAATACATGAATTTATTTTTCTATTCTAAGACCTATTTAGACAACGGTTGTCTTGTCATAATATCATTGATTATTTATTAACAAAAATCCAAATTACATGTTATCTATTTATGAAATAAAAGTATCACGCCCCAGGCTCGTGAGTTCTTTGGACGTGGTCATCAATTTCGATCCTATATAAACTAAATATTAAAAGAATGACTACTGTATAAACTTTGGTTAAAAAAACTCATATCCACAATTGGATATTCTTTTTAGATAAATTGATCATAGTTTAATTTCAAAATACAATTTTAATAGATTTATAAGTAATTCTAGCATTCAATAAGCTCACATTCACGATAAGTGACAAAAAAGTTATTGTGACTATGCAATCATCTCTTGATCTCCACGTATTGCAATAAAGGAAAATGAATCGTTCTCAAAATTCTCTATTTTTTTGGTCCTTTTATCTATCATTTTACTCAATAAAGGCATGTTTTGTTTGTTGGACATAACTTGATGGATAATTTTATCAAGTCATATAAAGTGTTTGGATATAATGACAAAAGTTTAAAATTGATACAAAACTCGGTCCACAATCCTTAATTCAATTGATAATTAATCCCACCACTTAAAGTGAGATTGTGTAATCCAAATTAGTGGAAAGAATGAGAAATTAGATTTATGATAATTATACCCATTCAAATTTATAAAATTGAACATTATAGTGGGTATTTTAGTAAATTCATTAGCTATATTTGTATCCAAATAAGAAATTGATAAAATAAATACATATCTAAAATGCATAATTATAGTCACCAACACAATATTATATTATTTTCAATAGTATAATTTCATTATATAATTATAATTTTATCAATCATATTTATAACCAATCGTGCCCTGAGAGATAGTATAGTGATTCTACAATGGAGCGACTGCAACACATCCAATTCACCCTGAATCATCGGATCGTACGGAGGTGGATCGGATCCCATCCATCATCCAATCACCCCAGACAGAATCACCAAAATCGCTTCCCCGACGATTGGTGGTGTGGAGATTGATTTTACAAAATTGCCGGTTTTGGTAATCGCGAGAATCTTCTGCATACCGAGAGCACGTGGCATTAGCAGCAATTTGGCTGTGGCGCACATTCCAAATTTCTATGCACGCGTCCACCACAAAAGTACGCATATAAAGTAGCTGTGTGTGTGAGAGAGAACTGAGAAGCAGCAAAAGAGAAAACACAAAAAAGGAAAAAATTCATACCTTTAAACTTTGGAGTTGCGTTTTCTACCGGAAGGAACGGCGAAAAGCATTGCAGCATTCTGACATGGAAAGCTTGAAGAAAAATGCGAAAGACGTCGAAGCGGAGGAGAAGCCGGCAAGCAAACAAGTGAGGGGTGGAATTGATTAGTAGTGGCTAGGGCTATTAACAAATCGAATTGAACCGAGTATTTGAAAATTCGGATTTAATTCGATTTATTTTACTCATATTTGTATTCGAATTCGACTCGAATTTTAAATTGGGATCGAATTCAATTCGAGTAACTATTCGATATATTCGAATTTGATTCGGATGTTCGATTAACTCAATTTTTTTACTTGAATTTTGAATTATTTATTGATTTTTCACCTTTCATTATGATCACAAAATGAAAATACTTAATTTATCCAAAAAAATAAATATCAAATACTTGTAATAGTTGACATAATATTCAATGGCTTCATTACCATAGATTATAAATTATCAAAAATTTGAGTTTTGAGAAATAAAAATATTAATATATAATAATATATATAATAAAATATATTCAAATGTTTTATCGAATATCGAACTCGAATATTATTGTATTCAATTATATATCAAATATTATAATAGGCTCGAATTTGAATTCGAATATCGAATTGTTTGATAAATGTTTGATTTGCCAACAGCTCTAATAGTGGCAAATGGGTGAATTGAATTGGGTTTGATTTGGATTTATGTGGATTGAGTTCAAAATGGTAGAATTTTGTATGGATTAAAATAGATGGGTTGAAACCAAATTGAGCTCAAAATAGGTTAAGTTGTAGGTTGAATTGCATTTGAAATTGTTTCAATAAAAAATAAAAAAATTAATTTAATTTACTTATTTCAAAAAAATAATTCAAAAGACCATAGCTATATTATTATGCCTTCTACACTCTATTTAATATATAATTTTACAATAGAATGAGATTATTTATTAAATTAATTAATTTTTTTTGAATGAATTGATTTTGAACCCACTTAAAACCCATCTAAAACCCAACCAACTCAACCTTATTTATAAAATGTTGAGCCCAACATAACCCAAAATCATGTGGGTTCGGTTAAGCCCATTAGTTCTATTTCAAATTGGCACCCATAGAACTGATGATAACAGCTTCAAGGACTATGATGACAAAGGGGAAAATGAGGAGAATTGGAGAAATCCAGCATAAATAAGGAGATCAATAACGAGGTTAAAGGGCTTCCTCATCAACAAGTTCCACAGCCTATAAATTACCGTCAGTTCTTATTACTGTTTAGCATTTTGCTTTAGCTTCAATAGTATTATTAGTTGCAGTCTTTTACAAATAGTACCTCTCATGGACCTATATTTGTAACTATTATTTTATTTTTATCCGTGGGAAAGAACACTATGAGATCAACTCAGGCCCGTTTTGTTTCATTTTATTTTCTTTTTCAAAACACATTTTCCCAATAATTTATATTTATTCTCCCTCTTTATTATACTATTTATATCTCTCTCCACCCACAATCTATTAAAACCGACATAATCATTACTTTTCCAATAATCTATTCAAATACAAAACTCATTAACTCTTTTCCACTAATTAACTTTTCAAATTTTAAAAATAATGAAAATGAAAATAAAACCAAACGGGCACTCAACAAGCGTGAACGTTTCCGAATCATTTTTTTTATCCTAGATATAAGACATACTATATTTAGAAAGAGAACACAAGATAACACAATCGATGATTGATAATATTAGACAACAGAGAATCATCTGATAGATCTGAAGCTAAGGGGACTGTGGGCAAGTGATATCAGTCACATTTAGGAGTTTAAATTTCTCACCTAACATGGGAGGACAGAGTTTGAACTATAATGGACTCTGATATGTGCATGCATTTAAATATAAAAAATATTTAAAGAAAAAAAGAAAACTTATTGATCTGAAATAATAAGGGTAACAAGTTTTGATGCCTCAAAAGTTAAGGTAACATAAATGCACCATGCAGAAGCACTAATAAGAGGGAAAGTGTAACTCCAGACAGCTGCAAAATGATAGTTAGGATGTTGCCTTTACAAACTCCAAAATGCGTCACAAGATAGTCATACGATGTTTCCTTCAGAACAACTTGCAATTAGCCCCACCCACTACAGGCTCAACGGAGGGCAAGATAGAAACACATCATACAAAGTAAGAAAGATATACTGAAAACTTGCTTGGAGAAGTCAAAAATATCTTATGAAGATAGCTAACAACAGGGATCCAGTAATTTGTTTGTTAATGAAACAGTTAAAATTCATAGCAAAGCAATGAATTGGAACAAAGTAAAACTTGCTGCTCACCACACAGCTGATTGGTTCACGAAGGCGAAGCAAAAGGGATAACATGCTTTTCCTTGCAGTTGTTGATGTCAACGTTTCCAAAAGTAAAACTCACTTTTTATTTGAATACAAATTCACTCAGATAAGTTGCTGTAGTTGTATCTATTCACATGTAAGGTGGAAACAGCAATAATCCAGCTGCCGTTAGATTTAAATTGTAAAGATGTCTAAAATTTTTGTCCCTTTTTCTCTTTTGCATTCTAAGACTCAGTGAATGTTTAGATATGAACACATAAGAGCAGAATACATTTCAGCAAACTTTCATCAGATTAGTTTGCTTTACTATTTTCCTTTCTGGGATTACATCTCAAAATTACTTTTGTTGATTCCCATAGCATCTGGGAGAATATCTTGTTTTGATTTCCCCTGACAACAGGAATACTTTTGCAATCCTAATTCAGAAGATCTATTTGTACTCCCTGTAAGTAGCATTCTTACAGAAAGTTTCAAGTCTCCCTTAAGTCGAAGGGAGTAGTTCTCACACTTGTAGAAATTCAATCAAAGAAAATCATTATATTAGCATGTTCTTTGTGTGCGTTTTCTGGTTCCTAGAAGAGCTAAAATAGTGTAGCCTGCAGTCAAAAGATAATCGGAGTAGAAATTAATAACCTGCAATAGAAGTACACATCCAACGAGCTCTGGAACAGGAATTATATTACTCAACAAGCCCTTCCTTTTGATGCTTGCTGAAAGGTGGGGACTCTGTCTGTATTTTGAATAATCGAGCGTACAGTCCATTTCTGCGAAGGAGCTCTATATGATTACCAATCTGCATGAATGAGTTTATTCTTCAGTACCATTTATGTCAAGAACTGATCAGCTCTATAGTATCTCTCCATACATAGCAGACCCAAGGTTCTGGTTCAATTTAGACAATATATAGTATTATATGGCAGCTGAGGCATCTTAATGGCAAGGTTTTGTGACCTTAAATCATCTAGTGTTGCCAGTTTTTAAGCTACTTTTGATTCAGTGGGGGGGAGCCTAGGGTAATTCTAAGAAATAAGGGATTCTCCTGAGAACCATGAGAAACTTTGAAGAATATCAAATTCATTTTTGTAATTCTTTTTCATTCAAGAACAAGCACGTTTTAAAACCGTTCTAAGTTTTAGAGAATTAGCACAATAGCAAATTCTTTTTGTAAATATTTTGTACCCAATAAGCATAAGTTTTTAAAAGCATTCCATTTCCAAAACAAAGATGCACGTTCAACCACGTACTTCAAGCCTTCAACTTTACTAAAGACTTAGGAAGACCCTGACTGGCACAATGCCTTACCTCAACAACTTGCCCATCGTTCATTACCAGGATTTTGTCTGCTGCTTCTATCGTGGACAGCCTGTGGACGCTGGGTTACAACTAGCAGGACTAATCACTTTGAAGGCTATAACTAAAAGTGGCAGTGGGAAAAATAACCTGTGTGCAATTATGATGACAGTTCGTCTTTTTGAGTCTTTTTTAAGAGAAAGAAGAATCTCCTGCAGGGAGACAGGGATAGACATTGCTGAGAACATTAATAGATTATATTTGGAAGACAACTAGGATTCCATTCTCTAACAGATTTTTTTTATAAAAAAAAAAAAAGAAAAAAAAGAAGAGAGAGAGAGAGAGAGAGAAGGGAAAAAAGAGGACCTAGATGTGAGAATCTTTTACCTTGATATAGCCTTCACTTTCAGCATCAAGAGCACTTGTTGCTTCATCAAGTACCAGGATGATGGGATCTCTAAGGAGGGCTCTTGCTATTGCAATGCGCTGCTTTTGCCCCCCACTTAGCAGGTTATCATCAACAATGGTATCATAACCACAAGGAAGGGCAGTGATGAAATCGTGTGCATATGCGTTCTTTGCAGCAAATTCGATCTCCTCTTGTCCAATGCTTCTAAAGCAACCATAAGTTATGTTTGACTTGATATCCGTATGGAAAAGATGGGGTTCCTGCCCATTAGTCATATAGAACTTTCAGAAAACTCTTCGCAAAAAGCTTCAACCAAAAGTGAGTCTTTTCAAGTCTAACCTGTTCAACAAATCCAATTTTTTCTCTCAGCCACCTAATGTCAATCTCTCTGAGAGGAATGCCACTGATGGAGATCTGGAGATCAGGAGATGCAGATAGAGGTAACAAGATTAACATGACAAATTCTTGTCATTTAACTTATGAATAGGCACAACATATTAGATAAACACTAATAAGCAAACTCATTGATAAATGCCATTACTTTGAAATGCAAAGTCATCCCATTCATCAGAAATTATGCCTCTGAAGTTGAATGTCGCATAATTACACTCTGTAGAAGCTCTGATAGAAATGGAAAGCAATAATCTGGTCACGACCTTTTTACAAATGTTTGGCTAGATATTCAACTAAAAGATTTGAAGTCATGAGCTACCACGCAGAGGCATTTGAACTGTTTGTATGAAGTAGTTCCAATTCTCGTTCAGGGACTAAGTAATCATTTGAAACATTATATCAGAACGTGGAATGGTACTTGACTTCAGCCACCTTTTTCTTATGAAGCAAAAATACAATGGTGTCCTGAGAGATTGTTACAAAGTAGACAAAAATAATTTCATTCAAACCACCAGCCAGTCAGCCCCAAGCCTTACTAAGTCAAGCTCTAGAGAGTGTGCAAGAGCACAATTACAAGAATCAGGATGTTTTGTAGAGAGAATATGTATACATGAAGAAACGAAACTATTGATTAACAAAGGGGTACTCAATGAAATAATAAAATGCAATTAATAATTTAAATTATATCATGAGATTACATACATTCATAAGTAAGAAACAAAGTAACGCATGGCGAAGAAATTTCCTGCTCACCTTGCCACATATGGGTTCATACAGGCGAAGCAAAAGATTAATTAATGTGCTTTTCCCGCTACCACTCATGCCAACCTTTTCCAGAGTAAAGCTTGAATTGATATTTATATCATTACGAAGAATCATACAATGAGGAATAAGATGTTGTATTCCTTACTATTGCAACCACTTCATTAGCTTGTATGGAGAAGTTCACATTTTTCAAAACAGGTACCTGTTCATAAGTCAGAGAACAGTAAGGAATAAACTAATAAATACTAAATCTGGAAATTGCATAAGTGTATTGGATAGTTTTGATATTTATAGTTATTGAAAGATACCATCTTCCTCGAAGAGTAGTGAAAAGATACATTCACAAAGTCAACACATCCTGTCAGGTTTTGCAATTTTAATCCTGTACAGAGATAAAATAGTATCGACTATAATCCTCATCGTAATGTAAGAGAAAAATGAGATAAATGGTAGTCTAACATGTGTAGTTGGAAAAAGGAAACACGATGGAATGTACAATAATGCAGAACGTCTTGTGCATCACAGAGAAAAAAGAATAAGGACAAGGAAGATCTCCTGCCTTTCGACAAGAATTCACAACTTGGAGGAAGATGCATCAACTGAAAAACTTTTTCACAGGCTCCAATAGACTGAAGTAAGGATGACATGCTGTCTTGCAACCTCCAGGCAGCATAAATCAACCATTCACAGTATAAAACATACTTGGTCAGTTGCTCAGCAGACACACGACCATTCAAAATAGACATTCCTCCTAAAAGGATTGCAAAAACCTACAAAATAAAATTGAATAGCCAATTAAGACATCATATAGCATGTCTTGACAGAAAAGGTTAATTGCATGTCAACTTCTTTATCTACAGTATAAAAATTTCACAAAATGTTCATCCATAAAACATGGAACTGAATGCCTTTAGATAGAGCAAAACCTGTGTTGAACGATAAAGTGCCTTAAAACTAAGGATCCAGAATCCATAAGCTACACTTTCTCGCATGCCTACAAAAGCTAACCTGTCAAGCCATTGCATGAACCTGAAAACAAATCACGTAATGCAAGTAAGTCTGCCATGAACACTGATAAACATTATCTACAGATCTGCAGGTTTTCAGCATGTTTGCTTTGCTAGACTTAATATTCTTAAATAAACTTTTACAACCTCAGGCATTCTTCTCTTTCTGTTCCATATGCTCGGACAGTTCTCATCAAAGACAATGTTTCTTGCGCAACCTAAATTTTTGTAAAAGAAAACCTTGGTTTCAAGAAAAAAAAAAGGGGGGGTTAGGAGAAGAAGAGACATATGAAATATTTTTTTGTTTTCTGATTTACTTCATTGGCAGAAGCAACGAAATCTTGAGCAAGCAATGCTACTTTCTTCTGGTACCTGTCAAAACAACAATCCGAAGTTCTCTAAAAAACAAGAGAAACAGTATTCATGTATGTACAAACACTTCTTGTACATGTATCCATCTGTTGAATGTTTACATCACATGCATAGTTATCCATTCTATCCATCATTGGGATACGAACTTTGTTTATGTTGCAAATACATGAAAAAAAATTGATCCATGCTATATAAGCAGGGCATTGATATATTTTCAATGTGACTATGTGTTGAAAAAGAGACCTTGGACCTAACTCACCTCAAAAGCTAACTCAAGAGATGATAATTGCTCAAGACCATACAGAGACCACAACTTATTTATTTTACTGATGTTGGACACTAACACACCCCATGCATGCCCAGAAATGAACATTTGGAGCGTGGAAAAGGATGAAATGGGTGGCCCAACAACACTGGGTAACCCAACATTAGGAATGAGTCGCTCTAATACCATATTGAAGAACGGACCTTAGACTTAACTCACCCCAAAAGCTAACTGAAAAGATAAGGATTGCCCAAAATCATACATAAAGACCACAACTTATTTATTTTACCGATGTTGGACACTTAACACTATGCGTGTTATTACCACCAAAGCAAGGCGTCGAGCAAAATATCTTCCGAAATATCTCATTGAGTGGGTCAGATCTCAAAAGCAGAAAGCAGTACTTAATAAACTGCATTTCTATGGTGGCTACTACCTGACTGAGTTCTAATGTTTATGATTGAGACTCCATGATATTGTTGAGCAAAGAATTGTCTGAACATACAAATTTCAAATTAAAGGTATCAGCGATCAAATTGAATACAAAGAGAAATGAACCAATACTTACTGCCCGTAAATAAGGAAAATCGCAGACAAAATAAAGCATATGACCAGGGATGACAGTGCTAGAGGCCATGACAAAGTCATCAAGGTGATAAATGCACCTGTCCCCTGCAAAAGTATCAGTTGAACAGAGATTAAACAATAACAACAAGATCAGGGAAAAATATGAAATTGACCAGAGTAGTTACCTGAAGAATATTTCGCAGGATCAAATGTATATCATGTCCAATGGTATGAGATAACCGCTGGCAATCTGTACTAATCCTGCTAGTCAGATCACCAACTGCTTCGGTATCAAAGAAGGATACATCCTACATTAAAATTAACACCTACACGTTAAATTGAAAATATATATAGAAATGCATGAGAATAATTCAACTCCAGTATACGTAATCCAGATAAAATTTGAACCTGACGAAGAAGAGAGCTATATACTGTTTCCCTTAGACGCTTAACCTGCAGGTATTGAGAAGCACTGGCTGATGCCTGCATTCTTGATTAAAAAGGCAGGTAGACCAGAACATTTGACCGATTTTACAGAAGCCAATTTTAGAATAAGTTAGACACACCAAAATCATATTTGCAATAGCAAAACATCCACTTCGCAGGCCACTGCAGTTCAGGAAAAGTTGAGCACGTGGCAAGAAATTAATCAGGATAAAGATGTTAACAGAAAGAAGAATAGGGGGGAAAGAAAACATCATAATAAAATGAGATAAACTTACCTGCATAATCCTGAGGTGAAGCACAACAAAATCAGAAGCTGTGAGTTTCGATAGAATAACGCCATCTCACCATTTTTGGCTGAAAATACTGATTCCGTCAGTATCCTTGGCATTGATATCTCTGAAACCTGCAGAAGTACATTGATCCTAAACTATATGACTTCAATACAGCATGAACCTTAACAAATTAACAAGAAAATAGTTAACAAATTAACAATAATAGAAAAATAAATTACCAGCAGGCTCTCCAAAACTAAATAAACAGACACACACAGAGGGGGGGGGGTGAAGAACATGTAAATGAGCTCACGCACCGCGGCAATAGTTAAAGCACCAAATGCTGTGTACAAAATCCATTTCTCATCAGCCACCAGCGCCCACATTTGTCTCAGAGCTTTTAAAACAGTCATTGGCTTCGCTGCGTTTGGAGAACCATCTATTTTACGCTCGAGATCACTCAAATTCCACCAGCTTCCACCCGGAAAACCATCACGAATAAACTTAAACCATCTCCTGAAATTTTGAAGAACTTCACTCCTTTTATCACAACCATCATCTCGATTTTGCTTAAAAACATTGGACACAGATATATTCCTAGACGAGTACACTGAACTGGAAATGCGGATATAATGAATCCTGCGTGCTAGGGTTTGATTCAATGTTGAATTGCGGAATTTGAGCTTCGTTGTGGAGGTAAGAATTGGAAGTGAGCTAGTTTTTTTACCGTTGAAGGATGTATGGCAACGGATCGTGATTGAAAGAGCAGCCATGGACCACTGGCACAGGCTGCAGTACGACGATCGCGGCGGGGCAAATTACCGGCGGCGGTCGAGGCAGTTGAAACCATAAATTCGCGCTTGGCTTTCAGTACATGGCAAGGATAATAATAATTAACATAAAATAATTAAATCTAATTTGTATCGAATTAGTGAAGAAGCTATCTCGTTTGGTTATGGTTTTTTTTTTTGTTTTTTTTTTTTGTGATTTTATTATGTGTTTATTATGTATTTTGAGAGAATAAATTATTAAAAAATATAAATATTATTTTTTTATATGTTTGTTTATGTTTTTAGAATGCATTTTTTACTGTAACAGTCAAATTCATACTTATTTTTGTTGAATTTTTTGGGTGAAAATAAAATTGAGTGATTTTTTAATATTAGAATAATAATAATAAATATAATTTATGTATATATTAAAAAAATATGTATTTTAAAAGAAAAATAAAAATATGTGTGGTTATGTTTTTGAGGAAATATAACTAAACACTCCTTAAATTATTTCGGGGGATGAGACATTATCATAAGATGCAGCCATGTGAAAGAAGTGAAGAATCATAATCATGTGTTTTTTAATTTTATAATTAATAATTAAATGCATGCACAATGTCGTTTATTTGTTCATCAAAAATATTTTATTTATATTTTAAGAAATATAATAATTAATCATAAACTATACATTTTGTAATAAAAATACTTGACTAATAGTATTTATTATAACTTGGACAATTTAATAATTTTCGACTCCACTCCTTTTGTAAAATAATTTACAATCTATACACATAAATGTTGGAATACATATTATTACAACAAGATTTTTCGCCTTTTGAAGAGCCGATAGCGTGCTGCCAGTGTTCAAAAAATCATACAGTTCATTAAATCAAAAAACTTACAGGTTCATGATTCACTGGTTCAATTATTGATTGAACTGTAATTGAATCGTGACGTTATAATTATTAAATATATATATATATATATTACTTAAAATATAAAGAGTTTAAATGATATTGTCTAACATCACAATCCAAATTTAACAATTCATATTATAAATGATCATAATAATTTAAATATCTCAAGTTTAAAGTTGAGAGTGTGTAAATTAATTATAAAGTCTAAACTCTAAACCAAAGCCTTTAAAAAAAAAAAAAAAACGTTTAGATAGCTTTGTGAGGTGTATCTTAACTTTCAAACGTTATACTTAAATAAAAAATTAATTCCATTAAAAATTAAATGAAAAAAAATCATTCAGTTCAATTGAATCGTGAGCGGTTCACCGATTTGACCAATCGGTCTGAACGATTTTAAGAAAATAGGTATTTCTTTGAGTTTTTAAGTTTTATGAAAAAATTGGACCGATTCAGTAGTCGATCGATGATCTGACTGGTCCAATCCGATCTTTTAAATCGTACTTACAATTCTTGGCCAAGTCGAGTAAGAGGTTTTGATGACTAAAGATTCATACTAGGAGAGCGAACGAAAGATGGGGTGACCCTCGGCCCAATCATCCAATTCACTCTAAGAGGTGAGTATGATTTTGTAGTTAAAGCAATTTTGTCACTTTTGTGTACTCATCTAACGACAACATATAAAAAACTCACTCTAATTTATCTACCCTTTTACTTCTTACAAAGAAATCATAATAGTTTTGGCTGCATTTGCAAACTAACCATCCATCAGGAGGAATTTTAATATAATTGGCACGTAAAATTTTGATAAAGTTATGATAACATTTTTTTTTCCCTATTGAAAGTTACAATTCAAACTAGACATTCTAAATTAATAAGATTCTCTTACCACCACATCCAATCCAACAAAATTTGCAAAGTTATGTCCCATTTGATTCTATTTTCAAAGCTCATTTTCACATTTTCTACTATTTTAAATAAGGAATACATTATTTTTTTACATATTTTCATCTAATATTATTTTTATTTTATTTTCAAAATACATTTTCTAATAACATATGCATTTTCTTCTAATGACCTATATATTTTATCTCTCTATCCACATACAACTTATTAAAATTAACATAATTATTACTTTTTTAATAATCTATTCAAATATAAATTTATTTTCATTAATTAACTTTTCAAAATTTAGAAATGATGGAAATAAAAACTGAAAATGAAAATAAAACCAGACGAGCCGAGATTTATTAGGCTTCTATACTGGGCCTCAATTTCCAAGCCCAAATCGGTTAAAGAATTGTTGACATTACAATCTAAATTTCACAATTCATATTATAAATGATCACAATAATTTAAATATCTCAAGTTTAAAATTTAAAGTTGAGATTGTGTAAATTAATTATAAAGTCTAAACTCTAAACGAATGCCTTTTTTTAAAATTAAAAAAAAAAAAAACTTTTAGATAGTTTGTGAGGTGTATTTTAACTTTCAAACTTTATACTTAAATAAAAAATTAAAAAAAAAATTATGGTTCAATTGAATCGTGAGCGGTTCACCAGTTCAACCGACCGGTTTGAGCGATTTTAACAAAATAGGGCTTTTTTTAGTTTTTAAGTTTTATGAGAAAATTGGACTAGTTCGCTGTCCGATCGATGATCCGACCGATTCAATCCAATTTTTTAAATCATATGTACAACAACCTGGCAAAGTCGAGTCAGATATTTTGATGACTCGAGATTCATACTAGGAGAGCGAATGAAAGATGGGGCGACCCTCGGCCCAATCATCCAATTCACTCTAAGAGGTGAGTATGAATTTGTAGGTAAAGCAATTTTGTCACTTTTGTGTACTCATCTAACGACAACATATAAAAAACTCACTCTAATTTATCTACCTTTTTACTTCTTACAAAGAAATCATAATAATTTTGGATGCGTTTGCAAACTAACCATCCATCAAGAGGAATTTTAATATAACTAGCACGTAAAATTGTGTTATGATAACATATTTTTTTTCCTGTTAAGAATTACAATTCAAATTAGACATTCTAACTTAATAAGATTCTCCTACCATCACATCCAATCCAACAAAATTTGCAAAGTTATGTCCCGTTTGATTTTATTTTCAAAGCTCATTTCACATTTTATACTATTTAAAAAATGAAACACATTATATTTTTTATATATTTTCACATAATATTATTTTTATTTTCTAAATACATTCTCACAATGATATATATATATATATTTTCTTTATCCACCTAAAAAAAATCAATATAATCATTATTTTTCCATCAATCTGTCTAAATACAAATTCGTTTTTACTAACTAACTTTTCAAATTTTAGAAATGATAGAAATAAAATTTGAAAACGGAAATAAAACCAAACGGGCCGAGATTTATTATAGGCTTCTATACTGGGCCTCAATTTCCAAGCCCAATTCTGTTAAAGAATTATTGACATTAAAACCAACCCCAATCTCACAGCTCACATCTCCAGCTAATTATAGATTACTGTAGTCTGCAGTTGAGAGCGAGAGGCCGAAAGCTCGACGATCGCAATGGCAGAAAATGAACCATTCATCACGCCAAAGCCGCGGCAGGTTACTTGCATCAGCTTATTCTCATTCCTCGAAGTCTTCTTCAGGTGCATTATCCGTTAATTTTGAAAATTATTTACTGAAAAGTCGAATTTCTTAACGAAAAAGAAAATGCACAATGATCTTGGTATGAATCATGGTGGTATGATGCACAGATGGAGTTTAAGATCCTTTTCACTTTTTCCTGTTCCCGCCAAAAGCACCTATGTCTCCGAAAATACCTTGATGCGTGGTCAGTTTCAGTTTAAACGCATTGATTTGCTCCCATGAAATAGTGGAAACGTAGTTTTTGGTGAATTAACCAGATTCCATTCTATTTTTGAAAGAATTCTAGACAAATTGGGAACATAACGAACTCTATGTCAAATTATTGTTCCTTATAGGCTATGGTTGAGATGTTTAATATTTGGTGCATCCATCAAATTGTAGTTTCATGCCATTTGTCTTCTGAAGAGTTGATCTTACTGGTCTTTGAGTTTTTGGAACTTGGTTTTTTGAATCATATTCATGCTGCCTTTCTTGTACTGGCAGATGTAATGTCTTTGCTTACTATGTTTGTCACATATTGCAAATGATATGCGTCTCTAACATGGTGATTGCATTCAGATATAACTCCTCTTCCGGGAACCCTTTTCGCAGGATATTGGCCACGTGCTGCATCTTTTGATGCATCAAGAAGTGAAAATCCCAGGACCATAAGTTAGATTTGTCCTGTGATTGGGTAAACACTACGGCGGTAATGTTAGCTTAAGGTATATTTGCTATATATATAACTTGGATAATATGTCTGCGAGTGTTTGTTTGTATCTTGGCAAGAGATGTTGTTCCTGTTGTCGAGACAAGTTCTCCATACTATGCAGGTTGGTTGAAGGAGTCACAAGGTCCTTGAATACTCTACTTGAGAAGTTTACTGGTCCATTCTTCGGTGTACCTTGATGTTCCTGGGTAGATTTGTTTCAGTTGAAGTCTCCATGATTGCCTTTGCGGCTCATAGCTCCTCTGCTACACATTGCTGCTGCTAGTGAATTGAAGAGAAAAATGAACTTCCATTTAAACTTGCTGCTCTGTTGAATCTTTCCTGGCTTTTACATCATTATGCTGCAAGAACTGTTTTTGTTGTGCACTTTCGGAGTGCATTTGTATCCTTCTTATTTTCTCAGCCAAAAGCCTATTTTCTTGCTATCTTCAACCTTGTATTCTGGATTATGCTTTCCGTGCTTATACTCTTTTTGTATAGGCAGTATCTGGTTCTTTTTCATTCTGGGGCACAAATATACCACAAGAAACAAATGGGCTCTCCTTAAGTCAGTAACTGTTGCAGCTGCTTTTGCTGGATTTATCTTACGACCAAGGTTTGCAATAGCAGAAATTGGAGCACTGCTGCTGGTTTCTATGTGCTGGACTGCTGTACCCTTGAGGCTTGATGTTAAAGTACCATGAGAGCTTTAGTCAGGGCAGCTTGTAATGCAATTTTGGTATTTCTGGGGTTTTCCTCCAACTGTATTTGTTTTATTAAAAGGTGCATTAGATGATTTTGGCCACACTGGATAAGGTGACTTACGGAATTGGACCGAGTCCCTCTGGGCATGGAACAGTGCTACACACGTCTACATGTGTATCGTTCCTCTGCCTTGCTGGGTTCTTTGCATTCACATTTTGATGCATAATTTAATGACATTTATTTTGCTTCAGTCTCTACCTTGGCATAGCCTGGAAGCCTGTGTGATAACTATTTTTCAGTTCCTTTCTCTACAAACTTTATACCTTTGCTTAGCTTAATTCCGTGCAATGATTAAATCAGGATTTGAAGCATTTGCTTCCTTAGCTGTTGGCTTATGAGTCCATCTTCAGCCAGATGATTCTACACTTCTATAAGCAATAAGACCTGTTGTCATTTGGAAGCCATAGAACATTCTGATTGCTGTTCGATGACAATATTAGACACAATGCTTGGAAGCACAACCAAACTGCATTACTTCCTCTCAGAAGCTCCCTTTCACAAGGCAAGGGAAGTCAATTTTTCTTAAACTAGCTGCATTAACATATTCTTTTCTTCTATCTTTCCTGTCTGCCATGACAATATTAGACACAATGCTTGGAAGCACAACCAAACTGCATTACTTCCTCTCAGAAGCTTCTCTTTCACAAGGCAAGGGAAGTAGAATTTCTTAAACTAGCTGCATTAACATATTCTTTTCTTCTATTCTTCCTGTCTGCCTCAGGATGTACCTTTTTTTCCCATATTTTACAGGTGCAGTTGATATATTCCTTCAGCTGAAGTAATCAAATGCTTGCTTTAAAAAATCTTCTAACTACTGTTTGCTCCCTGCTTCAACAGGATCAAATTAAATGATGTGATGAAGACTTACCCTCTCATCCAATTTTTCACCCCACAAGAATATTTTTATCTTAGGTAAGTGACAAGTCATTTTCATTGCCCCCACTCATATATATTGGTGGTGTTTCTGTTTAAGTTATTCTTCTACACCCAAATAGATGCAAAGTTTACTAAAAGAAAATAGGGAAGGCACATATTCTGCCCTTAATATATAAATCTTGGCTTTGTAACATACTAATGGTACCATATGATATATAAGGCCTTGGAAAAATCAGCAACATGTGGCTACAGCTGTTCTGGGTTTGAGCTGCTTAAATTGCAACAACCCCCATTTGAAACAAAACAAAAATACAGGCAATGTCAAAGTACAAAATGTGAGGTGGGCTGCCCTCTTGGTTTCCGCCAACTAATGGTGACATTATGCCCAACTGAGGTAGCGAAGTGCCTAGGCTGTGGACCAGTTCGGGTTTGTATTTTTGATAATTTGATTTAAAGTCAGGGGATTCGCATTTTGGTTAGGGAATTAAACAAAGGAAAAAAGTTATCCTTCCATCATTGAATTCACACAGTTCGTTTTTGCTGCTAAGAAATTAGGCAGTCAAATATGCGTAGGTAGGCATGGAATATTTGAAGATGAAAGGTTCTTTTCCGCAAATCAGAATGGTGGGATTTCTTTGACTATTCACCCATAAGCTCATCTTTTTTGAAGATTCTTTGTATTGATTGGAGACTACTTAAGACTCAAATTTTCTTTCAGAGTAGGGATATTTTATATATATATATATGTATATATATCTTATTTCACGTATTGATCAGAGACTATTTAAGACTTAAATTTTCTTTTAGAGAAGGGATATTATATATATGTGTGTGTGATTTTATTTCACGTTTAAAAAATTGATGGTATTGATATAATTTAAAATTTGCTCTTCTTGAGTAATTTATCAGGATTTATAGTACTTTCGGATGTTTTCTCAGTAAGGATAAAAATTTTCACCAATATATGCGAATTGGGCTTCCTTATTTAATGCTGATCGTCGTCAATATTCATATAATATCTATGGATTAATTTTATATAATAATTCATAATTAATAATTATAATGAATAGAGATAACAAATCCATATTCATAATAACTCAAAATAATTACGTTTAATTTTGAAAATTTATTGTGATGGTCTCCCTTCTTTGATCATCACCAAAGGCTTAGAATGAATTTTTTTCATTTTCAACCAAATCTCGATCTTTAGAATTTTGAATTTTTCGGTCCAGTGGCTTGTATCTTAAATGACATTAGTTTCTAGCTGTTTTTCATAAAAAAAAAAAAAAAAATGAATCTTGAATTTTTCTTATGTTCAATGATCTAATATGATATTTCTGTTCTCCACGCCTCCCTTCCCACATAAAAAACCCCTTAGCCAACCAGAGCCAGAAGAAAATCTCCATAACTTAAAAAAAATAAACGAGTGGTAGGTAAACAAAGGTCTTTTGCAGACGCCATCACCAACTAAACAAAATAAAAGGAGGAAGAGAATTGATGAAAAATAAGAGAAAGAGGAAAGCCTCTTAAGAAATGGACACACTTCTCTGCGATGAGCTTCTCCAAGAAATTTTCCAACGAGTTACGCCACCGTCCTCCTCCGCCGTCTCCCTTGTCTCCAAGCGGTGGCGCCGTCTCCTCCGCTCCTCCACCACCTCTCTCTCCCTCCACTTCCCTCCTCCATACAATCCAGCCACCATCGCTTCTTTTTCTACGTTCCTTGCGCAGCACCCATTTCTGTCTTCTCTTTCTGTCACCGGCTGCGGAGGCGACGAACCTCTCCTCCTCGCTGTAGCCTCTTCTTGCCCCAACCTCCGCCGCCTCCGCTACTTGAGCTCACCAGTTTCTATGTTCTCTCTTTACACCCTCGCAACCTCTTCTATTCATCTCTCTTCTATTGCTATTACTATTTCCAGGCCTCTGTCTTTCTACTGGCTGCCGTCTTTTAAATCCTTGAAATGCCTCTCTCTTTTTTTCATAAACCCTTTAACAGAAATTAATAGCCCTGAAGTCGAAGAAGCTTTCCATGATGTGGAGTTGAGTTTGGAGAGTCTTTCTTTGAGTGGAATCCTGCCGGGGGATTATGGGCTTACCTTTCTTTGGAGAAATTGTAAGAATGTTAAGAAACTGCAGCTCAAGAACTGTGGGAGTATTGGAGATTACTCATCATTTTCAGTTTTTGTAAACTTTTTACGTGGTCTTCAGGAACTGGAGTTAAGAACTTGTAGAAGTATAGTTGATGTGGTGTTGTTGACGCTGGCTGAGACTTGTGTTTCTCTGGATTCGTTATTGATTTATGATGGTGGCAGCAGAGAGCGTTTGCTTCAATTCATTAATCAGAGCAAGTGTAGTTTGAGAAGGCTTGACTTGAGGTTGCCTCTTGATCTTGATAACACTCATTTGATTGCCTTGTCTGAGAATTTGAATTTCAGGGGCTTGGTGAGTTTGAGGCTGCAGAGTTGCTGTCTTGTCACTGGTGAGGGGTTAAAGGCTCTTGGGAGGGTATTAGCTAATGGGCTCGAGGAGCTTGCCTTAATTAACTGCGATGTTGTGGAGAAAGAACCTGGTTTATTGACCACTTTAGGACAGAATTTGAAGAGGCTGAGAAAATTGGACTTGTCTTATAATGATATGTTGCTTGATAAGGAGCTTGTGTCAATGCTCGCCTCCTGTAATTGCTTGGTTGAACTGAAATTGAGGGGTTGTAATAGGTTGACTGATGCAGCTATGTGTTCAATGGTTAGAAGTTGTAAGCAATTGCAACATGTTGATATAACCTATTGCTGTGGGATTGAAGTGGAGGGAGTCGAATTTTTTGTGCTGAATGCTCCACAGTTGAGACAGTTGGAGGTGGAGCAAAACAAACTTTCTGAAGTTGCTAGGACATGGGCGTCTAATAAATTTATGGAGGTTGTATCTTGAAATGATTTGGCTGTTAAAAACACAGTGGAAAAGCAGTTATTTATGCTGTTTGTTCCTATGAGGTAAAGGTGCACATTTCTTGTGGCCTTATCCCTAGTGTAATTATATGCTGTGAATTGAATAAGGAAATTCAGTTGTCCCCAACAAAAATTGTGAATACCACTATGATGCATACTGCATCTTGAATGAAAAACGGGCTTATGAATTAAATTTGGAGAGGAATTTTTTATCCACTTGTCATGCGGCTTTCTTTTACCATTTTTCATATTTATGCTGCAGCTGTTGTATTCTTCATGCATATTATTCTTGTGTGATTTTGGTGCATAATTCATTTTTGTTCGTGAAGCCCTGGCATATGCTTGTTTTCTGTGGTCTACATTATGTGGCCCTTAAGTAGATTGTCTTTATGAATTCGGAGGAAATCATGCTTATTATTCTTATTTAATGATAATAGTTGGTAAATTGCTCCCACTAAAATCAAGGCTCAGTTGGTTGGTTATCCCTTGTAAGATATAGTAACTTACCCGTAATTTTGTCTAGCATAGAATTTTGGGGAAAATATATGAGCCTTACAGAAATATCCATCAATCTGAAGAATAGTTAAATTTTTATGAATTTCTTGGTCTTGGAGATCAACCACATAAAGACAGTGGGAGAAATGCCGCAAAATCCTTTATATATGCTACATGTCAGGTTGATGAACAATTCAATAGATACATTTCCATGATCGTGTTAATAAATTTTGAAGTAACCAAAATACATTGGCCTTTGAGGGTTACAACATGTAACCACAGACTCTAGGTTTCCACGGTATGATTGAACTATATTCTATAAAAGCTTCTGTCATCATCTTGTAAGCTTCACTCTAGTAAACAGTCAAATTACATTTGTAAAATCTAAGAAGTATAATTGCTGTTTGCATTTTAGTCTGCAGGGCAGATTCATCTTGTTTGTAGTCTGGGTTGCAATATTGATCCTTCACTATATAAAACTTGAATGGAGTCACAGAGATGCCTATTGCTGCGATATTGATGATACACCAGATAAAAATGGATATGACATGAGTGATGATAAATATCATAGGTTGTTTGATCCATAGATTGTGGAGTATAGCCATATTTTGGAGTATCACTTGATTTCATTTTTCTTGGCACAAATCTCCGCTGTAAATAAGCCATGGTGGTGTATTCTTCACAGGTTACTATCTTCCCCAGCAGGCCGCCACTTTGGGTTGGGACCAACTATTTTGTCCCAATTTGCAGAAGTGCTGAATCTGATACCATTTGTACACTTCTTGTTTGTTTTATATTACTTCATTGGTAGTATCTGTGATGATTACATCACAAAATATTGCCTGTCTGAATCATGGATGGAGATGTTGAGGTTTCCATTTCTGTCTTTATTGTTTTAGACATCATTTGCATTATCAGTCTCATCATGGGAGAGAGCTAGGAAAAGTCTGGTCCAAGAAAGTCATTTCCTCTTTAAGTAAAAGCACATCATCAAGGTTTTCATGAAGGGAACTTTGTATCTTGAAAATGAAAAGAAACCAATGGCTAAGACATTTAGTTATTACATAAGCTTTATTTATTACGTGTATGATAGTTTTCTTGGTCATAATTATTTGTTTTTTGTTTTACATAGGAGATATTTCTTGCTTGAAATCAACAGTAGTTGTGTATGGGTATTGGCTGCGTGGTTTTTGCATTTTATTCTCTATTTCAATGTTTGTTTCATCTATTATTTCACTTTTCATATATGTCATATGTATTAAATATATTTTTGATAAAATAAATAACTGTAAATCAGATATACTTGACATATATAAAATTAGAATAAGAGATAAAACACAATTAGAAGATCCAAAGTGCATGTGGGCCAAAAAGGGTCCCCTGCGGTTACCTCTTTTTTTTTTTTTTTTTTGGGGGGGGGGGGGGGGGGGGGGGGGTTGGTGGTTTGTAATTGGGCCTTGCTTGGAAATAATTATACACCTGGTTGTCATGAATTTATAGTAGTGGGCCTCGCTCCATACATTGGGACTCCTAGCCCCACGGCCTATGCAATTATTTCGGGGTAGATCATTTTGAATGGAGTTCTTCACAGCCCAATTCAAGTTGTGGAAGCCCGTCCATGGCTCCCAAAAATCTCCCACCAATTGGATATGTAGCCCAACATTCTCATTGACAAAATTTAAGGTTCAAGAAGCCCGGCCCGGATCAGCCCGGACCAACCCAACATTCCTTCTGGCTTATCAAAAGGTGCAGGATTACTGGACTAGAATTACAAGTAAATATTGAACCAATAATAATAATAATAATAATAATAATGTGATTATTCCACACAAAAATATAGTTTATTTAGTACTTGTAACAGGCTCACCAAGATTATTACATAATGCTGCCACCAAAATACTTCCAAATTTCAAGTTCCAAGGAAATCTTACTGTATTTCTGAAATCTCTCATTTCGAGATTTTTTTTCCTTTTCCTTTTTTTAATTTTTCTTTTCCTTGAATGTAGCGGTTAAAATTTTCTATTTCAATTTATATTTCATTCTGTATTCCACTGCATGAATATATGACACTTGTATTAATTATTTTTTTATAAAAATAATTGATTGAGAATCATATACACTTGACATATATATAAAATATTGAAATATGAGATAAAATATGAAATGAAATAGAGGATTCAAAGTCTTGAATGTAGTGCTCTGTATTGAAATTTTATTTGGTCGATAAATGGTTACAGAATGTTGCAAAATTTTGGTGGTTAAAATTTATCATATATTTTCGAATTTGTAAATCTTCATTTTTTATTTTTTTTTGTTTGGAATTAAAAGTATATATAATGTAGAATTTCTCCCAAATTTTACAAATTTAACTTTTGTTATTTGTTTATTTATTTGTAATAATCTATAGCCAGAGCGTAACATTGAGCAGTGCACGTTAGTTTCAATTGGCTCACTACACCAGATGCAGACAATCACCGCCTTTTGCGGGCCACCTTTGTTTGGCGCGAACTCTGAAAATTTCAACTCACATTTCCCGCCAAAACCATTTCCGGGCAGTCCGGGCAGGCAGGGATGTATTGGGTGAGCCGATTCGGGCCGGCACAGGGAGGCCCGTGGGTCTGGACCAAAATAAAAAGGTAAAAAAAAATGGAAAAGAAATGGACCCATCAACCAAACCGCAAATTGGCTTTAAAAAAATAAAAATAAAAATTAAAAAAAAGGAGGAAAAAAAAAAATAGAAAAAGAAAAGGTGGTAAGAATTTAGTTGAGAAATTTAAGAGTAATAATAACATTTCTAAAAATAGAAAATTGATCTTCATAGGATCCCCCCCAAGCCCCATGTGTGCATGTTTAATACAGCAACAACTACTGCTACTAATATCTGACTATAAATCTTGATGCATTGGATTCCTATTCATTGAATACTAACCCAATTATTAGATGTGATTTTATCAAGGCCATGAATTTCAAGGGAAATTCTTACCATTATTTATTGGAGGATTTTATGGCAATTAATGAAGTGAGAAGTGGAGAAAGGGATGAGAATCCTTACATTTTGTTTGGTTATGTTTTCATTTTTATTTTTTGTTTTATGTGTTTTCAGAATTTGAAAAGTAAGTTAGTGGAAATGCGTTGAAAATGAGTTTGTGTTTGGATAGTTTGTTGAAAAAGTAACATAGGTAATAAGTTATAAAGAGAGAGAGATAGTAATAAGAAAATATATACGTTATGTTTTTATTTTTTGTTTTCTGCATTTTTAGAATTTGAAAAGTTAGTTAATGAAAATGTATTGAAAATGAGTTTGTAGGAAAAGTAACATAGGTTGTAGATAGAGAGAAAAATAGTAATAATGAAATAGAAAAGGAAAATACATAAGTTATTGAAAAATGTGTTTTGAAATGAAAATGGGTTGGAATTTTGGTGAAAATGATGATAAGTTGTTGATAATTCGTTTTCAAATTGTGAACATGGGTCAAAATGAATTTAAAAATATAAACAAACATGCTCTTAGCTACTATCTTCTGTCCCTTGTTTGGGTCATTTTTTTGTAAGCATTAAAATTTTACCATGTCTCGATAGGATAAATCTCGTAAGAACTAGTCTTCAATATCAGCACACGCGACATTTATCGAAATAACGGACATGTACTTCTTCAAAATTCTTTTAAATTGAGATGTTTTTATAATATTAAATCTTGTCTCGTATCGAAAGAACTGAAAACTTAAGATAATTTACCTTTTTAGAAAAGCAAAATTCCATCATCATATGTGTTGATCAAATGAGCCCTTCATGTGCTAATTTTAATATTGACATTTTCTTATATATATATATATATGTATGTATGTATGTATATCCATACATATAGCTAGACAGATAGATAGATAGATATAGATATTTTTGTCCTAATGCAAGTTTAAAGTGGATGCAAATGCAAGCTTTGCCAATCCTAGTTGTGATCAAACATGGTAGCACGTTTCAAACATTTGTCCCCCCAACAATCAATCCGACATCTTAGGATAAATTGGAGAAAAACTTTAATGTTCAATTTTCTTAAGTATATGTTCATTTGTAAGAAGCAAATTAAATTAATTCCTAAGTGAAAATCATCTTCACCTCTTTATTGTCTTTGATTACCACTTTAATCTTAGCCGTTGTCCCCACACGCAAAACAAATCAAGAACGTTCACTGTTGAAACTGCTGGCTTAAGAGTTAAGCCCATCTGAGAAGGAAAAGTAAAGACAAATTTGATGTAACTTAGTCAAAATTTTCATTAAAGAAAAAACTACTGCTTTGTACTAATGCGTAATTGTCTTTACGCGGAAAGGCACAGCTTTCTTGACTTTTAATTTAATATGTATAATTGCAAGAATAATTATGTGTGTTAACATTAAACTCTACACTGTTTTTGATTTATGAATTTCGGTGAGGAAAAAGAAAGAAGAGAAAATACTAACACTATGTTTGGTTTAAGAATTTTGATAAGGAAAAGAAAATATTAGGGACAAGAAAAAAAAAAAAAAAATATAAAATCACAAATTTGTTTGGTTGTTAATGAAAACAATGAAGAAAGGAAAGTGAAAAAGAGGAGTGATGAAAGTGTAAAATAATGAGAGAGAGTACTTCAATGTGAGGAAATTCATTTTCCTCACCATTTTGTGAGAAAATTTATTTTCCTCAAATACACTATATTTTCTCTCAACTTTTTCTTTTTATAGTATTTTCCTTACCAACCAAACAATCAAAAATATTTTCCTTCGTATTTTGTTTTCTTTTTCTCAACAAAATCCATGAACCAAACATAGTGTTAATACGAGGGTCGAGGGACAATAAACATCTCATGGAGGGATTTATTAGAAACTAATGATTTTGGCACGCTTGATACGTGTGTTGAAATTCTTCAGTATAAAATAAATAAAAGTATTTATTTTATTTCATGTATAATATTATAGTTTTTAAATAATTTTAATATAATATAAAATGTTGATAGTGGTGTATAGAGTGGATGAGTTGTAGATGCCAATTATTACATAAGTTATAATTATAACTATCAGCAATTGTTACATCATTACTCATTGTAATTAATTAATTATTAATGGTTACTAAATTAGCCATTGATACATTGATAAATGACTAAACTAAATCACCTTACTAAAAAATTAAGGGGGAAAAAAAAAAACTCCATACATTCTATACTATCTCCCTTGGGATGAAAAGGGATATTTGGAAAAATTCTCTTCTTAACCCAAAATGCTCAAATCCCATAGTTATATTTGAAAATATTATGGGGGCAACAAGATTAGCACTATGTCTTGGAATATAATATATAAATCCAAGAATTTGCACAAAGGATAATTCTTGAAAAAAGTAGAATGTAATTTTATTAAATGGTCTTTAAAACTACTTACCCTAATTGATATTTTTGGATGGAATCAGCAATAATGGAAACCCCTGCAGACTACATTATACAGTCAAACATTATATTATAATAGGACCATAGCACACTGTGTGTGAAATCAATTTATTAAACCTCTTTACTGTGTGTATGGGGGGAAAAAGGATAACAATTATTGAGCAAAATTAAATAAAAAGAGGTAACTTTTTATTTATAGTAGAGATGTTGTTTCCTAGAAGGAAGCAACAGTGTAAATTTGAGATGCCCCTCCTTAATATCTGCTAGAGAATCCAATGAAATCAATTTAGTTAGATATGTAATATTTAATTAATTAGAACTTAAAATAAGCAAAAAATAAAAATAAAAAATAAAAAAATGGTGAGGAATCTGACAAAGGTAAGAAGAACCCTTTCAGCTTTGTTTTCACTACTGATGATCCCAAGAAAGTTTGTATTAAATAAAGAAATTAAAAAATAAAATAAAATAAAAAATATTTTGGGGGAAAAAAAAATGGAAAAAAAAGCCCACTTTGCTGATGGCTGATTATATGCACAAAATCTCTTGCTTATTCTATTCTATCCATCACCAATTAGAACAAGTGGGGTTGGTTGTAGCAAATAGCAATGATTTTTAAGATTGCTAATTGGGTCTTACCTTATCCCTAAAAACGTGTTGACCTTGTACTATGAAGAAGTGTTATTTTGCAAAGTTAAAGCCTTGTGTTGTGCCTCAATTTTCTTCTTTTTAAATAGTGATTTTTGTGTGCTAAAGATAATTACACATGAAGACAAGTTCTCTCTCTCTCTCCTTAGAGAAGAAACAAAAAAAAATTGTAATATTGTAGTAAAAATGAGTACTTATACGACAATTTTTCTAAATAAGTATGCCGACATTATTATATCTACTTTATACTATTGCTCTCTAATTTCATATAAAAGTACAATGATTTAAAAAATTTGCAACCGCATTGCTCGAGAAATTTTGTATTATACATAAAAGTTAAAATTTTCATGTATAAACTAATGATTCAAAACCCATTTTAAACTAATGTCAAGGATATAATATCTCATTCTACTTTATATTATTAAGTTATATATTATGAAAACAAGTAGTCTCTCTCTCTCTCTCTCCCCTTAGAGAAGAAACAAAGAAAAATTGTAATATTGTAGTGAAAGTTAATACTTATAACGACAATTTTTCTGAATGAGTATGCTAACATTATTACATCTATTTTATACTATTACCCTCTAATTTCATATAAAAGTACAATCATTTAAAAAAATTGCAACCACACATTGTTCGAGAATTTTTGTATTATCCAATAAAGTTAAAATCTTGACGTATAAACCAAAGGTCCAAAACCCATTTTAAACTAATGTCAAGGACATAATATCTCATCCCACACTGTCTTATTAAGTTATACATTATAATACCCACATTTTATTTTACTATTCTATAATATATATCATCATATTTTTGCCTAATAATTCACAATTTACTTAAATATTATATATATATATATTTTGGTGAATGAGGTAAAAATTTGTCATTTTATAGGTGGTAAATATCAAATAAATGAATGAGGAAACGTCTTCATCATGAAGTATGATGTGGGCCAATAAAATTTGATAGTATAAAACGGGCCTTGAAGTCATAAAAACCCCACATAGGATTCTCATTCTTACACGCCAAATAATGCAAATGCTTGTCCTTTTTATTACCACCGTTGAAGCATTACGAGGGAGGGGCCTTCACTTGGGCTTGGCCAAATACTTACTCACCTCTGGCCAATTCAGGGCAGGTGGACCCTACAAAAACCATTAATTTTTTTTAAAAAGAAAAAGAAAAAAAATTGGTACTTCGTAATTATGGCTGAGGAATAAATGGAAGTAAAAGAATTAAAGAAGAGATTTTGTGGGATGGGAGGGTCAAAATCAAAACAATTTTGTGTGAAGTATTTCAGTCCATGAAAAGGATTTTAGTAATTTGGGGGTTGGTGGCTTTGTTTTGTTTCTTTGCATTGCTATGCACGCAACTCCCACGTGTGAGTTCTATGTTTAGTGTATCATGCAACAATTGAGATAACCACAAATACAAGGGGAAGGGGTTGGGGGGGGGGGGGGGGTGTGAGTTTAGGGTTTCAAGATTTTAGAGTTTTTTTTTTTTTTTTTTTAATTTTTAACTAAAAAATTATTTGAATTTAAATTTTAAACCTTACATATACAAGTATAAATAATTTTTAAAGCTTATGTTTCATAATTCACTTCAAACATATTCAATAAACAACATAGAAATTTCCCACAAAAGGGTTCTTTCTCTCATGATGGATGTTTTTATATAGAAAAAAATTAAGGATTTTTTTTTAATGATTATAGATAAAAAATAAAGGATCTTAAAGATGAAAGCTGGCTGAATACTCTTACTCACAGAAGGTTGCAAATAAGCTAGAAATGTAGATAGATAGGGACAAATAAAATGACACCTAAAACACATTAAAACTGCAAGAAGATTGGACTTAACCTTAATAAAGAAGAATTACCTCATATATATATATAATAACATACAGTTTACATCATCTATTTCAATATATGTTTCATATTCTATTTCACTCATAAAAAAAATTGATTGTAAACCAAATACATTTAGCATATATACATCAGAAGATGAAACACAGAACAACATGAGCATTCAAAAGTGAAACAAGTTAACCCATTTTTTCCACAAAAAAAGGGGAAGAATCTTGGAAACTAATTCAAAATGTATACTATGATTAAGCAAATAAGACTCTTTTAGGCTTGAGCAAAAGATTCTTTCATACTAACAACTGTTGGATTTATACATTAACACTATTATTGTCAAAGCCTAAAACTACTACCAAACTGCTAAGCCCACTACAGCAAACTTACTAACTTAAACTGAAGAAATTAAAAAATGAAAAAAAGAAAAAGAAAAATAAAAGTAATAGAAGAAAACAAGAAGGGTTTTTTGACCTTCTTAACCCCTTAGTGAAATCTTGAACTCATCAGTTGGCTCTCTCAGCATGGCATATGAACACTGATTCCAAGTCTGGAGGATTAAAGAACTCTCTGGCTCCATTAAAATGGCAGGTTGAAGTGGGGCGGCGCTTCCTCGGCGCCGGCGGGCAGGTTAGCTTTTCCGGTATCTTTGATTCACGCGCCGTCGGGGTTGTGGAGCACGCGTCTTCATCTTCTTCTTCTTCACTGCAGTACTCCTCTCTGGACTTTGTGGATATCGGTTTTAAAGGAGCCCTTATTGCAATTCCGGCTATGACCCATTTTTTGGCTGCTTCTGACTCTTTGCTCACTTCAACTTGATGCTTCTTCTTGGAAAAACCCATTAAAAAAACACAAAAAAGATTGAATTTTTTGAAGAGGGAACAAATTCTTTGGTTCTAAGAAGGGTTTTTTGAGGAAGAATTGAGAGAAAAAGGGACTTCTTTTTTGGCTAGAGATATTCAAGAAAATTAGAGGAATAAACCAAAAGAGCAAAAGGGTCTTTCTTAGTTGTGTTTTCTTGAGAATATGATTCTTCTTAAGGAAGAATACAAAGGGTTAGGACAAATAAAGGGAAAAATGGAATTTGAAGGGGTTTTTGTAGGAGTTTTGAACAAAGGAAAGGAGGAGGTGATGGCGGCAAAATGGGGAAGAGAGGAGTGGAGAAGAGAGAATTTGTGCTTTTTCAAGAGAGATTTTTCATTTTTATTTTTATTTTTTGAAAATATATATGGGAAATAAAGATAGAGAGGGGAGAAAAGAGGAAAAAGACTCAGAGCTAATAAGAGAGGTTTAAAGGGCTAAATTCGTATGGGAATTGCAGATTTATACGAGGCTCTCTCTACCGGATGATGATTGGGAGAGTGTGTGGAGGCTGCCCGTGAAATTTTCGGGCAGCTTGAAATTTGGGTATTGAGGTTTTGGCGCCATATTTTGGGGAGTTTAGAAATCAACGGCTCTCATTCCCGCCCATGTTTTTCGTGTTTCCCATTTTTTATAATTCCAGCTCGTATTTTCTCCCTTTTCTTGGCTCGATCCCACTTGGGCTGATCTGTGGTGCAGTGGGTTAAAATGCGGCGTCGTTTTGAACGGTGGGTGATGTGGATTGGGCCAACATTTGTAGTGTTAATGGGCTTAGCCTCATGCCTTTATTTATATTTTGCTTTCTAATTAAATATTAACATCTCGATTTGATGAAAATGAAATCACTTACAAATATTTTTTTTTAATTTTATTTATACGTACATATGTTGAAAGTTACTTAGGTTTGAATCCTTTTAATCTCACACTATATTTGTGAAACTTATGCTACTGGATTAAGTGACCATTCAATGAAAATATTTATAAACTTATCACCTTAGCCAATCATTAATACTGATGGTCTAATAGAAAACCTCATCTATTGTCGAGAAAATATAAAAGACTAGCATGTAAATTTAAAATAAAAGAAAATACTTAAAAAATATAAATATACATTTGTCTTAATAAAATCAAGATGCATAGTTATAACTAAATCTTATTTCAAGAAAAATTCTCAATCAATAACATCAAACATCTGAATGATTGTATGAGAACTCCTTCAAATAGTTGGTAATAACATATTGAGTGATCTTTCACCTAATGATATAAGTTTCATGCATAAAATATGAAGTTGAAAGTTTGAATTTAACACACTCATGATGTGCGCGTATATAAATAAAAAATTAATAATAATATAATTACCTAAAACAGAGCAAAACAATTAGGGCTTTCAAAATAATTAAATAAGCATTTTACAAAAATAGCTGAAATTCTAGAAGAATGATGAAAAATAATAGGGCAGCCGCCGGAGCAAGTGGTGGGGCCACTGGCCGGCTGCCACCCCCTACCTCATCCAATCAGAAGGTCAGTAATGTACAATGATATGACAGTGCGCCGAGTAAGCACTGAGGCTGCTAATGGACCGGATTCTTTGAATATCATGGGCTTCTTCTGATTTGGGCCCCACGGGATAGGGCCCACGTTACTTTCTCCATCATTTATTTCCTTTCTCTTATTGAAAATTGACAGAGTGTACTGCGCCAGGTCATGTCCAAAATCGACCAAACATTGGTTAAGATAAGTGGGGGTTCTTGCTTTTTTGCATTTAATTTTTCAATAAATTGATTTAGATTGACATTAGAATAGCAGTGTAATTGGACTTTTGGGATTTTAAATTTGTATGATTGGTGTAACTGTGTTCCCATTTTATATTGAATTTTATAAATTTTACCCAATAGTTGAGTGCTGTGCCCTCACACAAATTTTTCCGAAGTACCTAATATTTATTGTATTTGCATTTTGATTTTTGATTTTTTTTAATTCTTTTTTTGGAATTTTCAATATAACGTAAAGTCGTGAATTTTATAAATTTTATTTAATAGTTGAGTGCTTGTGTCCTCACATTTAGACGCAATTTTTTCCCAAGTACGTAATATATATTGTACTTGCATTTTGACTCTTATTTTCTTTAATCATTTTTCCTAAAAGAAAGACCACTTTTTGATTAGATTTGATCCATTTTTTGAATTGATATAGAGTATTTGAAAATATACAATACCAAATGCATTCTCTTGCTTTCCTATTGAGAAAACCAAATGTATTTTTTCAATCAATAAATTTGAACCTAACCAACAACATCAATCTTACCTTTATATGTATGAAGTTCAAGATTGAAACTTAACGAACCCTAATAGAGTAGAATTTGTAAATAAATTCTACCTAATAATCCAATTCAATACAATAAATAATATAGACGCAAAAACATATTTAAATATAAGATAAAACAAATTCTATATAATAAACTCAATTTAATACAATACAATAGTATTGTGAAATTAAATCCAAAAATTTTAATTAGGAATACCTCACGATCAAAGTAGAACAAATTCGTTGTCAATTTTAGCCTAAAAACCTTAACATTAAATATATAACAAGAGGCTTGTGTCCCACAACAAGGATCTCTTCAATAATCTCCAAAAACTATAAAAAAATTTGAAATTAAAGTAAAAAATTACAATTTAATAAATGTTTAATATCTTCCATTAATCATAAATTGATCTTTATTGAAAAAAAAAAAAGAAAAAAGAAAAGGAAAGATACAAATTTATGAAATAATGAATTTTTTTAAGAAAATTAAAGGGGATAATAATACTTTTTATAAATAAAATTAATAGCAAAAAAAAAATTCCTTTTTTGTTCGTAAAGGCATTGATTAATGGCCAAAACGAGAAATCGTGTCAAAGTAGAGATTGATCTGCCGTCCACACCAGGTCATGTCCCAAAGAATGTGACACTCCCCCCAGCAATGGTCTTTTTCTGACAGGAATTTCGGATTATGACTTAAAAATGACCCAACTTTAGTCCCAGCCATCTAATTTTCCATGCCTTTTTCGCAATTGTACATAATAATAATAAAAAAAATCTGATCATATGTTAGACTATAAAAATTCCTTTCATATTATTAATGTAAAATAAACTAATCTTTAACACAAAAAATATGATCATCACTAGTATATTAATTTGACAGTGAATTACAAAATCTTAATAGTATGTATACTATATAAAAAGAAATACATTTAATACGCTCAAAGTAGTGGTTAAATGCTTGTACACCAAATTTTAGGTAATCAATTATGTACTTAATTTTTAATTTAATTCCGAAAGTACATTATCAATTGATATAAAATAAAAAACACAAGTAATATGATCAAAACATAATGAAAATCTATAGAATGTGTAAGTAGGTTTATCCCACATTTTTGAACTTTTGATTTTGGAATTATTCGTATGATTTTATGTTAATGATACTTTAATTATATTGTATGTTATTCAGTGTGGTCATTATTAAAAGTATGATATTGTTTGTCTATACTATATTAAAAATTGAGTGTTTTATTATTTATCAGTATAATTAACATCAATAATATGATGACCTAAATTTATATATATATGGACAGCATACCACAACCACTAGTTAATGTAAAAGATAATTGAATGTTTGGTTATATTTCCCCCCCAAAAAATATTGTTTTGGGGGATGGGGGGAAGGAAACATAATCAAGCATATCCTCATTTTCTCTTCAAAACACATATTTTTCAATGTATACACACACACACATATATATATATTTTATTATTAATCTAACATTAAAAAATTATTCAATTCCATTTTCACTCCAAAAACTCAACAAAAAGCATTGAATTGACTGTTACAGTAAAAAATATATCCCCCAAAAAATAAACAAATATAACAAAAAACAATTTTCACATTCTCCCAAAATATATAATAAAATCACACAAAAACACATAGCCAGATATTTCCTAAATATTTGATTTTTTTAATCCTAACTTATAAAAGAAAAAAAAAATAGTAACTACTTTGTTAATAAATGAATCATTTAAAAATTGCATTATATAAAAAAAAGTATTTTAAAAGGACAAAAAGAATCAGGTCAGTAGCATTGATCCAGAGGAGGACAATCAAATTTTGTTTTGGTCGGTTTTGATTCAGATGGTTGCTTTTGTTATTAAACTGCTTTTTGAGGGTCCTATTCCATCCTACCTAGCCTATCTATACACATTACATACAGGCAAAATTAAATAACGGTGGACCGATTTTAATAAAGTTTATATTTAATTTAAAATAAAATAGACATTTTCCTAACCGATAGTTGAGATGAACAATTAGAATTCCAAGTGGATTAGTGTTCAAATCAACATCAGATATGTATTTATGCATGCGCAGCCAGCCTACTTTTTATTAATTTTTTCAGTTAAATTCTTTTTGGGTGGCTTTATTGTAGGGATAGTTTGGTTGGCATGATGATGTGGAGTACAATATTTTTATTCCACTTTATTATTCATTTTGTTGGAGTGATAATAAACACTCAAATCTGTATAAATATTCAAAGTTTGTGTTAATACGTGCAAATTTTATGATAAATTAACTTGTCACCACCCCACATGTTTATTTATTATGCCAACAAAACAATATCACAGCGATAAAAAATCACACAAATTATCACAAGGTAAATAATCACGAGATAACTTAAAAATCCAACCAAACTAGCCCTAAAGGTTTTAGCAACTTGAGTATATTTGATTTGATGAGATGTAAAAAAAGTATCAATGACAAGTGCATTTATAAGATAAGGTTTTTATTTCTATAATAATAATATTTACGTATTTGATTGAATAAATAGAATTTATTTCAATTTCAACTTGTTACATACCTATTTGGAATCCTTTTTTCACAAAATTTTACCAATAAATTTCTTATTCAAATTCAAATTTTATTTGAAATAAAGAAAACTATTGGGCTGATAGGGTCTTAATGAACAATTTAATTTGTACAATCAAAGCATTAACTAACCTGGTTGGGGCTGCCTCCCCTCATTAAGCTTCTTAATCAGCATGGGGTTTAACTGCAGAAGCCATAAGAAAAACCTGTTTAACATGTAAATAAAATAAAAAAATTACTTATAGTTTAAGCATAATTAAATAGTAAAGATTTATATCATTAACAGTACCAGTAATTATTAGCCACAAAGAAAATATTAGAAGGAGAAGATATGCCAATCTGGCCACGCTAATCAGATTAAATTCATCAAAAGCAAGATTCCCTACACTGGATGTATGATGTGTTCTTATATAATAAAATAGTCTTAAGCATCATTATCCTCGTCATCCTAGAATATAAGTTTTGGATTCTTGTAAAATAATTAGGTGGATTAACTATGTGTAATTTTCAATCCAATCAAATTTAAAGAAACAAACTTCTCCTCCAAAAGGGATTACTTTCAAAAATTACCCTAATCTCAGAAATTCTCTTAAGAGCATGACTTGGGCCGTCCCGGATAGAACGGGCAATAAAAGAAAAATCGGATATTAAAGTTATCTATATACAGATTTAATAGATATAACCCTTCTAATATACTTCAAATGATATTCTACTAGAAAAATCAGTAAAAATATCTCTCTTATCTGCGAATCGTTTTCTAGATAAAGAATTCCCTAACATAAATTTTATTTCAAGATTTGGGTTATGTTAATGATCTTTCCCAGCAAGCAAAGATGAATGGGCAAATCTGAAGGAATATTGCGCGCCATTTTTATTTTTTTTCCCCTGAAACAATGTCCAAATAATTGTATTCTTCCAAAAATTTGAATGAATTATTGTCCCACAATGAAAAACTTTCACAGTGACCTTGTGAAAACAACTGTTGGAAACCTGGCATTTTGTTATTGTTTTTGTTTTTTTTCACAGAAGCAGCAATCAGTGCGTGGGGAAAACAATTCATTCTATTTTAGAAGAGTAATTTCATCATATAACAACTTGGGCATGTGAGACTGATCACTCACTAGGACCATTTCAATCTCTAGCCAACTCAAAAATAATAGCACAAGTGAAGTGGCATTTGTCAGCTTTTGCCAACTTTAGCAACGTTTCAATCACGAACATTATCACATATCATCTACCATATAAAACCTCTTTATTTATACCTATGATGATGAGAAAAACTCAGTATAAACTAGCATATAAGTATACTTACCTGAAAATTTGAGATGTGTTAGAATTTCCATAATCCAATCCGTGCAGATTCCAAGTAGCACATCAGAAAATGGCAACTGAAGCAGATATTCCATCATCTATATGTGAAACAGTAAGTAATATTGTTATTCCAGTTAGATATGACTCACTGGCAGTGTCTTTATAGAAATTTATGTTCAAATCTATTGGAGTTATACCACCAGAGGATTTATCTTTGAATAACTACTACTTTAGAAGTTGATCAGTTCTTTAGCATGAATTTTCTGTGTGATGGTTCAACATGACACTTTTATGTTTTCTGCGAATTGCTGTGTTATCTTCTACCATGCAGTTTGTTAGCAATAAGATATTCATTTATTTTCTTCATACATCTGATGGAAATATAATACATACTATGTGCCTTTTTTTATCTATTGTGATCATATGAAGAAGCTTGTATATCCAAACAAATTAGCTACAACTAGTAGCTTCAAACAAACTAGTTACATCACTAAGGCTTAGAAACACACAAGAAAAGATTCTCCCAATAACTAAAAAGTTTATCCTGAATCTAACTGGGGTTCCAGGTGGTGGAGGGATTGGATCAATAAAAAGAGGGATTTTGGTTTAAGATATCTAATGAAATCATTGATAGAATTGAGATCTTATTCAAAGAGATATATGTCAAATATTTAGAGTTTCTTTTTGTATATTATATGGATGATCTGATTCGCAAGAATCATGACTGGAAATTCTTTGATCCTCTTACTTTGAGGAAGAGGCATAATAGAATCAACTTAAATTTGAGACCGCTCTTCGAAAACTTAATGAAACAAAAAGAGCAAATGAAATCCGCATGGAATGATCTTGAGGTTTTCAAGAATTAATGAATCACCAAACAATTAAGAGAGTGAGAGAACATGCCACACACACACACTCAAAAAAAGACTTATAAAAGCAAGTAAAATTGCAATTGCTTAGAGACTTGCTGATATATTCAAGATTGCAAGAATTAAGTCGATAAAAATATTTAAACTAGTAAAGAACTGTTGTATTTTTTATTTATTTTTTAATAAACAGATTCTTTACTGAAGCAAATAAGTAATATTTGTTTTATATGTAACTAACCAATGCTGCTCTTTCAATATTGAACTCTATGCTGCCCTCATGCATATTCATATTTTTCACAGAGAAGGGAGCAAGGTGAAAGCATATTAGATCAAGCTACCAGCATTTCAATTAATAAAATTCCTCAAGAAGAAAAGGCTCAAGGTGATACACCCAGTGAATCTCCTACAGTTGAGGGGGAGAATTTTTTGACAACACCCTCAATTGGCAAGGCTCAGTGTGAAATAAATAACATTTCACCAGATGCCAGTAAGGTTACTGAAAAGCCAGATCAGACAGTAAAAGATGATGCTGAAATTTTGCTCGTTAAAAATACCAAATCAGATGATCAACCATTAGAAATTGATGCCAGTGAAGAGACTTTCTCAAAAAGAAGTCAAGAAAGTGGTACATCTACAGAAACCATAGTACATGCAACTTCTAATAATGATGAGCTTCAGAGCAAGAATGAGATGAGTTCTTCTTTCTGTGAAGAAGACGGCATATCCATCCAGAAAGGTGATAGGACTGTGATAGAACCAGAAGATTCTGGAATTCTATTAGAAAACAATGTGAATGAGAACAAAGGGGATGCAGCAAACCAGTCTAAAACCTTAGAAGATATTGCCAGCAAGCCGATGGTCACAGAGAAGACTGAAGAGAGCTCATTGATTCAAGTTGATGGCTCACAAATGGAACGTGTTGAGCAATTGGAAAAGGAAAGTGAGAAACTGCAGTTGATAGAAGTATCGACTGTGGCTACCGATGATAATGAGCCAGCAGAGATTGATAATGTCAAATATGAGGACGAAGACCTCAGAAAAGCTGAATTGTTTGAAAATGAGAAAAGTACAAGTACGTTGCCTAAGGAAGAAGAGCAAGCAGAGAAGCCTGTAGAGTCACTGCATATAGCTCCAGAAAATATTAAAGCATCTAATTTAGGCCAAGACAACAAGACAACAAGTTCTCCAGAAGAGCGAAGCATAGATGCAAATCTACAAGGAATCACAAGTGTCGATACAGAGAGAAAAACAATTAGTGCAGATGACACACAGAAGGAAGTTCTTGAGGTATAGATAAGAGTCATAATAAGGACTGAACTTTACTGTCGTTGCTTAGTTATACATTCGGAAAAGGAATATTATCTGTTATATTTCAGCTCAATAAAGCTAATGAACGTTTTTTCTTGTTGCAGAGTTTTCCAACCGAAGAAGGAAGCATAACTGCAAATCTTCAAGGAGTCACAAGTGACAGTACGGTTGAAAAAACAATTGATGATGAGATTGACACACCGAAGGAAGTTCATGAGGTACAGATAAGAGTCATATCAAAAACTGAACCTTTTTGTTATTAAATTAGTTGCCAAACTCAACAGAGTTGATGAAAGTTTATTCTTGTTGCAGAGTTTCTCAACAATTGTTTCAAATAAGGAAATTGAAGAAAAATTAATGATCCCAGAAATAAAAAATACAGAACATTTGGGAGAAGAAAGTGAGAGAACGAATTCACCACTACCTCTGGCAAAGGAAGCCAGTGATCTTGAGCCAGTAGTTATGCATGATGCCCGAATTGAGGAAGAAGAACTGAAGAAAGCTGAATTGTGTGAAAATGAGAAAAGTATAGAAAGTATGTTGCTGAAGATAGAATCCGAAATAGAGAAGCCAAAAGATTCCTTGGATGTAGCTTCCGAGGATGCTAAAGCATCTGATTCGGGTCAAGAGACAGACACAAGTTCTTTCAAGGAGCAAAGTTTTACAGATGATAGAACAGTTGATGCAGCTGAAACAAAGGAGGAAACTCTTGAGGCACAGGTCAGAAATGTTAAGTATTTGACCTTTATTATAACTAGTTTAATGACATATATGGAGTATCAAAGCTATTCTTCAGAGGAATCAAAATATAAATAACAGCATTATATCTCTAAACCCAATAAAGTTAGTGAGTTTGCTGTTCTTGTTGCAGAATGTTGCAACAATTGTTTCGAATGAGGAGACCAACGAGAGCTCATCTATCCAAGTTGATGGCTTACAAATGAAAGATGAGGAACATTTGGAAAAGGAAAGTGAGAAACCATCAGTGATAAAAGATTTGACATGGAACACAAATGATGACCAGTTAACTGCAATGGATGAGGTGAAAATTGAGGGTGAAAACCCAAGAAGAGAAGCACTGTTTGAAAAGGAGAAAGAAACAGAAAATGCTTTGCTGAAGGAAGAAGTGCAGATAGAGAAGCCTGTAGAATCATTCCATGCAGCCCTTGAGGATGTTAAAGCAGAAGAGAAAACAGTTGATGCAGTTGATACAAAGGAGGAAACTCATGAGGCACAGGTCAGAAATGTTAAAAGAGTATTTGGCCTTTATTATAGCCAGTTTACTTACATAAAGTGAACCATCAAAGCTATTGTTCCAAAGAATCAAAATATGAATAACGTTATTCTTCTTTAAACTCAAAAAAGTTAGTGAACTCACTGTTCTTATTGCAGGATGTTGCAACAATCATTTCAAATGAGAAGGCCAACGAGAGCTCATTGATCCAAGTTGATGGCTTACAAATGAAAGATGAGGAACATTTGGAAAAGGAAAGTGAGAAACCACCACTGGTAAAAGATTTGACAGGCAATGCCAATGATAACGAGTTAACTGCAATGGATCAGGTCAAAATTGAGGGTGAAATGCCAAGAAAAGAAGAATTGTTTGAAAAGGAGAAGAACATAGAAAGTGATTTGCTGAAGGAAGAGTTGCAGATGGAGAAGCCTCTAGAACCATTCCATGCAGCCTTTGAGGATATTAAAGCAGAGGACAGAACAGTTGAAGCAGCTGAAACAAAGGACGAAACTCTTGAGGTACAGGCCAGAAAAGTATTTGACCTTTATTATAACTGCTTTAGTTACACATGGATGAAGCATCAAAGCTATTCTTCACAAGAATCAAAATATGAACAAAAATATTCTTTCTTTAAACTCAACAAAATTAGTGAATTCATTGTTCTTGTTGCAGAATGTGGCGACAATTGTTTCAGATGAGAAGGCCGAAGAGAGCTCATTGATCCAAGTTGATGGCTCACAAATGGAAGATAAGGAGCATTTGGAAAAGGAAAGTGATAAACCATCCTTGACAAAAGATTTAACAGGTAATGCCAATGAAAAGGAGTTAACTATAACAGGTGAGGTGAAACTTGAGGATGAAAACCCAAGAAGTGCAGAATTGTTTGAAAAGGAGAAGAACATAGAAAGTGATTTGCTGAAGGAAGAATTGCAGATGGAGAAGCCTGTAGAACCATTCCATGCAGCCTTTGAGGATATTAAAGCAGAGGACAGAACAGTTGAAGCATCTGAAACAAAGGAGGAAACTCTTGAGGTACAGATTGGAAATGTTATAGTATTTGACCTTTATTATAACTACTTTAGTCACACCTATTGAAGCATCAAAGCTATTCTTCCCAAGAATCAAAATATGAACAAAAATATTCTTTCTTTAAACTCAACAAAGTTAGTGAACTCATTGTTCTTGTTGCAGAATATTGCAACAATTGTTTCAAATGAGAAGGCCGAAGAGAGCTCATCAATCCAAGTTGATGGCTCACAGATGAAAGATGAGGAGCAATTGGAAAAGGAAAGTGAGAAACCATCCTTGACAAAAGATTTAACAGGGAATGCCAATGATAACGAGTTAACTATAATGGGTGAGGTGAAACTTGAGGATGAAAACCCAAGAAGTGCCGAATTGTTTGAAAGGGAGAAAAATATAGAAAGCCCTTTGCTGAAGGAAGAAGTGCAGATAGAAAAGCCTGTAGAATCCTTTCATGCAGCCCTTGAGGATAATAAAGTAGATGAGAAAATAGTTGATGCAGCTGAAACAAAGGAGGAAACTCTTGAGGTACAGATCGGAAATGTTATAGTATTTGACCTTTATTATAACTACTTTAGTTACACCTATTGAAGCAACAAAGCTATTCTTTCCAAGAATCAAAATATGAACAAAAATATTCAAAGCTATTCTCCACAAGAATCAAAATATGAACAAAAATATTCTTTCTTTAAACTCAACAAAATTAGTGAATTCATTGTTCATGTTGCAGAATGTGGCGACAATTGTTTCAGATGAGAAGGCCGAAGAGAGCTCATTGATCCAAGTTGATGGCTTACAAATGAAAGATGAGGAACATTTGGAAAAGGAAAGTGAGAAACCACCACTGGTAAAAGATTTGACAGGCAATGCCAATGATAACGAGTTAACTGCAATGGATCAGGTCAAAATTGAGGATGAAAACCCAAGAAGTGCAGAATTGTTTGAAAAGGAGAAGAACATAGAAAGTGATTTGCTGAAGGAAGAATTGCAGATGGAGAAGCCTGTAGAACCATTCCATGCAGCCTTTGAGGATATTAAAGCAGAGGACAGAACAGTTGAAGCATCTGAAACAAAGGAGGAAACTCTTGAGGTACAGATCGGAAATGTTATAGTATTTGACCTTTATTGTAACTACTTTAGTCACACCTATTGAAGCATCAAAGCTATTCTTCCCAAGAATCAAAATATGAACAAAAATATTCTTTCTTTAAACTCAACAAAGTTAGTGAACTCATTGTTCTTGTTGCAGAATATTGCAACAATTGTTTCAAATGAGAAGGCCGAAGAGAGCTCATCGATCCAAGTTGATGGCTCACAGATGAAAGATGAGGAGCAATTGGAAAAGGAAAGTGAGAAACCATCCTTGACAAAAGATTTAACAGGGAATGCCAATGATAACGAGTTAACTATAATGGGTGAGGTGAAACTTGAGGATGAAAACCCAAGAAGTGCCGAATTGTTTGAAAGGGAGAAAAATATAGAAAGCCCTTTGCTGAAGGAAGAAGTGCAGATAGAAAAGCCTGTAGAATCCTTTCATGCAGCCCTTGAGGATAATAAAGTAGATGAGAAAATAGTTGATGCAGCTGAAACAAAGGAGGAAACTCTTGAGGTACAGATCGGAAATGTTATAGTATTTGGCCTTTATTATAATTGCTTTGGTTACACATAAATGAAGCATCAAAGCTATTCTTGCTAAAAGTAGCAAAAACAAATATCTTCTCTCTCTTTTTTTTTTTGGCAAGTATAACTGATTATTTAGTTTCTTCGTTTTCTAATTCTTGCAGCAGAATGTCGCAATTAATGCAACTGACATGGAGGCAACTGTTGAGGTACAGGTAAGCATCATAATAATATTTGAATTTTATTACGATATAGCACACCTTTGAACAATGATTAGCCATTCATATGCAGAAAAAAATGAATACCAATATTTACCCTTTATATTCAACATAGATAATGATTTATTCTTGCTGCAGAATGTTGCAACACCTATTCCACATGAGGATACTGAAGCAAACTCAATTATCCAAGTGGATTGCTCACTAATGGAACATTTGGAGAGGGAAAATGAAAACCGATCTCTGACAGAAGCTCCAACAGAGGAAACCTATGACGAGTCAAAAAATATGCATGAACTTATAAATAGGGATGAAGACCTCATAAAAGCTGAATTCTTGGAAAATGAGAAATATGTAGCAAGTACATCGGTGAAGGAAGAAGCAGGCGTGGAGAAGCCTATTGACTCCTTGCAAGTAGCTGCTGAGGATATTAAAGCATCTGATTTAAGTCAAGACAAAAAAACAAGTTCAATCGAGGAAGATATCCCAACTGCAGAACAAGAAGAAATCTCAGGTGACAAAATAGAGGAAAAAACTATTAATGCAGAGGACACGAAGAAGGAAACACTAGAGGTACAAGCGAAAATCATACTACTAACGTAATTCAATTATTGTTAGCTTATTCTGCACACAAGAGAACAATAAATGGCTAGATCCAAAAAGAAGAGGAAATCAAGAACAATACTTTTTTTTCTTTCAATTGAACATCGTTATAAGTTTTTCACTCTTGCTATAGGATATTGGAGCAAATGTTCCAGATGGAGACAATGCAGATAACTCACCAACTGAAGATGGCTCACAAAAGCCATGTTTAAAAGAAGCTTCAACAGGGAATACCAGTTATGATGAGTCAACAATCACACAAGAGGCCACATTTTTGGATGAAAGCTCAACAAAGGCTGACTTGTCCGAAAACGAAAAAAATATAGAAGATGTTTTGGTAAAGGAAGAAGTATCTACTAAGTCATTGCAAGTAGCAGCTGAGGATATTAAAACATTTGCTTCAGTTCAAGACAGAGAAGCAAGTTCTCTAGAGGAGCAAAGCCCAATTGCAAATCATCAAGGAATCATAGTTGACCACACAGAAGACAAAATAAATGAAGCGGCTAGTGTGAAGGAAGAAAATCTTGAAGATAAGGTAAGGATCATGTCAAGAAATTAATATTATTATCACAAATGTAGTTTACACATTATTGAAGATTAAATTGTTATGTTCAAGTTAGTATAATTTCATTTCTATAAATTGAACAGATTTATGAGTGTTTTATTCTTTTTGCAGAGTGTTGCAACAAATATTCCGTGTGAGGACAGAGAAGAGAACTCACCAATCCATGTTGATGGCTCCCAAATGGAACAGAATGAACAACATCTGGAAAAGGAAAGTGAAAATTCATCTTGGTCAGAAGCTCTGACAGGGGACACCAAAGAAAGTACTTCAGTAATCAACGAAGAGGAGGTGGTGAAGCCTATTGACTCCTTGCAATTAGCTACTGATGATATTAAATTATTTGCATCAGATCGGCACACAGAAACAAGTTCTATCAAGGAGCAAATCCTAATTACAGAGCCGCAAGAAATCGCAGGTGACAACTCAGAGGAAAAAACTATCGTTGCAGCTTACACAAATAAGGAAACTCTTGAGATACAGGTGAAAATCATACCATCAATTGAACTGGCTTATCTTTAGCTTATTCAGCACAGACATGAATAATAAATGGTGTTTCTGAAAGAAAAGGTAATGGCGAACAGTATTCCTTCGTTAAACTGAACTGAGTTCATAAGTTCTATTCTTTAAACTGAATGATGATTGTTATGTTCTGCAAGAACACTCTTATCTCTATCAGTTAAAAATATTTAACAAGTGTTCTTTTCTTTGTTGCAGAATGTTGCAACAACTATTCCACATGAGGACATTGAAGTGAAGTCGGTTGTCCAAGTGGATTGCTCACAAATGGAACATGAGGAATTGGAGAAGGAAAGTGGAGACCCATCTTTGATACAAGTTTCAACAGAGGAGACCAAAGACGAGTCAAAAGATGCGCATGAATCCAAAGATAAGGATGAAGACCTAGTAAAGGCTGAATTGTTGGAAAATGAGAAAGATATTTTGGTGAAGGAAGAAGCATGTCTGGAGAAGCCTATTGACTCCTTGCAAGTAGCTACTGAGGATACCAAAGCATCTGATTCAAGTGAAGAAACAAAAATATGTTCTATCGAAGAACAAATCCTAAATACAAATCAACCAGAAATCCCGGGAGACAAGATAGAGGAAAAAACTATAGATGCAGCTGACACGAAGGAGGAAATTCTTGAGGTACAAGGGAGACTCACACTATCAATTTAATTCTATTATAGTTAGCTTTATTTGGCACACAAGTGGATAAATGGCCAGTTTTGAAAAGAAAAGAAAATGAACAACACTTTTTTTCTTTCAACTAAACATAGTTTATAAGTTTTTTAATTCTGGCTGCAGGATATTGCAACAAATGTTCCCATTGGAAACAATGAAGGCGACCCACCAACCAAAGAAGATGGCTCACAAGTTTCATATTTCAAAGAATTCTCAACAAGGAACACCAATGATGATGAGTCAACAATCACACATGAGGCCAAATTTGTGGATCAAAGCTCAACAAAAGCTGATTTGCCCAAAAATGAGAAAAATACAAAAGATACTTTGGTGAAGGACGAAGTATCTACGGAATCCTTGCAAGTAGCAGCTGAAGATATTAAAACATTTGCTTCAGTTCAAGACAGAGAAACAAGTTCTCTAGAGGAGCAAAGCCTAATTGCAAATCATCAAGGAATCATAGTTGACCACAAAGAAGACAAAATAAATGAAGAGGCTAGCTTGAAGGAAGAAAATCTTGAGGATAAGGTAAGGACCATATCAGGAAATCGACACTATCATCATAAAGTAGTTTACACATTGTGAAGATTAAATTGTTATGTTCTGCAAGAAACAAGTTCTTACTATTTTTATTTCTATAAATTGAACAGATGTAGTGAGCATTTTATTCTTTTTGCAGAGTGTTGTAGCAACTATTCCATGTGAGGACACAGAAGAGAACTCACTAATCCACGTCGATGGCTCCCAAATGGAACAGAGTGAACAACATTTGGAAAAGGAAAGTGAAAATCCATCTTTCTCAGAAGTTCCAAGAGGGGACACCACAGAAAGTACTTTGGTAATCTACGAAACAGAGGTGGAGAAGCCTATTAACTCCTTGCAAGTAGCTATTGAGGATATTAGAGTACCTGCACCAGATCAACACGCGGAAACAAGTTCTATTGAGGAGCAAATCCTAATCACAGAGCCACAAGAAATCTCAGGTGACAACTCAGAGGAAAAAACTATTGCTGCAGCTTACACAAATAAGGAAACTCTTGATATACAGGTGAAAATCATACCATCAATTGAACTGAATTATCCTTAGCTCATTCAGCACAGACATGAATAATAAATGGTGTTTCTGAAAGAAAAGGAAATGCCGAACAATATTCCTTCATTAAACTGAACTGAGTTTATAAGTTCTATTCTTTAAATTAAATGATGATTGTTATGTTCCGCAAGAACACTCTTATTTCTATCAATTAAAAATATTTAACAAGCGTTCTCTTCTTTGCTGCAGAATGTTGCAACAACTATTCCACATGAGGACACTGAAGTGAAGTCAGTTATCCAAGTTGACTGCTCACAAATGGAACATGAGGAACATTTGGAGAAGGAAAGTGAAAAGCCATCTTTGATAGAAGTTCCAACAGAGGAAGCCAAGGACAAGTCAAAAGATGTGCATGAATCCAAAGATAAGGATGAAGACCTAGTAAAGGCTGAATTGTTGGAAAATGAGAAAGATATTTTGGTGAAGGAAGAAGCATGTCTGGAGAAGCCTATTGACTCCTTGCAAGTAGCTACTGAGGATACCAAAGCATCTGATTCAAGTGAAGAAACAAAAATATGTTCTATCGAAGAAGAAATCCCAGGAGACAAGATAGAGGAAAAAATTATTGATGCAACTGACACAAAGGAAGAAGTTCTTGAGGTACTAGGGCAAATCATACTATCAATTGAATTCTATTATAGTTAGCCTTATTTGGCACATAAGTGGATAAATGGCTAGTTTTGAAAAGAAAAGAAAATGAACAACATTTTTTCTTTCAACTAAACATAGTTTGTAAGTTTTCTTATTCTTGCTACAGGATATTGCAATAAATATGCCAAATGGAGACAGTGAAGGCGACTCACCAATCGAAGAAGATGGCTCACAATATCCATCTTTGAAAGAAGCTTCGACAAGGAAAGCCAATGATGGTGAATCAACAATTATGCATGCGGACAAAAATTTGGATGAAAGCTCAATAAAAGCTGACTTTTCCGAAAACGAAAAAAATGGAGAAGATACTTTGTTAAAGGAAGAAGTATCTATGGAATCTTTGCAAGTATCATCTGAGGATACTAAAGCATTTGCTTCAGTTCAAGCCAGAGAAACAAGCTATGTAGTGGAGCAAAGACAAACTACAGATCATCAAGGAATCATAAGTGACCGTAAAGAAGACGAGACAAATGATTCAGCTGATGTGAAGGAAGAAAATCCTGAGTATAAGGTGAGAATCATACCAGGAAATTAACTCTATTGTGATAAACGTAGTCTACACATTGGTGAAGATAAAATTGCTAGGTTCTGCAACAAACAAGTTACTAATAATCTCATAAATTGAACAGATTCAATGAATTTTCTATTCTTATTGCAGAATATTGCAACAACTATTCCATGTGAGGATACAGAAGAGAACTCACTAATCCACATTGATTGCTCACAAATGGAACACAATGAACATTTGGAAAAGGAAAGTGAAAACCCATCTTCAGAAGAAGCTCCAGCAGGGGACTCAAGAGAATGTACTTTGGTGATCAAAGAAGCACAGGGGGAGAAGCCTATTGGCTCATTGCAGGCAGCTAGTGAGGATATTAAAGCATATACATCAGGTCAAGATACAGAAACAAGTTCTATCAAGGAGCAAATCCGAATGACAGATCCACAAGAAATCTCAGGTGACAACACAGAGGAAAAAACTATTGATGCAGCTTCCACAAACGAGGAAACTCTTGTGGTACAGGTAAAAATCATACTATCAATTCAACTCAATTATTGTTAGATTGTTTAGCAAATACAAGCATAATCATGGCTAGGTTCTAAAAGCAAAGAAAATAAAGAAAAATACTTCTTCTTTAAACTGAACATAGCTTATAAATTTTGTTTTTTAAACTGAATGATTATGTTGCAAGAAACAAGTGCTCACAATCTTATTTCTATAATTGGAAATTTTCATAAGTGTTCCTATTCTTACAGCAGAATGTTGCACCGACTATTCCACATGAGCACACTGAAGAGAACTCAGTTACCCAAGTGGACTGCTCACAGATGGAACATGGGGAACATTTGGAGAATGAAAGTGAAAACCTATCTTTGACAGAAGCTCCAACAGAGGAAACCAATGACGACAAGTCAAGACATATGCATGAACCCAAAAATAGGGATGAAGACCTAACAAAAGTTGAATTGTTGGAAAGAAAGAAATACATGGTTACTACTTTGGTGAAGGAAGAAGCACCTGTGGAGATGCATATTGACTCCTTGCAAGTAGCTGCTGAGGATAAAATATTTGATTCGATTCAAGACACAAAAATAAGTTCGACTGAGGAACAAATCATAACAGCAGATCCTCAAGAAACCTCATGTGACAAAATAGAGGAAAAAACTATTGATGTAGTTGACATGAAGGAGGAAACTGTTGAGGTACATGTGTGAACCATACTATCAATTGAATTCTGTTATTGTTAGGCGTTAGCTTATTTGGCACATAAGTGAACAATAAAAATGGCTAGATTCGAACTGAGGTACTGAACATAGTTTTCTTTCAACTACATAGCTTATAAGTTTTTATTTCTTGCTACAGGATATTGCAACGAATGTTTCAACTAGAGACAATCAAGATAAAACGCCAATTAAAGAAGATGGATCACAAAATCCACCGTTGGAGGAATTCTCAACAGGGAACGCCAATGATGATGAGTCAACAATAATGGATGATGTGAAATTTGTGGAGGAAAGCTCAATAAAAGCTGACTTCTTTGAAAATGAGAAAAAAATGGGAGATTCTTTTGTGAAGGAACAAGTATCTACTGAGTCCTTGGATGTAACAGCTCAGGATATAAAAGCTTTCGCTTCAGTTCAAAGCAGAGAAACAAGTTCTCTAGAGGAGCAAAGCCTAACTGCAAATCATCAGGGAATCATAGGTGACTGCAAAGAAGACAAAACAAATGATGCAACTGGTATGAATGAAGAAACTCCTGAGGATAAGGTGAGAATCACACAAAGTAGATTACCATCACAAACTTAGTTCACGCATTGTTGAAGATTGAATTGTTATACTCTGAAAGAACAAGTTAGTAATACTCTTATTTCTCTAAATTTAACAGATTTAGTGAGTATTTTATTCTTGTTGCAGAATGTTGAGACTACTTATAAGGACAAAGAAGATAAACCACAAATTGATGTTGATTGCCCACACATGGAACAGAATAAACAATTGGAAAAGGAAGATGAGAACCCATCTTCAGCAGAAGCTCCAGCAGGGGATACAAAAGAAAGTACTCTGGTGATCAATGAAGCACAGGAGGAGAAGCCGATTGACTCCTTGCAAGTAGCTACTGAGGATATTAATGCATCTACTTCAGGTCAAGATGGAGAAACAAGTTCCACTGAGGAACAAATCCTAACTACCCATCAAGAAATCTCAGGTCACAACACAGAGGAAAAAACTATCGATGCAGCTTACATGAATAAGGAAACTCTTGAGGAACAGGAGGTACACATGAAAATATACCACCAATTCAACTCAATTATTGTTAGATTATTTAGCACATAAGTGAATAATAGATTGCTAGGTTCTGGAAGCAAAGAAAATAAAGAACAATATTTCTTCTTTAAACTGAATAGAGCTCATAAGTTTTGTTTTTTAAACTGAACAATGAATTGATATGTTCTGCAAGAAACAAGTTATTACCAATCTTATTTCTATAAATTAGAATGATTTAATGGGTGTATCATTATTGCTGCAGAATGTTGCAACAACTATTCCACATGAGGACACCGAAGAGAATTCAGTTATCCAAGTGGATTGCTCACAAATGGAACATTTGGAGAAGGAAAGTGAACAACTATCTTCTGAGAAAGTTCTGTTAGGGGAAACCAAAGGAACGACTTTGGTGAAGGAAGAAGCACAGGTGGAGAAGCTTATAGACACCTTTCAAGTAGCTGGGGAGGATAGTAAAGCATCTGCTTTCGGTAAAGACCTAGAAACAAGTCCTACAGAGGAGCAAATGCAAACAGCAGCTCCACAAGAAATATCAGGTGATAAAACAGAGGAAAAAACTATTGATGCAGCTTACAAGGAGGAAGCTCTTGAGATACAGGTAAAAGTTCATACCACGAATTGAACTTTTTTTTAGTTAGCTTAATTAGCACATCATCATTAATAAATGGCTAGTTTCTGGAAAGAAAGAAAATGAAGAACAATATTTCTTCTTTAAACTGAAGAGAGTTTGTAACTTTTGTTCCAATGAACTGTTAACAAGTTAATAACAATCTTATTTCTACAAATTAAAAAGGTTTAATGAGTGTTTTCTATTCATTGCTGCAGAATGTTGCAACAACTATTCCACCTGAGGACACTGAAGCGAGCTCAGTTATCCAAGAGGATTGCTCACAAAAGGAACATGAGGGACATCTACAGAGGGAAAGTGAAAACCTATCTTTGATAGAAGTTCCAACAAAGGAAACCAATGAGGAGTCAAAGAATATGGATGAACCCAAAAATAGGGACGACTACCTAATAAAAGCTGAATTGTTGGAAAATGATAAATACACAGAAAGTACTTCGGAGAAGGAAGAAGCACGTGTTGAGAAGCCTACTGACTCCTTGCAAGTAACTACAGAGGGTATTAAGGCTTCTGATTCAAGTGAAGATACAAAAATAAGTTCTATCAAGGAGCAAATCATAACTGCAGATCCACAAGAAACCTCAGATCACAAAATAGAGGGCAAAACTATTGATGCAGCTCCCAAGGAGGAGGAAACTCTTGAGGTACAAGTGAAAATCACACTATCAATTGAATTCTATTATTGTTAGCTTTTGGCACAAGTTAATAATAAATGGCTAGGTTAGAAAAGAAAATAACATAGTTTGTAAGTTTTCTATTCTTCCTATAGGATATTTCAACAAATGTTCCAAACGGAGACAGTGAAGATAACTCACTAATCGAAGAAGCCAATGAAGATGAGTCAACAACTACAGGTGAGGCTAAATTTGTGGATGAGATCTCAACAAAAGCTAACTTGTTTGAAAATGACAAATATACACAAGACACTTTGGTAAAGGAAGAAGTATCTATTGAGTCATTGCAAGCAGCAACTGAGGATGTTAAAGTAATTGCTTCAGTTAAAGACACAGAAACAAGTTCTCTAGAGGAGAAAAGCCTAACTTCAAATTGCCAAGGAATCATAGGTGACCGCAAAGAAGACAAAACAAATGATGCAGCTGATGTGAGGGAAGAAACTCCTGAGGATAAGGTGAGAATCTACTAGTAAATTCACTTTATTATCCCAGGTGCAGTTACACGTTGAAGCAAGAAACAGGTTACTGTAGTCTTATTTTTCTAGCAGATTTAACGATTGTTGGTTTATTACTCTGAAAGGTCTTCTGTAGTTCAAACATGGTAAACTGAGAAGGCATAGCTTTGTTCTAGGAAAGAGTCATTTTCAAAACGTAATACTAATACTGGCTCATGCCACTATTACCCCAAATGAAATTAGGATCATTCAGAAAGTAAACCACAGAGCAACGTGGACCTTTTCATCAGTATCGTAGGTTCAATATTTTGAAAAGCACTCAATGGTAAGGTCCTCCGGGAGTTGGAAAAAGATGTGTTGAAAACACCAATAAGCAAGAATAGAAAGAATCTGAGCAAGATCATGAGATTAAGCTAAGAGAAGCTAGTTGCGAGGTGAAAAGAATCATATATTTTGGAGGATAATTTATTTACTAGATTGATTTTTTCACAAAACAATTCGAGATGTAAATTTTTCTTGAAAGATAGCTAATAGATCATCCTAGCTTAACACCTTAGCTTATGTAAATTTTCCTCAATAACCAACCAGTAGACCTCAAAAGAAAGGAAAAATGATAAAACATTGCCATCACCGACTTACCTCTTATGGAATCCACAGGTGTCCAAACAGATTGAGAATGTTGACATAGGAGCAAAGACTAAAGAGTTAAATGAGGAAGAAGGTTACCTCAAGGATCTTCAAATGGAAACTGCAGTCAATATCGCAGCTCCTGAGGTAAGCAACTTAGTGCCAAGCAATTTTTCAAGTGTTTCTAGCTGGTAGGTGTACTGGAGTTTGCTTCTCATTATGAAATTCATTCGTAAAATTTCTGTCAAACAGGAAAAGAGCGCAGATTCGATATTTATAAAGATTCCCCATACAAAAGTTTTGGATGTTAATAAAGACATGGTGGTGGATATTGCTGAAGATCCCAATTGCAAGCAAGAGGAATCATCATCTATCATGAAAGTGTCGGAAGAACATATGATGGTAAGCAAGGAGAATGCTGCAAATGTTACCAGCTTGGCAACTGAAGCATCAGAGTTGAATAGTGATCATAAAGTTGTTGGGAAAGCAAATAGTTGTGATGACAAGACGGATACAGAGAACCTAGCAGAAACAGATCCAAAACAAGGCATAGAGGCAGAGGCTCAAGTTCCAGATGAAGAAAAAGAAGAAGAATTAATGCAAGAAGACCCAAAGGCAGGAACTGACCAGAAGGACATAGAAGAAGAGCTGCCTACTACTGCCCCACAGAGTAGCTCAAAATCAAATGGGGTGAATGGTGAAGAAGAGAAAAGAAATCCTGATAACTGCAAAGAGATATCAGCCAGTTCCAAAACTGTGGCATTAGAGGAAGTCTCATCATCCAATGTGGAATCAGAGGAAGTCTCAACATCCAACCCTTTTCAGGAATCCAGTAGAAAAACACAGCGAGAGGCTGAGAATGAAATAGCTCAAAAACAAGATGAGGACCTTCATGTTTTAGCACTCGTCAAAGATTCAATCATGGAGGAAAAGGAAACGGATGTCCAGTTGTATCTTGCAGGTGCGCATGATTCTGATATCACTCAAGAGATGCAAAAGCTAGAGGAAGCATCTCTACCTTCTGCAGATGAGAAAATAATAGAGAACATAACAGAGACAACAAACTGCAGGGAAAGTGAAGTAGTTCTAGAGGATGCAACCAAAGACAAGTATATTGAGCACCTGGAAGAGGATGATACAACAAAAAGCTTCTTGGATGATCAAAAACCTATTGAGAGTGAGCACAAGGAAACAGAAGATGGGCAAGAGAAAGTAACATTAGATGAAACAGAAAAAGAAATTAAAGAGTTTACATCAATTCTGGGAGCTAATGACTTCCTTCCACAATCTTCCAAGGAAACCTCAGAAGTACGTTATTTCACTACTGAAAGAGAGCTTAAAACTGATGCTACAGAGTGCACAGTGATAAATAACAACACAAGTTTGGAGGACAGTCTTGTTAATAGCAGGTTTATTGGAGACCTTGAAACTAAAATAGATGATGAAGCTCCAGAAATCATAGAGACTACTCCCACACCTACAGAAGGTCAAGAAATTAAGAGCATAAGTGTTGGGGAAACCTCCAGTTTGAAATCTCAAAGTGAAAGAGATGAATATGAGCATGCATCCAGTGGCAGCACGATTAAGGAAAAGTCAGACTCAAATGAAGTTGAATTTGCACATGGAGAAAACAGAAGTGGATACGAGTTCAAAAACCAGGTGCTTGAATCCATTGCCCAAGATCAAAGTTGTGATATAATCTCAAGAGCAGAAGAGACGAAAACAGATGAAGAGAATCTTGGAACAGCAGCACAAGTAAAATCTGAGGCAGAGGATAGATTTGAAACGAAAGAAACCATGAAAGTCGACAATTTGAGCAAGAAGGTGCAACAACAAAGACTAACTTTCATGCCTACTGAATGTCTTTAAGCATTTTGTCCATTCTCTGTCTGTTGATTATCACTAAATACTAACTAAGGATAGAAAAATGCAGATCAAGGAAGAAGATGAACATGCGGAAGATTATCATCCTGGTTCTTGTAAGGAAGAGGTAATCAGAGAGAGTCGGTTAGAAGATGAATTAAAGCAAGAAGAAGAGATAAAAACAGAAGAAATATTTGAAGTCATAAAGAATGCAAATGAAACAGAAAAGGTCAGGGGAAAAAGAAAAGCAAAACTCACCTTCTTTCCTTCACAGACCTCTCCCATTTCATAACGTTGTAATCTCCTTCATCATGCAGGTGTCTGAAGTTTTTGAAGAGGCTGATAACAAGGCTGTGGCAGGAGCAGATGAAAATTTAAGGGCAAATGAATCAACTGAGAGAAGCTTCCACGAAACAGAAGAGGGAAAGAGTGTTGAGGAGTTTACAACTATAGTAGACGCTGAAGAGGCTCATGTATTGGATCCTGCACACATTAAGACAGGAACTGAGGATTCAAGAGAAGAGGTAGATACTTTAAAGCTTACTTTTTTAGTATTATACATCATGTAAATGTCGCATGCACAATATATAGGAAACTAGAGATTTAAGAATCATGGCTTTCACTTTCTACCATTTTAACGGCCTTGAATAATTATTTTGTGGGTTGCCTAAATAGCAACAATTGTCCGTAGAAAACACAAAAGTTATGAAAATTTAAATTGTTGATTAGCCAAAATAGAACTTTTACCAAATCCAAATAAAGCTTTGAACCTAAGAAATAAACTACTGTTAACAGAACTATTTATGTATACAATTATTACTTCATAAAATACTGTATACTATAAGGCAGCAGCAAGTTAGTATTGTTTAAAGGACTGAAGTAAAAGAATCACAGGTGTAATTTTGCGTGATGTAAGAGTGAAAATTTATTAGCTGCCATAGAACATGAATATTAGAATGAAAAAATCTAGCCATCTTTGTCAATATATTTATTTGTGAAAAAATTCAGAATAATATTCTCCTGATGGCAATCTTATTTATGAATCAAAGTTTAGATATATATGAAAAATATGATATTAGGATCTCTGCAGTGGCAACTTACTAAATTGTCATGCTAGCGATTAAATCGTGTTCCACCTTTCCCCCAAAATTAAAATTATCAATCTTTGTCGAGGGACTACTACTAACCAACATTCGAACTCTGTGTTCCTAATCCATATTTTACAAAAATTCTCCTATGTGGCCCTCAGATTCCTTTGTCACATATTGACCACTATGCATGCTTTACCTGTTACATAGGTTAACAGCTCTGGTACAGCATTTCTAGAGGATGGAGACAACAGAAAACAAGCTGACAGCATTGACAGTGAAATGGCAAAAGATGAAGGATTACTAAATCAAAATTCAAATACCTCTTTGCTAGATGCAGCTGCGGAAGTAATGCCAAAAAGACTTCATGAGAAAATAATAGGTGATGCTGCTCCGGCAAAAGCAGTCCATGAAACAATCGAGGAATCTGAAGGTAAGAAAGAAATTGCAAATACAATCATGATACAACGACAAGAAGAGGATAAAATAAGCAAGAATGAAAGCCTTCTACTCCCTGAATATACACAAGGACAAGAAAGTGAAAAACCAAACCAGAAAGATGAAATTTGCAGTTCAGAGGAAGTGCAATCAAAGGTTGAGGTAAAAATATAATACACACATATTCACCACTAATGAGTTGGTGTATAAAAAACAACTGTTTAATGTAGACATCTATTCTACAGGAAAACCTGATGCTTTCAGCAGCAAAAAGCAAGGACGAAGCACACAAAGCCAAAAGCCTTCTACTCCCTGAATTCACACCAGGAAAAGAAAGTGAAAAACAAGACCAAAAAGATGAAATTTGCAGTTCAGAGGATGTGCAAGCAAAGGATGAGGTAAAAAATATAATACATACGCATATTCACCACTAATGAGTTGGTGTATTAAAAACAACCATCTAATGAAGACGTCTGTTTTACAGGAAAACCTGATGCTTTCAACAGCAGAAAGCAAGGACGAAGCACACAAAGTTGAAAATATTCTACTGTCTGAATTTACACAAGGAAAAGAAAGTGAAAAACAAGACCAACAAGATGAAATTTGCAGTTCAGAGGAAGTGCAAGCAAAGGATGAGGTAAAAATATAATACACTCATATTCACCACTAATGAGTTGGTGTATTAAAAACAAACATTTAATGAAGACATCTGTTCTACAGGAAAACCTGATGCTTTCAGCATCGAAATGCAAGAACGAAGCACACAAAGCTGAAAGCCTTCTACCCCCTGAATTTGCACAAGGAAAAGAAAGTGAGAAACAAGACCAAAAGCAAGAAACAGAAGAACAACCAGGAAGGACTTCTGAGGCTGTCTCAAAAGCAAAAGAAGTGAATTGTGATGAAAAGGAAGCAGTAGATGATCAGTGCAATGAGATGATAGAAAATTCCAGCAGTGCAGCAACAGAAATGGTCTCAGAGTCTAACACTCATCAGAGACCTATGGAGGAAACAGCTCAAAGTGATAAAAACAAAGAAAGTCAAGGGCAAATTGGACCTCTGCCCATTTTGCCACATATCAAATGTTCAGACATGGAACCAGCGGAAAAGAATCTCCCAATGCATTCTGCAGGATTGGATGGTACTAATGCAACAGAGCCAGAGGTAACATCTCTACCTGCAAAGGATAAACATGTATTTTTGGAAGCAGATCATACCAAGAATGTGAATCCTGAAAATTCAATTGGCAACAAGACCATCTCAGTAATTCAACATGGAGACTCTGCAGAATGCTCCAGAGATCTCAGCCAAGAAGAAACAAAATGCGGGCATGAGGAGAAAACAAGCCATGAAACAACAAAATCAATGGAGAAGTCTGAATTAACAGAGATAGGTAAGCCTTTACTATCAGACCTCCTTCAGGCATCCATGAAAGAGACCTTGCAAATGGCAGATCATTCTGCCATTCGAAAAGAGCCGACTACACATGGGGAAGACCTGCAAGCAAAAAGAACCAATGAGGCCGAGCATGAAGACTCAAAAACTGATGAAGAAAAAGAAGATGAAGAGAAATTAAGTGAAGAAAAAAGATCAAATTTGGGTTCTGAAGCTCTGGTCATGGTCAATGTGGGAGATGCAGATGTAAAAATTGCTCATAAGAAATCACACAGCATATTGTCAGGCGTTGGATCAAAGGTGAAGCATTCAATTGCCAAGGTAAAGAAAGCCATTACTGGCAAATCTTCTCATGCAAAGCCACCATCTCCACCAAAACAAGGTGATAAATTTTAAAAAACCTGCTGTCAGTTAAATTACGGTTTGAAGTTCTTGTGATTTGTCAATTTTTGGGCTTGCTTTTAGAAAGGGTTATCATTTTTTTTTATTATTCAAATTTGCACTTGCTTATGTAAAGGGTTTGAAATTCTATATCAGTTGTGTAAATCAGAGAACTGTAGAATCTGTAGTACCTAATTTGTAATCCTAATACTGAGAGTGTAGTATGAGGTGTTTCTTTCATCATACATATTCCCTATTACTTATAAACATTGTTATAACAATGCCCAAAATCCTGAATTACAGCTAGGTCAAAAGAAATACAAAGAAAATATATAAAGGATATAAATATTTACAGGTGAACAATGAAGGATAATGCACTGAAGAATTGATAGAAGAATCAATGAGTTGGTTAAAATAAATAAATAACACCTAAACTTGGTTTTCTTTCATTACTATTTTGGTGGCGGTTTTATATATATCTGCTGGGCAGGGAACTGTGATAGTGCACAAAATCATGATATATGGGATAATGAGAATTTTGATGAGTGCATCAAATCAGATTGGAATCCATGACTCAGGAGTACTTAATTACTAGTGGCACCTGGTGACAAAATATACACATATAATGATCTGTCAGTGAGACTGAAATGCCCACGAGAACCATAAAATCAGCCATTAATGAGAAAGCAAGAACAGCTATAATTTATATACCTGGTTCAGCAGTTAATCATGAGAAGGAGATAGAAACCACACGCACACAAATTAACACTGTGAATTACCTTATTTTCGGTAAGTCAGAAACACAATCGAAATTTATGATAAAGCATTCAGAAATTCTTACCAATAAAATTAAAAATTAAAAAGGAAAAAAAAAATGTAAATAAGAATTCCTGAAAACCTGCCCCGTGCGCTTGCTGCAAAGAAAATGCATTAACTTCACAGTTCAAATTCTGCACGAACTTATCTGAGCGCAACGATATTTTATACACCTGGTTCAAAAGTTAAGTATAACAAGGAAATGGAAACCATCGCACACTAATTAACATTGGGAAATACCTTATTGGTGGATTCAGATGCATGGCCGGGAAACGGTGATAGGGCATTCAGAAAATAGTAAATAAAAATTTCTGAAAACCTGCCGCACACTCTCCAAATTCTGCTCGAACTTGATCTGATTGCGGCATCTCGCTCCGCGTTCGAGTAGGTCTTCTCCTACAAATCCACATAGGGAATGATTCTTAAACCTCCCTCGGTTTTGCCTTTCTCTTATTCACCGTCGCCGGCATGGGAGGAACAAGATGAGTCTACTGGTTGGTTTATTTGGCGGGATGATCTTGGGAGGGTGAATTTATATTTAAATTTTCAAATGATAATTTTTCCTTCTTTTTGGCCGTTGGGATTGGAGTGTTGGCCATTTGGTTATATTTTCATTTTCTTTTTTTTTATTTTTAAATTTTAAAAAATTAATTAATAAAAATAAAATTGTATTTTGATAGATTGTTAGAAAAATAATAATTATATTGAATTTAACACATTATAGGGGAAAAAAATAAAAACAATGATAATAAAGAGATAATATATAAGTTATTGAATAACGTGTTTTGAAAATATGAATGAAAATATATAAAAGTTGTTAAATAATAAAAATATAAAAATGATATTCGAGAATGAAAACAAATGGGCCTTGGCTGCCAAGTTTGAGTTAGTTTACTATTTAAGTAACTTCAACAATTTTAATGAAATGTGAAAAGAGATATGGAAACCTTTTTAATAATTCAAACATTCAAAATCTCTAATGGATAACTTTAGCATGTAGACATTATTAAACTATATTATTTGGAAAAATATTGATATATGTTGAAGGGAAATTGATGACTATACTATATCTATATAGAATTTTATTTTTCAGATAATAAAAGATAAGTTCAATTATATTTTTAAATTTTTTCATACTTGAAGCTAATTCAAGGACATTAAACTGTAGGTACGTATAAAATTTAAAGTTTTGTTTAGTTATATTTTTTGTTTGATTTTATTATGTGTTTTGGAAAAATGAATTATTAGATAATGTGAAAATTATGTTTTGGCATGTTTGTTTATATTTTTAGGGAGGCATATTTTTTTACTGTAACAGTCAAATCAATTTTATTTTATTTTTTTGTGAAAAATGGAATTGAGTGATTATTTTAATGTTAAAATATATAATATGTATGTATATATTAGAGAATGTGCATTTTGAATGAAAATTTGGGATGTATTTGATTATATTTCCCCAAAATAATATTATTTTGGAAAAACTTAACCGAACAAAGCCTCGGATAGGACTATACAAATAAGTATAATATTTGTACAATAGGGATAGATTTATTAGTTAGAAAACTATTACTACATATCAAACAATCATAAAAGAGATTGTGGGAGATTATTGTGACGGCAATTCATAGGCTAATTCTCAACATCAAACAAACTAATTAAGCATCTAATTGATCGTGTGTCCCATCTCAATCTTATCTTAATATTTTTCATCGGGAGAGAGTCTAATTACCAAATTGAAATGTACCGATTTTAAAATAATGAGATGATGCAAAAATAGGATTATATTAGAATGTGATTGAGACTGCATTTTCTTAACAGCAACCCATTTAGAATGACATTGAAATTTTTAAATCCCAAAACGAATATTCCCAGTCTAAACCATATTGTGTTGGATAAAAATTATTATTATATTTAATATGAATTGATAAGTTCAATTATATTTTCAATTTTTGTCATACTTGAAACTAATTCGAGGACATTAAAGTGTAGGTACATATAAAATTTAAGATAGGACTATACAAATAAGTACAATATTCGTACAATAGGGACATGTTTGTCAATTAGAAGACTATCACTACATATCAAACAATCACAAAGAGATTATTGTGACAGCTAATTTATAGGTCAATTCTCAACATCAAACAAAATAATTAGCAACTAATTAATCGTGTGTCACATCTTAATCTTATCTTAATTTTTTTCACTGTGAGATAGTCTAATTCCCAAATTTAAATGTACTGATTTTGGGATAATGAGATGGTACAAAAATAGGATTATATTACAATGTGATTGAGACTACATTTTCTTAACAGCAAACCATTTAGAATGAGGCTGAAATTTTTGAAATCCCAAAATGAATACTCCCAATCCAAGCCATGTTGTGTTGGATAAAAATAATTATTATATTTAAGAGCTTGTTTGCTTGGCATGATTGTGCATGATAGATATATAATCCAATGTAATTAAATATCTGGTTAGCATAATTAAAGCCCTTAATTAATAAAAAACTTGGTATCTTATCCTAAAGTGTTGGGATTATGTATCATATCCCCTTGGTATGATTGATAATCCTAAGATTAAAAGCATTGGGATTAATATATCAAATGACGAAATTATCCCTATGTATAATTTAAATGAAGATAGTTTAATTATTAAAATAAGATTGAAGATAAAATTGATATTTCAATACTTATCATAAGTTATAATCCAAATTAGTAAAAAGAGCAAATAATCAAAGTATTGATATATTTTATATACAATGAATACACGATTATCAATCATATCATAGCAAACAAACGAGCCCTTAATATGAATTCTATCATCTTAGACAATAAAAAAATTATTATTTGATTAATTAGTGGAACATATTAAAACAAATGGTTACAATTAGATTTAATATGAACCCTATTATCTTAAATGATAGACAAAGAAATTATATTTATCTAACTAACAATTTTTAATTTTTTAAAATTAATGGATATTTGAAGTTTACAAATAAGCGTTATATGCACAAAAATAAAAAAAATTACAAAAAACGAAATACATAAGTCCATTTCCTATTTCTTAAAAATAAAAAATTTTGAAAATATAAATAATAATAAAGGCTAGTAGGCTACCGCGGCAAGGCTTCAAAACCCAAAAAATTCAAGTTTTCCCGCCCCCGCCAGCCCCCCACCCAACGCGCCAATTAAAACCTCTCGCCAGCTTATCCGCCGCGTCCACGCCTCCACCCCAGTCAACTCTCTCATTCTTCTTCACCTGTAGGGAGGTGCCTCAGAGGGATCGACGAACAGCACGAACATGAAAACTTCCAAACCTCAATCATTTTTCCAAGACTTAAGATTAAGAGAAATCAATGGATTCCGAGGTACCCTCTGCGGGTTTTTCTGTTTTCTATACTTTTTTGCACTAATACAATCATGGTTATAACAAATATGTTGGTATTGTTCAGTTAAAAAACGCCCCTATGTGGGCGAAGATTCAAAAGATTTTGATACAATCGGAGCTGTAGCAGTTGAGCACAGAGGCGAACCTTCGCCTCCGATGGCTCTGTCTTTCTGTAAGGTTAGTTACTGTTGCACATATTTGATTTGAGATCAAAGTTTGCCTCAATTAATATACATCTTTGTGCTATGCAGACTAATAAACATGCCCACATTCTTGCTCTCACTGACGAGGGGGGTTACGTCACTTTGTTTAACACCAGAAAGAAATTTCTGGATTCAACTTCATACCAAGAAAATGCAGGTAAATTCAGCGTTCCGCATTAATAGATATTTCGGTTTGTGGATGACAGTTTTTAATTTCTGTTGTGATATCTTTTTTCTGGGTTTGCAGAAAAGGCTAAAGTTTCTGAGTGGGTAGCGCATCATAATGCCATATTTGATCTATGTTGGATCAAGGTGAATATCTTTCTCAGCTCTATAATTTTGGACTTGTTTTCAAAATAATGTAGTTTTATAGTTTCTAAGACAAGCGAAATGCTTATAGATATACAGAACTGTTGGGTCAATGACATTATCAATATGTGGTTTTTGGCCATTCAATCTTTTTGGACTTAAATTCATCGGAAATGGGCTGATTAGCAGTAGACTAATATTTAGCACTTGTAGCACTGAAGTTTAAATTACTGGTCAAACAAATTTGATGCCCTGGAGACACTTTTAAGGCTTGCTAGAATACATCATGGTGTAAGGTAGCATGAACGTTCTCCTGAGAATGGTTGTATCATCCCTTTTTTGTTTGGGTCTGGGGACTTTAGAGTTCAGACCACAAACGACTTGATCGCTTACTTGTCAGCTCAATCAAAGAGAATCAGTGCTTCCCAACTTTGTGAAAGTGATTATTGAACCATGCATTTTAGAACATAAATTAAGATGTTAGGCCGCTAGGACAAGTTAACTTGCCTTCTGCCTATTGGATGCTTTTCATGATAAAACATGTTTCCCTGCTCAACAGCTTTATTTTTACTAGTCAAACTTGATAGGACTAATAGAGTGTGCAACTTGCTTTAGGATCAGTGGTTGTTATGTACCTGAAATTGCTCGAGGTTTAGTGGTTATTGTATAGGTTGATCCTTGGTAACGACTGGGGCATTTGGGTCTCATCAGAAATGTGCTCATATATAAGAACTTGAACTAAATAAACTAATTGCAACTTTCTTCTGCTGCATATATTACTCTAGCAAAAATTGCTTGCATAACAACTGATTGAATTGATATTCTCCAGGATGATGCAAATATATTAACTGCTTCAGGAGATCAAAGTGTAAGTCACCTTGCTTCTATTTGATCTTTTAAGACATACTGCATAAATTTTGTGCCCCCATATGTTCGGTAAATCCTAAAATTTATGTTAATTCAAACAATTCCATATAGGTGGAAACTAGAGAGGATTAGTCAATTCCTTCGTACAATTATTCTACTTGTGGGCTGATCATACACCAATGTGAATTTTGAATAGATTAAGGTTTGGGATACCCAAGAGCAGATATGCATAAGAGCATTGATGGGGCACACTGGAAGCATCAAGTCCATCAGTTGCCACCCTACTAATCAGGGTAAGTTCCCGAGTCCCAGTCCCTCTGTTATTTATTGTTTTTGTCAAGTTGATTTATTTCAAAGGGCCCCTCTATTATTTTCTTCCCCACTCCCACGGTATGAGAGTAAGATGACTCCTATATCCTAGTTTTTGGTTTCTTCAGTCATATAAATAAATTGTGCTGTTTCACAGAACTCGTGGTTTCTGGCTCAAGAGATGGGTCGTTTGCTGTATGGGACACCAGGTGCTCCAAAAGTTCTGTATCGTAAGTTTCTTCATTCTCCTCTAAGTTGCATACAAATAGAAGTATTGGAGCTGTAAACATGTTTCATTGATCTATTGTTTACCTGAATAAATATATTTTGCTTATAAAATTAGAGAATATGTATTGTTCACGGAAGTTCATGTTTGCAACTAAATTTCTGCGTGTTAAGCTCACTTATCTATTGTGGTACTGAATATAGTAGGCCTATTTCCGTAATCAATGAGGCTCATATTTCTCCTGGTCGAAGACGCTGTAGGAGGCGTGGGAAGGTTTGTTCATTTGTTTTAAATTTTATTTTTCATATGCTTCAAAGTTTCTTCCATAAGTAACGTTAGGTATTTCCAGGCTGAATCCATGAGCATCACATCAGTACTTTATCTCAAGGATGAAATTTCTATTGCTACAGCTGGAGCAGTTGACAGGTGTGTGATAAGCTTTGTAATGCCATATAATTCAGATCTACAATTACCAGGTTGATGCTCATCTTGAGACTTTGATTTAACTCTTTCTCCCCAAATTTCCTTAAAACTCAGTGTTATCAAGTTATGGGACACAAGGAATCTTAAAGCTCCAGTTACTCATGCATGTCCTAGTCCTGAATTATCTAGTGAGGTAAGTCTTGCTCTGCATAATAGGGAAGTTAAGTTTTTTCCCTTCGATCAATTTTTTAATATGCACCCATAATAACTTAAGGATGAGAAATTTGTCTACATCTCTGGAATTGCTTTTGCTTCTGATGTCAATGTAGAATTCTGATTGGACAAATGCAAATTTGTATTTTTATACTGAAATTTGTCGATGCGAAGTGCATGGTGAATACATGCATTAAGATTGATTCACAACTTTTAAGAAAATGACTACAATCAAATCATTTCCTTTTGTAGGAAAAGAGATTACATGGCATATCTAGTTTATCTCAAGATCTGAATGGAGTGTTTCTTACAGCCTCATGCATGGATCACAGGTGAACTTCTTACTCTGCGTTGAATTTCACTGTAGGATGTGATTATCTTTTAAATAAAAAAAGATCAATTTAATGCTGTCAGGATATTTAACATCCCCAAGCAACTGAGTCATGGGGTTTTACGATATGTTTGTAACGTAATTGCACACATTCTTGACTCTATTCAAATTCAGCAAAACTTGCTTTAAGAAAATTAACATGAAAATTTGAAATGCAGTCACATACTGATATCTTTGTTGTTTCAGAATATACCAATATAACGTACTTCAGCTTGAAAAGGGGCCGATAAAAACCTTCTCTGGAGGTAGAATTGATTCATTTTTTGTCAAGGTATACAATTTATCAAATATTTGAGCACTTAAAACTTAGTTTCAGAGAGCTTGATTGGTCAGAAATCTAATATTTTGATTTACTTACAGTCAGCAATCAGTCCTGATGCTGCTCACATACTCAGTGGTTCCAGTGATGGAAATGCCTACATATGGCAGGTTCACTTCTTTCCCAATTCCCTTTTTGTCTTTTGGTTTTTGGTACAGTAAATTCACTCCTATCCTTATTATTAAAACAGGTGAACAAACCTCAACTCGACCCCATCATTCTAAAAAGCCATGATGGAGAAGTCACAGCAGTGGATTGGTAAGAGCTCCAAGAACTTTTTGTCTCATTGCCTTCTGCTTGATATCCTACAAATTTCAACCAAATTTTTGGTACTTCATTTACTCCAGGTCCCTATCTGAAATGGGAAAGGTGGCAACTTGCTCCGATGATTTCACAGTAAGCTTTATAGATGAAATCCTCTGATGATATATATTACATTCCAATGCCACATTCATAGGAATTTCATCTAAATATCAGAAATGAAAGAACCATAGTGTCTCATTCCTTGTAATCTCTTCCAGGTTCGCTTTTGGAACATACAAAGCAGTTGTTATTCAAACATGCGATCTCCATCATCAATGCGAAAGAGAATCAAGGCATTTCCAACAATGGATAGGAGAAAGAAACTGTTCTCTGATGAATCACCATGCACAATAAATAATTCAGACAGGACGCCTAATTCGCCCCCTCCCCTCAGAACACAACAAGTAACTACCCCAGAATCTCAGAAGAAAAAGTTTTCCTTAAGTTTTGAAGGGGAAGAAAACATGGAGAAAACTCCACAAGCTGATATGAAGAGCCCTTCTTCTGTTCTAAATCCTCCTTCCTCATTGAAGAGAAAGACAATCCGAGACTACTTTCCAGTAAATTAACACTGCTGTACAGTTGATCAATTTGTCTGTAGGTATAGCAAACAAATTTTTCTGATGCAGGGATGATAGCAAAAAATGTACAATTATAAAGGTTAACAGCTATTAAGATATTTAATTTATCTCTCTTAATTTATTTTGTACATTTTGCATGCTTCTTGAGCCAAAATACAGAACTAATGATTGTTAAATGATTTTTGGTTGAGGATTATGTGAGTTAAGGAAAATGGGCTTGCTTAAAAGTAAGTTAAATTGTCCATCAGATATTGAGTTTACTGTTTATGGGGCTGAGAGGAATTAAGCCCATAATGACCCAATTAAAATAATCCTACTATTATAAATACATCTGAGTTTGATTTATGAAGATATAGAATTTTTACTGTTCTCAATATTTTATCTGTGTATTACTCACAAATATTGATTTGAATGTCAAAAACATATAGTTCAGTATGTACTTCAAAATTAGATTTTATTTGCTATCCAAAGAATCTAAAGTCCAAATTAAAAACATAACGTTCCCTGTTCATATCAAAGGGCTTTAAAGCTTTCCAAAGAACTCATGTGTAATCACAAGCCCTCCACAGAACACCTCTAACTTAGTAGGAAACTCTGCCTTTTAAGTTTAGACTAGGGGTGCACACAAGTCGAATCGGTTCGCGAGCCTCACGAGCGAAGCTCGAGTCGAGTTAAATCAAGCTGATTTTGACCTGTCTGTATCTAGGCTCGAGACTCGTGAGCCATTATAAAATAAATATTATTTTTTATTTTATTAACAAAAATATATTATATTACTATTTTTTTATTTCAAGTTCGAGCCTGCAGTTTTTTACACTTCATTTATTAATTCGAGCCGAGCTCGAGCCTTAAAATTTTAGGCTCGTCGAGCTTGAGCTCAAACTCAAGCCTAATATATACATTTCGAGCTTGAGTTCGAAAATTTTACCCAAATCCGACTCGACTCAACTCGATTGTACCCCTAATTTAAACCTTTTGAAGGCAAAATTAGTGTTACAAATCCTCTTCTTATTATTATTTTTTTTAATCACACCATTAACTAATGCTCAATGGTTGCTTGTGTCAGCATTATTTATTCTTTCATTCTTAAGTAAAGGGAATATGAGATAAGTTGGGGGAGGCTTAATTTGTGGCTTTCATCATCATACAATGATGCCCCCTGCAACTAATTTAATTCTTACCAAAAAAAATGGAATATGTGCATTAATTTACTTTAATATTAATTTCTTTAAAGTCATATGAATATTTTTTTACATCAAATATAAAAAAAGGGGGCTGCTGTTAGATATCCTACACTAGTCTACTATCTTGATAGATACTTCAGTGTCCAATAATGAACACAGAAGAATAAACAATTTGCATCCCACATCGGATGTGAATAAAATAGAGGCTGAGGGCGAATAATCACCCCACTAATCATTAGCAACACACTTCATTGGGCTTGCATTGTTCTTCCACATTCCATACTTTTGATTGCAATCTAACTCTATCTTTAGAGGCATGCCAAGAACATGATAGATTCATGAACTTTATTTTTGAGGGGACTAGGAAAGTTTTGTACAGAATTTCATACTTAATATTTTAGTGAAAATAGAAAACATAAGAGAGAAAATCTGTATTTTGAAATAAATTATGCATAGAAGTCTTATTGACTTTAAGTTGGGAAATTAATAGACTATAATAGATAGTCGATGACAACCTCCAGAGAATGAGAGGGATGGAGAAGAGGCAGCTCGACAGAGTGGGACCTACGGGGATTTAATTTGTTAAAAGAAAATTAGAAGGATAGATGTGGTACAGAAGAAAAAGAGATATTGGGTGGAAAATCATTCAGACGTATAACAAAGTCATGATAGTCTTAAAAGAATAGAGTATGAGATAGTATTATTGTTTGTCCAAAAATTTAACTGCTAAGTACCTCACCACATTGACACATGGGTCAATAGATGTTGGTGCAGTTGGTAAGGAGTAGGCACGGACCTCAAAAAAGTCGCAAGTTCGACTCTCTAGTAAGGGCTTCATTGATAGGTGATCTGTAAGTACTCCTATAATCATTCATAGGATCTGAGGCATGTCCTGGCCATATTAGTGACCAGTGTCAAACCCACCTAATTTTTTTTTTACTAGAAAAAGAAAAAACATTGACACATGGATTTTGCGCCAATTATGGGACTAGCTGAGTTTGTTTATTACTTGATCTTTTATAGGGGTACCTAGGGAATCAAATATTGAGGGCTAACTATAGGCCGGTCACTAATTTTTTTCATTTCTTGTAATCTCAATCCAATAATATATATTTACACAAAGTTCTATCATGGAACATAATATAGTTAAAGATATCAATTGATCTTATATAAGAAAAGTGGGGTCATGATTCATAATTGAATTATACCTCATTGCTATACATGCACCCATGATTGTATAGATACACATTAGATTCCCATTAGGTAGATGTATGTATCTCTCTATGATGAGGGTTTATCATTGAATATTGATTTCCATATTCATGTGCACCAACTTCTCCATTTGTATGTAGAAGATACATGCTTCATAAAATAGTCTATAAACGTGGCTAACACTATTCTACATGTAAGCATTTGATCAAATATATTGAAACAAAGCAAAAACTTGTTGTAAATAACAAAAGGAGAATGGATATACTTCTTTAATTTTTACTATATATCGTGTCGGATCGATAATTTAAGATACATAATTTTTACCCGAAATTACATTCAGAACAATTCATTTGGAACCCAGTAATTAAAAATTTTAAGAATATCAAACACGCAAATACGTTTATCTTGCCTACACAAAATTAAATAAAACAAAGGAGCACGTCGAATATACAAGGTTAATTTTGATTATTAAGGTGGATCAACAATTTGAAATATTTAGTCTTCACTTGAAATCAATGTAAAAAAATGAGATTATGTCTCGTAAACTTATTCAAATTCAGTCCATAATCAGATATCAGCATTATGATGCTCATTCACTCAACGATTAAAAATTCCTAAGGACATTAGACATGCAAATACGTTTATCTTGCCGACACAAAATTCTTAAAAACGCACACTTCAAATGTGGCTCCAAACAATTGGATCATGTGAGTCTAAGTAACTATATGCCAAAAATTGACATTGAATATAAATTTTCATAAAAAAAAAAAAAAAAATTGCATTTACCACCACATGGTTTGTATGTGTACATTTTTTAGAACATGCTAGATCATAATCGAAGTGGGATTCTTCAGTATAAAAAGCTGCTATTGCCCCTCAAATTCAACCCTGAAAATAAGCTGTTTGTTTGTGTCGACTCCAATATCAGCTATCTTTTTCTCTCCGTACCATAACATTGTTTCTATACAGCTTTATTTGGTTCTCTTAAAAATCATTCTTTGTTTTATGACAAATACTCATAATTTCTTGCAACTTGTCTGACATGTCGGTCAGGAACAAGAGAAAAAAAAAAGAATTTTGTGTCTAACTCAACCCAAAAACTAGCTCAAGAGATGAATATTGTTCAAAATCATGTATAAAGATTACAACTTATTTATTTCACCGATGCTTGCAACTTGTCTGACATGTCGGTAAGGAGCAAGAGCAAAAAAAGAATGGACCTTGTGCCTAACTCAACCCCAAAAGTTAGTTCAAGAGATAAGGATTGTCCAAAATTATATATAGAGACCACAACTTATGTATTTCACCGATCCTTGCAACTTGTCTGACATGTCGGTAAGGAAAAAGAGTAAAAAAAAGAATGGATCTTATGCCTAACTCAACCTCAAAAACTAGCTCAAGGTATGAGAATTGTCTAAGATCATATATAGATACCACAACATATTTATTTCACCGATACTTGCAATTTGTTTGCATGTCGGTAAGAAACAAGAGCAAAAATAAATAAAGAGAAAGAAAGTGAAAAGAGGAAATTCAATACCAACATGCTTAGGTATAGTTAATGTAGACTTGAATTGTTAGATACTAATATTGTTATTTTATATTAATTAATTCAATAATTTCATAACTTAATGATGCATGTAATAATTAAATGGAGCGTATTTTGAATGTTACTATAAAAAAAAATTAGGTCGTCAGTAACTAATAATTTACAAATGATACTAAAAATTTGTAATTTTTGCAACAGAATTGATATAGTCGAATTCGAAATTGATATTCTCATAATTAACTCTCGCTATATATGACCAATTCATAACTGATGATTTTTTTTTTTAATATATTAGTTTTCTTACAGATAATATGTAGCTAATTTGTTGTGCTCACAATAAACATGACTACATCTAATAACTAATAAACATCGCTACGATCACTTCATAGCTGATAACTAATTAATAATATTTATTGCTTGTTATTTTAAAGGACTACATTTGCTTTGACAAATTTGTATTCATAGCTAAAAAATTAATTTTATAGTAATTTTTCTATAATTGATACCTAATTTTTTGGTAATGTATATTTTCTCATTATGTTTTTTGATGGAAATCTTTATGAATTCATAAATAGAAACTAGACTTACATGCATAAATTTTGGGTAATTTACTGTAGGAGGGGATTCAATATAGGGCTGATCAATAGTAAAAGACATCACGGATATATATTTCAGTTCAGTCACTTGGACATATATATATATATATATATAGCAGAATAGAAGGAAGAATAGGTTCTGAAAAATGAAATATTTAAAATATATATTATACATAGTATTTTTGTAGCAATTTCAGTGGTATCAGTCTTCCCTACTATGTGGGTGGTCTCGAGTTCGAACCCGAATGTGTTCCTTTGTGTACCTTATGTGCATCTGATTGTACAGTTTGTACTTTTATTTACTTGATTCGATAATTGGATACTACTGACTTGTTGTAAGGATAATTTTTGTTATTTGTAATGTTCTTTCAAAAAAATTATAAAATTTCAATTTATGAGATAGTATGAAAATTCTGAGAAGAAAATTACCTCTACTTTACTAGTTATTTAAGTGCGTAGCAACAAATCAAAAAAAAAAAAAAAAAAAGAAGCTCGGAGGATAAAGAAAAGCTGTCAGCAATTCTAATTTCTATTCTTTTTTCAAGTCCTTTAGTAATTAAATTAATTGAGGAAATTGTTGTTACAACTTGAGAATTCGTTCGAGTTTGAATAAAATTTTCAGAGAAAAACGTAGTAATATATCATGGCATGTAGGTGCCAAGGGTGACTAATTAATTAATTTAGATACTTTTTTCAAGTAATTTTTTATCGGTAAAAGTTTTTGATCTAAAAGATTTTGGCTATGTTTGGTTATATTTTGGTAGAATAATTTTGTTTTGTCAAAACATAATCAAATATACATCATTTTTTCCTCCAAAATATCAAATTAAATTTTTCCAAGATATTCTCTTCTATCCTTCGTCATTCTCAAAATTTCACCATTTTCCAAAATATATATACATATTTATCATATATATCATATATTTTTTATTATTCTTACCATAAAAAATTACTCAATTCATTTTTACCCCAAAAACTCAATAAAAAAGTATTGATTTGACTGCTACAGTAAAAATTGTCTCCCCCAAAATATAAGCAGACATATCAAAACTCCCTAAAATAATTTTTTAATTATTCCTCAAAATATAAAAAAAAATTCATCATATTCCCTAATACAACTTTTATATTCTCTAACTGCACTCTCAAAATTTATTTTCCCAAAACACGTAATACGAAACATATCAAATGTAAACAAACATTACCTTTGAATTTTACACAAATTTAACTCTATGTGGAAAATACATAGAATCCAGAAGATTTCTTTCTATTTGATTACCTTATGGGGTAAAAGGCTAGTATTAAAGATTAGCTAGGCAATGTAGGCTGATTCTCCACTACTACTCTAACTTTGAATAAATTCAGATGTTGTTATATAACTCATCATTCTTTTTAAATTTATACATACTTATTATGTGATTGACATATATCAGGTGTTGGGGTAAGTTTATAAATATTTTAAAATATCTTATAAGATGTTCAAAAGTTTATAAGATATCAAAAAGTATTTGGCAATACTTTTTAAATAAACTCTTTTTAAAAAAGTTAGGAATTCTTAATTTATTTTTAGATCTGAACAAACTCTCTTAATTTTAAGTATATTAATTACAATATTGTCATTACTAACATCTTATAAGCTCCAAAATTTTATTTTATCCAAACACTTTAAAAATTATTTTTAAAAAAAGATTTAGCAACTTATAAACTCCGAAAACATCTCATAAAATGTAGAAGCTCGTAAGACCTATTGAATAATAAGCTTAGCCAACACCCTCTTAATTTAATTCAAGCTAATATTTTCAAAGAAATTCAATGGCTATGTTTGGTTACATGTTGGGGAAACAATTTTGTTTTCCCAAAATATAACCAAACATACAAAAGTTTTTCCTCCAAAATGTCAAATTAAAAATTTCAAAATACCATCTTCGACCTATATTTTATTATTCCCAAAACTTCCTCATTTTTCAATATATACATACATATATTATATATATACATCTACATATTTTATTATTATTCTAATAATAAAAAAATCACTCAATTTCATTTTTATCCCAAAAACCCAACAAAAAGCATTAATTTTACTGCTACAGTAAAATTTGTCTCATCCCAAAACATACCAAAATTTTTCAAAATAATTTTCTTATTATTCCCAAAAAATAAACAAACATGCGTCACATTCATCAACACAAATTTCATGTTCCCTAATCCCACTCCCAAAACTCATTCTCCCAAAACACATCATTCATATCCTAACATTACCAATGAAACTAGAAATTAAAGTATGCTTAATTTAGTTTAATTTCACTTTCTTTTTAGGTATGCATATATTTTATTGGTCACAGTCAGCATTGTCTAGCTCTATTAATTATGGCTGAGGCTTTTGCTTTACATTCCTTGCATCATTCACTCAAATGCTCTTTGCCATCTCTTTCCCTCCCTCCCTCTCTCTCTCTCTCTCTCTCTCTTGCTTCTAGGGTTTTCCTTTTTGTTCTCTTTTGGCAATTCACAGCCAAAAAAACTAGGAAAAATTCTATTACATACATTTTCATAGGGATCACTCCTCAGAGGATTAATCATGGGACAAGGAACTGAAAGGAGAGGATCCAGATTATAATTAATTAGCTGTCTGAAAAAAAAAAAAAAAAAAAGGAAACCCTTGTTTCAATTCTGAATTTCAGACAGTTTATTTTTTCCAGAAAAGGGAATTAAGGTTCTTGGGCTGCCTGAGACTTCCAAGATTAAGATATATAGATCCACTTGTAAAGAGGTATGCAGCCAGGTTGAATATTTTTCATGAATTTAGATCTGTTTGTCTGTCTTGTTTTGACTTTTAATCTATTTAATTTGCAGGATAATTTAGATGAAGCAGATTAATTAAGCAGCACTGATTAGGTTGCTGCATGATTATATATCTTAATTTTAATTTCTTTTGGAATTTAAGAAAATTCCCATTAATTTTGGAAGGGTGAATGATCATTATTTAATTTTGGCTGAAGACATTAGAAGTAGGTTGCACAACAGTGAAAATGTTTTCTGAGCTAAAATGTTTTCAGGGTAGTTCTTTCATTATGTTCTTTGTCTTAATTTCTAGTTGTCTTCTTGGTGCAATATATATCAATCCTAAGGGTCCTTGTGGTTTTATTTTCATTTTCAAAATTTGAAAGGTTGGTTAGTGGAAAAGAATTGAAAATGAGTTTGTATTTGGATATATTGTTGAAAAAGTAATGATTATGTTGGTTTTAATAGGTTGTAAATAGAGAAAGAAAATATATATGTTATTGGAGAATGTGTTTTGAAAATAAAAATGATGTTAGGTGAAAATGTGTAAAAAGTAATGTGCTTCATTTCTGAAATAGTAGACAATGTAAAAATGAGCTTTGAAAATGAAACCAAACGGGCCCTAAGTAACCCATGTTGATCATGAAGGAGATTATTCTGTTGTTACTTTGCGGTTGTTGAGCATTCTTGGATTTTAGTGAGGAAACTGAAGAAGAAAAAGGACATGGTTAATATATCATGAATTATTAATTAAATAAAATATTTTCTTGCTAAAACTTAAAAATAAAAAAATTATATTAATTGAATAGGCTAATGTGCAATTCCAGCATGATCATATTGACTTCTTTTCAGAGTGTCAGGAATTTTTCTTTTATTTTATGTTTTATTTCTTATTTTATTTTATAGTATATGCTAAATATACATTAAATATATTTTTATATAAAAATAATTGATTCAAAATTAGATAAATTTGACATATGTTTGTTAAGTTGAAATAAAAAATAAAATATAAATAAAATAGAGAATTTGAAATGTATTTCACAATTTTAGTATGAAATATATATTTGAGAATTATATATATATATATATTAATTAATAGATTTTTTATTTCAATATCAAATTTTCTTTGAGTTGTTGGCTGGCATATATATATATGTATATATATAGTGAACATTATATGTAATTTGTATCTCTCCCTTAAGTTCTATATATTGCCATATATAAATAAAAAGATTAATTTTTTAAATAAAAAAGTTGCCCTACACACACATGACAAAAAATTATTAAATTTGAACTCCGAATCTTACATTTTACGTGTAACATTAATTGTCAAATGGCCACTCAGTAGATTTTTTATTCTTATTGTAATAATATAATTATCGCTTCTCTTTTAAATAAATATATTAAAAAATCTACTTTTTCAATTTAATTTTATTAGTTTCACTTAATTAATTAAAAATAAAATTTAACTATATTAATCTGACCTGTCTCCATGCATCTGATGAAACACAGCAGAAAGAATGGCTTCTTCCAGCGGCTACTCAAATCCGCCCTGCGCCGCCTGCAAATTCCTGCGGAGAAAATGCCTGCCGGGCTGCATTTTCGCACCCTATTTTCCTCCAGAGGAGCCGACAAAATTCGTCAACGTACACAAAATCTTCGGCGCCAGCAACGTTAGCAAGCTGCTAAACGAGATCCCTTCTCACCAAAGAGAAGACGCCGTGAATTCTCTGGCTTACGAAGCCGAGGCTCGGCTTAAAGACCCGGTTTACGGCTGCGTCGGAGCCATTTCTGTTCTGCAGGGGCAAGTCCTTAGCCTCCAGAAAGAGCTGGACGCCACAAATGCTGATATAATTCGTTGTGCGAGGAATGAAATCGGCCCGTTTTCTTCCATGAATACAATGGCGCAGGATCAGCAGAGGAATGACAATGAAGGTCAGGGGTTTGGTGCGAGAGTGGATTATGGAGCGGGTTCCTTGGATCCGAATTCGGGTTTTTTGGATCCATCTTATTCTTGGCCGTGGAGTCATTCAGGGGAAAGGCATGAGAGAGATGGAGGTGGAAGCGCTTAAGTATCAAGAACATCTTTTCATGCAATTTCATGAGCAATATTTCATGCAAAATGCTAAGGCATATAACATATATATATATATATATATATATGATTTAGAAATTGTGGGTATTGTATGTGGATTATGGGCATTAATTGTAGAATAATTTGGTAATATATTGGGATTTGGGTATTAATTAAGTGAGCATATAAAAATTAGAAATAATAATGTAGTGTGTAATTGGATAACTTTGATGTTATCTAAATGATATATTTTAGGATAAAAGAGTGTACTATATTCACTTATATAAAATTAGTTCATTGTATATTTGTGATATAAGAGTATCTGGTGTGGATAAGATAATTTTGAAATAATTTTTTTCCCGATTTGGTAATTTTTTTTTTAATTTACACACTAACATACATTAGTTGTTAGGATTGGACTCTCGAATTCTTTAATAGAAAAGACTGAAAAAAAGAATTCTTTTTCTAATCCTAATCCATTTTGTATGCATATACTCTATAATTTCATAAAAATATGAATAATTTTAAATTGATCTCAATTGATACCCAATTACTGTTCAAAGAAGCAGTAATAGGTAGCATTTTTTGTACACACACACATCAGGCATTCGCTAGATTCGAAACTACAACTCACATTTTATGTATAAGATTTCTATCGGACCAAAGATCCTCAAATTTTATACATATAAGTGTTAAGACGATTCAATCGAATAAATTGGCTATTCAACGAGATTGAAATTTAGTTAATTTGAAAATAAATAACATATATTTTATTAGAGTTTGAAAGAACTATAATAACACCATATCAAAATTTAAATAAAAATTGGTAAAATATTGCTATATATATTATGTCGAGCTTGTGGAATAAAGCATTAATAAAATTAAATCTGTTGGTGGTTGTCTGTCACCTATCCATCAACTCTATTTGATCTTATTATTAGTTTAGATAAGTGATTAAAATATTAGCTTGATTAGAAATATTTATTCCCGACAAAGAAATGAAACATAATTTAATGGAAAAGTGTATAATTTTATGTCTAATCAACGGGAAAAAAAAAAAAAAAATACATTAGTTAGAGCAGAAAGATTGTGGAATGATTCAAAGAATCTGCGTTCAAAACTTCCTCAATCCTTATCCCTGTAATCCATTAAAAAAGAATATGGGTAACTGAAATAACACCCATCAGTTTGCAGTCAGAATCAAAAAAATAAATAAATATTTACTATGAAAAATTGGTAAGAAATTAATTTTGTAGCTATAGGTATAAAATACAGCTATGAATTTTTGTAGTAAATATAATTTTTTTAATTATAATAAAAAAAATTACTAATCAGTAATCCGTAGCATTATATAAAGTACTTACCCATTTTTTGGTATGTTTTGAAGTAGTCTTCCTAAAATATCCTTATTGTTATTTTTTAATTCTCATAACCACTTAAGTAGTTACATTTTCTCTTTTTTAATATTTTTTCTCTCCAATTTTTTATTTTTTATTCCGTCCTAGTTTATTTTTCTTTTACTTATCACTAACATTTAAATAAATGCATTGAAAATATTGAAAATTATAGTAACATTTGAAAGAGTAAATGAACGCTTATGAAATTTTAGCACACACATTGAGTGTGCCAAAATTACTAATATATATAAAATAAGAATGATCATTAGCTACGGAATGGTTGTAATGAGAATTAGCTTGAAGAGCATCAGTTTTGAAGTTGGTTAAAACAATTCCGTAGCCAAAGTTAAGAACTTTTAGCATCAACTATGAATTGGTGGTATTTTTTTCTTTTTTAATTTATACACACACACACACACACACATTATGAGCCCGTTCGGGTTCGAATTCCTGACCTCCTACATTACGTGGGAGACTTATGTCATTAGATAACAGGCCATTCGACTATGAATTGATATATTGTAGTTGATGTCCTAATATGCATTTTCAGTAAAATAGAACCGAATCATAACTTTAATAAATAAAAAATATTGATATTCTAAAGTAGTGTAGTGGATGTTAAACCTAATTAAATTTGCTAAAAAATGAAATCTTTTAATTTGATTCTATTGGAAATTGAATTTATCCAAAAATTATGAAAAAATAAAAATATAAAAGATGGGGGGAGGGGGGGGGGGGGAGGATACACTATACACTAGGGAAGGCAATTTATGCCCGATCCGCATGTATTCGCTTTGATCGGGTTGGGTATTCGCAACAGATTGGGTCATGTTCCAATATATGCATGTCAAATTGGGTTCAGATTCATAGTAAACCCGCCCTGAAGTATTTATAGATACATAGCTATATTTAATTTAGTCTTTTACAATATATATATATACACACACAAAACAAATCCTAAATCATGTTAGCAATTTTTTCTTTCCCTCCCATTCCTCACAATCGTAACTCCCAAGAGTAAATTCAGAATGCTTAGAAAATGCTCAAAAGCTTTTTAGTTGTTTGTTTTATGTAAAATTTATGTGATATTTAAGTTAAACTATAATATTTTGTTAATTGTATAGTGGATAGTAAAAAACCAAAAAATATTAATTAGGTGCATGTAGAATCAAGTAGAGCTCGAATTCTATATTTACATTGTGGGTAGGGCTCGAATTTTCACTTCTAAAACCCACGGGGCGAGTTGAGAATGTATAAAATCTTTACTGGGTGGGTTTGAATTAGGTCAAAACCCGTCCCAACCCAACCCGTTGTCATCCCTACTATCCACTTTTTAGATTGAGGAAGAATTGAGATAGAGTTCGATTTTGGCCTCAATCATTTATGAAAAGAAGATAGAAGAATGCCCATAATAAAATCTATTAAAAAAATATATTAATACATACAAATAAATAATTTCAATTTTGATATCAGTACGATACGACCTACCAACATGAAAAATCAAAATCGAATAATCAATACCAAAATTTAGAAAAGATATTATTGAATACGAATCAAATTTTCAAATCTAGATTCAGAAAAGGCTGGATTTTCAATTTTACTATATTTGAACTATATAACATAGACTAATCCAAACAAAATTATGATATATAAAAAAGGTATTATTGCTATATTATATGAATCAAGTACCTATCAATATTTGAAAAATTGGATCGGTGAGCGAACCGGTGACCCTATTGGTTACTAGTTCAACCGATTTAACCACTGATTCAATCGATGTGACGTCATAATTATATTTAATATTATATAAATATATTAAAAATATAAAAAAGATAAATAAATATATATATAAGTAAAAAAAATAAAAATTGTCTAGTATCATGATACTTTTTTCAAACTCTACTTCATAATAATATTTATACATCAATTTAAAATATCAAATTACGAAATAAGACTTGCTAGAAAATATCCTTATATAATCCATTATAACTTACAAAAACAATAAATATCAACTCAAATAACATAAAATTTTCAAATGTAAATAAAAAATAATGATATTTTTAATTTTTATTATTTTTAATCTTTATTTTCAAAAAAAAAAACCGATTTAAAGCAAAATCGATTCACCGATTGAACTAGTTTTATATAGCAAATCGAACTGGAACCATGGTCGGTTTTCAGTTGAACCAACTAGTCTGATTCGATTTCTCAATTATTAGTACCTATGAATAAATTAAAATATAGCAAGTATTACGGTCGTAGATTTGGGGATCAAAATTTCAAACATGTTCAGCTTTTGTTCATAGTTTTTCAACTTTCTTATAGTCAAGAAGTAAAGAAAACCAACAGAGGAATAAATTGACTTTTTTAAGTTTCAGTTTTTCACACAATTATATATAACTGATTATGGGGTGGGTGGGTGGGTGTGTGTGTGTGTGATTGTCATTGTCTACAACAGAAAAAAAATCCAAAGAAGATCTTTCTCCCATGTGAACCAATGTGAACCTACAGAACTTGCATGCAGGAAGCATATAATTGTAATTAAGGTAATGTTTGCTTATAAATTCTATGTTTTGTATTATGTGTTTTTGGTAGTGGGATTGAGAAATATAAAATTGTATTGAAAAATATAATGAATGTTTGTTTATATTTTGGGAATAGTTATAAAATTATTTTGGAGAATTTTGGTATGTTTGCTAAGTTTTGGGAGGAGATAATTTTTACCGTAACGGTTAAATCAATATTTTTTTGTTGAATGTTTTACTTTTTGTGGTAAAGATGGAATTTGAAGAAAAAAAAAATTATAGTAAGAGTAATAATAAAATATATATGTACATATATTGAAAAATGTGAAAATTTTTGGAATAATTGAGGATAGAAAAGGATATTTTGGGAAACTTAATTTGACATTTTGAAAGAAAAAAAGATATATTTGTGGTTATTTTGGCAAAACAAAATTGTTTTGCCAAAATATAACCAAACGTAGCCTAAATAATTGTTTCTTCTAAGTATTAATTGATGTGTAATACATCTTTTTAATATAACTAAAAGAAACTATTCGATGTTACACTTTAAGAAATAATGAAGTTGATTGGTTATTACCATGATGCTGATTTTGCATTCATTTCCAAAAAGTAGAAAATATAGATTATTTAATTAATTCTTCAATGTGAGTGTCTAATATTCTAATTTTTTGACTATATAATTAGTAAAAAGGGGTCGAGAAACTCAATAGATAACTTTACATTGCAAAAAATGAGTAGTATTAATAATTTTGGTAAACTCGATGTGTGTGTTAAAATTTTATAAATTAAAAAATAAAATATTTATTTACTTTTTTATGTTACTATAATTTTTAATATATTTATTTAAAATTTTATAATAATATATATCAATGAGTAAATGAATGTTGGACTATAAAGCAGTGGTAACGTTATAAAATGACAATAGTGAGTTGGAAATTATAATTATTCTGCATAAGTTGCAGTTATGACCAAGATTAAAAGATAAAAATAAAAGTATTTTATGAATATAATTTAAAAATACACAAAAAAATATTTTGATGTACCATATATAGTGTAGCTCAGTTGTTGTTGTTGTTTTACGAATAACTAGTTATTTTGTATGCTCAAATTAATTCTTAATCTTGAAATTTAGGGACTATTTATATGGATATTTTTGACAAATTAAAATTCAGTATATTTATGCTAAAACATCATTAAGTGAATGTAAAATATATTTTCTTTTTTATATAACATAGGTACTTGATAATAATTTTTATACTAACACTTTAATTGATATATTGCCATTAATTTTGTCTTCTTGTAGTGTTACTACATATAACTACGAAACAAAACAAAACAAGACCATATTAAATTTTTTTCACACTTTTACAACTCTACCATTATTTTTATAGAAAACCAAACATTATTTAAAGGGGTAGAAGAGGTTAGTTTGGAATTTTAATAGAATTCCAATCTAGTGTTTTTATATTAAAAAGTGCATTAGAAATGACGATTTTTAGAGAATATTACAAATGACAAATTTTTATCATTTCAACAAATTAATATTATCATATTCTCAAATCAAATAAATTGAATTATACACTACACAATCAAATACACATAAAGTACACAAAAGAACTCATTCAAGCCCAAACTCAAAACCTCCTACATAATAAGGAAGACTGATGACATTGAGCTACATGCTGCTGGACAGAAATGACACTTTTTTAAGCAATATCTATGTTGGAAAAATGCTTGAAGGTCAACTATAGAGGTGCAAACGAACCAAGCCGAGTCGAGCTTTGGCCATTTTTTTAGGCTCAAACTCGAGCTTGAGCTGGACGAGCTTAGAAAATTAAGGCTCGAGCTCGGCTTGGGCTCCAATTCGAGCTCGAAAAGTTATAGTATTTTATAAAAAAATTTAAAATTATTATATTATATTTTATTATATTTAAAATTAACTATAGACTCGAGTTTAGCTATGGTCAAGCTCTAAAAGTTAAATTGTTTTATAAAAAAAATTTAAAATTATTATATTTTATTATATAAATATTTTTTTAAATAAAAAATATAAGCTCATGAGTTGGCTCGTAAGCTTGCGAACGAGAATTATTTAACTTGAGCTCGAATATTTTTCGAGCCAGCTCGTAAGGCTCATGAGTTGGCTCGATTCATTTGCATCCTTAGTCAACTAATTAGGCCCCAATTACCCCCCCCCCCCCCCCAACCCACTCCACCCCAACCAACCAAAATGGAATGTTAGTGGAGGGGGAGTATGTTGGGACTTTAATTTGATGTAGGGTAGCAAATATTATTTAAGAGTGATGCAGCAAAATTAAGAAATAATTAGAAAACATGACTTTCGAGTTTCAACATCACCATATCTTTTATATCTCTTCTTTTTTTTTCCCCGTATAAAATAAATCACGCGTGGTATGAATAAAAGTAAAGTTTGAAAACTTTTATTTTATTTTATTTTATTTTTGTGTGATTTAAATCCAATTGAAAGAAACATATGAAGAGATTGATATGAAAGAAAGTAAAAGTTTAAGATAGATTAAATATTTAAAGAAATGCTCAAATGATTTATAATTTTTTTTAAGGTTATTTCTTTGGACTATATCACGCGTGAATGAGGGGGATAACATGAATTGAATCGATCAATGTCAACATTCTAAAAGGGTATTTAGTTAAATTTATTTATAAAATTTCATAAGTTCCTGAATTTCATAAAAAAGGATTTGAAGGGGCTTATAAAATCTTAGTTACAACAATTTTAATAGTTAATATAATTAAAAATAAAATATAATAAAAGTTTAGAAAATAAATTAGAAACTCTTTATTATTTTTTTTTAAAAAAATTATAAAAAAAATCCTAGAGAGTGTTTGTTTATGTTTTCCCAAAATAACATAACCAAACATATCTCCATTTTTCCTCCAAAATGCGTAATCTTCAATATATACATACATATTATATATATATTATTTTATTATTATTCTAACTTTAAAAAATTACTGAATTCCATTTTCACCCCAAAATCCAAAAAAAAAGCATTGATTTGACTGATATGGCAAAAAATATATTTCGTAAAACATAAATAAACATACTAAAAAGCAACTCTCACATTCTCCAATAATTCATTCTCCCAAAAAATATAATAAAATAAAACAAAAAACATAACAAGACATTCCCCTAACATATTCATTCTAAAACCTGGTAAATTTATTTTTTAAAAAACTTATGTAGCACTTTACGATATCATATAAAATTTTAAACATATCATACAAATTATTTTGAGAATTTTATTATATATTCACTTAAATAGCCTTAATATCAACAAAATTATATATGGCCATGAACATTCATGAAAGTCTACTAAAGAATCATTTAATTTGGCAATAAAATTGGAAAACAATGAACCATAATAAAAGGAAAAAAGTCTTACTTCTCTAGGCCATTAATTAACTTAGGTGTTGGATTTCAAATAATGAGTCCCATCAGTCAGTCAATCTCAAGGGTTGGGCCCTCCCAACCGCCCAGGAATCCCCAGTCAGTCTCTCGGTCTCATGCGATCCAAGTTAAGGCCCCCTGCCTCTCTTCAGCCCAACTCCTAAATCTAACCATAATTTCTTGATTGATTGATTTGATGGGCCTAAAGCCTGACATTAACCCAACTTTTTCTTTTTTGTTCTTTATTTATTTATTTATTATTTTTACCAAAGTTCAATCAAAAAAATTATAGAATTATTTAAAGCGTGATCAATTCATTTAGGGCCCCGTTTGTTTTTGTTTTCTAAATCCATTTTCATTTTATACTGAAAATAAAAATAAAGAGCAATCAATTTTTCTTCCAGTTTTACAGACATTTTTATTCTTAAAATATTTTTCAAGACAAACTCATAACGGACTGTTTGGTTTTATTTTCAAATGTCATTTTCACTTCCACCCATTTCTAAAAATTGAAAAATTAGTTATAAAATTAAAATAAAAATTGGGATGTATTTAGATTAAATGTTGAAAAGTAGTGATTATAATAAGTTATAGGATTGAAAAGTAGGTTAATTTATATTTTTTTATGTTTAAAAATATTTATTTTTTTAAATATATGTATATTTTATTAATTTAAAAATGATAGTGTGTACTTTATGTCAAATCAAATTTGAATTTCATTGATGTGTAATAGGATGATATGGTAGGTTTAGAAAGAGTTTTAAGAAGAAAATGTGTATTTTTCTGAAAAAGGTTGTGAAAAAGTGTTTGTTTCCAAAAATTTTTCCCACATGAAAATGAAAATGGGGCTTCAAAATGAAAACAAACACCTCCTCACACTTGTATGATTTTTAATACAAAAACACTAATATTTTTCAAATATAATTCATTTTCAACCCTATATAATTATTACATTTTAAACAACACATCCAAACAACATTTCATTTTCAAAAACACTTTTATAACTAACTTTTCAATATTTCTTTTCACTAGAAAATGAAAATAATTTTGGAAAATAAATCCAAACGGCCTGTTAGAAATTAATTTTAATTTTATAATATAATGATTTTTTATAATTAAGCATAATAATTGCACACATCATAAGAGCCCGTTTGGATATATTTTCAAGGTCGTTTTTTATTTTCTGCCAAATTCAAAAAGTAAAAAGTTAGTTATGAGTTTTGATTTGAAAATGAAATGTTGTTTAGATATTTTGTCTAAAATAAAATGATTATATAAGATTGAAAATGATATATATTTGAATGTTATGCTTTTATATTAAAAGTTGTGCAAATGAGAATAAAGAAAAGTATAGTGTGAAAATTGAGAGGGAGTGCAAAAGTGTATTTGGAAAAATAATATGAGAATGAAAATATATTTGAAAATGAGGAGAAAAAAAAAACTTTTCTATTTTTATTTTTAGGAAAAAATAAAAATGGGGAGTGAAAACAAAACCAAACGGGCATTAAATCTAATGTGAAAATGTAGGTTGTTAAGATTCGTTTTACATGATGATTTATTTCGAATATTAGTTTTTACTTTTGAGTAATAAAAGGTGGTGGCCCGTTTGTTTTTATATTCAAACTCTTTTTTTTTTTTATCGCTATTTAAAAATTGAAAAAAATTAATTTCTACGCATTTCTTTAAAAATAATTTTTATTTTTATTTTTTTTAAAATTATTCTATCATCATATTATCATTTCAATCAAAACATTCATAATTATTTTAATAAAATTAAATTATACATAAATTTTGAAAAGCCAATGTTTTTCGAAATAAAATAACATACGCTACATAAGTTCCATCTCTATACCTATCATACTTATTATTCAAAGCAAAATATTTAAACACAATCTCATTTCTAATTTTATAATTATAATTAACTTTTCAATTCTCAAAAAATTGGAAACTAAAAATTAAAATGAAAATAAAATAAAAAAGGGCCTTAAATTTTTCTCTTTTACTATGGTAATTCTTTTAGGGCATGTCAAAAGGTGGGGTCATTAGAATTGATGGAGCATGCGTACTTTTTGATTTGAGATGTAGTTTGACGTGTTTACGCGGTGTGTGGCTCGAGATTTTTTTAATTTCAAAAATTAGTGTCATAATTTGGTATTGGAATTTGATATTTGACTGAAAATTATACTTTAACATATTAATTTGAGTAATTATTTTATTAAAAAACTAAATGAAAAAAATAGGTATCAGAAGATGGCATGACAGCATAACAGTTAAAATGTGTTTAAATAGGTATATTTCATTCGTTGTATTTTTTTATTTATACATATATATATATGATAAAAGTTCATTAAATTGAAACTTGAAACATTCAATGACTTGTAGTTCAGTGAAATCAGTTAGGAGTGTGAATGGATATTAAATGAACCGGATATACTATTTTTATTTTTTTAATTTTATATTTTATGATAATTATTTAGACATCTATTTACGAATATCCAAATATGTGAATTTATGAACTTATAACAAATACATATTTTTAATTAATAGAAGGAATTGTACAATTTCATTAAAAATAAAGCAATAAGATAAATAATATAATTTTTAATTAATAATTAATTTTAGTATTAATTAATATTATTAATGACATTTAACTATATTAATTATAAAGTCAACCAATAATAATTATATTGATTAACTTTATTTAATTTTTTTTCTCTATATTACAACAACTTTTTAAATTCATTTTGTTTTCGTCATAATTCTTCAATTATAATTTATATATATGCATGCATGGACTATGAGCTTTTTATTGAAAAATATAAATAATATATTATTTAATAAATAAATATTCAAAGCGAATATTAAATGGATTGGATACATATTTATCATATTTATATTTATTTATAATTAGATATCTACTAATCGAATACGGATAATATCCCATTTAAACGAATACGGATAAATTTGTATAAAAGGATACGAATGAGAATGATAAATGAATAAAAAAAAAATTATGTGGAAGGTCTTGTGTGTTCGACCCGAAATGAGCGCGTTGTATACTTTATGTGCATTGTGTGTATTTTATACTTCGATTTATTTGATTTGAGAATAAAAAAATATTGATTCATTGAAAAAATAAAAAATTAGTCATTTATAATACTATTTCTCAAAAAAAAAAAAAAAACATCACACTTTATGTATAAAATTTATATTTTTAGATCAAATGACACTCAACATCAACGGCATTAGTTACATAACAAACCAAAGCCCTTCTGGCCTCATTGGCCCATGAAAAGCGCCCACCTTTCAACTTCAGGTGACCCAAAATTTCGCCCATGGAGCCCAACTTGCTTACTTGATAAAAGTGGGCTGATTTGATGGGCTGGTTTTCATCATTTAACTTAGGGCTGTCAATGAAGCAGATTTTAATTCAAATCCGATCTGAATTTAATCCGATAATTTAGGATATTTAATTGATAAAAGATTCAATGGATATGATCCGATTAAAAAGATCGATAATTCGAAATAAATGGAGCGAATATGGATCTGACTCGATTCGATTCATTAATAATCCGAATCCGAACATATATAGTATTACATGTATATATAGTACTATACATATATATGTAGGGTTCTATAGCAACACCAAAATAAATTTTTGGATGAAAAAAGTAATGAGTTTCTATGCAATATATAAAATCAATTGATTTTCATATAAAATGTTAGATTTAGAGGTTATCTACATCATAATTGCATCACTTGTTTCGCTATTTTTATAACAAAAAATGATGCAGGAAAAATAATGAGCAGGAGCTTAATGTTGTAATATAAAAGAATGCAATACAAATCTTCAATTTGATTGAAATGAGTTTCTTTTTTTTATAAAACTTTAAGTTTATAATTAATTGATTGAAAAATCAAATATATATGCATTTAGAATGTCAAATAAGTAATATTATCAGCATCAGAACCTAAAATACGATGATATGATAAATTAATGTGATTAAGTTATATTTTATTATTGCTTTTATATGATAAATAGACTTGAAAATTTATTTATTAGTATGTTGTGTGTATGTTTTTTTAAGGATGAATGTTTTGGATTTAGTTTTACTAATTTTTTAGAAAAATAACAAATATATGATTTTTAGGAATATTCGGATTCAGATCTTTTTTCGGATATCCGATTTTTATATGGATACGAATATGGTTATAACAATCAAGATCCTATAGGATTTTGGGTCAGATTCGGATATAACATATCATTATCGGATTCGAATTCGGATCTAGCATGATCCAATCCGAATCCGACCCATTGACAAGCCTAATTACACTGACAGCAGCTGTTGCAAGTTAATGTGATCAAATCCATCCATACCTTAATTAAGGATATCTGAAAACCTCTATGTCGTTAAAGATGTGAAGAAAGCGAGTAGTAAGACTACTCAACAATCTAATGGTGAATGGCTTTACAAAATAGAAAGTCCTTATAAATTTTAAATTATCATTGTAGTTATTATCAATGTACTATAAAAGTTTTTGTATTTAATGCGAGTTCAAATAATTTTTTCTGATTATAATTGGTACTGGATCAAATTTGGTTTACCCGATTTTGAATATGAAATGGCTCAGTGTCATTCGAAGTTTGTCTCAAAAAAGTCCTCAGATGGTCGATACGTAAAACGAAAAGATTGATAAAAATATTGAAGAGAAAAAAAACATGAATTGAGTCTGTGTGTGTGTGTATGTATGTATATAATGAAAGAATTGGTGCATTTTGTAGGTGGTGTTATTTGATGTGTGCTCTTGCTAATGTATTCTTACGTAGGTACCTCCCATTCATAAGAACAGAGAGAATAGTCACCTAAAGATAGGCCCGTTTGATTTTATTCTCAGTTTCTAGTCATTTTTAAAAGTTAAAAAATTAGTTATAGATTTGAAATGAAAATGAAAATGTATTTGGATGATTTGTTGGAAAGTAATGATTAAAATATGTATAAAATTGAAAAGATGGTTGATTTATATTTTTTTATATTTAAGAATGTGTATATTTTAAAAACATGTGTATTTTATTAATTTTAAAATGATAGTTGATACTTTATGTCAAATCAAATTTGAATTTGATTGATGTGATAATAGGATAAGAGGATATGTTTAAAAAAAGTTTGAAATTGAAAATATGAATAGTTTAAGTGAAAATAAGGAGAAAATGATAGTTTTCAATTTTTATTTTTGAATGAAAATGAAAAGGGCTTATGAGAATAAAACCAAACATGCTGTAACATATTTTGATCAAACAAAATCAAATAAGAAACTGTGAGTAGTAATTGACTTTTATTTAATTTTTAGTATAAGATGAATACTTCCATACGAAGTTGTGATTAAAATAATGAATTCACTCTTATGTTCTCGTCGATAACAATCAAATTTCTTGAAAATATAAAGAAAACAACTTGGAACATACAATGAAATTGAGCCCAAACTATCATATATTGTCAAATTGGTCCAAAACCACTACAAAGAGCTCAACTCAGTATGTTATGTTACTAACACTATTTACAAACAAACAAACAAATACAGAATACAACATGGTCCACATTAGGAGAACAAAAAACAAAAATAAAAACAAAAGCAATGTGGCAAAACAAAAATGAAACTTGTATTTCATGCAAGACCTCTCCTCATTGTCTCACGCATGCAATCCAACACGTTGCACTTCTCCCCTCTTTTTATACCGCCCCAACCTCATCATCATCGTCATCCCAATTCCACCTTCCACCCTCTCTACCAATCACGCGCCACCGTTCCCATGGGGGACCGCGACCGTCTACCGCCGCACCAAATCCAAGTCCACCCACGCTACGAAGGCGGCGCCAAATCTCTCCTTCCTCAAACGGGCCCTTCCACCACCCAAATTCTCGCCATAGTCACTCTCCTCCCCATCAGCGGCACCCTCCTCGCGCTAGCCGGGCTCACGCTCGTCGGGAGTCTCATCGGACTCGCTGTCGCCACTCCGGTTTTCGTGATTTTCAGCCCGGTTTTGGTCCCAGCCGCCATCCTAATCGCCGGCGCAGTGACGGCGTTTTTGACGTCCGGGGCATTTGGGCTCACGGGGCTCTCCTCGCTATCCTGGGTTTTCAATTCGTTCAGACAGGCGACGGGGCAAGAGCCGTTGGAGTACGCGAAGAGACGCGCGCAGGAGGGGACTATGTTTGTCGGCGAGAAGACGAAGCAAATGGGGGAAACGATTAAGAGTAAAGTGCAGGAAGGAGGACGAGAAGGCGCTGGCCGGACTTGAAGATGTGAAGCTCCACGGGTGCTTCCATGGCCGGAGAATTAATAATAATGGAGTGCAGTTTATTTTGTTGTTTCTTCCTTTGTATGTATGTTTCTGCATGTGTCGCTTGCCGTACGTAGAATGTGATGGTCGTTGAGAGAATATTTGTAATACACTTGGAAATTAATGCGAATTGTTTGTTGTCCTTTTCCGGCTAATCTTGTTTGCTATATACATATGGTCCAAGAGAATTTCACAGTGTTTTGTATCAAAGCATGGTTTTACAAGCTTCATAAAAATGTTTTCACAACAAAAAATCCCTGTTTCAAAAGAGGGTTTTTCACCTTTTAAGTTTTAATAGTACAGGCTCCTCTGTCGAGGAGTGAAATTCAGACGCCGTTTTTTGGAGGTATTTTGTGAAAAGGAATAGTGAAAAATTAATTATAAGTGTGATTTTGAAAATAGAATATTATTTAGATATTTTGTTTCAAATGAAATGATTGTATAAGATTGAAAATAAGTTGTATTTGAATATTACAGTGCTTTGTTAAAGCATTAAAAAATTTATAAATGTGAGTCAGAGATAATAAAATATAAAAATGGAGGAACAGTGTAATAGTGTGTTTGAAAAAATTTGTTGAAAATAAAAATGTAGAAGAGAAATTAATATTTTGTTTGAAAATGAAAATACATTTTGAAAACAAAACCAAAAAGGCACTTAGAAAAGATTATGAAACAACATTTTAAAAGAGACTTTTGATTATATTTTAGTATATTGTGCACGCCCAGCATTATTTTATATATTTTATTATATTGTGTATGAATAGATGTTTTGTCTTATATTTGTTCGCACTCAAAGTCCAGTATCATTTTAGCTTATGTTTCATTGCACATTTTATTGTATCATACGCATGCCAATGTCAGATGTATTTGATGAATACAAAAAATTGTTTAATATAAAGGGACACTTATTGAAAAGTACCAAATGCACTTTTTAATTTGATGATCAGTCCCCACTTATTTTTTGTTAGAACAAACTCCCTAGTTTTGTTAAATTTTTAGAGATTACTCTCTACTTATTTGATTTGACAAAAATGCCCTTAAGTATCATATTTTTCATTCATTTTTTCTCACTTTTTCTTCATCCGATAAGCAAACAGTAAATCCGATCATACATTCATTACCAGAAACAGAAACAGTAAATCCGATCATACATTCATTACCAGAAACAGAAACAGTAAATCCGATCATACATTCATTACCAGAAACAGAAAGAACAGAAAAAACACAACAAGCTCCACGATAGGAATGAGAATAACGTCAGAGCCAACAACCACCAACTCAACATCTGCATTGTCTTCTTCTCTTTTTATTTTCATCATTTTCGAGTTTCTTCTTCTTCTTCTTCTTCTTCTTCTTCTTCTTCTTCTTCTTCTTCTTCTCAGTTTCTTCTCAGTTGCTTCTGAGTTTCTTATATTTTTCCGACAATGTCAACAAGTAGTGAAGTGGTAGTGTTCAATCAAGTTAATAGACATGTACATTAATCTCTCAAGAGAATGGAGTGAAATCAACGCCGAACACTTCAGTTTGCAATACATAGCTCCACATCAAAGATTGTACGTGAGTTTGACCGATAATAACGGTGTCATGAATATGGTCTTACTGCATTTGACATTGAATATGAACATTGTTGACATCCTGATAAACCGAAAGGATGAATTAAGCAGTAGTGCAAAGAAGAGCAGTGATGGTTTAAGGTAATACTTCTACAAAATCTAAGTTGTACTGCAGTTTGTAAAGTTTTGTACTTGAAGTGTTCTGAAATTGTACTCCGTTATGTAAGTTTTATACTTCAAGTGTTCTACTAATTGATTATCCAAAATTGTACTGCAACTTCTACCGGTTTATACTTGAAGTGTTCCTAAACTATACGTCTTCTATATAAAATTATACTTTTGATTTTCTGAAATTATACTTCATTTTATCAAAGATTGTACTCGATTTATTGAAGTTATATACTTTAAGTGTTATATTTATCGATTAACCAAAATATACTGCAGTTGCTAAGACTTTATACTTCAAGCGTTCTGAAATTGTACTTCACTTTATCTAAAATTGTACTTTTATTTTCTGAAATTATACTTTCTTTTATACTTCATTTTACCTAAACTTGTACTTTATTCATTGAACTTCTATACTTCAAGTGTTTAGAAATTGTACTTCATTTTATCTAAACTTATACTTTAGTTATTTGAATCTATTATTTAAGTTTAAAGTGTTTTACTAATGGATTATCCAAAAATTGTACTGCAATTGCTAAGGTTTTATACTTCAAGTGTTTTGAAATTATACTTCATTTCATACATCATTTTACCTAAACTTGTACTCTATTCATTGAAGTTCTATACTTCAAGTGTTCTGAAATTGTACTTCATTTTATCTAAACTTGTACTTCAATTATCTGAATCTATTATTTAAGTTTTATACTTCAAGTGTTCTACTAATGGATTATCCAAAATCATATTACAATTGCTAAAGATTTATACTTCAAGTGTTCTGAAATGGTACTTCTATTTTCTGAAATTATACTTCATTTTACATAAACTTGTACTCTATTCATTGAAGTTCTATACTTCAAGTGTTTCGAAATTGTAATTTATTTTATCCAAACTTGTACTTCAGTTATTTGAATATATTATTTAAGTTTCAAATGTTCTACTAATGGATTATCCAAAAATTGTACCGCAATTACTAAGGTTTTACACTTCAGGTGTTCTGAAATTGTACTTCACTTTATCTAAAATTGTATTTCTATTTTTTAAAATTATACTTTATTTTATACATCATTTACCTAAACCTGTACTCTATTCATTGAAGTTCTATACTTCAAGTGTTCTGAACTTGTACTTCATTTTATCTAAACTTGTACTTCAGTTATTTGAATCTATTTTTTAAGTTTCAAGTATTCTACTAATGGATTATCCAAAAATTGTATTGCAATTTCTAAGGTTTTATACTTCAGGTGTTCTGAAATTATACTTCACTTTATCAAAAAAATTATTTCTGTTTTTTGAAATTATACTCATTTTATACATTATTTTATCTAAACTTGTACTATATTCATTGAAGTTCTATACTTCAAGTGTTCCGAAATTGTACTTATTTTATCAAAACTTGTACTCTCGAGTCAAAGTCACTTTCATCGTATGACTTTACCAATCAATATTACCGAATTGAGATGTATCAACAAGCATATCAAGCAGTGATAAACTCTATTCCTACATATGATATGCATATGTTCCCTTTAGATGATGATGGCGTCATTAATGCACCTGATTGCCAATCTCAACCTGGGCATAGAAGGACACAGAAGATTCTATCACAAATTGAGAAACGTGTAATTAAGTGTAAAAGGTGTGGTAGAACAAGACATAATCGTCGAACCTGCAAAGAATCAGTAATCTAGCTAAATTTTGTAAATTAATCTAGGAGATTTATACTTGATTTCTTGATATTTGTACTTTATTTCGGTAATCATGTACTTGATTTAGCGTGAAATTGACATTTTTATATATTGTCCGAGATATCAGTTATTTTGCACCCAAATCTGGGAGAATTATACTTGATGTCATGACAATTGTACTTTATTTCGGCAATTATGTATTTGATTTAGCGTGAAATTGGCATTTTTGTATGTTGTTGGAGATATCAGTTATTTTGCACCATAATCTGGGAGAATTATACTTGATTTCATGACAATTGTACTTCATTTCGGCAATTACGTATTTGATTTAGCGTGAAATTGGTATTTTTGCATATTATCCGAGATATCAGTTATTTTGTACCCCAATATGGTCGAATTATACTTGATTTCATGACATTTGTACTTCTTTTTGGCAATAATGTACTTGTTTAACGTGGAAGTTATCAAATGGATGTTGTCCAAGATATCAGCGCTTTCGTACCTCAATCTGAAAGATTTATACTTGATTTCATGACATTTGTATTTCATTTCGGCCATTATGTACTCCATTTCTTAATATTTTTACTAATATTATTGAATTGAAATTTGTTCCATGATTTGATTTTTAAGTCTCAGTAATTAATAACCAAACTCTAAAAATGTGTGTAATATTTATTAGATGAATAAAATAATATTAAAGTTTTAAAGTGTTAACCACTAATGTTAAACGAATGAATGTTATCAATCGTATTAATGTAAGAATACTCATGCTTTCAAAGATGTAAATAAATGACCATTTGACAATAATATCCACCCTATAACCCGTACAAATACGTACTTCACCTTATTCAATAATCTCAAAATATTGTATTTGACCATCACTACAATTATTGGAGACTAATTATTCAATTGCAATAAGTGTACTTCAACATAACACCATTTATACTTTGTTTGTTCTACATTTGTACTACATTTTCATTATATTATACTCAAATTCATTGTCCGGTTTCAATTGAATTGAAGTATACTTTAACATAACACAATTTATACTTTATTTGTTCTATATTTGTACTTTATTTTCATCATATTGTACTCAATTCAATTCCTTATTTCAATTTAATTGAAGTGTACTTCAACATAACACCATTTATACTTTGTTTGTTTTATATTTGTACTTCATTTCTATGATATTGTACTCAAATTCACTGTTCGATTTCAATTTAGTTAAGTGTACTTCAACATAACACCATTTATATTTTGTTTGTTTTAAGTTTGTACTTCATTTACATCATATTGTACTCAAATTCACTGTCCAACTTCAATTTAATTGAAGTGTACTTCAACATAACATCATTTATACTTTATTTGTTTTACGTTTGTACTTCATTTCCATCATATTGTATTCAAATTCACTGTCCGGTTTCAATTTAATTGAACTGTACTTCAACATAACACTATTTATACTTTATTTGTTCTACGCTTGTACTTCATTTTCCTCATATTGTATTCAAATTCACTGCTCGATTTTAATTTAATTGAATTATATTTCAATATAACATCATTTATACTTTGTTTGTTGTACATTTATACTTCATTTCCATCATATTGTACTTAAATTCATTACCTAATTTTAATTTAATTGAAGTGTACTTCAACATAACACCATTTATACTTTATTTTTTTCTATATTTGTACTTCATTTCCATCATATTGTACTCAAATCCACTGCTCGATTTCAATTGAATTGAAGTGTATTTCAACATAACACCATTTATACTTTGTTCGTTCTACATTTGTAATTCATTTCCCTCATATTGTACTGAAATAAAAATATTATAAATACTTGATGAAAAATTATACTTACATACAAAATAATATTATAAACAAAGTATGCTTCAATTTACATTTGTATGTACATACAAAGTATGATTCAAACCCTATAGACTTAAATGTTTTGTACTACAGTTGCTTCTAAAATGTACTATAGATACACATGTTATATACTACATTTTCAGTTAATATGTACTACATGCCTGAATGTTTTTGTACTACAGATGCTTCTAAAATGTACTGCATATATACAAATATTAAATTATAATTTAATTTAATCTACATGCTTGAATGTTTTGTACTACAGATGCTTCTAAAATGTACTGTAGTTACATAGATTATATGCTACACTTTTGCCTGATGTGAACTGCAAGCATAAATGTTTATACTACATTTGTTTATAAAATGTACTGCAGTTACAGAGATTATATACTATACTTTCATTTAATGTATACTGCAGGCTTAAATATTTTGTACTACAGTTGCTTCTAAAATGTACTGCAAATACACAGATTATATACTATATTTTCAGTTAATGTATACTGCACGCTTGAATATTTTTGTACTACAGATGCTTCTAAAATATACTGCATGTACACATATTATATACTATAATTTCATTTAATCTATAGGCTTGAATGTTTTGTACTATATTTTCGCAACTTCCTCTCCCAGTGTCCAAATCACTTGCCGCTTGAACCGTTGGATAGCTATCAGCTTATACATTAACTCCACAAAGTTCCAGCCCCGTCCGATTCTCCATGGAACAGTAATTTCCCTCGCAATAAGCTGGAATTACAGCAATGCTACTACACTGCCGCATTCTAAAGATCTTCGCCGTTTCCTATACAAACGGAACCGTCTACTGGTGAAACTTAGTGGGAACGTTGCCAACACCTCAAGGAACACCCCACTGAAATAGTTTCACAAAATTCCTTTTCCAAGACACTCTGTTCAATGCATCTTTGCACTACCTGCGTGCAGTAAGACGGTCTAGGTCGCCCTCAATGTTCGGTGCCCAAACGGGCACTGAATGACTTCAAACTTGGTGGGAAGCATCCTCATAACTTAAGGAATATGCCATTGAAACAGTTTTTCAAACCGCACCTCGTAAGAGTCTATGCTAATGGGCCTTTTTCGCCTTATCGAGTGAGCTGACAATGCCTTGTCGCTCCTAATGCCTTTTCAAGTCACGATCACAATTCTTCTCCAATGAGCGACCCATGACATTCTCCCCCACTCGATCCGTTGAAGTCCTCGTCAATACATACACAAGGACTCGAAGTGTATGCGGTGCCCCAACTCAACTCTAATCTCTTTTTTGCACCGGATGAGTTTAGCTCCTCTTTACACAGATTATATACTACACTTTCATTTAATGTATACTACATGCTTAAATATTTTGTACTACAGATAAACAAATTATATACTACATTTTTAGTTAATGTATATTGCATGCTTTAATGCTTTTGTACTATAGATGCTTCTAAAATATACTGCATACACACAAATTATATACTATAATTTTATTTAATCTGCAGCTTTGAATATTTTGTACTACAAATGTTTTTAAAATATACTGCAGTTACACAGATTATATACTACACTTTTGCTTAATGTGTACTGCAAGTTTGAATGTTTATACTACATTTGCTTCTAAAATATACTACAGTTACACAGATTATATACTACACTTTTGCTTAATGTGTACTGCAAGCTTGGATGTTTTGTACCACAAGTAATATACTACCATTTTCAGATAATTTTACCGTATAATTTCAGGAAAAAATAAGTATAAACCTCAAAAAAGTGAAGTACAACTTTTATGCCTTTCAAGTACAAATAAAAAACTTCCCATCTCACAATAAAAATCATATATATCAATTGGGTTCAAGTGTTTAACAACTAAAAAGGGAATAAAAACCCTAAACATGAGAAAATAGACAAGAAATAAGTACAACACTGAAAAATCACAGACATTTAAAACTGTAAATGCAGAAAACATATATTTGTTTCTTTCGATCACTTCTTTTTGTATTTCGCTTCTTGTTGCCGCTGTTTCTCCTTCCATTGTCACAGAAAAAATGGCAGAAATTTTGGTATTTTTTTTTTTTTTTTTTTTTTTTCTCTTCTTCTTCTCGAGTCAATGGCAGATGAACGATTTTGTGCCCTTTTGTTTGGCCGCTTGGGGAAGTCGTCGATTTCAGGAAAAAAAATATGAAAGCATTCTTCTTGAAGAGAAAAACGCATTTCTCAGGTATTTTTGTTGTTTTCTCTAGTTACAAGGATATATGTGTCTTTCTAAAAGATATGGGGAGTGATTTCTAAGTTTTGTGAAAAAGTAAGGAGTTTAGTGTGTAAAAATTCAAATGAGGACTGAACACTAAAGTGAAAGTAGGTTTAGGGATTTTTTTTCTAATTGACTGTAATATAAATTGGTATTAAGTATTTATTAGGAAATTCAAATGTAGTTGATTTATAATCAATAAAATATTTAATATCTTTTATTTATGATGTATAAAATAAAAGATTTAATTATTTATTGGAAAAAAAATGTTTAGCTTTGGTTAGATAAGTTTGACATGTAATTGCATCTATTGATAAAATATATTTATTCATAAAATAGAATAGAAGATGCAATTATGAAGAAATAAAGGAAAATTGAAACGTATCAGCACCTAATTGTAAGGGTCTGTTCTTTTGGTATTTGGGTGTTTTGTGCGCTGGATAGTAAGGGTCTGTTCTTTTGGTGTTTAGGTGTTTTGTAAAAAATATTTTGGGATAATGGATTTTTGGGAAAAAAATTTGGAGAATGTGTCATGCATTTCCTTTTGTTTTGGAAAAATATGGAAAATGAATTGAAAGTGAGTTGTTTGTTTTTTTATATTTTAGGGGGAGACAAATTTTACTGTTGATATCAAATCAATTACTTTTTGGTTGGATTTGTAGGATGAAAGTGATCATATATATATATATATTTGTAATGATTAAAATTAGGTTGTAGGGTTTTTTGTGAGAGTTTTTTGGGTATTGAAATTTTGTTTTTTGGAAGAAGTATTGGAGAACGTGTGCCTATTTGTAATTGTTGTGGGAGAATGAATTTTTTTTGAGAGAAGCCAAAAGAACAGGCCGTAAGGAATGAAAATTGAAATAGATGGAATGGAGGATTTAAGGCTATGCTTGCTTGTGAGAAAATTCTCACAGGAAGCAAGCCCTCAAAAACGTGTTTTTGCGGGAAAGGTGTGATTGCTTGTGAAATATTTTTTCCACTCCACAGAAATGCCCGGCCCCCCCTTCAGTGTTGTCCCATCCCTCCCCACTCCCCCTCGGCATCTGAAATGTGAGAAAAAAATCAAAGGGCTCTCTCACTGCTCTTTCATCTCCCTTCTCCCTTCTGCCTCTCGGCCCTCGGTCCAGAAAAGTGCTGAGAAAACAACACATTTCTCTTGTGATTTCTACTCGTCTCTCTCATGGTCTTTGAATATTGCTTTCTGACCGATGAAAAATTGAAGGAATCTCGGGGGCTCCCCCTGTCTTTTCTCAGTGCAATTTTTCTGAACCCTCTCTCGGTCTCGCCTACCCTCTGATGATGTATTCAATTTTCCTTTGAAAAGATGTAATAGAATGGCAGATTGAGAGAGATTCTCTTAAAAAAGGAGCGAAAATCTGGGGGGAATTTTGAAATCGAATTGAGAGGGCATGTCACTTCCACTGTTTATTGCACAAAATAGGTTCTAGGGCTTCAATCATACAACATTTTGTTTGTCCATTTGCGTGGGTTGTTTGTGTATATACATACACCATGGGTCACACACACACACCCCTTCACCATATCGCGCACACACGGCATTCCATTGATTGTTTGTATAGTTCGACAGCATCCTCCGTTGCCTCATCCAAAAGCTTCTGCTCTGCCCCTTCCCTGAAATGCCTGAAGGTATTTCATTTGTCCTCTGCTGATTTTGTTCTGAAATCTGGTTGGCATACGTTTTGTATTATGGAGATCGACTCACTGAACTTGGCCTAAGTTTTCTGTTTTCGTGTTGATTGGCCTAAGTTTTCTGTATCACTATTTATTTATGTTGAGGAAGATTTTTTCTGTTTTCGTGTTGATTGACCTAAGTTTTCTGTATTACTGTTATTTATGTTGAGGAAGATTTTTTCTGTTTTCGTGTTGATTGGCCTAAGTTTTCTGTTTTGTGTTGATTTATGCTGAGGAAGATTTTTATGTTTTCATATTGATTGGCCTAAGTTTTCTATTTTCATGTTGATTTATGTTGAGGAAGATGGATTGTTTATATCATGCGACAACAAAGGCTTATTTGAATTATTGTTCATCTAATTTCTGTTTTTAGTTGAGTTATGTGGAGGAATTTTTTTTACTTCTCACCCATGCAAGCACAACCTATGTGATTTTCATATGAATTGTGTTTGTTCTTTTGGGCAGAATTTGCTTGATTGACAACATTTTTGGTTTTCTGAGTAGAATAATGAACATATTGGTTTTGTGTTAAAAGGGCTTGAAATAAATGATGGTCTGAAATGTTGCTCTGTCCTTCCCTCTATGTTCATGTTTGGAAACATTACATGTCAGTTATCAATGGTCTTGGTTAGGAACTAGACAAATTCCTGCAGTTTATGTATGTGAAAGTTGGTCTGAGTTGGGGTGATAAGGTGTTTGATTAGTGTGTTATGGGCATGGACTTAGCTAATCCTTACAATATTTCTTAATCTTTGTTTTTGTTGGGAATAGTTCTGTGTGTGTGCCTAAGGCATGAAAATTTGTAAATTATGGACTTAGGGAATTGTTTTCACCATACTTGAAGTAATATATAGTATATTGGTTATGTGTGTGTATATGGGGGAAAAAAACTTAGGCATATCAGAGGGTATTTGTTTGCAGCAGTTATGAGGGTTTGTGTGTGTATACGGGCAATTGAGCGTTATGAGGGTTTGTGTGTGTATACGGGCGATTGAGCTTTATTATCGATTTAGGTACATAGGTGAATGAGCTGATACATGTTATTTCATCATATAACTACTAAAAAAATGTCATTTTGCAACGAAAATTTGTGACTGAAAAATCCATCGCAAAATTTTTGAATTTTTTCAAGAATTTTGCAACATATTCAAATCCTTTGCAAAAGTGGAAAAAATGAAAAAATAAAAAATAAAAAATCATTTGCGAAGGATTTAAAATCCGTCACAAATTATCGAATGGGGGGAATTAAAACCCTCCTTCCCACCAGACAAATTTTTGAAAATCAAAATCATCTTCTTGCCCTCATTCTTTCCCTTATTCTTCTTTTCTTTTTATTTTTTTTCTTGAATATTAAAATGGTCGGTCGGTCGGCGTTGACGGGGCTAGCCAGCCGGCCAGCTGGTGCGCACCAGCTTCTGGCCGGATCTGGAATATTTTTTTTTATTTTTTTTTTGAAAAATTAGTTTTAATTTTTAAAAATGCTAATGTTGTTGTTTGTTTAGTGTTTCAGGTTCAGAGAATTTATATTTTGCTCTATCTCTATTAATTAAGGTAATTCTCACAACTATGTTAAAATTTGATTATGTTTGATTATATTTTAGTTAAAATTTGATTATGTTTGATTATGTTTTAGTTAAAATATTTGATAATATTTTAGTTATCTCCATCATGTTTTAGTTAATTATCCAAGTTGGTTAAAATTTGATTTATGTATTAGTTAAACTCAAAATAATTTATTTATTAGTGATATAATTTGATTTAACATAAATAATAATTTATATACTAATGATGCTACTCATTATGTTAAGTCTTCTTTTTTCGGCAATTTGGATTTTATGGAAGGTAAATATATGTTTATACATTTATGATTGTTTCTAGATTTATGTGTTAGATTATGCATTTATATTGAATTATGTATTACACTTTGTGAATTATATGTTCAATTAGGATTTGAGTTATATGTTGGACTTATTTTAAATTATATGTTGGTTTATGATGAGATATATGTTTGATTATATTGAATTATGTGTTAGATTTATATGTGTTAAGATATATTATGCATTTATTTTGAATTATATGTTAGATGTTGTTAGATTTATATTTTTTGAGTTATATGTACGATTAGGATTTGAGTTATATGTTTGATTTATAATGAGATATATGTTTGGTCATATTGAATAATGTGTTAGATTATACATTTACATTGAACTATGTGTTAGATTTATATTTTTGTGAATTATATGTTTGATTAGGATTTAAATTATATGTTGGACTTGTATTAAATTATATGTTGGTTTATGATGAGATGTATGTTTGATTCTATTGAATTATGTATTAGATTTATATGTGTTATTATGCATTTACATTGAATTATGTGTTAGATTTTGTTAGATTTATATTTTGTGAATTATATGTTTGATTAGGATTTGAGTTATATGTTGGACTTATATTAAATTATATGTTGGTTTATGTTGGATGTGTGTTTGATAATATTGAATTATGTATTAAATTTATATGTGTTTAGATTATGCATTTATATTGAATTATGTGTTAGATTTTGTTAGTTTTGTGAATTATATGTTTGATTAGGATTTGAGTTATATATTGGACTTATATTAAATTATATGTTGGTTTATAATGAGATGTATGTTTGGTTATATTGAATAATGTGTTAGATTTACATGTGTTAGATTATGCATTTACATTGAATTATTTGTTAGATTTATATTTTGTGAATTATATGTTTGATTAGGATTTGAATTTATATTTTATGAATTATGTGCTTGATTTTTATTTGGTTATGTATTGAATTTATATATTGGTTTATTATGGTGAATTGTCTATTAGTTTAGTTTATGTTTCTATTTTTCATTATTGTAATTTTGTTTTTGTTTTAATATTGCAGGCTTGGATATTTCAAGGCATTAGATTTAGTGTAAGTCTTGTAAGATAAATTTTTTGGCATTATTTTGTAAATTTTATATTTTAGTTGGGGCTTGATTTATATATTGAACAATTTTATATTATTGGGCTTGATTTTTATTGTGATATAAAATTATTGTGATTTTATGTAAAATAATATTTAAATATTATTGTATGAGATGATTAGTATGTAACGCAAAAAATTATTGATATTGGGTAATTATATGTTTTAATTTGATAGAGTGTGTATATTTTTAATTTTTTTTTTAAATTTTGCAATGGAAATTTCCGTCGCAAAATTTATTTATTTTTAATTATAATTACTATTTGCGACGGATTTTTTTCATTGCAAATTTGCGGCATAAATTGCCGTCTTAGATTTGCCACAGAAAAAATCCATCGCAAATTTTTGTGACCAAAGATTTTGCGACGGATTTTTTCCATCGCAAAACGACGTTTTTTTAGTAGTGATATGATGGGAAACTTTATGTGGATGTGTATATGGTATGAAAACTGAGAATCATTGAAATGTATATCATTTGTTGTTGGCATGAACTTTCTGCATGTTGTGGGAAATTGGGATCTTGCTTGTCCACTTCATTGTTTTGGGTGGGGAAAGAGGGGCTGCTGGTATTTTCAATGTTATGAGTATGTACTTAAATTATTTGGTTTGAGGTTTTATGTTAAAAGATGAGCAAAAAACTAAGCAACTGTTTTTTCTTTTGACATTGCAATTTGTGAACTATGACCACCCATGTTGACTCGATCTGAGAGGTTCTGATATGCTATGCCTTTTGCAATTGTGTATTTGTTCATTTTAAGGTATGTTGATCGAAAAAAGTACATTCTTCCCTTACATTTTGTTATATATGTTCGTACTTTCTGTTTGTGAGATGTTATATGCGGCTTATAAAATATTTTGTCTTTTTCCTTTCCTTAATGTTAACTAACTTTGCTTATATGTTCCGATTCTTAGGTGTACCATACTTAAGTTGTATTCATGTTTTTTTTTTTTTTTTTTCCAGTTGTATATTGGTGGCAAATTGGATATAGATAGTATATATTATGTTCCTATTCTAATTTAGTTATTGTTCCGTGCATACACTACATTAGACGAGGGGCCACGATTGGAGTTTCCTAGCCACGAGCGAGGAAGTAAGTCATTCCCCCGTGGTCACCTTTAGGACATACATGCAGATTGGGGGATAATGATTCCTACTGGCCTGATATACGCTAGATATGTCTTGGTTGATATATCTATAGTATGAGGCTTCATGGTCTATACACCATGTGATTGGGTATATTGGTTATTGTTTTATATGGTTTGCATGTCATTCATGTCCTTGCATTGTTACACGGTCCCGTTTGCATTCGGTCCTTAGCCATGTATTGCATTAGGTTGATGCATATTGTGCATTGTTGGCTACAAATTATCTTTGTAGTCAACCTAAGTGGGGGTGACAAATATTAATATCGATTTGGGTTTTTAACATAAGTGGACACAACTATATATTTGTGTTCCACTATAACCCAAATCGGACATTTAAATATATATTGTGATAAAAAATTTAGCCACTATATTGGACAAGTAGATATTAATATTTGTATATGTACTCGGACAATTTTACTTTCTTTAGAGTAAATGCCAGTTGGGGAGAAAGTTGTAAGGCTCGTTTGATATGGAATTTAGATAATAGAGGGGCTATTATAATAGTGGAGATAAAGAGAGATTATATAATTTGATGTCATGTTTGATAATGAAGATTGCCAGATATATAGGTCACCACATGAATGTCATATAATCCACTATAATGTGTTTGATACATACTATTAATTATTATTTTACTATTTTGCCATTTAGTAAAGGTTTTTTAAAAACCAAAAAACATTATCACTCTTCCCAACCTTGGAATGCTGTACAAAGCCCTCCCTCACACAACCCAGAAGGAAGAAAGGTTGTTGAAAGAGGAGTCTTCGGAGGATTTCTACCAAATGGCAGGTGATGAAGTGTACTTATAGCTCTTCTTCCATTTTCAACTTTGCTTTAAGCAATTTTGCTTTTATTATATTCCCGCTGGCAGTAAGACAAGGCGCTAAAGGATTGGAAGCAAGGTACGTGAGTCTAAATTTGCAAGGCCGTAATCCGGTAATCTTATTGTGAATGGACCTCCCCATCGGTAATCGTTGCAAGGAGAAACTTGAAGATACCTAAAACGAGAATAGAATTACCGGGGGGGATTATGTAAGGGGAGGTGTGGATGTTAGGGGAAGCATGCCTCTTCAAGCTATTGCGGCAATTTCATCCTTCATTACTAAACTGTATGGATGAGATGGGAAGTAGATTATCTTTGCAATTCCAGTTTGAAAAACAAAATCTGAATCTGTTACAGTAAAAACTTGGGGCACGTTGTGGGAGAAATAAGTTAAAAGTGTAAAAAGGAAATATTGACAGCACAAACTAAGGGCTTGTATGTCATTTCAGTGTAATAAAACTCAGTAACTGGGGGTACGATTATCCAATCGCACCCCCAGGGATGCTATACCAATTATGCCTAATCCATTGCACAGTTACGGGTTGGCCCGCAAAGCTAATCGCATATATCAAACACTCCACTAGCATTTATTACTGCCCCTAGTCCACTCTAATTGTGGGAATCAAATGTGGCCGTAGTGTATGATATTGATAGAAATTTAGTAAGGCAATATGTTTACAGATTTGTACATTTCAATAATATGATTGCAATTTAAAATGGTATGGAGTAAAATAAATATATATTGTTTTTCACAAGAATGTTATATGCATACTTTACCATATTATATTATATTTAATATGTATGAAGAAATAATAAATATATTAAATGACTATTTAAAAATCAAACAAATATATATGTATATATATTATAGTATTTTAACTTATTATATTATATTTAATATGCATAAAGAAATAATAAATATATTAAATGACTATTTAAGAATCACACAAATATGTTACTATTTTTAACACAACCCAAGAATATTTAGTACATATGTAACATTGAATTTTTTTTGTAAATTAGTATTATTTGTGTAAGATTTAATATATTACAATATAGTTGTAGTGCTTATATGTATATTATAGTATTTTAACTTATTATATTATATTTAATATGTATAAAGAAATATTAAATATATTTATTGACTATTAAAAAATCAAATAAATATAGTACTATCTTCAACACACTTCAAGAATATTTAGTACAAATGTAATATTGAAAATAATTTTGTAAATTATTATTAAATGTGTAATATTTAATATATGTCAATATATATATGTATATTATAGTATTTTAACTTCTTATATTATATTTAACATGTATAAATAAAAAATAAATATATTTATGGACTATTTAATATTTAATATATGTCAATATATACATATTATATGTATATATAGTGTTCTAAGTTATTATATTATATATAACGTGTATAAATAAATAATAAATATATTTATGGACTATTTAATAATCAGTTAAACATATTACTATCTTCAACTCACTTCACGACTTTTTAGTACATATGTAATATTGAAAATTATTTGTAAATTAGTACTATATGTGTAATATTTAATACATTACAATATACTTGATATATATGGAAGTTCGACTAACTTAAGAAAATGATATAGAAACAACTTATTTGGCAATGGAGGTTAATATGTCACCACAATAGGGCGTTATTACATTATACACTATAAAGACCAATTGATTGTCAAAGGTCATATGGTACACTATTATGTCATGAGGCGTTTATTAATTCCTTATCATGGTAGTGTTGTTTGTATTTTGGCATGTTATTTAAAAACAATATTAATGAGCTGCGCAATATTTTTTTATTTTCCCATTGCATGGAACTGCTATAAAGAATACCTCCTTGCACGTAGATGGAATCAAGTTCACAGTGCAGTCAACATAGCCACGGTGACAATGCCGTGTGGAGTAGGCAAAACGAAACGGCCTCCATCATGCTTATATATGATAAAGTGTTAAAGGGTGGAGTGTACGGAGCGAAATTCACCCCTTCTCACTGGATTGACATGATGGTAAAGATGGAAATGGCATGCCAAGGGTACACATACTCAGTCAGGCAATTGCAAGGAAAAAGTCAGAGGTTGAAAGAGAAGTGGAAGAGGTACCACACATTACTTCCTGCGGATACAAGCTTTGGGTGGGACGACGAGAACATGGTCCCAACGGCCTTAGATGAGTGTTGGGTACGGTGGATAGTGGGACGTGTGTTTGTTTGCATATATTTCACCTGCTGCTCGAAGGGATTATTCGTGCACTTTTAAGTTAACATCACCATTACTAAACTTTCTCTCCAAATATAGGCTCATCCTAGAGACACATCGCTTCGATCAAAGCCATTGCGCCACTACATGGAGCTTACAACTATTTATGCGCCCACTACTGCCACTGGGTGAATGGAGAGGGCGTTGACCCAAGGCACATTGCCTCGGGGTGAACAATGCGACCGAGAGGATGACTTTGTAGGGGCTGGTTCTGAGGCCACCCCATACATAGAAGATGATTTTGATGACATCGGGTATTCATCACCTCCGATGTCCCAGGTTCCCCGCCCTCGTTCTAGGCCGACTTCCTCCACCTCCATGTCCTCGCATCGAAAAAAGGGTCACAATCCGGCGGTTATATTTGCCATGCACTCTTTCACCCGAGCTAATGAGGCCATTGCCTCACAGAGTGATCCCACATTTGTGACAACGGTGGAGATGTGTGTTTAAAAATTGACTGACATTCCCAACCTGCCCGATGATTTATTCTATACGGCCTCGACGAAATTGGAGGATCCCACCCGTCGTAGGATTTTTCTTGCCCTCCCCCCCGACCGTATGCGTGGTTACTTGGAGAAGCTTCCGTGATTGTCTTTCTGCCTATATTATATGCCTATTCGTTATGCTATTATCATGTTTACCTACATGAATAACTTATAACCAATGGTTTTTCTACTTTGTTATGATATCATTTTTATTATTCGTGTTTTAGTATGTACATACTCGTTTTATCCATATTATCCTTCGTCTTTAATTAGTTTGCTTAATTTTTTTTGAGTAACAGTCATTAACTACCTGCATCCATATATATGGTAAAATATTTAACGGGATTTCCTAAAAATTTGGTAGGAATGGACAACGAAAATTTTGGAGGTGTACCTAATGATGTAGTGGACAATGTCATTGATGATGTGCATAATGAAAATACTATCAATGCTGGGGTTTTTTATACTTGTACCAGGCATCGCTGCGCTCATTTGCGAACCAATTGAGAGTACCATTTAGGGATTCACGGTATCGAAGTATGGATTGGTTGACTGATTTGTTCTGAGGACACGAATGCCGATTCTTTGAACAATTGAAGATGAGTAAACATACATTTCGTACCCTATGTGGTACGATAAGAGACCATGGACTAATTGCTGAACACCAACGTAGTTGGCTCGTGATTGAAGAGAGCGTTGCTGTATTTATTCAAACAGTTGCCATCAATATTTTCAAAACCGAACCGGACAAAGAACCGGCGACGTTACTGGTTACTAGTTCAACCGGTTGGACCAGTTGAACTACCGGTTCGATTGGTATGACGTCATAATGACGTAATAATTATTTTTAATTTTATAAATATAATTAATATAATTAATATATTGTAAAAAATAGAAAAATTCCAACAATATAGAAATAAATAAAGAAAATGTTCTCCATATTTTAGTCATTTTTTTTCCTTCAAATGGTTCTTTAAAAAATATCATTTCTCTATTAATCAATTACAAATATATAATCTAATTCAAATAGTAACGCATAACTATTTAATATTAATACAAATGGTCATCCCTTCAAGTTTCAAGTTCAATATTTAACAAAATAAAACCAATTTTTTCACACTAAATGTCCAATATATTCTAGTAGAAATTAATAAAACAACAACAAATTCAACCATCAATTATCCAAAATATAATCACATCATTGGACTTCAAATAAATAAACTTAAGTTCCAAAAACTACATTGTTGCCCAAAGTCTTTAGTCATCATCTTCATCAATGAGGTAATTTCTTTGTTGCCTTAAAATACGATTTACTTCACCATATTCGAGCTTAAGCTGCCACCAAATTTTGACAAATCAACTTGATTATTGATCATATTTGTGTCATCTTCATCACCTAGACAAATAACTATATAATATGAGCAAAATTACAAGAAAGTTATATATCAACACAATTTGTGAACAAGTATTAGATAATCAAGTGTATAATTAACCTCTAGGTGGATGCAAATTTTCATTACACATCTCTTCCTTAAGCATTTCTTTCAACTCATCACAATCAAGCTCTCCACTTGGCTCCTCCTCAATTACCCAAAAGTCCACTTTATCAATGCATTCACAATCAATGGGATCATATGACCTTTTTCTTTGTTTACCACTACAAATACCATATAACATTTGAAATATAATTTTTAGTTAGGAATATCAAGTGCTAAATAATTGATAATATAAACAATTACTAAAAATATAAAAATTAAATAAAGACAAAATAAAAGTAAATTATTAATTCTTACCGATGTTGCAAGCGCAAATTATAATAAACAAAGATAAGATCATTTAACCTTTGATGATCCAATCTGTTCCTCTTCTTAATATGGACATGTTCAAATACACTCCAATTACGCTCACATCCACAAGAAGATGAGGTTTGCCTCAATATTTTAATAGCAATCTTCTGCAAATTTGGTGCATTACTACCAAATATCCTCCACCATTCATCATTAAAAACAATTATACACCATGCACACAAATAAGATGAAAATCACATCAAGTATTAAAAAAATATCAATGACCAAATAAGAAATATAAAATACGTACTAGGTCGAGTAGTTTTTGCATTATTTATTGCTAATTTTCTTCCAAAACTATTTTTTCGCTCTCGAAACATACTAATTTCATCCAACACATTATTTACTCCCGGACAAAGTTTCTCAATGACGTCAAATAAACCGTTTATAGCCTCGGCACTTTGGGAAGGGCTCTCTGGATCATACTGAAATGCAGGGTTCATGAAAAATGCAGCTGCATGGAGACGTTTGCGCAACATATTATCCCATCTATCATTGACAATATCGATATAAATGTTGTACAAATGCTCCTTGTTTTTGAATAATTCCTTGATGCTCTCTGTTGCCCTCCATATCCCCTCATAAACATAGCCTAACAAAGGCTTCTCATCAGAATCACATATGCGCAATAACCTCATTAGTGGACCCATAATCTTCACAATAATTAAGCAATTGTTCCAAAATGTACTATCTAGAACAATTTGCTTAACCTCTTTGCCCTTTTCAGTTTTCAAAAACTTTTTGAACCCTGCATTTACAACCATAGTTTCCAAATGTTCTTTATAATCATAAAGACTCTTCAATGCTATAAATGTTGTGCCAAAACGAGTATCCCCTGGACGAATAATTTCGGTCCATCTAACTCGTTTTCTCAACCATGCATGAGGCCACTTATGATTGTACACAAAAATTGTAATCCTTGAAGCAAGAACTACCAAATTTTTCACTAAAATCAATTCTCCAATATCCTTCATTATCAAATTTATACAATGAATAGAACATGAAGACCAGTAATTGAAGGATATTTGTTAGAGAGCAATTTTCCAGCTTTCTTGTAGTTTTTTGCATTATTAGTGACCATATGAACAACATTATGAACATCAACCATCTCAACTATTTCAGAAGAAAGATTGCACAGTTTCTGCATCACTTTCAACATTCGAAACATCCACAGATTTAATAAATGAGATTCCATATGGACAATAAACCAAGAAATTTATCAATAACCTGTGACTTTGATCAATCCAACCATCACCCATAATTGTGCAACTAGTTTCAACCCATTTAGATCGAAGAGCATCAATAGCCAACTGACATTGGGTTTTTGCTTCTTTAAGTAAAGGAATTCTTAAAGCATAATAAGAAGGACCAGTGTATCTATGCCCCATTGTTGCTATCCTACTTATCATTAGTTGAAAATATGGTGAATTTACAACATTGATCGGGATACAACAATCATAAATCCACAAAGCAATAGCCATATCAGTATCATGCCATCTTTCTTTACTTTACAATTTTGCTTGTATACTAGGTTGAAATAAATCAATACCACTACCAACTTTCATGTAACTTTCAATGTGAGCTGTTTTTTTCCTTTTATTACCACTTGCATTTTGTTTACTAGTTGGATTTGGAATTTCTTCAACATCATTTCCTTCAAGATCACATGCAATATCATCATACAAATCCAACTTAGATGCATCTTTCTCCCTTTTATTTTGTGAAACTTCAATTAGTGCTCCTTTAATTTGAAAACGAATATTCGCAGGAACTTTAAGACAAGCCTTTACATTACCAGTGATTCCAGCAAGATGTTGCTTCATCCGATTGATTCCTCCACCACTGATTGCTTGATTGCAATATAAAAATTTGAGAGTTCGAGTATTGCCACTTGAAGGTACCTCATTGCAATGCTTCCATGCTATGTCATTCCTTTGATGAGGATTTTGACCACAACTTCCAAATTGTTCTACTGATTGTGATTGGTCTAATGGTGTAGGTGGTGCGAGGAAGTGGCATTTTCCATGTCCTACAATTTCAAGAAGAAAAAAAAAAACTTTTAGTGCAAAAATAAAATAGATCAACTACAAGATGTTAAAGTACAATTGGGATAATTAAAATAAAAATAGTAATTGCTCATCATCCCATAAAGTATTTTTTTCAAGAGTTTAATGATTTATTTCAATAATTCATGATTAAATCAAATGTAGATATTAAAATTTTTAATTTTCATATTCTAGATTCCATTTGAATATTATTTTAGTAATTATAATAAAATTGAAAACCCATCAATTGTTAAAGGAAATTAAAACTATTACGCAAAATTAAATACCATAAACTTTGCTTAGTTAATAATTTTAATAATTCACTTCATAATTGAATCAATATAAATACTAACATTTTTAATTTTCTTATTCTAATAAAATTGAAATAGTAATAAACCTGATTCTAATAATTATAATAAAATTGATTCTAATAACATTTTTAACATTTTTAATTTATTATAATAAAATTATTTGAATCAATTGTTAAAATCAATTTATTAGAATCAATTTTATTATAAAGAATTTTTTTATTCTAATAATTTTCTTAAATTACCTAGTAATTATAATAATCAATTGTTAAACCAAAAAAATCTAAAGGAAAATAAAAAATTAAAAAAACAAAAAAAAAACCTAGTAGCAAGAAAATTTTCTTCTTCAAGAGAGAAGCAAAGTCATGAATCTAAACTACCTAGTACGTCCTAAACATATTGTTGCCTGTTGGAGTGTTGGTACCAAGCAATAAGCACATTAAAAATATTGTGAAAATTAAAAATAAATAAAATGGACATTCTTGAATGGGAACTAACTTACCATTTTATTGTTCAAATGTTGAAGAGGATGAACTATGCAGATGATATCTTGTAATATTTCTAATTTTCTCCTCAAATTGCAGCAGAGAGCAGCGACCAATAGCTGTAGCAACCAACAGGGGTTAGAGATGAAGGAAGAAAAAGAAAGGAAAGGAAAGAGACCAACAAGGACAAGGAGGAATTAGGATTTTAAAAAATTGGGAAAAGTTAAACTTAAAGTTAAAACCTAATGTCAACAGTCAACAGTCAACAGTCAAAGCTGGTTGGTGGAGTATGTATTAAGAACGAAAAAAAAAAAAATTGACCGATTTTTGACCGGTTCCTAGCCGGTTAGATCACATGCAGTTTTCTGGGTTGATTCGGACCGAACCAACCATTGATTATTGGTCGAACCGGCCAGTCCAGTCCGATTTTTAAAACATGGTTGCCATGCACCACCGCCACAAAAATAGTGCCGAGAGATTTCAACATTCCACTGCAACTATATCGCGCCACGTAAAGCTTGTATGTGATGCGCTATGTGGACTAGCACCCGAGTACATACAACCTCCAGCGTTTAATTCGGTTTCGGACTACATACAACACAACACAAACTTGTATCCATACTTTAAGTCGCGCTTGAACCTTTTACCCCATGTTGCATGTTAACTATGTAGTTATGTGACTTCTTCTACCTTATGTCCACAATAGGATTGTGTGGGGGCATTTGACGGCACCATTGTACCGGCATGGGTGCCCGCAAATGAACATGGTGCATACCGATGTAGAAAGGCTTTTGTCACACAAAATGTCATGGCAGTGTGATTTCAACCTTATGTTCACATTTGTCCTTGCTGGTTGGAAGGGTAGCACCAACGACTCTCGATTTTTCCTTGATCTACTTTCCACCCCAGAGTACAATTTTCCTTGGCCTCCCGTAGGTGATTTTACATTGTCTACCTTGAACCGAATAGTAAACATCTTATATTATTCATTTAACGCATGGTCTACGTGGTTGATTCTGGATACACGAACTTCTCTGGTTTCATGTCACCTTTTAGGGGTGAATGCTATCATATCCCAGAATGGTCCGGGGCAAACCATGGACCTCGTACACTTAGAGAAATGTTTAATCGTTGACAAGCTATGGTGAGGAATCATATCGAGCGATGCTTTGGCATTTTGAAGAAGCGATTCTCAATTGTCCATGGCATAATGCCCAACTACCTCGTGTCCACACAATCTGAAATTATCCTTGCTTGTTGCATCCTGCACAACTTCATGCGTATACATAGTTCACAGGATGATATATTTGATAAATATGCTGACCCGGACTACATGAATGAGGATGCCTAAGCATCCACAGAAGCACAAGCAAGAATTGTTGATATGTCTTCAGAAGCCATTTGGGAGCAGAATGTGCTGCGTGACTCCATCGCCTAACAAATATGGAATGATGCTAGACGTGCTTAGATATCATTTACTTACATCTAACTTCTGTTGAAACTTCCACGAATGATATACGGTACACCTTAAATATTGCTATGTAGCTTACATTGTGAATTTGTGATAGAGACCTTAACTTATTCCTGGACCTAATTTTGATGATTTGCATGTTTGGTAATGTGATTGGGGATCATGGCCAGTGTTTCTTATGAATATGATGTGTTTATATATGTTCATTTTTAATGATATTGTAATAAAACAACTCGTTTTTTGTGAAGTTCTATTGTAATTTGAATCAGCTACCATAACATGATGCCTGTACTACATCATATGTGCTCTTACGGCAGAGGACCAATGCTATTGTTAATGGCAAGGATGGATAGGAATTATGGTCGTTGGTTCTATACATGTCCTTTACGTGGAAACCACCGAGGCAGCTTGGGCAGAGGATTGGGAACATCGGTCCCAACCCTCTAACTCATATTCCTGCGCGACTGCATCACATATGCATACATCATCTGCCGATTCATCTTACGTACTTGCAGATTTACACAAGGGTACCCAGTCTATGGGTCAGACCCACCCGTCAACATTGATTGGCGAGACTAGACATGTATAGCGTTATCTTTCAACCCCACGTGGATAGATGATATGTGCATGTTGTGGATGCACATGCATTTTGTTTGTCTTTCTTATTGTGGTGCTCATCGTCTTACTGCTTCGTATTGTTGGATCTTGTTGGTGATGCATATATACTGTACAGTGGATAACAATAAGAGAGTTTGCACATTTCATGTAATTAATGATGTTATGCGTATCTAATATGGGAAGCTTTGTTCGGCTTTTTAGTGACTAGGGTGTGTCTGGGGCACATTGTCACTTATGTTATTGACCATTAGTAATGTATTGTACATATTATTTCTTCATTGTCATAGACAACCACACTTGCTTCTTTTGTTTCACATATAATTGTTTACAAATATTGTGATGTTGCCATAATGTATGTAGTGGTGCATTACAGGTATGCCACCACGTACGCGTAACCAGCAGTTGGAAGAGTTTTTTCGTGACCCATTCTGGATGGAGGCGAAGGAGACGGACTTGATGCGGCTCGTTACGACTGCTGTGAGTATGCACGACCTATCCGATCGTGACGTCTCGTTGTCTTTGTGCACTGATATTTTAGCACAATTGTCACGACAGTTTGGGAGGGATATGACGGATGATATGGTTAGGATTAAGATCGGACAGCTACGCCGTCGATATTGCGCATTTATTCAGTTCACATAGATTCCAGGGGTGCACCACAACCCAACTACTAATGTAATGATGGTTGATATGCAGTATTGGGAGCATATTCAACATGTATGTGTTTTGATCTTATTATATCTAATTATACCATCATGCATAGATAGAAATAAAAATATGTAAAGATGATAATGCATGCTTATCACCACCCTAACACTCCAATAAGGTGTTATTCATTCAATTCCTCTTAACACTTTCGGAGACCACCAGACAACGACATTTTCGCGTCAGGGGAGAGCCGTTGTACATCCAACTGGGCTACATTTTCACGTATGCACGAGCTGCTAATTTAGATGACTGTGAGGGAGAGGCTGTCTTGCCTATCGTCATATCAGATTCCGAGGATGAACTCGTCCTGCCACCACATGTCCCACCAGTGGTTGCATCACCACCACATATTCCACATGCCCCTTTGCGTAATCGGCCGCGACCGACATAAGTTATTTAGTTGAGTGACTCACAGGGTAGCACAGACATCAGTTACTCATATGATGGTACTTATGACAGCACTGGCAGGTCAACCCCAGCTAACGCTCCTCCTCCAAGTGGGCGTGGGGGATGGATAGATGATTATATCATGATATTTGGCCTGGTAGATGTATGATTGCTTAATATTATGTTTCTGAAATTCCTATGGATTGGACTTCATTTATGTTTATTGTATCACTGTTATTGTCTTCATTGTGTAATACTAAAATATATGTATCTGAACCATGATATGGACTATTACTTATTATGTGACACATAAGAATGTTTCTATTCTCTTCGATCGTGCAATATCTTTTGTTCTAATTACATAGCTGTGATTGAGAATGAAACAACTTCTCACAACCAATCCTCAAAGCATGTATCTTCAACACACTTAATGAGATTGGAAATTTCCAGTAATACTCGATTTATATATTAATACATGTTTTTTTATCTGTAATAACAATATCATTATAACTTTTGTTTAAATAAAAAAATTAATAAATTTGGTGGAAGAACATAATACAAGATCAATAAAAAAATCTGACACCTATATATATTATATATTATAAATAATAATCCGAATATATTAAATTTAATTTTTATAAAGAAATAAGAACTATTGTTTGACTACTTAAAAAATAATAGTATTTGAAACATAGTTAAATAATTTATAGTACACATTTAATATTTAATATATGATTAAAATTTTATATATATTTCATGAATACGCATCAAGAATATATAAAGAATAACTAAATAACAGCATGTTAATGGATACATTATAGTACAATTTTAAAATAAATATTTAACGAATATGTAGTAGATATTTAATATTTAATTTAGTTAATGAATATGTCCATCGTATGTAATATTTAACACATGTTATGATATTTAATATATACTTTTAATCGATATGCATAAAGAATTTATTTTTAATATATATTAATAATTAATTAATTAATATTTTCCGGAAAATATAGGAATATATTAAATATATTTAACAAATATTTGGTATATATGCAATCTTTACATTATTATTAAACACTTAATCTATGTTTATCGAATTTACATGAATATATTATATTTATATTCAATATATAAATTATTAAATTCTCATAGAAAATTTACAAATTTTAATGAAATAAAATAATAAATTTATTCCATATTAAATTTCATTAGAATATATGGAATATTTTAGATAATAATAAATTAATGTTAATTTATTCTACAATATTGTATATATAAATAATATATAAATTTGCTTACATTAAAATAACTCATAACCAATCACCATCTCTTTCTCACAAAAATTCTCACAATCATTCATCACTCCACAAATTTCACTCAAAAAAATCTCACAAACAACCACCACCTCACAACTTTCCCTTACAAAAAATTCTCACAAACAATCAACACCTCACTTTCTCTCACCTATCACATCAACTGTAATCATTACACTTCTACCTCACAAACAATCACTACCTCATAAAATTTTCTTCCACCTCACAAACAAAAAAACCTCACTATTTCCTCCAGAAAATGAGAAAGGAAAAATGAAAACACAAGAAATCACAAGCTAAATCATTAAAATTTATGCAATTGTATATAAAGGTCGGTTTTTTTTATAAAAAAATTGAATTTTTTTTTTTACAAAAATACAGCAAATTGAAAAGGTTTACAAATTTGTAGTAAGTTGCACTCTATTTGATACTGTTGAAAGTTGCACTCACCGAGTGCAACTTGCAACAATAACAAATAGTACCCTTAGCCGGCGGTACTATTTGTTACTGTTGAAAGTTACACTCGGTGAGTGCAACTTTCAACAGTACCAAATTTTTTTTGGCTTTTTATTATTTTAAATATTCTAAAATAGTTAAATAATTAATATGAAATTATTTTCAATTTTTACATTTGCAATTTTTGAAAGTTATTTACAATTTATAAATTTATATTACTAATTACAATAATTTATATTAATTAATCAATCTAATTAATAACTATCATAAAGTTTAATAAAATATTAAGATTTACATTGTTCAATATTTTTACAGTACAAAAATTAATTAACACTACATATAACAATGAACAAAAATATTATTAGAAAAGATAAAAAAAAAAAAAAAAAGCAACACATGTTATACACTAACTTGAATATTTGTAGAAAAGAAAATTGAATCGAAATGCTCAATTCCTTCCAAATTTGCATTCTACACAAAATGCAAATACAATAAATAAATATTCATGTAAATAATACAGTACAAAAAATAAACATATCATGAATATAAATTATAAATACAGACAAAAATATGCATTTAATTTTTTTATTATTTTAACTATTCTAAAATAGTTAAATAATTAATATGAAATTATTTTCAATTTTTACATTTGCAATTTATGAAAGTTATTTGCAATTTATGAATTTATATTACTAATTACAATGCAATTTACAATTTCATTTCTAATATGAGTTAAATATATTTAAGGTCATTTTTAATGCATTCTTGTGCATAACTGAACTAACATTTCTTCTGAAAGAATTTTTTAAATATTTTTTTATTTAAATATTAGTAAGGTATTTAATATTTTTAACTAATTAATACATTAAATACTTTTAACTATTTAACAATATTTTTTTATTATGAATGAATTAATTTTGTAGCGCTCCGATCGGGAGACACATGCTCCCATTGACATGCTACTCAAATTAATACCACAAATTCTTTGAATTACAAAAAACAGATCTTTTAAAAACCAAATAATTAATTCCCACAAGTAACATCCATTAAGAGTTTGACTTGTTATCAAATTATAATAAATCACACATAATATTTTCAAAACCTACTTGTATATTGACATAAGTAACTCAACAGGCTACAATCAATATACTCATAAATTCATAGGTTAAATATTCTTTTCTTCAGCTTTTCTATCTATATCAATCCAATTTAATAATTTTCAACGAAAGCCATATCAACTTGAGACTAATAACAAGATCTTGATTAACCATTTATACCATTCAACATTAATTTATGCACCTAATTTCGTCATGATATAACTCAATTGTACCAAATTAGGGCTAAAAATATGATAAAATTGAAATTTTAATTAATCAGGGCTAATAATATAATAGAATTAAAAATTACCAAATTAAATTGAGTTCGAATCCAAATCACGTCCCAAATTTAGTTCAGTCATGTCCAAAATTAAATTTGGAGCAAGCTGGTCACCGCCCGCCGCCGCCTCCTGTGTGGAAACTGTCTGGACCAAAAGGTGCGCCTCGCCAACCCCATTAAAACCCCTCAACCAATTTCGCGGTTCGCCGCCTCTTAGCGGACGAATTGGACAACAACCGCTACTAAAACCCTAGCGCTGCCGCCTCAATTACTCCTCCATCGGCCGTCAAAACCCACCTAATCTTTTAACGTTTCCGCTACCGGAAGTGAGCAACCCACCACCTCCGCCGCCTTGGTCCGTTATCAAGATCTTGTTATTAGTCTCAAGTTGATACAACTTTCGTTAGAAATTATTAAATTGGATTGATATAGATAGAAAAGTTGAAGAAAATAATATTTAACTCAATGCGGATCAACCAATGAATTTATGAGTATATTGATTGTAGCCTGTTGAGTTACTGATGTCAATATACATGTAGGTTTTGAAAATATTAGGTGTGATTTATTATAATTTGATAACAAGTCAAACTCTTAATGGATGTTACTTGTGGGAATTAATTATTTGGTTTTTAAAAGACCTATTTTTTTATAATTCAGAGAATTTGTAGTATTGATTTGAGTAGCACATCAGATGGGAGTATGTGTTTCCCGATCGGGGTGCTAAAAAATTAATTAATTCAAAATAAGAAAATATTGTTAAATAGTTAAAAATATTTAATGTATTAATTAGTTAAAAATATTAAATACCTTACTAATATTTAAATAAAAAATTCTTTTAGAAGAAATGTTAGTTCAGTTGTGCACAAAAATGCATTAAAAATGACCTTAATTATATTTAACTCATATTAGAAAAGAAATTGTAATTTGTATTGTAATTAGTAATATAAATTCATAAATTGTAAAAAACTTTCATAAATTGCAAATGTAAAAATTGAAAATAATTTCATATTAATTATTTAGCTATTTTAGAATATTTAAAATAATAAAAAAATTAAATTCATATTTTTGTCTGTATTTATAATTTATATTCATGATATGCTTATTTTTTGTACTGTATTATTTACATAAACATTTATTTATTGTATTTGCATTTTGTGTAGAACGCAAATTTGGAAGGAATTGAACATTTTGATTTAATTTTCTTTTCTACAAATATCCAGGTTAGTGTATAACATGGGTTGGTTTTTTATTTTTTATCTTTTCTAATAATATTTTTGTTCATTGTTATATGTAGTGTTAATTAATTTTTGTACTGTAGAAATATTGAACAATGTAAATTTTAATATTTTATTAAACTTTATACTTGTTGTTAATTAGACTAATTAATTAATATAAATTATTGTAATTAGTAATATAAATTTATAAATTGCAAATAACTTTCATAAATTGTAAATGTAAAAGTTGAAAATAATTTCATATTAATTATTTAACTATTTTAGAAAATTTAAAATAATAAAAAGCCAAAAAAAATTTGGTAAGTGCACCTTTCAACAGTAAAAAATAGAAGTTGCACTCGGTGAGTACAACTTCCTATAAATTTGTAAACCTTCCCAGTTTGCTATATTTTTGTATTTTTTTTTTTTAAAAACCATAAAGGCCTAAGGAAGAAAAATTCAAACCTATCAGGCGGGAATAAAAATCCAGTTGTGAAGGAAAGGAAGGAAAATTGAAAAAAATGCGGAAGTAAAACAAAATAGAAGATTTATCAATAAAAGAGAATATATAAGATAAAATATTAGAGGGTCTTTGTTAAGATGGAACAGATAATGGAACACCGTTAAAAATAAAATATGATAAACATATAATTACTCAAGTATTTTTTTAAGTAAAAATTTAAGTAAATATTTTGAAATAGAGGATGAAATACTAGTTTAAGATCGAGCATTTGAATTGCTCGGCATAAATTTATAAATTAAAATAAAAAAAGATACTAACTAAAATAAAAAAATTCAAAATGAAGTAACATTTATAAAATAATATACAACATAAAAGGTGAAAATGAAGTAGAGGTGGGCCGTGTAGGGGTTTAGAGTCGGCCCCTTTTTTTGTAGATTTCCCCATAAAATTATGTTTGGGCCCTTCCGTCATCGCCAACCAGAAGCCTTTACGAGTAGGGCTGTCAACAAGTTAAATTTGGACTGTATCAGCCATATTCGAATCCGATCAGATATTTTATAAGATCTTTATTATTCAGTATCATATCCGAATTTGATAAAAAAATTTCGATCCCATTTAATATATTTTTTCTTTGAATTATATAAAAATATTATATTTATAAAGTAAATTTACGTCATATTTTAATTCTCAACAACTTTATGTTATATATTGGTTCAAGATTTAAATAGTTGAATACTGAATCCCTATTTCACATTATATTAATGCAGATATGAACTATTATACATTACTATATTTGATACTTTATTAGTATTCTTTTTACTTTTGATGCTAACGACTCGATACTAATAACATAATATAGACATTAAAATAGATATTAGGTTAATAAAATATATAATTTTTATTTTAAAATTTTATTAATATTATATATATATAAGAGTGTTAATTTAATAAAAAATTATTAAAGTTCGGATTCGAAATTTTAACAAATTGGATTGTTTAATTCTATAACCAATCCACTTATTTTAAATTATGAATATTTATAATCAAATCTGATCAATTAGATATTTTAATTAAATATAAATTTTAAAATTCAAATTGAATTTGAATTGAATTTGAATTAAAATTCGATTCATCAGTAGCCCTAACGAATATCCAAGGTGGACCGTGGACATATACAAGGCTACGTAGATAAGGATGACCGGCCCAAACATTTATAATGGGCTCACTCTATCGGCGGCCCAGTCCAATTTCCCGGAAAGTCTCGTTCGAATTAAAACATCAATGTACTACATCTAATTCCGTTATCACGCAATTCGTCTTCCGCTTCTACTTCATTCCCGTTGCCAAAAAATGGATTCTTACGCTCCACTCCTGGAGAAAACCCGAATGCCCCAACCTTCACTCCAGAAACTAGCCGTGATCTCAATCTTCGAGAAGTTCCGTTCTGCGCCGCCGTCCGATGCTGGTCGAGATGCCGTCACTCGATGCCTCCGCTCCGCTTCCCCGGCAGTTGTTGATCAGTCGACTCGGGAAATCTGCCGCCTCATCAAGGACTCGAAATTGGATGTCTCCACTGGGTTATTGGAGTTGCAGTCGGCACTCGAGGAGTCTTCCAATCCGCAGTTCGCCAGTGTATTCATCAAAGCCATTGGATTACTTACTAGACTTGGTTTCGAAGAAAATCCATCCTCGTTCCGGTTTTATTCGTCCGAAAATCATCCATTCGTCAAGGTGAGGCTACTGTTTGGACCAAGAAGTTGATTGTTAACAATATTAGAGATGGTGTGCCAGTAACTTGTTGGTTTTAAAGAAAATGCGAAGAAAACAAGAGAAATGCTATTTATGCGAGATATTAGTTATACTGAGTCTCATGATATTAAGCTATCTACATTGATTCTGTCTGGTTTTAGAGGAAAACATGAAAATGATTGTGCAGCCGTTTTTATGCTAGATGTATGCCAATTTCATATTATTACGTTTCCCATTTTAAACATTGGAATGTCACTAAAATTGAGTGTGTTATCATGGATTTCTCTTTCATTTTGTGCCTTTCTTTTATGAATTTCTGGATCCGAATGGAGTGTAACATGGAAAATAATGTTCATCTTAACGTATGGGTAAGTTTATGCGGTACTGATCGGTTTTATTTATCTGAAACCCTGATTTGTTGGCTAGGAGTGATTACTTTATATACAATGAGAATATTCTATCATATACTTATTTAGTTTGTTCAATATTGTCATGCAAGTGTGATGCATATGTTTATTGGGGTGGCAGATACTTTCTTGTGGGACTGAAGTTCAAGGCGAGCTTGTGAAACAAGTAATTTTGTTTATCATGAAGTGTAAACATCTAGGAATGGAGGCAGTCTGTGAATTCTTAGGACCTTTCCTGAATTATGCCATTATAAAAGATCCTTTATCGAGTTCCAGTTCTGCATTTGTGAGGAACCTAGTGTCAACAATGTTGGCATTCTGCTGCTCATTTCCCCAGGGGGCCATTCCCATATTTAAGCTGTTGACTGGGTGTCTCAAATTTTTCCCATGTAAGAATGCTGAAGTAAGTCTAAATGTTGCACAAAATTGTGCCATTTGCCTTCTCTTGATTTTGATTTGGAATGTGCGACATGGCACTCAAAAGATCTTCTAGGAACTAGATTAGATTATCCTTAAAGTGTATGAAGTTTTTCCTTGCTTCTCTATCCCTGCTTTTGCAGGAAGTTACAAATGTCTCGTATATCTTTGAATGCTTGGTGGATGCATATCTGGTGGTTTTGAGGCAGTTGGTTGGAATGGGATTGGTATGTTAATCATCCTATCTTACATTTCCTGTAACAGCAATTCTCTATCTTTCCCTTTCTTTCTTTCTTTCTTTCTTTCTTTTCTTTTTTTGGCTAATTATGCTTCCTTTTCACTTATCTGTTTTGGTGTCAGAACTTACAACCTTTCTTGTTGCTTTTTCAATGTTATCAGCTTGTTTGTGAAGCTCAGTTGTGTGGCTTGGCGCTACTGGAGTTAATTTTATTGCAGCATAAGAATTTTCGCAAGTGCTCGGGTGGGGTTGAGAAAATTTTAGATGCAGCAAGACACTTACTGGCTGTCCAGAAAGAGGAACTTGGCCTTAATTATGTGACTGAACTTTCCTCAGTGATGTTATCCTTGTTCCCAATTCTCACTCAGTCAGATCTTGAACATGAGCAATATGCTATATTGAAACTGGTTTTGTTTCTCTTAAGATGGAAAACTGAAAATGGTAAAAGTTATCTTCTGCCATTATTGTGATTGTTTTGCATTCAATGGTTGTGGCATGAAAAAAAATACTCTTGTAAACAGAAAATCCCACATGATGAAGCCACCAGTGATATGACAATTGTAGCCCTACATGCACCAAATTTGCAGACCTTTGTAGTTCTATCTTTTCGGGATGCTGCTTTTCCCAGATGATGTGCAATCTCATTGCAATAAGTTAGAGAATCATGCATCATCTGGCAAGAGTGTTATGTCTCATAAGTGTTTTATACGGAATATTTCTCTTACTTGCATGCTTCCGTGAACCATTGTCTTGGTATATTATGTTTTATGTACTCATAATTTTGCCTGCTTTTGCAGAAAACCGCGTTGGTGCTTCTGCAAGTGAATTGAGTGAAGAACTTTTGTTCATTTTTCCTGTGCTTGCACTTGTTTCCTCTCCATCCAGATCTATTAAACAAACTGCCACCAATTTGCTTTCTATTTTGGCAAAGTGTGCTGCTAATTTACTGATTGCACCAAAGGAAAAACAAGTGGTCGAAGGGAAGGATCAGTCAATTACTTCTCCTGGACACATTATTTTTAGGTTTATAAGGAATCTTTGGTTTGAGGTATAGCTAATTATCTTCCGGGCAATAGATAATGCTTTATTGTGCTTTCATTTTGGTTAACTGACCTGTCTCCTTGCCATTAGTTGAGCCAGAAAACCAATATATTGTTCACTATAGAAATATTTGATTTCTAAAAATTTTGTATTATTATATATTAAGATTAAACATGGTCTCCACATGGTGAATGTCTTCGTCAACTTGATCATGTTGCAATTTTTTATTTTCATATGAGTAGAATATGCTGATTATTAACATATCTGAAGTAAGGGCTTGGCACTAGATTTATTGTTCAGATCAGGATTTTGACAAAATTAACCTATAAAACTTTTCTTATGTTTTTTTCCTTCGCCCCTTGGCTCAAACTAAAGTCTGTTGGCTATGTGCTGTTGTTGTGGAATATATGCAATGTCCAAAACAAAAGGTTGCTTTGTTTCTCCACGTATTTTGTTCCATTATAACTTTTAATACTATCTTTGACATATCCTGCGTGAGTTCTAAGAACTGGAAGATTAACTTGAAATACATTCTTTCTTGCAGCATCTCTTTCTGGCTTTAAAGTAATCCTAATCTTTGCCGTGGATAACTGTCTTTTGCAGAATCAATTGTCATTGCATGGCTCATTTTATGTCAATCATTTTTCTCATGGTGAAATCGATGCCAGTGACAAGCATTGTGAACTAAAAACTTGGACTTCCTCTGTAAGGGAGTATTGTTTGGGAATTGTTGGAAAGCAAAAGTCCACTTCAACCATCTCTCGGTCGGAAGAAATCTTAATAACAGGTAATTGCGCTTTATTACACCTACCTCCTTTTTGAAATAGCGACATCCCAACTCCTCATCTGCCTCGGTCATAATCACAACATTACACTCTAAGTCATGATTGAAAGAGAAAAAAAGAATCAAGAAAAAGAAAACAGAAAAGAGTAGAACACTGTGAGGAAAAGAAAAGGAAAATAGGGATAAGTTTTTTAATTATATTAATATATAAAATTAAGTGTAGTTGTTGCTAACAGCATATCTCTTTCTAAAATATTAATCCTACAATACTAGAACAGGCCACGAATAAGTTATTTTTCTTTGACAATGTCAAGAAGGATTGTTAAATGAAGTCATTTATGTGATTTACCCTTTATCCTTTTTGTCCTTGTAGAAATGCCTCTGATACTTTGCGCAGTTGGTAGTGTCTTCCTCTTGCATCAAATGGGAAACTCTGCCATTGATCTGTTGGCTATTGGCAGTCTTGTTGAACCTAAGCTTGGTGTTCCTTTGTTGCTAATGATTCTATTCTTTAATCATATATTCTCAAGTACAGAAAAACACAACAACTTCCATGATATGCTGGTGAGTGTTAGATATTGCCCTGGACCTGAAATTCATGCACCATGTCCTATCTCTCTTTGGGCCAAGAGTGAGTGTGTGTGAAAACAAATTTATGTTCCTCCATGCATATGCTGAGAAGTTTGCTATTCTTTTCCTCCATGCAGCTTAAACTATTGGGTTTGCTTCCATCAGTAGCTTCACATCCTGCAATGATGCCACTGATACTTCAGATTCTCCTGCCAATGCTTCACAAGGAAGTGAATCCGTATGTCATCTGTAATTGTTCATATGTATTGTCATTTTATTTCACATTACACTGTCATTGAATGACGCATGATATTGGGTCCGAGTGTTTGGATGACTGTACATACTGACCTTTAATCTCCAAATTTCAGTTTTTCCACTGAGACATGACTGGTTTTGGAATGATAAAGCTGAAGATAAAATAGGCTGAGAATGACCAATATTGGGTTAATTGTGAGTTTTGTGATACAGAAACAGACTTAATGAAAGAAGAAGAAACATTGACATCCACAGAAACACAATATGAAATCGCAATGTTCAATTCTTTGGTCATTGGAAATGCTACCAGATTCTAATTCAGTACTCACTGAGTCACTTTGAATGCAGAATGACATTATCTCATCTATAAGCCCCCCAAAAAATGTATCCTAAAATTTGTAGATTATGCATTTTCAAAGTTACAAACCCGGGCTAAAATACATTTCTTTCGTACCTTTTTCTGGAGCACCTAGGTTCTCTTTTCTTGTTTGTTGTTCAGAGAGTTGGAAATAAGAACCGAAACTAGTGATTTTATAATAATAGTTAATTCTCATGGTTTGTTCATAAACTGTAACCTGCTTTCTTTTTATTGTTATTCTTCAGTGTCATAAAAGCTACTGCCATACGCTTGATTTGTAAGACCTGGGAGATCAATGATCGTGTCTTCGGGAATGTGCAGGCAAGATCTATGTTATGTTGTTTATTCATATCTTATATGAGATATTTATATTGCTTGCTTATTAGCCTAAAGTTGATCTCTTGAGTCTGCAAGTGAAAACTTGCATAAAATTTGAGCAGTCCTCCTCCTGCTGCAACATACACCCATAAAAGACAAAAGGAAAAAAGAAAACTAGTTGAAAAGTGGACAAAATGTTTTTATTTTTGTTCAGTTTCCCAATAAATTGCCTAATGTTTTGTCATTTTATTTCATTATCATGTGTTTTTCCCCTTTGTTTCTTTCTTGTTAACATATGCATGCACCCGTTGTATGTATGCTAAATTTGGTTTCTTAGGTTATTTTATTTTTGCTGCTTTTCTCCAAATTTATGCTGTTAACAGAATATTTTGAAAAATACTAAGTCATCTTCTACCAGAGTTTCAGCATGCTAGATAATCATGACTTGGCGTCTATGCTGTGCTAGTACTTCAGGAAAGGTTTCCTATCCATGTTGAACACTGTGTCTGACGCCACATATTTGGAACTTCATTGACATTTTTAATTCTTTTTAATGATAGGAAACTCAAGTTTGAGAGTTTGTGAGGTGCATATACATTCGTTGTGTGCATGTTAAGCACATTTCATGGTTCAACTGTTAAAGCTGAAAACTAAGGCATCACTTGTCCCTATGTTATTCTTATTTTGAAGAATTTAAGTATATTAGAGCTTGAAGAGGCGGTATATATTTGCTAAAGTTTCATGATAAGGTGTTTCTATGCTTTAGGTATTGCGTTATACAATCTGTATTAATTGTTGAGCCTATTTTTGTGAATAATCATGGCTTATGTTTGTGTTGTGCAGCATCTGCACTTGAAGACGACTCTTTTAGTTACTAGTAACCTTTTTTTTTTCTTTTTCCTTTTTTTCCCCCCTTCCCCTTCCCTAAATCCTATTAATGGCTGTTCCTGAATCAACTTATTTGCAAAATTGTGAATGGACTCAAGGAAAGTCAAGTTACAGTAAGCAAGTTGGGTGAGAGATGGGAGTTGGGGAAAGATTATCATTTTTTATGCTATGTGCATAATGCTTTATTTCTCTATTGCTATATTAGAGTTGCAGCATGGTATTCCTTAATCATTTTCCTTGCTCTTCTGAGATTTCTCAGCCCATCTAATCTTTTAGGTTAGAGGTGTGGTGAATGCATGAAGAATGAAAATATACATAATGATGGAATCCACCAGTCAGATTAGACTTATTTTTTTTCTTTTTCCTTCTGGAGTTTAGGGAATGTTGCATCCAAATGGATTAGTACAGTACAAGGCTGAAAGAGGTATCTATATCAGTATTGCAGTTTCTATTAAGGATGTTTGCAAAAGAAATCCTGATAGGGGAGTGGACATTATTTTGTCTGTTGCGGTATGCTCTAATCCTCTTTCTTTCTTTTCTTCGCACCCCCCCTCCCCCGGCGGCATTTCATGTGCTTGCAGTGTAGATCTCTCTAATTACTCTATTTTAACAATCAGGCTTGCATAGAAAATCATGATCCTTTGGTTCAGTCTCTTGGATTACAAAGCCTGGCCCATCTTTGTGACGCTGATGTGATTGGTAATCCCACTTTTCATGTCCTGTTTTTGGGGGAAAAAAATTCCTAAGGAAAGATAGGGGCATAGTTTACCCCTATCTGAAATATTATTAATTCATAATGGAAAAGAGTACATTTGAGTTCAAAATTAAATTGGAAATTCAGCTTATGCAGCTCACAAAATCAAAGATGTTGCTCAGTAACTTGGAATAAGTTGTAAAACTTGTATTAAGATGTAGATATATTTTTTTCTAATTTCATCTTTTAATGCCCTATTAAGACATCAACTCTTCAGCAATCTTTTCTACTGCACTTCTTTCATCAAGCACATTCTGGAAATAGCCTTTACATATTTCCTACAAAAACAAAATTACAAGAGTTTTGTGGTTCTAATCATTTTGCCTATTCATCAATAAAATCAATATATATTGATCCTCCAATTTTTGTTCTCTACTTGGTGCACCTGTAATTTTGTTGTTGCTTGTATTATTGCTGCCTTTGTAGCTTGTTTTGAAATGAATGAATGACTCTTATGCTCTGAAATGAACCTTGCTTTGAGAGGAAGCCACAATAAAATTCACTTATACTGGCTATGCATTTATAAGGAAGTTTCCTTTGTTCTCTGGTAATTCTTCTCTCAACTATCGGAGTATCAAGTCTAATATTATTGTGGATTCTGTTTCTCATACCTGAATTGTTCATAGTACCTATCTGTAAGCTAGACTGTTAATGCAACTTCTGTAGTTCCACATTGTCTACTTAATTTCTTGCTTTTGGAATAAATAGCACTTCCAATTGAGAGATTTGTGTGAGAAAAACACTAAGTTAAATTTGATCGATAATGATCTTATTTCTTGTAATATGAGGAAAAATTTGTGATAGTTGCTCTTTTAATGTTCTAAACTTGATTGATATTGTAGTACTCCCTCTCCAGATTTCTACACTGCCTGGGATGTGATTGCAAAGCATATGCAGAACTACTCTGGAAATGCCACTGTTGCTTATGGGTAAAAGTTCTCTTGCTATTTCATCTGTTTCTTCTTTTTCTAAGTTTACATGATTTAATTTTAAGATTTAAATCTATTCAGAAGCTAATAATATAGTTGGATTGAACTATTGAAGATGTAAGTAGGATGCTGTAAGATAATTGCAGGTAAAAATACTCTCTGTAATATATGAGTTAGTTTTGACAAGTTACTAAGATATTACGTATAACAGTGTCTCTGCACAAATAACTTTATTGAATTCCTTATAGTTTTCTAGTGTAATATAGGGAACTAGTATTTCTTAAAGTTGATTTCTTATTGGGATGCTTTATAAGTTCTTAGCAATATTTATTATTTAATATACCGATTTTTTTATCTGCTGATTCTTGACTCAGCAGAACTTTGACAGTTCTATTTCCACATGGGTTTCCTTTCATGTTTGTCATTGCCCTGGTCGATGATGAACTAAAGTCATGGGGACAATAAATCATCCTGCTTGGTACTGTGGGCTTTGGTTTGTGTCTTCTCTGGGGTTAAAATAGTCATGTGGGGCTGTATGCTTGGATGTTTAAATGATTATTCTAATTTGCTTAGCACAAGTATATACATAAGCCAATAGATTTTGGTTCCTCCCCAATTTTTTTTGATACAGATGCTAAAACTAGTTGGAGAAGAACCTAGAGAAAATAGGCAACCCAAAAATACTCCAGGAAGTTGGTCTTAAATGGTTTAATCAATAATTTGAAAGAAGATTCATGGAGCTAGCTAGACTTTTGTTTGCTAAGTTGATGTTTTATTGATGCCTTGTAATCTATGGAGATAATAATCTGAAATCTTTATTTGCTGTTATATTTAATTTATTGTTCCTTCGTTTTCTGTTTGTTGGGCATCAATTATTTATTTAATGCTGTCTTTGAAAAACAAGTTGGTAAAAAATTTGCTTAGAAAAGTGCAATGCAATCATATAGATCTTTTTCTAACAAGCTTTTTTCTTCCTGTTTTCTTGAGATTTTATCTTTTGCTTTTGTAGTTTGACTAATATAAGATATTAAGATGCATTCCATCTGAATTTTTCTCACTTCTCTTACCCAGAAGTGCCTTCGAGATTTCATGACCTTTTTTGGCTTGCTAGGTTGTCTCTTCTTTTGAGATGGGGGGCAATGGATGCTGAAGCATATCCAGAAGCTGCTAAAGATGTTTTGAACATATTGTGGGATATTGGAACCCACAGAGAAGTTGGTCAGAGTTCTTTGTGGACAAGAGCTCAAGAAGCAGCCTTCGCAGCTTTATTGCAATATGAGGTAGGTATTGTGGATGCCTTTACGGCTTCTTTAGGTGTTTATTCTTTATGTTTGCATTTATTCTTGCCAATTAAAATCCATTGAGATATGACTTAGTTTATAGCTGAAAACATGTTGGATATAAGTGGCAACTGTTCTATAACTTCATTGAACTAACTTGACTCCATCATGATAACCTTTCCAGGAAATCTATTTACTTCTCTTTTGAAATTTTTTTCTTCTAACTCATGACTTTTTCTCAGGTGGTGCATATTCAGAGAAGCATACCAGATTTCAGCACCAGGAACATGGAATTTCTCATTTCTCAGGCTAACCCAGATTTACTGGCTGCATTGGAAGAATTTGAAATCAGAATTATAAACTATGAGCACATGTTAAGAAAATTATTTTTTCATCTGCATGTTACTGTGTAAGAAACTATTGAAAAATCTCATATTGATAATCCTTGATTGTTTTTGCAGGACAAGGCGAAGATTCGTAAAGCAGAAAAGGATTTCTGGATCTGGGAGCAAGATTTTTAAGTTGTTAGATGTTTTCCCTGGGGTTATTTTTAGTTCAGGTGGAGATCAGTTGGTCCTATGAATCCTAGTTTACAGAGAAATGAGATTAAGGTTTTGGTTCACTTTTATATTGAGAGAAAATTGAGTAAGCCAAAATGAGAACCTTAGTTCGTAATGAATAACAAGATTTTGATTAAACTTGTGGCATCAAGATGAGTTCGCTAGTACCATATTCATGAAAATAAATAGGTTCAGTTATCATTCATGATAGTCTGAAATATATGGTGGGTTGCCCGAATTTAATTGGAATTCTTAATAGCAAGAGCATTTCCTTTGCAGGAAGTAAACACAGGATTAAAGAATTACCTGGTGCAGCTGTATTCTGCCTCCCTATTCATAAAGATGTGAAGAACCAAGGATCGTCGAAGGTGAGACAACTATGTCTCCATATGTTGTTTAATCATTTCCTCGGATTATGGAGTTCTGAACATTAGTGCACAGGGATTACGGGATGTGCACGCTAAATATGAGGATGCAGCTTTGGAAATATCTGCCTCTCTTCAGCTCTCAAGGAATTTTTTGCTTGCCCTTCTCTCCTTGCAATCATGGAAACCTTTCATGCGAAGATGGTTGAGGTCTTGCATCATGGCACTTGAGGCAAAGGCGCATCACACTTTGTTAGACAAAACTTCAAAGGCTGCTAATGATATTCTGAAGGTTCAATGTACTTTTCTTTTGTGCCTGTGGTACGCTACAGTCAATTTCTTTGTCTGAAAAAATTTGCTATTGAGTTGCATATGATCTCGCAGACTCTGACAAGGTTAGCGGAAGCAGCAATCCCTCGATCTGCTGAGAATGTAGCTCTAGCACTTGGGGCATTTTGTCTGGTAATTAACTAGAAAGAGTTAATGCTTTCTATCATCTATTTGATGCTATCTTCTACCATGTAGACATTTATACAATGTTTGTGGGAACTAATGAGTTTCAGAGTCCAATAGAATTGAAGAAAGAAATTATAGTCTGTCACACATAATTTTCCAGTCTAATTCACCTGCTTGACCTGCAATACTGTTATGGGTGAAGAAGAAAGTTGATATAACAGAGCTTTCAAGGAAACTTGCAGAACTACTCAAATTTGTACAACAGGAAAATGTAGTACTTCTAACAAAATAGGGAAGCATGAGCCAGAAGTTGTGGAGCTGCCTTTCTAACTTCGGTAGATTTAAAGTGCAAAAGAGACAGACCATGTAGAAAGCCGAGTAATGAAGACAGACTTTTATTGCCAGGACCTGATAACTAGCCAAAGTTTCTTTATCTCCTTTTATACACCTTTCAGCGTCCTTATTTGAATTGGCACAATATTTATGAGAGATCTGAAAAAAAATGAAATTCTAAATCATACAATTTTGGCATCAAATCTAGTAGTTAGAAATTAGTGTGACCCACATCTTGTTCTTTAAGGTTATATCCACAACTAAAAGAAAAGGAAGAAAATCTCCCACCATCCAATTTGAATATTCCATTTTTAATTGGGATGAAACTTTTAAACTAAAATGAAAAAGTGAAAGTTAGTCTTATCTGTTTTCTTTTTAACAGTATTTGTTATGGAATTCTCCATGTTATTCCTTAGTGTAGGTACTGCCTGCATCTGCACATGCGATCAAGTCTACAGCTTCAAAGTTCTTGCTAAATTGGTTGTCCCAGTATGAGCATGAATATCGCCAGTGGTCAGCAGCAATTTCTGTTGGGTTGATATCAAGTTGCCTGCATGTGACTGATCACAAGCAGAAGTTTAGTAATATAAATGCACTCCTTGAGGTATGGGGTTTCTAATTGCGAATTTTTCAACTAATGAACAAATGAGAGGCTTAGTTGTTACTGTTTGCGCGCAACTTAAAGACAGATATATCTTGTTGCCGCTCTTCATTTATGCTTTTGCAATATTCGTGTTGCTTGATATTTGGAGGCTTTGGGTCCTGCAGAATATGTATTGGAAACTTTTTTTGAAATTGATGAGTTTGTCTAGGTCCTCTTTGTTTGGTTTGCATTGTTGGCTGAATCACTTAATCTGCTTTCTGGAACTTTGGCATGCAGTTGCTAATTCCTATATAATTTATGCATGAATTGAATTACTTATAATTGTAGGTATTTGAATCATTGTCCTTGCATATGAATGTTATGTTTGATGAAGTTATGCTGCATATACCTTTTTCAAACCTAAGAAATCTTATTATATCTGTGTTGTAGCTTGCTTAGTGTGTTGACTTCATATGTGCTACAATCCCTTTGGTCCATTCTTTTACAGGTGGTGTCTATTAGCAAGAGCACCCTCGTGAGAGGAGCTTGTGGAATTGGATTGGGTTTTTCATGTCATGATCTTCTAATCAGAGTTGATTCTGGAGCTAATAGTCAATTTGAAAAAGAAATATACTGGACACAAGAAACTGAACTACTAAGAAAAATCCTTAGGACCTTGGTCCAGATGATATGGCAGTTCGGAGGATCATCAACTGGTATTCTAGAGAAGCTAGCAGCGTATTTTCCTCTAGGAACAGATGATGCCTTCTTGCCTGAAGTTGAATTTTTGAGTGAGAATATTGATCATATGGAGGAAGATGCATGGGGTGTTGCCGGACCTATCATTGGTTTAGGGAATTCTCTTGAGGCAATATACAGAGCTGGGGCTCATGATGCAGTTCTTTATTTAAAAGGCCTAATCATTTCATGTATTCCTAGTGGAAATAGTTTGCTCTCTGAGTCTGTTGTAGACGAAATGCATTCTGAAATGTTGTCTCTAGGAGCATGCCTTGTGCTACCAACTATAGTGTCTTTCTGCCATAGGGTAGAACTGATTGATGATACTGAGCTGGAACATCTCGTCAGTGGCTTCATCGAGCTCATCTCTGAACTGATGTCTGTTGAACCGTCTGATACCTTCAGCCAGAGCTTGTTGATGGCATCTTGTGCTGGAGCTGGAAGCCTCCTTTCTATTGTTTCAAATGCAGGGTTGCAATCTTTGGGAGCTGAACATGTTAAAGGTCTGCTGGCATTATTTAGAAGAACTTACTCGAGTCCTCATCCACCGATGATTCATCTAGGAGGGATGCTTGGTGTTGTAAATGCGATTGGCGCTGGTGCAGGGACGCTGATTCAGCATTCCCCCTTGCCTTCATCAGCCACGACATTTGATCAAAAGGTTGTCACTCTTGGTATTTATATCCTCGTCTTTAAGAAGAAAAAGGCATTAACCTTTTCTCTTTTCACATAGACTATAAGAAAAGAATCCAGATTTTCTTGCTTGCAAGAATGCAACTGAAAAGATATAAAGTGAGATGAACAAGGAAATAAATGAGAGGAAAAATTGTATTTTTGCTTGAGTATGTCCTCCTATACAGAATATATATTGTGTGACTGGTGAGTGAAAGAAGTTTCCCAGGTTTCGATCAGAGAAGGAAAAGCCAATAGGTTTACTTATGTTTTTATTTGTTCATTGGGTTGATATAGATTTCCTGGCAGGAACTGTCTCATGTTTTGGGTCCTCTACTTTCAAATCATATTCTGGAGGCTGAGTTGACATCACTTATTCAAGAGATATTTCTTGTCGCCCAAAACTCTGACGATCCTCAATTGCAGCAGTATGCTGCATGGGCAATTTCATTTCTCAGGCATTTTGTCTTCTCTAGAGAACAAGCAAATGAGGAGAGTGTTGTACATCATGACTCTCATGTCTCTAAGTCTGTCTCTCAGGGATTTGCCGAAGACAGTATTGTCATGAAATTCTCAGAGTGGCTCGTGCAGATTAATTATTCCGAGGTAGCCTTTAATGATCAAGTTTCTGTAGTATCCTTGGGGTTGGGGTTGGTTTCTGACATTATTGTACACTGTAGCAATTAATTTTCATTCTGCTGTGGCTAAAATCCTGGTTTTTTCTTTCTTGTACAGCTATATAAAAATCTTTCTGATTTGCCTTCCTTTTGGTTTTATAAATTTCAGCTTGGTAATGGTATAAATATTAGAACGACTGCTTTTGTTTTCCGGTGCCTGTCACATGCTCCAAGATTGCCATCGTTGGATTGGGGAGCAGTCACCAGACGATGCATGAAATATGGCAGTCAAGTTGCTGAAATGCCTTCCCAAGATGTAGCCCTCAGAATAGGAACTCTGAGGGAGGAATGCTTATTATTCTTGTTGTCTCATGCAAACCAATCTGATTCACTTCTTGGCTTCCTTGATGAGCTATCTGATCTGGCAAGGTTCAGGACACTTGAGCCAAATTTGCAATCACTTTTGCTCTTGCACCTGGCAGACCTGTTGAAGATATTCTCCAATTCTAGAGTTGTGAAGCTTTTTGATGATGTGGCTGACTTTTTACATTGGTTAGTTTCTTCTGATAAATACAACCAAGAACAAAAAATCTCATTACGAGTTTCATGCTGGAAGGGTCTGCAGATTTGTTTGAATGAATCTGCCATTGAGACACAAGATTATGCCTATAAATTGGAACATTGCATGGAAGTTCTGTTTGCAATGTTGCCGTGGTCTCGCTCATGTGTTACGGTAGAACCATATCAGAAGAATTCCAAATCAGAATGGACTGAAGCAATTAGATGTCTTGGGAAGGCTCGATCAGGGTGGCTATCAGATCTTATGCTGGTAATATTTCATTTGCACTTCGTTTTGCACCTTTGACACCTTCAAATTACGTAAAAGCCTGCCACCGTAGGATGTGGCATCATGGTAGCTATGTGCAAAGAACTCATTTCAAATGAAGTTGTATTCCCCCTCAAATATATTGATTTAATCCACTGTGGAATTTTTGGATCCTCCTAATTTTGTATTTTACACTGAACATTATGGTATTACTCGTAAATATTTCTGTTTAGCTGCAAATGTTAAAACTGAGTCACTACATGGCAGGCTAGACTATCGAAGATATGTAAACTATATTATTTACCAAACAAATTTAGGAGCTTGACAAACGGCGTGAGTCAATTGTAGTGCCTGGGGCTATATCGATGAAAGTTTGTTACTGTTGTGTTAATATCCTGTGTGGATCCCTTGAAGTTGTTATACAGGGCTAGCTTTCTGTAACACGTCCACCCATGCTCACATGTGATCTTAACTGAAGAATAATTTTTCTTTTCTTGCTTCACAGATTTCCGATGCAAATTTCAAAGAGGAAAACAACCAAATCTTCAAAACTTTGAAAAAGGTTCAAGCTAAAGCTGCACTAGTTCGATTCGGTTCCATCCCATTGTTGGAACTTGCAAAATTGAAAGCTTATATGTTGGACATTGATTCAGAAGGTTAGTCTGCAAAACTTTGAAGTTGATGACATTGAAATTTCTGAAACCATACTGACAGAGTGCTCAAATGTCTAAACATGTAGTTGTCTGGAACATCCTGGTAGAAGTTGTTGTAACTTTGCAACACAATGATGAAAGTACTAGAAGACAATGGCTTGTTGACACAGCGGAAATTCTCTGTGTGACAAGTTACCCATCAACGGTATGAGCCAAATATTTTTTATTTTCATAAAGAATATAGTTTTATTTTTTTCTTTGGGAAATATGCTCCTGTCTTCGAAGTAGGTGAGATTCTTGCCCTGAACTTGTATTGTTTGTTAAAGTATTAAGGTGCTTTGTTTAGGTTTTTCTGTCTTTCCATTTTACTACTTTACTGGAGGCATTAGGCACTGCCAAGTTATGCCCATGCAGTATATAAATCCCACCATCCTTGCTACGGTCCTCATCTTTTAGGTTTGTCTGAGGAGGTGAACAGAAGTGTATGCGTCTGTCTCCTCCCAGCTTTTTGTTGGCAAAGATCTCTAGGTTGTATAGTTTTTCTTGCTTGTTTGGGCCTTGGCTGTTTTGATCTGTGTGCATAGTCAATAGATGCCTTTGTTTTGCTATGATTTTGGGTTTCCTGTTACTATTTAAGAACAATGCTAATCAAGGTGTGGCTGGATCGGCTGTTATGAAGAATCGAATCAGATTGCAGGCTCAACCCAGGAAAATCATTCTTTGGGTAATATGTTGCTCGTGGATCCATTAGACGTTTGGTCCTAAGTGGACTAGACCTAAAACAGCAGGCATGGATCTGACTGTATGCTTTGTGCATGTATAACTTGGTTATCCTAATAGAAAGTAAAAATTCCTTTTAAAACAGCCTCCAAGCATCACATTAAAATTCCATTGCCTAAAATGGGTATCACAGTGTGCCAATTCTTTCTTAGGAATGTATGCACCCTATGTTCGGCACAGAGCTATTTGAGTCTTCGGACTTGTTTCTTCTTGTCTTTCCATTTCGGTGTTTTCCCACTCATTGAGTACTGCTGATCCTAATCTCGTTATACATTTTCCCATGTTTTTTGCAGGCTTTGCGGTTTCTTGGCCTACTATGTGGCAGCAGCTGTAAATATATGCCTGTTTTGGTTGCTGATAAATTGAGTGTGTTAAATGACCTGCCCTGTACTCTTTCATCTCTCCTTGAGATCAGTAGCAGGGGGACTGTGGCAGAATCTGTAGCATCATATGTTTGGAAATCAACCGAAAGAATTCATGAATGGGCCAGACATGTAGAGAGTGGTGATTATCTGCCTAGCTCACAACCTATCGACAACACCGAGAATGACATGGCGGGTTTCTTATTGCAAGTGATGCATCACACCTGTATTTCTTTGAAGGAATATTTGCCTGTGGATAAACAGCTGAAACTTGCTAACATGGTTGTCCCATGAATGTGATTTTCTTCAAGGCCAGGCAGACATGTTGGGCAGCTGATCAGTAAGGTTACTTGGATGCGAAGAAGCTAAGAAAGCATCAGAAAATTTATTGGGGGAAATGGTAGTGGTCATCACAGTTGTGAACAGATGAAACCTTTCCACGACTCTTGACTTTGAAAAACAACTAAGGTGCAGAGGCATCACTGGATATGAGGATCAACCATAGAGCCCAATGCAGAAGAATTTGAGTTTTTTCTTTTCAGGATTTAAGTAACCTTTTGTACATGTACCGTGTATGTAATCTTCGTAACCATTTCCAGTGTTTTCTTGCATCGCCAATAAGCACAATGGAACATGGCAAAGTTGGGGGAGACTCTAAGAAATTGATGAGGCAAAAGCGGTGAACCTAAAGAGAGTGTAAATACCGTGGACTGTATTAAGTGGAGGTAAAGAGAATGATATGCTTGACGAGTTATCAATAGATTTTTGCTCGTAAAGAACCACCATAGGTCTTTACTACTAATTGTTGGCTTCCCTTGGTAAACACTTCTCCTGGACCAAAAGAGTGGAAGTCGTGAACTAATTAAGAGCGATAAGAAGCATTTTAGCTAAGCTCAAACAGGAGAGTGAGAGGCAAGAACCATGCTTTTCAGAGGCGGTGGTTCAAACTAAATTAGACTGAAGAAACATTATAGATCACTAAATTTATAGTTAATATACTTTGTTATGTGAGGATAGAGAACTGGAAACTAGAGGCCAGGCAGGTCAGCACTTGATTTTCATTTACACAGATTTTGGTGGACTGCTGACTAAAAATTTATCCTAACCAAATCCAAACTTAGTGAATTTGCGACAAGACATAACAGTTACTGTAAAATTCCTAGTTTTGGGTAAGCAACTGAACATGAAAATTTCTCAGGCAACTTAGCCTTCACTTGCAAACTCCAAAGGAAAAACATAACTAACCGCGCATGAGCAAAAAGCCACAAATGTTTTAATACTAATAAATTAGAAACATGTGCAATCATATCAGATTTATACGAAAGATTTAACACAAGATGCAGCATAATCCAAGTCATCATCCAGTAAGCAGATGCAATGTTTAAGCACAATTACTATATTGACATGTAAAAGCATGTTGTTTAGATAATAGCAAAAAGTAGAAAGAAAGATAGAGAAGCTAAAGTGTGTCTTCCAAAACGAATTTTCCCATTGTAATCCTTGTTCCTGAATATATCTATAAAGAAAAACACAATGCATTACAAGTAATTTCAAAAAAGTTCGAAGCCAGAATTTAACCACAGCTAATCCATATGAATTATATATATTTAATTTGACATCATTTTTTACCTCGCTGTACAACTCGAACCAACGTCGGGAACAAGAACTTCAATCAAGCTGCTTTTCGCTTGAAATTGAGGTTGAAGTAGATTTAGAATCTTTGTCCCTTTCAGCAGAATCTGCATCGGTTTCTATTCTCTGTTGCTCAGATTCACCAGTTTCTAAGACAGCAATTTTCTGAGGATCGGTGGGTGCATCTTCTCCACTTGGCTGAATATTAGCACCTGATGGCATATCTGAAGAACCTGAAAGGTTTCCAGAACCATGACCTTCTTTGCCGGAAGTATTAGATGTAAGCCAAGCAAACTCCAACTTGTGACCTTGCCAGCTTTTACCATGCAAAAATGCCTTATCAGCAAAACGTCTTGTTGTAAAGGCAACACGAGCTGAAACATGAGATGATGCCGAAGCATCATTAGTCTCTTGAAGCTCCGACTCTTCCAGTTCCACTGAAGAAATCTCACCATGTGCAGAGAAGTGCTCCTCCAACGCAGCAACCTAATAAACAGACAGACACCATAGCATAAACCAACTAGCATCAAATAATTTACACCAGAGACTCAAAAGATGGCAGGAATTCATAAAAACAAACTCAAGCAAAAATACTTAGCTCCCCCAAACTCAAAAAATACTTAAATCCCAAGTAACACATTCAGAATATCTTGAGAATCCCTACACCACATGACAACTGCAGTAGTATAAATACATAACCTAATCATGAAATAAGAGGACAAAAGAGGTGCATCCATATTCAATAGTTGTTTGATGACTGCAGCTCACCAACAGAGGCAATATATCAAAATTTCATCCAAAGAGAAAAAGATGTATGACAATATATATGAAGGAATGTAAGAGATTACGTTTGCAAGGCCATCTGGTAATGGTGAAAGAATTCTGAATGCTCTGGGGCGATTGTCCAGTATGTATCTGTTTACTACAAAAGGTGCCCCTAGAGGTGCATGCGGGCGAAATGAAGGTTTCACGTGACCCTGCACCGGTGCAGTTGGATGTGAACTGTAAGCATGTGGCACAGCATGCTCAGCAGAAGTGGCTTTCTGAGTCGCTATGTTATCTTTTGGTGATGACTTGGAATTCTCGGCTTTTGCATGATCAGGAGGTGTTTCACCTTTAAGCCTTTTAGTGGTCAGATTTGATACTGTCACATCCTTGGACCCTGCAGCCTGCCAAAGGGAGAAGACTATCAATGCTAGAAGTGAAGTGTAATGAAACTTCTAGTTTTACGTAGTTTTTATCACTTGTAGCAGGGAAAAGGGTAATTCCACAATGCAGAAAAATGAGGTGGCAACTCACAAGCAAGGTGATTAACTTTTCACCAACCACCTACCTCATACTCCCATATTCACCCACTTACCTAACTCTTTTACAAATTCCAAATTAAGAAATGCCAAGCAAGACAAACCCTCTAAAAATAAAAATATATGCCGATCCCAATGAATAAAATTTCAGAAACTTGGAAAAGCAGAGAGAAATTTGCAAAAGCACCACTGAGGATAAAAAATTTAACAACCTAAACATTTCTTCTAGCACACTCCAAATGAAGAAATTTGAGAATTACTTGTTTTTCAAGTTTGTCTAACCGGCGCCGGAACTCATCTCGCTTCTGGTCAAGCATCTCCTGCTTCTTACGAAGTTCTTCCTTCAAAAGCTCTAAACTCTCCAATTTCTTTGGTTGTAGTGGAGGGGCTTTGGGACCATTAGCAACCATGGGCGTGGGATGATCATGGACTGGCTGTTGAGCAACAGATGCTTTGGCATTACTATCTTTGCTAGTTGCAGGACGAGGATTCTCTCTTCCTTTATCAGGAACAAATGGATGGGAAAGAGCAGGGTTAAGTGTCATTCCACGAGTAATTGGCACAATACTGGTGCCACTTACCCCTTCATCAGGAATATTATCTCGATTTGCCCACCAAAGCTTGATAAATCGATTGCCCATTACTGCATCCGGTGCCTTCAATGCCGCTTCTGCTTCTTCCCTTTTAAAAAATTGAACAAAGGCCCGTTCACTGTTCATGGGGATATAAACGTCAATGACCTCACCAAATTTCTGAAAGTGAGAAAGAAGAGCTTCTCTTTTGTTGTCTTTCGGAGGAATGCCATTGACAAATAGAGTACGAAGTGCCTTATGAGATGGTTTTCGAATACTACGAACAGAATCACTGTGTGGCTTCAGAGATGATTCCTTAACTAGTGGACCATTTCCATCTATATTCATCCACTTTCCTTGATGAGGAACATTAGGGAGGCCCGAGTTCAGTGCTGCCTCAGTTTTGATGTCCCGTGCAAGGTAACTAGAGGATGTTCCGACAGAATCAATTTTTTCCTTTACTCCTAAACTACGTTTTGAACTACCTATTCTTCCCCATACAGAAGATCCCCCGGTATTGGCATATCTGAGTGGATGCTCATCATTAGATCCTTCATAAGATTCAATGTTCTGCTGATCAGAGCGGTCCATTTCCAAAAACAATTTTGCTGCTTCAGCACTTGATTGATTAAGTGCTCGGAGTGCTGCTGATGTTTCTCTGTCATCATTTGTCCATAAAGGTTGATCTGGATCATATACATCAGATGCCCCCACTGTAGAACCTCCCATAACACTGCCATTCAGGCCAAAACCATCTTCATTCATTCCAGAGTTGCTACTTTTTGCATGAAAAGCTTTGCTATTCACTAATGAGCCAGAGGCAGTACTTATTACAGGTAAAGCTCCTTGTCCAGAAGATGTTCCCAGAAGCTGTGGGCCAGGAAGTGAAACAGGGAGATTGAACTGTGAAAGGCCCTGCCATTTTCAGAATAATAGTTAATCAAGTAGTTCTAATATGCGAAGCCAATAAATAATCTGAATTGAAAAGTATGATTAAATTGCTGGCAGCACATAATCATGGCATCCAATATGTACTCAATGTGCTATTGTTTATCTAGATTCCAAAACTGATTGTAATATACAAGTTTTGATCTGTTCAATTACCAGAAAGAACAAAATCTTATTTCAGCAAGAGACTCAGTTATTTGTCAGCTAGGTTGGCAACACATCAAATCCACGAACACAGACAAATACGGAGACTAGCACAGGAGCTCTCAAATCTGTGTGCTTGCAAGTTCCTTATAAATTTTAAACCAGGAGATATTCCTATTCCTATCATTCGGATGATAAAGGAAGAGGGGGGGGGGGACCATATTACTTGATTAAGGTATTTAATTTCTACAGTGAGCTTGATGACTTAAAGAGAAATTTAAACTACAGATATCCTTAAAAGTTTGAAAAGAACCTGATTAGAGTTAAGCTATATTAATAACCGTCAAAGGAAGCGTGGACATGGCGCCAGTCCAAAGTCCACAAAGAAAACAAATAACAAGCTAGTGGGGTGAGATATGAAACATAAAACAGATTACGAGTTTTAATCTGCATATGTAACTCTAATCACACATATTCCAATAAAAAGATAAATGAATCTATTACTTCTTAAAAGATAATATCTTCAATGCATTTGTATGCATAGCCAGCTAATTGTTTGAGCATGTAGATATGTGAAACGTTTTAATCAAGTACTAGTTCAATTAAAAACAATCACCGAAAGAATTTCACAACACCAATTGAATTTACCATAATAAGGATCTCAGTTATATAGTTCACACACCTGAACATCTTCAATAACAATACGATTAACTCCATGTTCCATTGGGCACATGTCTCCTCTTAGGCAAAAACCACGTTCCTCAAAGTCTCTGCACCGTTGCCTCGGAATCCCAATGTTCATTGGCGGACTAATAGCTGGTCTCAGCGCCCCTTGCAAACTCAGGAGATGTGGGTCAAGTCCGCCATTAGGTACTCCTGGAACCAGTCCAAAAGCAGTCCAAGATGTGCTATGGGCATTAGAAACATTTGGCAAGCCCCTGCCAGCAAACGGAACAGAAGGAACAGGTCCAGGTTGAACAATTTGAGATGCCAAATCAACCAAGCCAAGCCTTGGATCACGGATGCCCCAGGAATTAGGTTCCCTGCCCCTACCCCTAACTGAGCCAATTTCACCTGACAGAGTTTGATTTCCCCTTATTCTTTGGTTGAATTCTAAGGGAGCTCTGGAGAATGAGGCCTCGTTTGACTGTCTCTTCTCAAACCTTGAGGGGACTCTACCTGAGGCAATATTATAATTTTTCCAGGCTTTCACCTGATTGAGGGTTGCCTTCCCTGTTAAAATACCCATTTTCAAAAGGCCTGTTCCTTTTTCTATGTGATCTTGTCAAACCTTGACCAAGAGAATACCCCTCCAGAGATTGAGAACGTGAATCCCGTCTACGATGCTTATGGTTACGATCATCATCCTCATCTTCACCTTCACTAATTTGTTTCTCCTCAGGATCACTCCCGCAATCAGAAGATGAAAAGCCTGGCTTTTCAGGAGAAAACTCCAACTCCATGGAATACTTGAAAAGGAACACGATATATCAGGTTTGTGGTCGTGCCAAAAATTCTATCCTTCTAGCATATCTGGTTGTGGAGTAAATTAATTAGCATAATCAATCTAAGATAGCTCCAGAGCCTGGAAGAAGGAAATGCCATAACAAGTTAAAAGCCAATAAAGGAAACAGAAAGTTAATAAGCTGAATCATCTAAAACAAAGAATGTGGTGTTCTAGTTCATAACATAAAAGGTAAAGTTTATATTACGATTATGCACTCATAACGCTTTCCTTCTTTCCTAAGTTACATCAAGTGGATACAAGTTCAAGGTTGGGAGCTCTAAAATGCCAAAACAAATTTCTTTTTTCATTTTTTTCTCTGTAGTGTCATTTAGAAAATTAATACTTCTATGATTTGTAATACAAGCACAACATATATACACATATACGGTTCTTTTTGTTCATATAGAGAATTTGACCAAGTAAAAGCAAGCAGCTAAAGTTTGTGAGCACTTAATACAAGAATGAAGACCAACAAGAAAATAGGATTCAACAGAAGTCCAGAGGTAAATTACATTGAAAGACAGGTAAAGCAGATATGAGTTTTAGAGGCAGACAGCATTTTCAACCAGAGCAAAACATTTATGAATTGGATAGAGTGGAGGAAGATATTTGAAGCGGACTTCTTCAAACATATGTCTGCCATTTGTAAGCGAAGTGTGTTAGCATTCCCATGTGTCACAAGCTCATTAAACGGAATCCTTTTTGCACTCTAGAAATATGTCAAATTTTGAGGCTAGAGGAAGAACATCAAAATTTACAAGGTTCCATGGTCAGTGATCAGTTAAACTAAAAGAAGAGTTGATGGAAACAATTTTCAGAATGTTAAGAAATTAATAGATTACCCCATCTCGTGGCTATGCAGGTCCATTGTTCTTGAATTTAATCTCTTCCAAGAATACACATTTTCTTTCTAAAAATGCAGTTTCTAATAGTACTTCTTGTTCTCTCGTTCTTGTCTGGCTCTAGTGCAGTTAAAATGTAATTTTGAATATTTCATCAGCTTTATTGACATAATTATCCCACCAATCTTTTACTATACGATAGCTTCCTAAATGGTACGTATTAGTTTAAGAAAACAATACAGGTTCTTAATCACTAATTTTGGGGGTAAACATAAGAGCTCACAGCAGATGCTAACTTCTCCAACTCGCAAGACCCTGGGTATTTAAATAGGGATGTTCAATGCTACATAGAGGAGATAGACCATCAGCTACTGTATATAGGACAATCTTTTGTAGATTTATTTTCTTGATAAAAATGACCTGTAAATGGCTAAAAAAACTTAAACTTACTTAAGCTTTAAAAATTGGTTCTATATATCTAAAAAGAAGGATCCTATAAAATTCATTGTTCTTAGATAAGAACATCAACATTGTGATCTTTATTTGGCTTCCAAATTAGGATGGGCATCGATAAACAACTAAAGTTATTCAGGCCAACCAGACAGCAGATTTCAAGCAAATACTCACACGTGGCATTAGAAGTTGAAAATAGCTGTCCATACCAATCTTGTGTTGGCATTGCATTTATAGGATCAGCAATTAATTTCAGAATCTCAATACTTTCCTCAAATCTCACACGTGTAAGTCGTTATCTTATTGTAGATATATGAGGAAGTTTCTCATTTTGTGTTGGCATTCCAATTATGGGATCAGCAATTATTTTCAGAACCTCAATTGTTCTCAAATCCTACACGTGTAAGTCGTTAGCTTATTGTAGAAATATGGACAAATCTAAATCAGTCGACATGCAGTGCACCTCACCAACGAAACAACTTACTTCCCCACTGTCATTGGGCACTTAGACATGAAACTCCCTAAATGCTCTAAATCGGGATACCTTAAATGTACACATTCTTATTACAGAACCTGAGCCGGGAGGTAAACAGAATTCATTTCAAGTGGACGAGTAAAGATTCTGAAGAACCACCTATTTGTATCAATCTCCTGCAAACCATACATAATCACAGAAAAAGAGGCGTGCAGAATCAAATATCCCTCTCACAACCATACTCATCTAGAGTTTCGGCAGAGCCCTAGATTCAACAAAAGATACACATACACACACCCCACCCCGGGAAAGAAAAAAGGAAAAGAAAAATATTTTAGTTACAGGTTATTCATGATATCCATCATCCATGACACCTTCCACATTCACAAAGCTTACACATCAGAATCATAAAGAAAGAAATTGTAAATAAAAAAGAGGCAAAGCAGGTTTAACCAAAAAAAAAAGGAAAAATGGGACAGGAATCAAACACAGGCCCTAAACAAACGCATTCTCATTACAGACCCATAGCTGGAAAGGCAAACAGAAGGGGGAGAAAAAGAGCACAAGTGGACAAACACAGATTTTATAGAAACACCTAGTTGAACCGGTTCCTGCAATCAGTATAAAATCACAGAAACAATGAAAAGGCGTGCAGAATTAAATACCCCACTCACAACCACACTCATCTATAGTTTTTCAGTGAAGCCCTGAATTCAATGAGGGGTACAAACTAACAGTATTTTAATTACATGTAATCACCGAAACATACCACATTCCCAAACCTTACATATCAAAATCATGAAAAAAAAGAAATTGAAAAACAAACTATAGTCGAAATAGATTTTAGAATAAAACGGGGGACAAGAATCAATCACACAATTGACGAAGCAAAATCCATAGCATGACAAAACTCATATGAGAAAACAATTGTTCACACAATAAAATCAATTGAAAACTGAAAATGGCGAGGTACCCAAAGCAAACCTGATAAAATGGGATTTTGCCTAGGGTTTTGATTCCTTGTTTCTTCTATTCGTAATTTATGTATCGGCTTTGCATTTATTTCCATCCGCTGGGGATTGAATCAATAGCAGACCCAGAAAATTTGTCCTCTTCCTCTCTTTTTCTTCTATATATCTGGTGTGTGTATGTGTGTTTAGCTGTGTTTTCTGTATGGATTTTCAAGTTTTTTCTCTCAGAATGGGGAGGAAAAAGGGCTGGAAATGGGGTTTTACAAAGGAGTGATTGAATTAGAGATAAAATAGAATTACATATTTTTGAAGAAATGTGAGAATTGTGCTCGCTCTTGTTTTACAGTAAAGTTTGGGTAGAATTTATAGCCGGTGTGACTTTGGGTTATAATAGTGCTTACAGTCTGGTGTTTGTTTTTTTGTCATATTGTAGATTGGCCCCTCCTATTTGAGTTTTGTTGAGTTCTTTGTCCTCCAAAATTTTGAAGAAGTTATGGTATTTGATTTGATTTTATTTTTATTAATAAGAAACATGAAAAATATCAATAATTTTGTGATTTAGTTTGTTTTTGTTTTAAGCAATGAGTTAAGAGTTTTGGAATGCATAAGAAAAAATATTATATGCAAATACGTGTGTAAATATGTTGATAGCGCGTATCTGCATGCATGCAAATTTACGTAGTTTGCATATTTGTATTCAATGATATTAGTTAATTAATACCGAGTGGGGCTTGTTTTTACTCTGTTATGTTAGCCGTATTTTTTATCAGATTGAGTTAATTAATAACGAGTTAATATTATCCTTTATTCCATTTTACTTTAAATGTTTGAAAATTATTATGGATTAATAGCTCATTTACTCAAGCGACAGGCTTTTAACACGTGTCAGTAGAAAAATAACTATTTAGAACGTATTATACATTATCCATTTATTTACTATAAATAAACTATTCTAAAGATATTTTAATTATGTTATTGAGAAAAAGAAAAGTTCAAGCCATGCTATTCATGTGTGTTTTGCATGATAACACCTTAAATATGAAATGTGTTTATTGGGTAAATAATGCTTCACCCAATTTAAATTTGAACGTTTCAATATATCATTTTTTTTTTCAAATATGGGATGAATGTGAATTTAGATAGTTTGCATGTTTGTATTCGATATGTTTTTGTTAAATTAAGTTAATTAATATTGAATGAGACTTGTACTTACTCCGTTTGCTATATGTTTATTAAATTGAGATAAAGCCAAGATTATTTCTTTATTTCATTTATTTTAAATGCTTGAAAGCTATCAATTATTTTATTTATTCAAGAGATAACTTGTTAATATGTGTAAAAAAAAATATCATGTAACTAAAAAAAATAAAAATAAAAATCAAGCGACATATTGTACTTTATTTATGTATTTACTATAAATAAACATATTGTAAAGAATTCAACTACATTATTAAAAAAACACAATGAACTTCAAGCCATGCCATTTATGCTTATTTTGCATGATAATGCCTTGAACATGGGATATGCCAATTGAGTAAGCAATACCTCAACCTTCTCAAACTTTACAATTTCAATACATTATTTTCTTCCAAAGTAACTTAAAAGCGTTTTTACTTAGATCCAAAAAAATTTAAAAGCGTTTTACCTTTATATAAAATCTCTGTTAGGTGTCATTACTCAACTCATGACTAGATTTAGATTACCATATGACCATATAAATAATATATTCTTTGTTTGTTGTTATCCACAATTACTTCGTTATTTATCAAACTATAATTTATGTTGTTTACAGCAAAAGTAGTATTTTCTTTATTGTGTTTCACTTAACAATAATAGACAATATTTTGAAGCATTTTACATAGCGTTTTTTAGTGGAAAACGGGGGAAAACCCATGAAATGACAACTGATTGGGAGCTTATCGATAAAAGTTTGATTTGAAAATATTATTGGGGCAAAATGCAATACAAAGTAAATTGAGAGGGTAAAATGCCTATGAAATATTTTTAGGGATAATGTGCTAAAATATTAAATTTTCAGGGAGTGATATGAATAAAATTGACATATATTGAATTACAAGCATTAGATTATCTTAATTGTTTTACTAAAACAAAAAAATTCACTCTCGTATGCATGTTAATTACAGTAATTGTAATCTGCATTTATATTAATATGTTGTATAGGAAGTAAGTAATTAGATTGTAATATTTGGTAAATTTTGAAATCAGTTTTTGATATTTAAATTTCAAATTATGAAGAAGCATCTGAATTAGTGAGCATTACAATATAATATCTAAAGTTTCCAAGAATTCATAATCTTTTTTAGATTATGTCAATTAAAATCTATTGTTATATTTTGTGAATTGAATTTTGAGATTTTGAGAATTATTGATTCTTATCTGTGCTATTATTGCATATAAAAAGGAATTAATTAGACTGGAGCTGGTCAATTTTGAAGAAATTTTTGTAATTTTTATTTTTGAATTATCAAAAAAATTAGTTGGTCTTCGGGCTTGTTTGGTTTTATTTTCATTCTCATTTTTCATTTCTATCATTTTCAAAATTTGAATTTTTTTTTTAGCACTAAACTTGAAAGATTAATTAGTAAAAATGAATTGAAAAATTATTTTATATTTGGATGTATTGTTGAAAAAACGATGATTATGTTGGGTTTAATAAATTGTAGGTGAGAAGAGATAATAATAATGATAATCGAGAGAAAATATATAGATTATTGAGAGAAAATATACATATTATTGAAAAATATGTTTAGAAAATAAAAATAAAAATACATTAGGTAAAAATGTGTATGAAGTAATGCATTTTCATTTTCAAATAGTCAAAGATGTGAAAATAAAGTTTAAGAATGAAAACAAACAGGACCTAAAGTTTCTAAAACATTACTATTTTTTCAACACACCCCATATTTATTGCCCTATCTTGGGTTTTTGAAGTTTGGAGTTTTTTTAATTATTGGTTTTCATCTATAGCATTATATATAAAAGCGAGTCATTAAAAATATAATTTTACAATTTCAATTAAATAATATTTGATAATTAGAATTTTTTAATTACCCAATCCTGACCTCCCTAATGATGACTCCCTAATTTATGCTAGATTTTACAATCTTCAAATATAAAATTTGATAAATTAATAAACCCTCACATATCATTTTCAATATAGACTCTCCATAAAACTTTATTGAATAATTGATGACTATCCAAAGAATATATATGCAAATATTGCATAGAATTTTTCACAACTATAATAAATTTTAATATAAAGTCTAATACCAACGGCCTCTCACAGTAGAAGAGAAAAATAACTTCCTTAATAAGGTACTTGGGAAACTGTAGAATTGGAGTTGCAAATCACTGTCATCATGGCCAATATGTATTGTGTACAAACATTGATTAGAAGGTCAAGAATATATACAGAATACATACCAAGAAAGAAACAAGAAAAGAACAAAATCAGAGGAAAGCATAGCAGCAAATCACAGTCACAGACAAGAACAAAGGTTTCATAAGAACCTCTATTAACAAAAAAAATGCCAAAAATGTAAAAGCCAATAACAGGATAATCCAAACACAAGAAACAATATTTTGCCAGCAGAGTTAACTTAGAAATGAATATTTGAACTCTACAAAAGCATCAAGCATAAAATACTATTGCCGGCTAAACCAACCTCGCGGAGCTTGGCCTTCCCCATCGTTCATCAACTTGTCCAGTACTATGTTCAAATCAACTGCTTGTCCATTTTCTGTTAACTTTCGTACTGTTGCCCTCACTTGGTCTCTTGGAAATCCCATGTTTGTCACTCTGTCAACCACATCATCAATGGGAACCCTGTTCCCAGTCCCAGCAGACCCAGACCCACCACCTACTGCAGAGGCTGTTGGTAGTGCTTGAGGTAGTATTCGAGCAGTAGGTAGCTGTGGATAACCATTTCCACCACTTTGGCTCACACCAGGAGAAGAAAGATGTTGGGGCTTCATTGGGGAACCATTGCCATACTGTGATGGAGAGCTGCTGTAAGGATATGGTTCTCCATGACCTGATGATGAACCAAAAGAACTAGAATATCCTGGACCAGGCCTGCTGGATGGAGGCTCATATACATTGGAGGTAGGTCCATAGTATTGTTGAGAGGGAGGAGGATTTAATCCAGTGGATGGATGAGAGGGAGGCTGGAGAATGCCCGGTGGGTAAGTTTTAGATGGTATATGCGGAGTTTCTTCAGGATGATGACCTAATGGTGGCTGAGGTAGAGAGGGGTTAACAGGGGAGAATGAAGGGAGTGATTGAGAATTTGGAGGCGGCTGAGAGTACTGTGGTTGAGGAGGGGGCTGATATTGGTGCTGGGGTGGAGGTGGGGCGGGGTGGTGCTGCTGAGGAGGAGGAGGAGGAGGTATTTGGTATTGTTGACTTGGGTTCTCAGGAGTTTGGCCAGGTGAGGGGAAGTAAGGTTCTCGCTGAGGGACAGAAGGAACTTGGTTTTGAGGGAACTGATTAGGAAGCTGAACCTGATGTTGCAAGTTCTGTTGTGGAGGTGGTGGAGGAGCATTAGGCAGAGGGAGGGTTGGAGGTGGCTGTGCCAGAGAAATAGTAGAGAGCTGCTGGTTAGCAGATAATCCTGTTTGGGTAGAATCAGTGTGTGCAGTGTTCTTGCTTTCAACTTGTTCACCCTTCGGAATCTTTAGCTTAGCAATCTGCAGTTGAGCTTCTACTATTTCTTGTTTATCCTTTATAACCTGTACACCCATTTGCACCTGCAGACAACAGTATGCTAATCAGGAAACATGCCAAAAGAAAGAAGATTAAAAAGCAGTTTAAACATCGCTACAAGTTAAAGGAGGGAAGGGAAGCTTAAAATGTTACGCCCTTCAATCAGAGAGCATCAATCATACAGCAATTTGAATTCAAAACACGACCTTCATCCGGAGTAGCCAACTCACTTGTTATATGGGATTCATGAAATTTTATTATGTCATAGAAAATGCAGAATAACAATGAAGCAGGGCTTTATAAATATCCAACTAATTTTATGCCTCCAAGTTTTAGGAAATTTAGAAGAGAGGATTTAATAGGCGTATGAGATTAGGGGGGAAAAAAAAAGCACAGGTTTATCGTAAGGCGCAACACAAGCAACTAAATGACCAGCAGCAAAGCTAGACCTAGCTCGGATTCTGGATTTGCTAACTTAAGATGCAGATTCTGATACTGCTGAGGTCTTCCCCAGCATCAAGCACAAGATGCGAAAATTTACGTTGATTAGATGTAGACTGACTACGATTTAAATAACCTGCAGACCATTTTTGAGTTTCAGTTTGTACTAAACTTTCAATGGTCACCCACAACTGTAATTAGATTCCGGATATAGAATATAGCTGTTACTTTAGTTCATCTTACCCTGAATACTTTAAATTCAAGTACACAATCAAGATATAAAAGGGATACACTCTAAATGAACAAGCTCTAAAAGTAAGGGTCACTGAAATAAATTTTTTCAATCTAATTTAACAAGCTCTAAAACTTAGTGCCCAATCACTGAGCCAGCCAAATTAAGTTTCAGATCCGGCAAGCTGCAAAATAGGAAGTTACACGACTATCTGATCATAAAGCAAAGGAGCTGAACACAATGTCCTGAAGATAAATAGAGAAAAGATTTCCAACACCATATCAACTTGATGTTCACACATATTTTATATTTAGTGCTCCCTAGAAGTCTTATATAAACAGGTAAAGATGCGGAAGGTACCTCTCTAAGAATATTCTCCAACTGTCTCATTTTTCCATCAGTACTTTCATGAATTTTCGCAACAGAGACCTTCAGATCATCAATGGAATTCTCAAGGCTGTGAGTCCTTGTTTCCAACTGCGATAACCGAGCACTCATTTTATCCACGGAATGCATCAGATTATCCATATACTTCTTCAGTGTCCTATCAATCTCAGAAACCAAAGAGGCATCCAAAGTCGCATTGCTATGTTTGTGATTCTTCCCCAAATTGAATTTGGCAGGTTCATCAGCATCAACAGAACTGTAATTCTGAAAAACAGAAAAATATAAAGAACACAACAAGAAAATCCTCATAAGACTTTATCTACATAATAGCAAAATCCAAATCCCAATCACCATCCTCACCCTCACCCCTACCCCCATCCAAAAGGTGCAAAATTCTAATCCGGTTCCCCCCGGAAGCAATGATAATAAATAAACCTATTAAACACACATAAATCCACCATCACTAATCTGCAGCAAGAATAAACTATCAATCACTCAAAGAGATTAAGAATAATAGTAATCCCGCAATCAAATAGTGGAAGGAATTCCAAAACAGCACCCAGCAAACAGGCAACTAATTTAGACCATCCAAAACCTCCCCTAACACCAATTCCACTTGAAAATAATCAAACTGCCCTCACTATTCTTTATAAAAGCACTACTATCATTATAATAAACAATAACTCAGTCGAACATGGCGTCAACCCACACACAATCCAATCTACCTCCAAAAATACACGCACACATACCGAAGAAAGAAAATCAGAAACGGAGATAAAACAAGGGTTTAGCGAAATACTCTGATTGGAGAGGTATTCGTTTTGGAATCGAAAGAATTCCACGTCCTGAGGGGAGCATCGTCATCCCCGGAATCAAAATTCAACGACCGGGCAGCCTTCGGCGATGACGATCCAACACCGGGTCGAATCGGCATGAAATCGTAACTCGGAACGATGTCGTCTGTCGTCTCAGTCGGACGATTCATGAGATTGATGAAGTCACTGTTACCGATACTGCTACCGTCGTTAGTAGTCGCAGCGCTCTGAGAATTGGATAGATCCATGATCTGCTTGTCCATGAACTGCGACGTCGTATTGTTATTCATCTGAGTACTGAATCAGAATACTAGCAAATCACGCGTATATATATACACACAAACTTGTAAAGAGAATTCAAATGGGGTAAGGGTTGGAGTGGGATGCTTGATTTTGGATATTTGGTGTGATTTTCTGAGAAAATGATAGGAAGAAGACGAAGACAAGTCTTTACTTCTCGGTGAAGTTCAGAGATTTCCTATTAGGTTCGGTTCGATAATTATTTTTTAACTAAAGTCGCTATTGGGAGACCTAACCAGAATGGGGACACTTGAATTGGTAGAATTGGGTTTAGCTAAAACTGGATAGAATTGGAGCGACTGAACTGAAGAGGAGCTAAGAATATTACTCGTGTTGGTTGTTTTTGGGCCCGCAAATGGGTTGGGCTTGGCGGCTTGGATTAGCCCATTGGATATTTTTGGACCTTAAATAAGTCTGACTGGATGATTAAGGCTGGGGTGTCAATGAGTTGGATTTGGATTAGTCGGTTATATACGAATCCCAATTTAATTATCCAAATTCATATTCGAATTCGATTTGATATCCAATAAAATTTTCATTAGTCTGTATCATATTTGAATTTGATAGATATTCGAAATTCGATAAAAAAATTCAAAATAATTTAATATTTTTTTTCTTTTTGCATTGTATAAAAATATTGTATTTATAACATCAATTCACATCATATTTAAATTTTTAACAACTTTTTATTGTATATTAGTTCAAAAGTTAAATATTTGAATACCAAACCCCTATTTCACATTATATTAATATATATATGAACTATTATATATTATTATATTTGACATTTTATTAGTATTCCTCTTATTTTTTAGGTTAAAAACTCAATATTAATAGCATTGGAGGTGGGATTCGGATTCGGGTTTGGGGGTACTTGATCCAACTATATCAGGTATTTCTCGTTCGGATCGAGCATCTTTAGTCCCCAAACCCGAATGGATATTTATAGGGATACCCAAAATTTTAGGGGTTGGGTATCGGGTATATTGGGTATTTGCTTAGGGTACCCGACCCCCATTTTATTAAAAAAAAAATTATACTAATTATATTATTAAGTATTGTATATTTAATTGAAGTGCTCTCAACGATTATTTTGGGTTTCAGGTTTTTGAATGAAACTTGAAAAATAAAAAGCCCAAGCCTTTGGACTCACTTTAGTGGCCCAAGCCCAACCCAAATTGGAAAAGAAACTCAAATAACTAATAATAGCCTATTACCCAAATAACTAATAATATCTAATTTGTTGGTTTTATTTTGGAATTTGTTCAAATGTTTGGATTTAATGCTTTTGTGAATTGTGACTTATGATAAAATATTATTGTGATATTGTGAAAATACGAAGTATGAAGTTGAATTATAAATTTGTGATGAATAGAGGATGATATTGACAAAATATTATTATCAATATATGATGTACATCATATATTAGACATTAATGTTTATATTTAAATTTTAAAATTATATATTAGGTGGGATTTAGAATTTATGAAGATTGAAATGTAGTTCTATCCATTGTTCACGACGAAAATAAATAATAAATTAACAAAGTTTTAATTTTTATTTATTAAAAATATATAAAAATTTTATTGGGGGTTTTGGGGGTACCCCATCAAATGGGGGTTAGGACTCGGGTATCAAAAAGGATACCCGAGCCCTCGAGTACTCGCACTGCAAGTACACCTAAGGGGGTACCCGACCCCCGTCCACCCCTAAATAGCATAATATAGACATTAATATAAATATTATGTCAATATAATTTATAAATTTTATTTTAAAATTTTTATTAATATTATATATAAGAGTATTAATTTAATAAAAAAATTATTAAAATTCATATTCAATTTTTAACAAATCAAATTGCTTAATTTTATATCTAATCCACTTATTTAAAATTACATGTATTTATAATCAAATTTGATCCATAAGATATTTTAATCAGATAAAAATTCTAAATTGGATTCAAAATTAAAATCCGATCCATTGACAGTCCTAATTAAGGCCCTTAAACTTAAAATCTTAAATTAGTATGAGTTGAAGAAAGACCACAAATCAGTCTGAGTTTTGATCAAAATTTTAATTTATTTGGGCTTTGTTTGGTTATGTTTCCTCGGAACAACATTGTTTTGGGAAAACATAATCAAACATATTTTCATTTTTCCTTCAAAATACACATTCTTCAATATATACATACATATTATATATATTATATTTTGTTATTATTCTAATATTAAAAAAAGCACTCAATTCCATTTTTATCCCAAAAATCCAACAAAAAAAGTATTAATTTGACTGTTACAGTAAAAAATGTATTATCAAAAACATAAACAAACATACACTTTCACATTCTTTAATAATTCATTCTCCGAAAACACATAATAAAATCAAACAAAAAATATAACCAAACATTCCCTTGACCTTTGTAGGACTAGAATGTTGATAACACATTAAATGGGCATAAGAAATTATGAGATCCACAGTCCAATACATTTTAATAAAAGAAAAACCTCTTTTCATTGGATTTTATTTTGGTTTAATTATCAAAACTTTCTCTGAAGTCTTGTTAAATGTTCTCCAAGAAAAGTGTACCTAGGGGCTCCGTTTGGTTTCATTTCCATACTCCATTTTCACATTTTTTATTATATGAAAATAGAAATACATTACTTTTTACACATTTTCAACCAAAATTATTTTCATTTTCATTCTCAAGACGCAGTCTCCAATAATCTATATATCTTCTCTATCTATTTTATTATTTATATATCTCTCCACCTATAACGTACTAAATCCAATATATTTATTACTTTTTCAACAATCTATCCAAATACAAATTCATTTTCACTAATTAACTTTTCAAATTCAAAAAATGATGAAAATAAAAATAAAGTCGAATGGGCCCTAAAAGTTTGGACAAAACTTTACTTTAGAATAATAATTTGGGAATGATTCTTATAGCACTGATGGAGGAACATAAATCATATTCCCCGTTTGTGAAACTATTCCTATGAGGATGATTATGATTAGTAAGCCATTGTTCGAAAAACATGATCCATATTCTCCACTTGGTAACCACTAACAAATCCACCTTGTTATGACATTATTGTGACATGTGAATCTATATAAATAACTATTCTTTCTAACACATTTAAAATATGAAGTGTATAAATTTTGGATAAACATTGGTTTTCACAAATTATCAAAACTCTTCAATTGTTGAAGATTTTTTATTTGATGACTTAATTAAGTATCTATATTGCTGATTGCTTAGGCTTTGTTTGGGAACGTTTCCCTAGAACGCCGTCGTTCCAAATATGGCAATTGATTTTTTTTCTTTCCATTTTATTATTTCACACCCCAAAATGCCCCTGTTTTGTTTGGCTAATATCATAAACGCCCTTTTTATTTTTCTATTCCACTACATATATATACATATATCACAACATATTTTATTATTATTATTATTACATTTAAAGAAATTATTAAACTCAAATTTCACCCCCCAAATACCAACACAAAGGCATTGATTTAACATCTACAGTATAAAAGTGTCTATTTCAAAACATAACCAAACATATCAAAATTTTCAAAACCCATTTTTTAACTATTTCAAAAAACATAACCAAGCATCAATCACATTCCCCAACCTTCATTTCACATTCTCCCACAATTCTTTCAATATTTATTCTCCCAAAACACATAATAAAATCAAATAAAAAATATATCCAAACAATTCCTTAGCTTTTTCTTGATAATTTCTCTCCAAAATAACATATTTTCATCTAAACTATAAATCTAGTCGGATGGTCTTTGGTCCAATGATATAAGTTTCACATGTAAAGTCTTCAGTCGAAGGTTTGAATTTAATGAATTCTTTATATGTATGTGTATAATTTTATTTTATTTTTTAAAAGTATATATTTATGGTGCTCAAAATTTGGATAAAGATTGATCTAATCAAATGGATAGAAAGGAAGAGGTAGCTTATGTAAGTAACTACATCCTTTTTTATCATGATAAAAGGGAATCATCTAACCTGCTTTATGTGTGTTTCCATAAGGGTTGGGCACATAAAAATGCATGTATCTATCAATGCTGCCTTCTTAATAGATCAACTTTACTAATTATTCCTAGTGCACAAAACGATCAACATCATCACAAATATTTATGCTTTCTTACTTAACAATGTTCTCTTTTTGCCAAGAAATCAACAAGCATGATGTACATAGGTAGAATAGTTGGATCTTTTATTTTAATTAGAAATTATTTTTTATTTTATTTTACGAATATATACAAAATAAATTCAAAAGATAATCTAATACTTCTATAAAAATATTAATGCTTTTTAACATTTACTAATCATATTGCCTGTTTGAATATGGTATATCTAGATTCTAAACTACAATTGAAAGTTCATAATTTTAATAACAAATTAGCCCAACCATTATAATTTGAAGGGCCTAATAAACTTTTTCTTTTTTTAAAATTTTTTATCTACACATGCAGTAAAATTTGTTACATTTGAACCCCTAACTTCATGCTTTATACTTGGAATTGATGCCATCAGGACGAGTTAACCTTGTCCTGGAGAAGTTCTTTATGATTTGGGCTCAGCCCAAATTGATGTAAACTGATTTTTTTTTTTTTTTTCCTAATGCATAATTATATTTTAGAAACATAAAAATAAAATAAATTCTAAAGTGTAAGTGGAGTGGCACATAAACTTTTGTACAAAATTTATTCATATTTCATTACTTGGAAATTAATTTCCTTGCATCAAAGAAAATACATTAGGTAGAGTCATAATGGGTAAAAGAACAAATACCCCCAGCCGTATATCTTAAAACTCGGGGCATCCGGCATCCCTTAATAATAATTTTATGATCAAAACAGATATTCAATCACAGAAAGCCCAGAAGAGTTCGCCCATGGCACTTGAATGATAACCATGTAATTCTCATACACAAATCGGACGCTTTCGCCGTTCACTCTGCAGGCCGCCGGTCTCTCAGAAGCGAAGACCCTCATCTCGCCAGTTCCTTTCACTCCGATTTGGACCGATTTTCCACGATCGTTAAACACCAATGATTGAATCGCGCCACCAGTGTTGAGCATGTTCGCCAGACCAATTGGAGCGAATTGGATGGAAGTGTTGGCCAGGACTGTGATGGGGGAGACTGTGATGAGCTCGAAATCGAACGGCTCCAGAGAGAGCTCGATGGTGCCGGATGGCTTGGAGAGCACCAGCTTCTTCTCGTGGAACAAGTACATCGCGAATGTTTGAATTCCTTCGACGGGAATTGGATTCGTGCCTTGCTTCCACTCGATGTCGCTAGGGCCAGCGACGGAGGAGACGACGTGAGAGTACTCGGAGGCGCATTTGTTGCGCCTGTCTTCGCGGCTCCACCCTCCGCCTTGGCAGTTGAACGCGCCGACCACTCCGGTGAACTGATTCAAGCAAAAGTCAACAAATTAATTACTCGAGATCAAAATTCAGGTACAAAAAATTGCGAATTGCACTGGAAATTAATTGTTACCTTATTTAAGTTCCAGATTTTCAGCATAGTTTTGCCATTGTGGAGTGGATCCTCAAAGAGGCAGTCGCGAGTAGGCAATGCGTAGTAGTCGCAGCGGAGGATGGAGCCATCGGGCAAGACGAGACTCTTGAGGAGCTCGAAATTGTGCTTTCCGACCGAGTCACTGACGTAGATCGGTCCGCCAGAGATGGCTCTTGAGGCGGCGTGGAACTCCGCGCAAGGGTGGGTGGACTGGAACATATCCCAGTCGGGGTGGATGAAATTGCCCATCCATAAGCTGTTGTAGGCGCAGTGCACCATGTGGCATCCCTGCAACCAGAATGTGCCGTTTGGATCGCCAGATGGATCAGTGCACCAAAAGTCATCCCCTGTTCAAATTCAAATATTAGCCAAAAGAACGAGCTTAATTCAACATAATATATCACCAAAACTCAACATTTTAGCACGTGGGCTCCAATATAAAATTCGAATATAACTTCTATAGTTTGTTCCAATTGATATTTTATTTTACAATGATCAAATTTATTGATGCGCGTAAGTCTTAAAACTTAGTAAAAAAACTTTCATATGAAGTTAACATGGCTGTATAGGCAAATCAAATCAAGATAAAATGGGCCGAACAGCAACGGCCATGTTGGGACTATCACTTTAACTGAAAAAGAATGGGTGGTTACAATTAACCAATCTCGATCCTCTCTGATATATATATCTTCAACTGTTTAAGCAAAAGAATATTTTGTACATATATATGATATTATTTATAATACATTGAAAAAAAAAAAAAAAAGACAAACTATAAACTTACCAACACGGCCAAGGGAAATAGCCTCGGTACCAAGGAACATGAAGTCATTGCAATGCTCCATGCTTGCAATCACACCATTCCCTTTGAAATGGTTCCTCACTGAGGATGTCAATGCCTTGTAGTAAGCCTTAGCTAAATCCACTCTACCACCATAATCCTCACACACCATTTCCAACAACTGCAAGAAAAATAAAAATACAGTTATATAAATTAAAAAAGAAAGAAATAAATATGCCTATTTTTTATGAGTAAAATTAATTAAATAAACTTACATGAATAACATCCACTTTGACTCCATCAATCCCAACGGATTCCAAGTGAGAATGAATTCCTTCATACATTTGGTCTGCCAGCTCTGGTGGGACCAGCCCGACACCATTGTTCACAATCTTATCAACAGCCAAGTCTTCCATGGTGGTCTTCAGCCCGGGTGTCAATTTGGGCTCAATCACCTTAGCTTCGGGCAGGCCCGAAACATTGGGCCTAAGCCCACCCCAATACCCACAGAAAGCATGCCAGACGTACACGTAGTCCACGCTCTTGAAGCTGTCCTTCAGGTCCCGAATAAAGGCCCCCATCCCGGTCTTCGGGCCCGGGCCGGTTTTGTTCGGGCTCTCATACTCCCTGAACTTGTAGTTCTCCTCGAACTTGATCAGCCTGCATGGCATTTGCTCTCCGGCGGAGGTACGGTTCATCCCCTCGGAGGTGATCGGATCCTCGTCGTGGCAGATGGATTGCCAGCCGTCGTCGATCAACACCAGCCCCGGCGGACAGCCGCCGTCGACCAGGTCCTTAACTCCCTCCCAGACGCCCTGGGGTTGGACGGTCAGGTAGAAAGCGTCCCAAGTGCACCACCCGAATTTGTCGACGATTCCCGGCGGAGTTTTCTCCTCCAACAGCTTGAAGGTCCCGAGGTGGTGGCGCGCCACCTTCATGGCATCTTTGACGAGGGTAAACGGGTCATCGCCGGCATGCATGTAGAGGGCGGACCGGAATGAGGACCCGGCTACTTTTGACGACCCGCTTTCGACACAAATGTCGATGTAGTCATCTGTTCCGGGCTGGAGAGAGGCCCGAAATGGGCCCTCGATGATTGGAAGCAAGCACACGTACGGCCTTTCGCCGTCATCGGATTTGTCGAGAACGACTATTTGAGTTTCCCGCTCGAGGTCCGACCCGTTGGACCCGATCCAGTGGGTAGTCCACCAAACTTTGAACCTGAAAATAGACATGAATTTGATGTTTTTCAGCTTCCCAATGGGGACGACGAGATGGCTGCCGGGCTCCTTTATATCAAACCCCACGAAGCATCCCGGGGAGGCGGCCGACGGCGGCGCTCCGCCCTTCTCTCCGGGAGCAAACGGCGACGGCGTGGCGGTGATATTAGGTGGAACCTCGGAGAGAAAAACGTGATCATTGACACTGAAATTTGATTCATCCAGAGTTATCATCGAGTTGGTGAATCCATCAACAAGAACAGTGGCGTTTGAACCACTTTTGCTCAAGCTTGGAGCCATTGTTAATGGTGGAAAAAGAACTCAAAAATGGTTAAAGAAATTATGAACAAAAGTTTCAGAAGGAAGAAAAGACAAAGGCTTCGATGGATCAAAGAAGAGCCTAAATGGAGGTTTATATAGAAGAAGAAGAAGAAGGGAATTTAGAGCAATATTGGAATCTATGAAGATTTCTTGCTTTGAAGTAGAAAGTATCTTACTGGTGATCTTTTTCTTGAACTGGTTCGTAATGCGTTTTGCTGTCGGAAAATCGCGAATTTATAGGCAGCGATTATGGTAATAAGGAGGCAGGAAGGTTCAAGGGAAGGTGAGGTGGGCGGTTTGTTTGCCCAAAATATTTGAGCTTTTGCAGTAAGTGGAACAGTGTACTTTAGAATTCTATTAATTAATATTATCCAAATGTCGTTTTCCACTGGAAGATTTCTTATTTACAATGTACTCTTGAATAATTGAATTTAATGAGTTGAAGATTATGCGTGGACGAGTTAGATTTAGACCCCTACAAGTATATTTATGGATGGCTAATTTTTTAAGTAATAAAATTTAGAGTCCCAGTGCTTGTAGATAAGGTTTTGAAAATTGGACTGGACTAATTGGTTCGATCAATGATCGGAGGTCAGTTTGGTTCGGTTGAAGCATAAAAATCGATATTGGTTGAAAACTGGACAAAATGGATACCAATTCAATCGGTTTAATTTTTTATTTTTTTTTATTTTTTTAAAAAAAAAGAGAAATTATGAGTTAAAAATAATGATTGAAGATTTTGAACATATAATTTTTTTGAAACATGAATTTATTCTATTGACATTTAATGAAGTGATAGTTATATGTGAATGCTTATGTTCAATATTATATTGAATATTTAGCGTAGAAGAATTTATTTTTACTTGAAGTTAAAACATAAAACGAATGATTATTTAAATTAATGCGAAATACTATTTTTTACTTATTTATAATTGAGTAATTGTGAAATAGTATTTTTTACTAAAAAAACGTACTTAAAAATAAGTAAGTTGAATTTTTTTTAAAATAATATTCTTTTTATATTAATTAATTTTTTTTGTTAATATTAAAATATTATATATATTTATTAAATTAAATATAATCATTACGTCATACCGATCCAACCGATTGAACCAGTAACCAATAACGTCACTGATTCTTTGTTCGATTCGATTTTGAAAACATTACTTGTAGCCCAATGGCATCAGTCTCCCCTATTATGTAGGAAGTCTGATATTCAACCCAAATGGGCGTCTTTGTGCACGTTATGTGCATTTGATTATATAATTTGTACTTTAATTTATTTGATTTGAGAATATAATAATATTGACTTATTAAAAGTATAAATTACGTTATCTGTAGTGTTCTCTCTAAAAAATAATAATAATAAAATTTTAGAGTAATTATCCTAAATTAATTTTCAACTCCTGTAATTGTCAATTTTAAATTTTGAGTATTTATTTGTTTTTAGAATGAAATATAAAAGTTTTTTTTTTTTTGTTGAGAAACGATATATATATATATAGTAATTAATTATTCTTTGTTTAGCTAATTAATATATTGATGTGGATATCTAGGTTAAATATGAAGGTGAGATCTCAATACGAGCAACCTACTTAATTAAATTTGGAAAAAAAATAGAATAAGTATCAATATGTTTTTTTTTTTTGACATAAAAGTGTAGAATTTTATTCCATGTCACTTTTTATGTCAAAAAAGTATCAATATGTTTTTTCAAATTATTATGGATGTCTAAAATTAATAATAATAAAAAATGGGTACTTATAAGGACTTGAATTTTTAAATAATATCTATGTGCCTTATGGTGGTTTTTGTATACTTATAAGCTCTAATAATTATCATATTTTAACACGTTTAAATAATTTTTTTATGGATTTAAATAATTATTATGTTTTTATGTACCTCACACGAGTAAGCCACATATATGAGAAAATTAATCTTATGCTTTTAAAAAAGAATCTTTTTTTTTTTTTTCTTCCTTACTTTTTTCTTGGTATTGTATAAATAAATTCCCATAATTACAAGAAATTATGGGGAAAAAATAAATAAATTTATTTTTAGGTTTTTGAGATTATGAAGAAAAGTTGTATGACTTTTATTTGTATGGACCAAAAATATAGATGCCATCATAAACATTAAAATGATGAGGAATCATAGGTCATTGTAATGCTGTGAACATATTTTTCCTTTTTCTTTTTTTCTTTTTTCTTTTTTGTGTTAATGAAATAATGAAATGAAAGGATATTCTTTCAATCGAGTTGCAAATGATGGAAAGGTGTTTCTTTACAAAAAGCCAACCTTTTTCCACTTGTTCTGCCCATGCACGCACCTCTTCTTCATTCTTCAAGAATCTTTTTTTTTTCCTTATGAAAAATAGTAGTTAAATAATTTATTAATTTGTAATTTGATAATAAGTAGAAACAATTAGGTTCATATATCATTAATTAGTTTTAGGAGAATGTATTTTCTTTATGTAAAGCAAGAAAATATTTTTTTTTAAATGAAAAAAATCAAATATTGTATAAATGACATCACGGATTCAAAATGAGGAACGAGACTTTTTTTTTTTTTTTTTTGAGAGAGAGAGAGTATTACAAATAACGAATTATTATCCTTTCAACAAATCAATATTTTTCTATTCTCTAATTGAACAAATAATTTTTTTTTTTAATATCAAATCAAATAAATCAAAGTATAAACTATACACAATACACATAAGGTGCACAACACGCGCCATTTCGAGTTGAACACAAGACCTCCTATATAATAAAGGAGATGGATACCACTTGGACTACAAGCTACTGGACGAGACCTGTGTTTTCAGTACAATATAATAGTCCTTTATATTAAAATTTAATTAATTAATCATTACTTAAATTAATACAATAAAATTACATACCAAACCTACTTCATTGTACATAAAAGAGAAACAATATAAATATCTTCTTTTTTTATTTTTTTGTCTCGTTTACACTATGTTTATTTATTTATTTTTGTGGTTAAAGATATTATTTTTTTTTAAATACAAAGAATGAATGTCACAAACAAATATACATTGCAATCTGCAGCAACTAAGAAATTATTTAGTCTTATGAATCAAGTTGGACATTGCAGAAAATGAAGGTTTCCATGAGAATGTATGTTTTTGTGTATTTAATAGGAATCACTTCAAGCTCACTAAAACTATGTGATATAGCTAGGCAAGTTTAAATGATCAATTGACTACTTATACTTCACCAATAAAAAATTAGGTATTTATTACAAAAATAATTATTATGAAATTAAATTCATAACTATAACTACAAATTAAAATTATTAATTTTTCATAAAAAAATATAATCTTTTAAAATAACAAACTACAAAATTGTTAATATCAATCAGCAGCCATATTATTTGTTGCAACACCAACATATCAGTTATGCATTATCCTTATAAAGATTGCCATACAAAAAAATAATCATCAGTTATAGATTGGTCATTGTCAACATTAACTATACGAGCATCTGCTTCAAATTCGACTATCATTAATTTTAGAGTTAAACTATGGATTTTTAGCATCAATTATGGTTTGATCATAAGTTAATGCCCTAATTTTTATTTTTATTTTAACGGCAAATATTTAGGAATATGTATAGCAACATAAAAAAATCTTTTCATAAGTTATGAGGACAACATTGTATTATCACCCGATTATTATTATACATGTGTCAGTAATTATCAATGGTAACATATTATATCGCCATTGAACTTGTAAACCTGATCTTATTGTGGCAAAATAATAATTATTTATTATTTTGTAAATAATATATATATATATATATGAGAAAAATCATTAATTATCAATAGTAACATATTATATCACCATTGAACTTGTAAACTTGATCTTATTGTGGCAAAATAATAATAATTTATTATTTACAAAATCATTAATTATCAATAGTAACATATTATATCGCCATTGAACTTGTAACTTGATCTTATTGTGGCAAAATAATAATTATTTATTATTTTGTAAATAATATATATATATATATATATGAGAAAAATGCTATTTGTAACTTGTCAACCGAATATTCATTAATTTTAATGATCCTAATAGTATTATTCGTGCCAATCAATTATTAGTTAAGGCTTGTCTGGCTCAGGTTGTCCCGTCCAATATGCAACTAGTTATATTCTCCTTTTTATCTGATGATAGGTAGAATCTCTCTCTTTTCTTGTGGTGGTGGTGGTGCCTGTGACTGTTAATTTTCGAATATGATGTTTTTTGTTTAATGTTGCCAAACAAGCCCTAGATGAGTGTTTATTAAAAATATATTTTGTGTTGTTCACAATAAAGTTTATGTGAAATATTAAAATTTTGATAAGTTTTTAGAACGTTATCAATTACTAAATTAATAAAAAATAAATCTAGTTTATATTATATTTTTTAGAATATTCGTTGTCACTGTATATGTACCACCACTTATTTATCAGTATTAACACGTAGAAAAATTTTATGCTTCATCAATAAAATGACATGAGTGGAATTATGACTTTATGTATATATTCCCCCATATGCAACTTTATATAATTTAAAAAGAATAATGAAGAATATTATTTGAATTGCTAATTTTATTTTTAAAAAAAAACACGGTGGAAGTATAGTTTATGTTTATATAAAATAATTATTTATAGTTTTATATATATTTTAAAATAAAATCAATTGTATTAATAAAATTTACGTAGTGCACTATACTATAACCCTTATTTTAAAAGTAAAATAATTGATTTTATTTTCATTTTCTGTTGACAATATATCAACAATTTTTATTTAGAATATAATTTTTTTTTATTTGTATAGCTTTTAATTTTTTGAAAAAAGAGGGAGAGCATCAGCCTACCCAAGGCATGGAGGCCTTACCCTCACTTATCATTTCCACAAAATCCAAACAAAATAGGAATAAAGTGATTTCTTTTCACAATAAAAAAGAATTATAAAAAAAGATAAAAACATAGGCCATATATTTTTCACAACGTAGTGAGTTATGAAGAGAATATTTGTCTTACTTACATCCTAAGAATTGAAGTGGGAAATGTTTCCTTTTCTACAAAGAAATTCACCCAAATGGTCCTTCAAGATTCAATAAAAGTGAAAATACTTTTATGCTTTTGGATGTTGTCATATATCGATTGTCCATGCACATATTTTAGAATCAAGGAATTTGGAAAAAAAAAAGTGTTTTAATAGAAATGTGCTAAATTTCGACTCAATTATGATTTTACCACTATAGACTATATAAAAATAAATTATAATACAATTAGACAAGTTTAATAGTCATATATTTAGATTCAATTTTTTTTTTAAACTGTGCTTGAATGGTCAATTGATCTAATATAATCGCTATTACACTTATATATATATATATATATATATATAATTTTGGGGTTCGAACTTCAATTGTGTGTGAAAAAAAGATAGCCCTTAAAAAATAAGCTTCTTAACATAACTTTCTATATATTCAAATAATTTATCTTAGATTTAAGAATTTAATGAATCATTCTTTTACTAAAATTTAATTTCTTTTTTTCTCTATGTTTTTAAATTTGTAAATTTCACAATGGGATCGTAAATTTAATAAATTGTATTTTTGAAGAAAATATTGTCTGAAGTTTTAGAAATAGAAAATCTAGTATGAGACAATATGAATTTTTGAAAGGGTTAAATTCCTTTTTAACACCCCCCCGGGCGTACTATAAGGTATGTATCAAACACCTCCTTATACTTGTAAAAACTTCAAATACCCTCCTTAAAGTCATATGCCATTAGTAAAATAACTGACGGTGTCAAAAATCTATAGTAAGTTGCTAATTTAACCTCAAAAAATAACTAAATAGTATAAAAATGCTATTTAGTTATTTTTTGAGGTTAAATCAATAACTTAGTGTAGATTTTTGACACCATCAGTTATTTTACTAACGACATATGACTTTGAAGGGAGTATTTGAAGTTTTTGAAATTACAATGGAATATTTGATACAAACCCCATAGTATGGGGGTAAAATAAATTTAACCCTTTCTAAGATTAAATGAACTACAAAAAAGATCAACAGTTTCCAATGTTTATAAGTTTAGTTTTGTAAAAATTGTAATGCAAAAAATGATTATAATTAAATTCTTAATGCAAGAAATACAAGGATAATTTCATTTAAAAAACATGGAAGTCTTAATAATTGGGTTCTTTTGGATTTTGGAATAGATTTATCACAAGGAATACATATTCGTCTAATTTTTAAAAATAAAAATATATTTTAATTTTTTTAAACAATTTTAGAAAGCACATGAGAGATATAACATCAAACCCTGAATCGATTTTTTAACAAGAAAATCAAACACTAAAAGTACTCCAATAAGCCAAAACACCATTAGTTAGTAGTCAAAAGACCAATGTAATAAAATTCAAACACAATTTTAGACATTTCAAATTCTATTTTTGTTAAATTATTTATTTAAAAAAAGAATCATTGCTGATTTTTCAATTATCTCTTATATAAATTTCAAACTCAGAATCAATCTATTTGTAAGAATCATAGCTTACCATCCATCTCAAATTCCAGCTTAATTACTGAATTATTATTCAATCAACTAATATGTGTAACTTGAATTATTTTACGCAGCTTTGGATAATTTATTTTATATGGTCACAGTAGTTTTGAATTAAATTTTTCTCTATTTTTTTTAGAGAGCATTACAAATGACGAATTTTTATCCTTTCGATAAATCAATATTTTTCTGTTCGCAAATCAAATAAATCAAAATATAAATTACACACAATGCATATAAAGTGCACAAAGAAGCTCCCATTCAAGTTCGAATACGAGACTTCCCACATAGTAGGATAGACTAGGGGTGTAAATGAGATGAGATGATTCACGAATAGTTTGGGATCGATTCGATGAAAGCTTACATTTGGCTTGATCTTGTTGAGCCTGAGTCGAGCCGAGCTTAATATATTCGGCTCGAAAGCTCACGAGCCCAAACAAATTTTTTTATTATATATATAAATATATATTTAATTATAATTTAGGTCCGTATAATAATAATAATAATTTAATTTTTTATTTTTAGAAAAATATATAACAAAATTATTTAAAACATCTATCATTATAAATTTTATTTTGAGGCTAAATGAGCTTGAGTTAATCAAAACTTATACAAGTTCGAGCTAGAGCTCATCCCAACTTATATGAATTGAACTTTTCTACTTCTCTATAATAAGTTTTATCAAGTGAAACTCTATAAGACTCGCTGAATTTTCGTCTATTCCAACAAGCCAAGCTTAAACTTCACTGTCTAAGCTTGACAAAGCTTGACTTGAATTCGAGTTCGTGAATTAATAAACGAGCCAAATTTAAATCTGCTAGATTCATTCTCGACTCATCTTATTTACACCCTCAGGATAGACTGACTTTACTGAGCTACATGCCACTACACATCTTTTCTATAACTTTAAAATAGATAAAGTGGGTCCCTTTTTTCAAAATTTCCCGAGTTTTCTATCAAAAGCGTGCGCTTTGGGGTCGGGGCAATGCATGGGCCCCAGAATAAGACGTTCCCAAATTCGCGCGGCCCTCTTCCTGCGATTTTGGGCGGTGGATCTTTCCTCGTAGGCCCCACAAACCGCCGACCACGGCTAAATCCCACACTTTTTTCAACCAAAGGTTGACACGTGGACGTTAATAACCGGGATTAACTGCCACGACGAATGGTTTATCCGACAAGCAATCAAAGATTTGGTTGGATTGATTCAAACATAAGACTAACTAATTGTAACTACTGGGAAGTGGGGTGACCGTTGGGCCTCAACTTCCACACTAATTACTAATTTAGTACTATGTTTTCACAGATGGGCCAATGGAGTGCTCACATGTGCGATGCACGTGTTTCGCGCTATTTGATGTGAATTTACGAAATGGGGCCTTTTCAAATTGGATGACTTCGTGTAATTTCCTTGAATTTGGGTTTGGTTAAGCAAATACTTGACTTAGTAGTAGGAAGCATGTGATTAGTTGAAAGTAGCGAGGAATGAGGCCAAAGATGGACTTTTAAGGTGTCGGCGAGCACGGTTTATGTATGAGATTTGAGTAAATTATTGGGTAATTGGTTAAATTTATTTAATGAATTTTATAAATTTTTATATTTTATAAGATTTTTTTTAATTTTATAAATGTTAGAATTATTTGAGTTAAATTAGTTTTATTTCCAGGACCTTTTTGTATTTTCAGCCATTTTCGAAAATTGAAAAGGTAATTATAACTTTTGAATGGAAATGGAAATGGAAATATGTTTGGATGAATTATTGGAAAGTAATTATTAGAATAAATATAGAGTGGAAAAGATAGTTGATTTATATTTTTTCATATTTAAAAATTTATTTTTTTAAAAAAATATGTATTTTTTATTAATTTTAAAATGATAGTGAGTACTTTATGTTAAATTAAATTTGAATTTGACTGATGTGATAATAGGATGATATGTTAGATTTAGAAAAAAATTAAAAATGAAATAGGAATATTTTGAGTAAAAATAGGAAAAAAAAATGATAGTTTTTATTTTTTCACTTTCAGTAAAACCAAACACGCACTTAGATTTTAGAGCTTATAAAATACTGATAATTTCAATTTCATAATCAATATATTTAAATATAAAAAAATTATTAAAAATTTTAAAAACAAGTTAGAAATTTTCTTACTTCTTTTGGTAGAGAATTTTTACAAGATTCATACTTTATATTATCGGAGTTTACAAGTTTTATTTTTAAAAATGTCACCAATCACTGAGCTTAATTGCTACAGCAAACTTATATTTGGCTACATATAATTCTTTCTTTTGTCCTCATCAATAAGTGTTGTTGGGGAAATGTTGACCATTATTTACACTGACATAATTATAGTGTTGGTCTTGAATGGAAGACAGAGGTGACACGAATACGTGGGCGAGTACCGTTAAAGGGTGGTTGATTCATAGGTCATAGCCGTTGGTGTCGGTTGGATTAATTGTGGGGAGAAAAAAAATGAAGAAGAGTACAAATGATCCATGGTGACTATTACTTACTAATAATTTTTTTTTTTCTATCTATGAGAGAAAAAGTAGGGAAAGGGTGACTAGCGTAACAACTTTTTTTGGGTATAACTATAGGAGTTTTCAATTACTGTAGAATGTCTGATTTGAGTTATATCTACTATCCAAAAGGCAAATCCGTCACTATAGTCTCACCGAAGCGCTAGTTAGTCGAAACCCTTCAACCACAGAGGTGTTTAGTTTACAGATTACTACCGCAAGCGGGTTCAAACCGTAACCCTCTTATGAGAAGTAATTGTTGGAAATTGGTAAGTTTGACCAATTAATTAATGATGATCAAATAGAAAATTTGGAGGCTCTTGTGATTAATGTAATCTACGTTGAACGTAGATGATGATAGAGTCGTTAATTGTTCAAATTCATTATTGAATGAATGAGAAATTAATGCCTAAAGTAAGCCCCTAAGAGTTGACTATTGTGGGGTTTAAGAGAAGATGGAAATGTAGGAATATGAGGAGTCCCACATTGGAAAAATAATAAAAAAATTGACCTATTTATATAGCTCAATTTTGGACTATAGGGTTGGGCCCCTTGGGGTACCAATAGTCTTTAAAGGGGAGAGGACCTAGATGGCTATAGGTTCGGTCCAAGCCACACACGCGCCGCCGGCCAGTCGGCACGGGTCCGAGCTTTGGGCTTGGCTCAAGCCTTATCTTTTTGGGCTAGATTTAATTAATTATTTTGTTGGGTTTATTTCATTTAATTAAATACAACTGCAGCTGGGCTTGTTTTATTTAATTAAAAGTCCAATCAATTAAAGCCCATTCGGATTTAATTTCCAGATTTTTCTGGATAATTGGGCTTATCTCATTTAATTAAATACAGCTGCAGCTGGGTTTGTTTTATTTAATTAAAAGTCCAATCAATTAAAGCCCATTCGAATTTAATTACCTCCGATTTAATTTTCAGATTTTTCTGGAAATGTCTTTTCATCTTAAAAACACAATTTTTGGTGTTTAAAATTCCAGAACAGTATGGAAATACCTTTCCGGTTTGAAATTGCAACTCTGAACAGTCAAGGATTGTGTCCAGTGGCTGCAAAGGCATAATCAGGGGACATGTTGAACTAAAATGTCCGTACAATGTGACTCTTGATCCTCTATATATTCAGCCCCTCACTTGTTGCATTCCACACTCCAAAAAATACTATACATTTCATAGCATTTTTCTTCCTCATTTCTCATATTCTGTTAAAGAGAGTTTGGAGCGATCTTTAAGTTCACTGGAGTCAAGCAGTTTGTAGTGCTACTACTACTTGAACGGTAGTCGTTGTATCTTGGGAGGCAATAGCCATAAACCGTGAGCACCGTAGCGGGGCTAATTTGCCTTAAGAAAAGAGAGTTGCAAACTCTTGCCTCGACTTGCATTTGATCTTCAAGTTTATAACAATGAGCTCTATCCAAATTGGCTAGCACCTCAATGGTACGTAATTACTTATAAATTTCACAATTTATGTATTTGCCCAAAATATAATTTTGCATTAAACGTACGACTTTGTATATATGCACACACATAAAAAGAAAGAAATTGTGCGAAAAATTTAAGGAAAAAAAAAAATGAATGTCCTGAATTTTAGACTCTTCTTTTTAGATAATACGATGTGAGATATAAAAAAGTGAATTTCTTGAATTTTAAATTCTTTTTAAATAATTAATTAAAATGCACGTTAAAATGAAAATAATTACAAGAAAACTTTTAGCTTTTAGACTTGTGAGATGGAATAGAAATTAGGACTTAGCTCCTTGAATTCACTAGTGGAATATTTTTATCCAAATGTACTACATATCTTCATTAAATGATGGGACTTGCACTTGCTACCGCTCATGATTTAATTGAGCATATCTCTAGAATTAAATTTTGAACAATCTTGAAGAGTGCTCCAAACCCTTATAGCATTTGCATCATAGGGTGTTAGGTTAAATTTATTTTAAAAAATTTAAATATATATATATATTTGAAATTTATAAGATATTAGATCTTATTTTAAAAATAAGATTTTCAAGTATTTGAATTGAATAAGACCTTGAAATTTATAAGAGTTTGTTAATAAATACTTTTAAAAAAATTTAAGAACTCATATTTTTAAAAGAGATTTTTCTTTTTAATATTTAAACACACACATACACACATCAAGAGTCTGTTAAAATTTGAACTCTTGACCTCATACATTATGTGAGAAACTTATGCTACCGGACTGCATGCCTCAACTTATTTTTAAAAGAGCTTAAAAATCATATAAAATAATTAAGAATCTTTTAAATTCACCCAATAAAATAATTATAAAATATACGCCACAAATTATACAATTTTATGAAATTCATAACACTAATTCAATAATATTACAATCCACCACGAGTAATAAAAAAATGTTTCTTACCATAAACGTTATTTTGTTGATTAGTAGGTGCAAATTACACAAATAACGATTTCCACCGTCGGCAGTGTAGGGGCTAGTTTCAATCCAAACATTCGAGAAAGGCTCCATGGAAATCTTGTGGCTGGGGATGAACAATATGTATTATTCCAGAATTGAACCTCTCAATTAATTGTTTCATGGCCCGGGGAAGCTACAAGATTTGTTCTTCACAAGCAAATATCATTGTCAAGAAATTTTTTGATTAAATCAACCCATAATAGTGACAATAATTTTACTTTTTTTTTTCTTAAGAAAAAAGAAAGAGTTTTCAGGGATCTTTCCACAGGGCAATATGTTTGTTGGATTAATTGCAATATTGACACCTCCAGAAAAAAACGAAAGATTTCGAAAAATGGTAGAGAATTGAATCTACTAAGATGGTGTTTGGGTGAACTTATAAACTTTTTAAAATATCTTATATGATGTTTAAGAGCTGATAAGATGATAAGAAGTGTTTGGTAATTTTTTTTTTAAAAAGGAACTTATAAGATCATAAAATAAGATGTAACCATCTTATAAGCTCTTTTGAAAAAAGTAATAAGACCCTAACTTATTTTTAAAATCTTAACAAGCTTATTTATTTTACTATTTTATTACAATATTGCCATAACTAATATCTTATAAGTTCCAAAATTTTATTTTATTCAAACACTTCAACAATTTATTTTAAAAATAAGATTTAACATCTTATAAGCTCCAAAAATATTTTAAATAAATTTAGCCAAACACCCTCTAAATCTGGGAACAATGAGAGCAATTGAGAATACTTTCAGAACTTTGGAATAAGTTAACTTCGGCATTACACATGAAGCCCATAATTGTATGCTGCGATTAGTTGAGGATTATGGAGCCAACATGAAAATTGGTGGCATGCTATGGGATATATATCAAGGAAAAGTTATATAGTCATGCTCTTGATGAGTTAGGATCCACATCTTTTAAGTTGGATTGGATTCTATTATTCAATCGATCGTATGAGTCAATGCATTTTCATCATTAGTCCAGATATATATGGACATTTTAGATTATGCTGCATCATCCACTACACTTTTGTCAAATGACACTTGTTTTATATCTTGCTCATATAATAAATTATCTCCTAAAATTCTTAAATGTATATTTCTTGGGTATTTTTGTATGCAAAAGGATTGTCGTTGTTATGATTCAATTTCTCATTGTTTCTTCATTTTGTTTGGTATCACCTTTCTTAAATCTAATTCATATTATTCCAAAATAGTATGTTCTTCTCGAGTCCATTTTAGTTCTCTTTCCTTGCGTGTCCCTACATTTTTCTCCCTTGCATACCCTTGAGAGCATTTTGGGTCATCTATGCCAAGTGCATCTAATTCTCAATTAATTATTTTTATAAAAAAATATTTAATATACGTATCATATATTCATGAAATAAAATAAAAAATGGAATATAAATTGAAAGATATAAACTGGCTCGAGAGGTGTTGTTGATTCATATCGTGTGTAGACTGTGTTCCAACACATCCAATCAACACCTTTTAATCGCTAATATATCATTCTTATTTTAATCACTTAAAGTGTGGTTGTAATTTCAAAACTTATAAGTCTTAACATGCAAGGTTATGCATGACAACGGGGCGGGGTATGGCTTGGGGTGGGTTAGGCTTGCCCCATACCCCGCCCCACGAGATTATATCCCGCCTAGCCCTGCTCTGTCCCAACCCAAAAATGGCCCCGCCCCGTTTAGTCCCGTTGGGTTGGCGGGTTTAACCCGTCAACTCAGAAAGAATTAGAAAAATTAGAATAAACTAATGAAAGCATCAAATCAGAACCATTTAATTGTAATTAAAATTTAAATTTTAAGTACAAAAATAAAAAATTCATACAAAGAAGATAAATTTCTAGAAATAAAATAGGAGATAAAAATAAAATTAAAGTAATAATTAACACAATATCCAAATTTTTATACATTGAAACAAAAAAAACTCAAAATTTTTAAGTCTAACAAATTTCCACCATGCCCCGCGTAATACCAGTGGGAAATGAACAACGGGTGGGAATGAAAAAAAGAAAAGAAAAAAAACTAATGGGAAGTGGAAGTGTGGAACCGTAAACTATTTGGTTTGGACATTATTTTTAATTAGAAAATATAAAATAATTTATATATAATAATAATAATATTACTATATATTATTTTTATATATAATATAAAAAATATAATTTTAATATTATTCGGGGTGGCGGGGTGGGTAAACCCCATACCCTGCCCCAAATAATTCGGGTTAGAAAAATCATGCTCCATGCCCCACCCCATACCCCGTTAAGTCGCCCCAAACCCGTCCCATTTGGGACGGATTGAGCTCGGATTTGGATTTGCCCCGCCCCATTGCCATCCCTATGCAAGGTCCATCAACCGATTCAACTTAAAATTTCAACCCGTCCTTTACTATATATATATCAAATAATCGCTCTCAAAGAAGTGGGATTTGGCTCCTCTCCAATACACTATCTCTTCAATTACACCCAATACACATTTACATGTTTGCCATGTCATAGAAAAACTAATCTGATGATAAATATGATCTTTTCTTAAATACAATCTTAACTCAAGTTAAATTCAACTAATTAAGCAATAAAAAACTTTTAATTTAGGAAACTCAATAATTATTCCTCAAATCTCTCCAATTTTCCAATCACTCAAACCGAAAATAGCTATTGCTTTCCTTTTAACAAATAACTTGTGTCGCTTTCTTCTTCTTCATTTTTTTTTTTTAAATGGGGCTGTATGGGTTAAACTAAACAAGGGGTTTGCTCGTGCATTAGGATCTTCTGGAGCACAAAACAAATAGAAAAACTAGTTTTATTTTCGTTCATGTTTGACTAGAAATTGCTTTGAGGTCAAAGTTTTTATAATTCTTGAATTTGGTTTTAGTGGTATTGATCAAAAAGAAAAAGTTGCAAATTATTGTAAATATTTTCAAGTTTGAAATGAGGAATATTGTGAAGTTCATGTCTATTTCTTGATTTGAGTGATTGAAAAGTTGGAAAGATTTGAAGAATAATTATTGCATTTCACCATGCACACATGCATGCATATAAAACTATATCTTACCCAAATGAAAAGATCAAACACTCCATAATTGAAATAAAACAAACAGAAAGAACAAATCAAACCCACATTAATTACTATCAATCCATTAAAACCATAAACAAATTAAATTAAACCAAATCAAATTGATCTCAGAGCAATTAAATACTTAAATCGTCTCATGGGACTGGACTGAACCACATAGGCGCCGGAAAAATCCTCTTTATGCTCTGGGCATCACAGGGATAATAGCAGGGCGAGAAAATCTTCCTCTCATAATCAAAGATGCCAATATCATGGCCACCATATGGACAAGCATCATCGGCTGGAATCATCTCCTCTATATCAGTAAAGTAAATCGAGTTGGGCTTCAATTCAGGGAACTCAGACGCAGACACCGCAAACCCATGGTTTTCACCAAGAAACAGCGCCAGACCATCCAAGGAACGATCCATGTACCAAAACAAATCGAAATCCGGGTCATATTTATAAACATCGAAACCCATTGTCTTATGCGGAAAACAATTTTCGAAGATCACTTTCTCAGCCTTACTATCAACATAGTAATCTAATCCATCTTTGATTATTAGCTTATGATGAACATCAAAAACTAAATCTTCTTCTTCTTCGCTTATTATTGATCCATCCCGATGTACGCTTTGCAGCACATGCCGCCTCACGAGGAGGAGCTCATCATTAGGCTCTGTAACAATGAGGAAATTGACATGTTGGGATAACCATTTGAGCTCCATTTCTTCGTTGGACCGGGCGGCCCAGGGGTTATACTTCTCCTTTTTCGCCAAGGGAATCATCTTTGGAGAGCCAGGTTCACGCAGATCCCAAGCCTCGAAGTCATCATATTTTGTAACGCAGAAGAAGAGATTTTGTTTTCTGGAGTAGGCAAAATCCTTGTATTCCCTTGGAGAGTTCTTGCCGTCTAACTTGTCCACGGAATATAGATCGCCGATCGGAGTCCACTCCGTGCTGCGGCCGGGACAGCAGAAAGCCAGCCTGCCTGTTGGACCGAAGCTCATTATCGCGCGGCAGTTTTCTTCGTCGGGAGAGCAGGAGATTACGACCTTGGATACGCAGCCGCATCCGTATCTCAAATTCGATTCGCGGATAGGTAAAGTTTGGATGGGTGGAAGCTTGATGTGACGGAGAGTGAGGGGATTAGAGAGAAACAGATCGAGGTTCTTCTTATTAAACAAAATCAGCCAGCCGTGTGACGATCCTACCAACTGAGAGTCATCGTGTTGGAATTCTCCGGCGGCGGCGGCGGCGCCGCTTCTCTTGTTGACACTTAGGACTTTGTTCTCGGCAAGGCTGTAGAATTTATAAACCATGTTGTCGCCGCCTTCGAAGGCCGGTGGTAGCATCAGCCAAGGGGAGGTTCTTGAAGGCAAAGTTGATGGGTAAGGGACTGAATTATCATCTGAAACGCTCATGGCGGAGATCATCCGAGCACCACAACCACCCAAATACTTAGGTGATCTGCAGGCGGCAGCCGCATTCCGAGAAATCCAACGGAGGAGTACGGAGGAAGCCATTTTTATGTCGTAACACAGTACTCAATTTTTGTTAAATATAAAAATTCATTTATATATAAGGCAATGTATAATTCGAAGAGAGAATTTCGGATTATCTTCCTTTTCTTTTGCCCTAAGCAATCCATATTTTGTTAACTTGAAGGAGAAGTAAGCAGAAAAGGTATTTGTTTAGGTTATTCATATACACGCATGCACACACATTAGGAGTTAGTTCAGGCTCGATTGTTCGGACTCGAACTCCTGAACTCCCAACCTCCCACACTTGATTGTTTACTCGAAACTCCTAACCCCCCACACTTGATCATTCAAACTCGAACTTTTGATCTCCTAATCTCCCACATTATATGGAAGACTTAATTATGCTATTTAGACCACAGGCCACTCGATAACTATTTGTTTAGGTTATTTTTTTAGATAATTAATTTTTGAATTTTGAAGGACGTGTGTTATATTTGATCACCTTTGATTATTACCTTTTTTTGTTGTCTACTACTTTTATCTGAGCAATTATTTGGGAAAAATAATAATCAATAAGTCTCTCTATCCCTTCTTTCCAAAATTTATTGTTCATTTAACGTGATCTTATTTTAGTAAACAAAAAGAAAAAAAAATTCTAAATAATTAATACACAATGATAGCAAAAGAAAAACATAATGGACTATCGTTAAATAAAAAAGAGAAAATCATGTAAACATTGCAAAATTAAAAAGATGGGCCAAAATAATTAACAGAAAACAAAGTGGCCGTTCAATAACACATCCTTTTAAACAAATATTTTTCAACAATGGTGATTCATTAATTTCATTATTATTGTTTCACATTAATTTTTAATTTTAGTAGAAGAGAAAAATAATATGCATTAAACATATCATGCGGCTTTTCCATAGATTAATATTTTTTATGCTAATGCTTTTCTAAAAAAAAAAAAATTCTAAAAATGATTGGTGTTGCGGGACGTGGATAAACTGTGCGTAGTATATATATGCATATGTATGCACAAAAATAAATAAATAAATGAAAAATCAGCTTATCCCATTTTCTTTTTCCTTCATTGTCACGCAAGTGGCCTATTGTAAGACCCTTACTCAATGGATGCAATCGATAAGACAGGATGGGGCTTGACGGTGCGCAAAATGTGTCGGCATGGTGCGGCACAGACCCTTGCTAAGTGTTGGATATTGACTGTCGATAAGAATGTGGGCAAATTGTGGCAACATGTGGGCAAAGTTGTGCACTAGTGTTGGGCATTGACTAGATGGTGCGTGGAGCTGGGCGCACGTTGGCTCAACACTTAGACGAGACAAGCAGAATGACTCGATATGCATGCGGGAACTAAGATAGGCGTGCTGGCAATACCGAGACTTAGGCGTAGCTGAGCGGAGCAGCATGCACACAAGCAAAGGCTGGCGCGCACAGTGGCACGGGTGCGCGAGGTAATAGGCTGGCATGACGGTGGCATGCAACACACATAACGGTCTAACTTGGCGACACGTTGGGGTGACATGGCGCATATGTGGACATTAGTTGGTAGTCAGTTGGAACGGTCAGCTAAGACAACGGGCTAACGGTTGGCAGATTAACTTGGGATGGTTGACAAGAGTAGTTGGCAAGGACGCTTGGCAAAGACAATTATGGGCTTGGTAGAAAGTGGGCGGTTGAGTATGACTTATTTAAGAAACCACTGGGACACTTGGCGCTGTAAACATCATTCCAGTAACCGCCTAGCACACTTGGTAGCTTGTTGGCCACTTCTGCCGCACGATTGGCTTTGTAGGATTTAATCCTAGCCGTTGGGGATGTCAACAGTAGTTGACCTAGTAGTGGGGGATGTCCACTACACAGTTTTGCAGCTTAGGCCATATTTAGCCTAAAGACCTCACCGTTTGACACAATACCATGAGCAGGCAAATTGGATAGGTTAAGAGTGCAAACAGTTCAGGACGGTCTTAGGGCAAAACTCCTGTGTATTATGTTATTTGTGGGAATAATATGAATACAAGGTTGGGCGCAACCCGTAAACGTTATTGTCTCCATATTATGCATTACATGTACGTTGCTTGTGTGTGTTTCGAGTTGCATGCGTGTGTGAATGCTAATGTGCAAAGAATGGCTGGACGGTTCACTCAAACTTGGTCCAAAGCACTATGTGGGGGTGCCGGTCGGTAGGCTGACTAGGCCCTTGGCGGGTTTAGGCTACACAGCGGGTGTGCTCTGCCGCGAAAAATTTGGGCCCCTAAAAACACCTTTGTGACACCTATCATGTTCTATTATAAGAGTTTCTAATAACTAGCCTTCTTTTATTTAAATTTATACCTGATTTGCATTTAACATCAACTCTTATTATTATTTGTTTTTTATACACACGCACATTATGAGTCGTTAGGGCTCGAACCCCTGACCTCCCACATTATGTGGGAGACTTATGCCGCTGGGCCATAGGCCACTCGGCATATCAACTCTTATTATAATTTCAATTTGTTTCACCAGCGCATTATACTTCTTCCCATTATAATACTATTATATTTTTCGATTACAATATATTGTTTCATAAGTTTATCAGATGTATCTTTCTTGAATATTTTCATACACATAAGGGGATATCATTGTTATGATCCAATCTTCCAATGATCCTTCACTCTGTTTGAAGTCACCTTTTTTGAATTTACTTCATACTACTCCAAAATAACATATCAAATCCACATTTTTAATCTCGAATATATTTTTGTTGTTTTAAACACTCAGGGCTTGTTGTCTTACATTTTCTCGAAAAATTTTCCAACCCCCAGAAAATTTTTAGAATGGAGGCACATTCTCCAAAAAATTTTCCCGAAACACTCAGATTTTATCCCAAAAAAATCCTTCTCAATTCAATTTCAAAACACTACACCTAACTTGTCCTACCCCCCACATAATCTGACACCCCCTCCAACGTCGCTCTCTCCACTCGCCTACCCTTCTAGCCGCCATTATTGACTTTGTTCTTTGATCATCTTTTCATTTTTTTTTTTTTTGTTATTTTTTTTTTCAACTAATGCAGCTGAAAAACATTCCATTTAATTGATTAGTCTTTTGAAATGAACAAAAAATCACACAATAATTTCTTGTTTTACTGCTGCAAAAATTACGTATAAATTAGCATAATTACATTGTGTGATTTTTTTATATAACACGTTAGATATAATTAAATAATTTTATTTATTTGTCTAATGAAATCATAACATCAAATTAAAATAAATATAGGCAACATAATTCTATTTATTTTATATTATTTCATATATTTATATAATTATTTGTTGCATTTTTTATTAAATATAATAATACACTAAAGTAATAATTTATAATTTGAAATTTTTTAATTTTATTCATAAATTATATATTTTCTAATACATATTAAATTAAGTTAAATTTAATTAATTTATTGAAATTTATTAAGTTTTTTAAAATATTTTTTTATACCATTAAATACTACGTGTGTAATTTATTCATTTATTTTCGTTTTAAATTTAATAATCCATTTAATATAATTATTTAATTAATAATATGATTCATATCATTAATTGAATTATTAAGTATTAGTTTAACTTTAATTAATCACTACTAGCTCCAAGATATTACAACATGCCTTATTTTTATACTACCCAAAAAATAAAAATATCAAATTAAATCATTAAATAAAATAATTAAACATCATTTCATTACAATCATATTTCAATCATTACAAATATATATATATATATATATTTATATACATCCATCATCCAACTATAAATATACATATATATATATATTACATAAAAAAATCATCTACATCCCATAAACCCAACAAAAAAGCAACTAATTTGACATCAACATTAAAGTTTGTCTCCCCCCAAAACATAAAGAAACAAACAATTCATTCTCAAATCATTTTTCATATTTCCCCAAAATAAAAAGAAACATTTGGCACATTCTTCAAATTTTCTCCTAAAGACTCACTCCCCTAAAAAAATTTCTACAAAACACCCAAAATGTAAGAGAACAAGCCCTCAACATTCCTAAACCCTAAACCCTGAACCCTAAAATGTAACCAAACATACAAAAAATTTCCCTTCAAAATGTTAAATTAAAAATTTCAAAATACCCTCTTCTGTCTTTCATTATCCCCAAAACTTCCTCATTTTTCAATATGTACATACATATATTATATATATACATCATACATATTTTTTTATTATTTTAACAATAAAAACATCACTCAATTTCATTTTTACCCCAAAAATCCAACAAAAAAGCATTGATTGGATTGCTACAGTAGAATTTGTCTCCTCCCAAAACATAAACAATACCAAAATTTCCCAAAATAATTTTCTTACTATTTCCAAAACATAAAAAAACATACATTACATTTCTCAACACAAATTTCATTCTCCAACCCCACTTCCAAAACTCATTCTCCAAAAATACATAATCCAAAACACATAATTCATAACCAAATATTACCCTAATGTTTTTAATAATTTAAATATTTAGAGATACTGAGTGTTACGATAAAAAGTGTGTTTAATTATTGTATTATGATTTTTGCTTTTTTTCCTATATTCTTCTGGGAGAAGAACAAGGATGAATCCCCAAACATCTTTTTGAAATTGTCCAATCCATGGAGGGGTTGAGAAACCATCGGATATGCTGATACTAAGGGTTCTGGTTTACTCCAAATAGAATCTCTTTGATACTGATCTTCAAAAGATCTTAATTGGGTCTTCAAAGACATTATTTCCTGTTCTTTGTGATGGAATGGTTGTGAACTGTGAATGAGTCTCAGAATATCATGATGAACATTATCAATCTTTTCTCTTAAAGATTAGATTAATATTGCTAATTGACCATCCATTTTTGCTTCGATTCTTTCTCGACTCTTGGCAATCTTTTGTAACATATGATTTTGCGCAACAGCATTCTCTTATTGCCAATTAAGAGTTGCTTTAGCAACAATGATTTTAACTAATGATCCATCTAAATTTCTGGATGTTGGGTTTTTTTATCTTCCACGAATGTTTGAAATCAGAAGTTTGTACTTCTTCAGGAGGAAAATTTGTTTGTTGGGGGGGAAGAAGCTCCAAACATCATAATTTGTTGTGGATCTTGGTGAGAGGAATCATCATCACCCCATCCTGAATGAGTTGTCGACCATGGAGTTGGTGACGGAGGAGTGTATTTCACCAAGTAATCAAATTTTCCAGAGGGTTGTCCCAGTGCATCAACATATGGCTCATCCCTAGAAATTCTTAAAGTTCTATTTCTAGGAATGTCTTCTCTTTCAGCTTCTTCATAAATTGGAGATCCATTATCATCAAACCCACTAATTGGTATAGTAAATTCAATAGTATACATAGGATTAAAGCAATTGGGGACACCGATTTTCTCCTTTTGCCTTTTAAATCGAATCTCTATTGTTCCTTCTTGTTTTTTGTGAAAAGAAGGCTTAGTAGATTGGATTGGTTTCGACTCATTGGATGCTTGGTGATTTTGCTCATAAGTTGTTATCCACGTCTTAGGGATCAGCTTCTGCAACTCATCTTTTGGCAGTTGTCTAGGTACATAAGTACAACTGGGTATATGATTTGTGTCAACAAATATCAACAAAGCATCATCTATTTCTTGAGGAAAAACAAAATCAATTGAGTGATTTTGTATCATGTACACCATCAAATAGTGGAGTGTTGTGGAGTCTGTGAGTGCGGAAGGAACAACTCCACAAATCTGAATTTGTAGATTAAGTGCTGATCTTAAGCAAGGATTTGCTATTGGCATATTAAAATTAGGAAACATAGTCACAAGGTCCGTTCCAACATTCAACGTTGTTTGCACAGTGCCAATCACTGTTTAAAAAATCAAATCGAACTAGCCGGTTTGACCGGTCGAACGGTCAACTGGCCGGTGAATTGGTCCGATTTTCTCAAAAATTCAAAAAAATAAAAAAATATCATATTTTGTAAAAATCGTTTAAACCGGCCAATCAGATCGGTGAACCATTCACGGTTCAATTGAACCAGATTGATTTTTCCCTTTAATTTTTAATAAAATTATTTCTTTAAAAAAAAAAATTTTTTGTCTAAGTATAAAGTTTGAAGGTTAATGTACACTTCACAAGGTATCTAAAAATAAAAAATAAAAAGCCTTAATTTAGAGTTTAGAATTAACTTACACACTCTCAACTTTAAACTTGATATATTTAAATTATTGTGATCATTTATAATATGAATTGTGAAATTTGGATTATAATATTAAACAATATCATTTAAGCTCTTTATGTTTTATATTTTGATATTTTATTAATTTTTAAGTAATATATATAATATAAATATATATTTCATAATTATGACGTTACAGTTCAATTGCGGTTTGACCAACGGTTGAACCAGTGAACTGTGAACCGGTAAATTTTTTGTTTCAATGAATGGCCAGATTTTTCAAACACTGGTGCCAATACAAGCATGTTGATAATTTGAGAACCTTGTATCCCGTAATGCAATTCTAGAGGTTGTTGGAAGACCTTTTCGCCCATATAATGTTCAAGCAAATCTAATGGCTCCAAAATGGATATGAGAATATCCTTCTGAAAGCCATAAATCAGGGAGATGAGAAGAGAGCTCAATAGCTACCATCTGCTCTTTTTCTGTTGCAGGAAGAAAGTGTTGATCAAAAGATGAAGCTTGGACATATTCCTTGACTTGAATCTTGGAGGGACTAATGAGACTCTTAACTGTTTTGGCAAAGGAGGATTTTTGTTTGGAAAAAGTATTATAAGGATTGATAAGAGGAAGGTTTGTTAGAGGAACCTTTTCATTTTCAGGTAGGTAGGTTATTTCATATAGAGAATCTATTTTAGAGGCATAGGATTGTCTAAAGCTCGGACTAAGTGTAAAGGTAGATGAAGAAGAAGAAGTAGAGGGCATGGGTAGTAAACTTCCATGGCTTTGATACCAGCTAGGAGGCTAGTATTTTAACAAGGTATGACTCCGCCGGAAACAAGCCTCAACTGTGGGCAACAAGGGCGTGTCCTTTTATGTTAAGATACTGACTCATTTCAGGATCAAAGCTAATCTGTAAATTTTTCTGATGCAGAGGATCCTTTAAAAAGGCAACTGCATAGCATATTCAATTTAAGACTTTGAGGATAGTAGATATAAGATAAAACAGATGTAAATATGAATATATGAGAAAAGGATGAATATAAGGAAGAAAATAAAAAAGATGGCCAAGAACATTATATTGTAATATTTGGGATTCCAACCAGTTCTGCCCTTACAATCAAGTTAATTCCCCTTATATAGAGGAAAATCCAACACTGTTTTAGTACACTGGTCCTACATAGTACAATTATTTTACAGACAGGCTTGGACCTACACACAATCAAGCAGTACAATTACTTTTGACAAACGGGTCCAACAAGGACAATAATACAACAATATAGACAGAAATTTTAACAAAGTAAAAACCATAGTATAATAATTAAACACACTTTTTATCTAGTTCACACTAAGTCAAAAAGCCTAGTGGGTATAAGCCAAACACAATTGATGAATTATCATGTGTGGGAGTTTGGACAAGCAAAATTTTCGATTCAACAGCTAATCTAGCTGTTTGCCACCACTGGCTATCAACTTCATATGGGTCCTGTGAATCAATCATCATATCCGCTTCTACCTTTTCTTTTCCTTTGTTATTGAGTTGAGGTAGCAAATCTGGGATCAATAATGAAGATAAACAGGTTGTTGTAGCAGCTGAACTCTGAACAGATTTATTTTGAGCAAGTGAATTCCAGTCAAACTGAAAATAAGTATTGGAAATTCCCCACATCGAATCTGATGTAGCCTTTTTGGTTTCAGTATAAAATTGTTCAAAATAGGCTCTAGCATCATTCTAAAGCTGAATTGCATAGTCAATCGGCAATTTCTCCCATGGAGCATCATCTTCAAATTTTGGCCAAATTTGTTGTGGATGATCGAATTTTGTTCTGCCATTTTCCTCTGAAATTCTCTTATATCCTTTCCGTGCTCATAAAATTCCTTATTGAGAAGATAAGGAAAAACACTATATTCTTGAACTAAATAGAAATATGGTAAATTGTGGATATGAGGAGAACTTTGCCTAGATAAAATAAAAATGACAAAAATCCCTTGGTTTGTTTTGCCGATTTGTTGAAGATGGAGAACCTTGAACATTCTCATCCAAGTAGATAATGGATAAAACCATTCTAGAAATGTTCTAGCACAAGGATTATTGTCATAATCATCAAACTATCCACTGTGTAGTTCTGCAATCCATTTGATAGACTATTCAATGGGAAATTCCACAACGGTCTTCCATTGTTCAAGCAAGTACCAAATCATGCATAATAATTCCTTAGAAAACATAAGATGAAATGGTGTAGAAACACTAAACAATGTAAAGAACGGATAATCAGGATGAAATCCTAAGCCTCCAAAAGTATGAAGACCAGATTTTCTTACTGTGAGGGATTGATATTTCAACATAAGTTCTTTAGCTCTGGACTGGAGAGTTCTGGTTTTGATGAGATCATGGAGTTCAAGAGGTAGGCTATCAAGCGGAAATTCATGGGTGGATGAGATTTTTGATGTGGCTAAGGAAGAAAGCATACAAATAATGGGGATGTGCTTTCTGGGAAGTTCACAAAGTTTGGGCTGGGAAAGGAAATCTTCAAGCACATTATTTTTTCCTTTGATATAATTCACACTGAAAAAATACTGAGAAAACCATTCTGACCACCTGAGTAATTGTCTGGAAGGAACAATATTAGGTTTAAAACTCAGCATCATTGGCAAGGCATTCATATCCATCTCTACAAAAAAGTGATGCCCAATAAGATGAAATTAAAACTTTTCAATACCTCTTTTGACAGCTAAGATTTCCTTCTAAGTGGAATGATAATATTGTTCTGAAGGCTTGAACGATCCACTTTTGTATCCACATACATTTCTTTTTCCATCCTTTTCTTCAAGGAGGATTGCTGCCCAAAAGGATTCACTGGCATCCGTGTGTAGGATTCTTTCCCCATCAGAAAGAATCTGCAACGGGGGTAACTTCTGGATTAAAGCCTTCATAGTTGTAATAGCTTTTCTTTGTGCATAAGACCATTCTGGAGGATTCTTCTTTAACATGTCCTGTAAAGGTCTTATTATTGATGCTAATCTTAGGATGAAATCTGCTGCATAATTAATAACTGCAAGGAACTGTTGAATCTACTGTTTAGAATCTAAATCATCAGGAAATTTCAACAATTCGTGAGCAATATGTGGTTGAAGAGTATATTGCCCATCGTTACTATGCATTCCAAGGAAATCAATTTCCTTTTGAGAGATTAGCATTTTCTTTTCAGAAAGCATAATACCATAACTTCGAACCAATTCTTCAAATTGATGCAAGAAATAGGAATGTGTCTTGATATCTTCAAAGAAAAGAAGTATATCATCTATGTAGATCAATGCATTGGGAACAAAGGTTTGAAGATTCTGACCATAGCCTTTTGGAAGAGAGATGGAGCTATTTTGAGACCAAATGGTATGACAGTCCATTGGAAATGAGCATTCGGAATGCAAAAGATAGAAGAGGATATGATGATTGATTCACAGGACCCATATGAAATCGATAGCCAGTGGTGGCAAACAACTGGATTAGCTGTTGAACCGAAAAATTCGTTTGTCGAAACTCCCACACCCACCAAGCTTTTTGACTTAGTGTGAACTAGATAAAAAGTGCGTTTAATTATTGTACTATGGTTTTTTACTTTGTTAAAATTTCTGTCTATATTGTTGTATTATTGTCCTTGTTAGACCCGTTTCTCAAAAGTAATTGTACTGCTTGAATGTGCTTAGATCCAAATCTGTCTGTAAAATAATTATACTATATAGGTCTAGTATACTAAAACAATGTCAGATTTCCCTTTATATAAGGGGAATTAACTTGTTTGTAAAGGCAGAACTGGTTGGAATCCCAAATATTACAATATAATGTTCTTATACATCTTTTTTATTTTTTTTCTTATATTCATCATTTTCTCATATATTCGTATTTACATCCATTTCATCTTATATCTACCATCCTCAAAGTCTTAGATTGAGTATGCTCTACAATTGCCTTCTTAAATGATTCTCTACATCAGAAAAATTTACAGATTAGCTTTGATTCTAAAAGGAGTCAGTATCTTAATATAAAAGGACACGCCCTTGTTGCCTACAGTTTAAGCTTGTTTTCGGCGGAGTCATACCTAGTTAAGATACTAGCCTCCTAGCTGGTATCAAAGCCATGGATAGTTTATTGCCCAGGCCCTCTACCTTTTCTTCTTCATCTACCCTTACACCTAGTCCAAGATTTAGACAATCCAATGCCTCTAAAATAGATTCTCTATATGAAATAACCTACCTACCTGAAAATGAAAAGGATCATCTTACAAACCTTCCTCTTATCAATCCTTATAATGCTTTTTCCAAACCAAAATCCTCCTTTGCCAAAACAGTTAAGAGTCTCATTAGTCCCTCCAAGATTCAAGTCAAGGAATATGTCCAAGCTTCATCTTTTGATCAACAATTTCTTTCTGCAACAGAAAAAGAGCAATGGTAGCTATTGAGCTCCCTTCTCATCTCCTTGATTTATGGCTTTCAGAAGGATATTCTCATATCCATTTTGGAGCCATTAGATTTGCTTTAACATTACACAGGCGATAAAATCTTCCAACAACTTTCAGAATTGCATTACTGGATACAAGGTCCTCAGATTATCAACATACTTGTATTGGTACTGTGCAAACAACTTTGAATGCTGGAACGGTCCTTGTGACTATGTTTCCTAATTTCAATATACCAATAGCAAATCCTTGCTTAAAATCAGCACTTAAGCTACAAATTCAAATTTGTGGAGCTATTCCTTCCATACTCACATACTCCGCATCACTCCACTATCAAATGGTGTACAGAATACAAAATCACTCAATTGATTTTGCTTTTCCTCAAGATACAGATGATGACTTGTTGATATCTGTTGATACAAATCATATACCCAGTTGTACTTATGTACCCAGACAACTGCCAAAAGATGAGTAGCAGAAGTTGATCCCTGAGACGTGGATAACGGCTTATGAGCAAAACCACCAAGCATCCAAGGAGTCGAAACCAATCCAATCTACTGAGCCTTCTTTTCACAAAAAACAAGATGGAACAGTAGAGATTCGGTTTAAAAAGCAAAAGGAGAAAATCAACTCAAAATCTCAATTCGCCTTTGGCCATCAAAAGATCACTCATAAACTAACATCACTTGATGTTGAAATTAATGTTTCCAAATTTTAGCGTGCAGTTGTCAATTGTGAATGATTTTCAAAAGCTCTTCGATCAAGAAGCAACGAACAGAACGGAAACTGATTTTCACCATCGCATGCATGTAAAACTCTAACTCACTCCATTATTAGAACAAAACAAAATGAAAAAAAGAAATCAAACTCACATTATTAATAATCCATGCATCATAAATAAAACAATAAAAAAGCTAAATCAAATCAAATTGATCCCAAAGCAGTTAAATCGTCTCATGGGACTGGACTGAACCACATAGGCGCCGGAAAAATCCTCTTTATGCTCTGGGCATCACAGGGATAATAGCAGGGCGAGAAAATCTTCTTCTCATAATCAAAGATGCCAATATCATGGCCACCATATGGACAATCATCATTGGCAATCATCTCCCTTATGTCAGTAAAGTAAACCGAGTTGGGCTTCAACTCAGGAAACTCACCCGCAAACACCGCAAACCCATGGTTGTAACCAAGAAACAGCGCAAGACCATCCAAGGAACTATCCATGTACCAAAACAAATCGAGATCCGGGTCATATTTATAAACATCGAAACCCATTGCCTTATGCGGAAAACAATTTTTGAAGATCACTTTCTCGGCCTTACTATCAACATAATAATCTAATCCATCTTCGATTATTAGCTTACGATGAACATCAAAAACTAATTCTTCTTCTTCGCTTATTATTGACCCATCCCGATGTACGCCTTCCAGCACATGCCGCCTCACGAGGAGGAACTCATCATTAGGCTCCGTGACAACGAGGAAGTTAACTTGGTGGGATAACGATTTGAGCTCCATTTCTTCGTTGGACCGGCGGCCCAGGGGTTATACTTCTCCTCTTTCGCCAAGGGAATCATCTTTGGAGAGCCAGGTTCACGCAGATCCCGAGCCTCGAAGTCATCATATTTTGTAACGCAGAAGAAGAGATTTTGTTTTCTGGAGTAGGCAAAATCCTAGTATTCCCTTGTAGACTTCTTGCCGTCTAACTTGTCCACGGAATATGGATCGCCAATCAGAGTCCACTCGGTGCCGTGGCCGGGACAGCAGAAAGCCAGTCTCTTTGTTGGACCGAAGGACACTATCGTACGGCAGTTTTCTTCATCGGGAAAGCAGGAGATTACGACCTTGGAAACGCATCCGCATCCGTGGCTCAAATTCAATTCGAGGATAGGTAAAGTGTGGATGGGTGGAAGCTTAATGTGACTGCGAGTGAGGGGATTAGAGAGAAACAGATCGAGTTTTTTCTGATTAAACAAAATCAGCCAGCCGTGTGACGGTCCTACCAACTTAGAGTCCTTGTGTGGGAATTTTCCAGCGACAGCAGTGGCAGCAGTAGCGGTGGTGTCAGCGGCACCACTTCTCTTGTTGACACTTAGAACTTTGTTCTCGGCAAGGCTGTAGATTTTATAAACCATGTAGCCGTCGAAGGTCGGTGGTAGCATAAGCGAAGGGGAGATTCTTGAAGGCAAAGTTGATGTGTAAAAGACTGAATTATCATCTGAAACGCTCATGGTGCTGATCATCCGAGCACCACAACCACGCAAAGAATACTTAGTAGATCTGACCGCAGCCGCGTTTAGAGAAATCCAAGGGAGAAGTACGGAGGAAGCCATTTTTACGTCGTTACAAAGTACTCTTTAGGGGCTTTCTACGGTTCGATTAGAGTCGTACCTATGGGACCAATCTAGACCATCAATTATGTAAAATTAAATCACAGTTGTACAAGAGGTACGAACACAATTAAAGTTAAAAAGACGAATTTAAACCTAGTACTTTATTTAACTGAAATTTGTCAAACTACTATAAAATACAAAGATATCGCTACCTCAAGTGGTGATACCTTTATAACTATTATAAATTTATTATTTAAAAGGAAGGTGTCACTTTTACCTTCTTCTTTTTTTTTTTTTAATAATATTTTATTTTATTTATATTTTAATTTTATGGTCTTAAGTAACTTTTGAAAAAATTGGAATTCAGTCAAACTTAAAAAAATTATATTTTAAATTTTAAAAATTCAAAAATAGAATTAAATTTTTGAAAAAAAAAATGTGTCGCTATCTGAGATAACACCACCTTAATTGTTAATAACATATATCTATAAACCATGTATGTATATGTATATATAATATATAATATATTTTGTTCTATTTTATTTACTTGTAAATTTACGATACCGAACCCTATTCTAAAGGGTCTGATAGGGTCGTACCTACCGGATGGATCCCAACTAATGAAATATTACCATTTATTGTTTGATATCCTATGGTCCAGTAGGATAGTACCTATTGGATGGGTCCCAATCAATGAAATCTTGCCATTTACGATGATTTCTAAATTGATCAGAAGAAACATTTATTACTTAGTTTTTGAAGGGGGATAATATAGTCATTACATTTATTTATATATTGTCAACATCATGAAGACAGTCATATCAAACAATAAATGGCAAAATTTCATTGATTGGGATCCAACCAGCAGGTACGACCCTACTAGATCATAGGATATCAAACAATAAATTGCAAGATTTCATTAGTTGGAATCCATCCGGTAGGTACGACCCTCCGGACCCTATTCCAATAGGATCCAGTATCGTAAATCTACAAGCAAATAAAGTAGAACAAAATATATAATATAATATATATACATATACATACATGATTTATATATATTATTAAGAATTAAGGTGTTGCTATCCCAAATAACGACACCTTTTTTTTTAGAAATTTAATTCTATTTTTGAATTTCTAAAAAATTAATTATAAAATTTAAAATAAAATTTTTTAAAGTTGGATTGAATTCCAAACTTTTCAAAAATTACTTTAAAACATAGAATTAAAATATAAACAAAATAAAATAAAAAGTAATAAAAAACAAACAAACAAACAAAACAAAACAAAACCAAAAAAGGTAGGTATCACTAATCAAATTGGCAACACCATCAAATGTAATAAATATATCCTACCATTAATCTTGCCTCCCCAAACTCTTGCTGACCCTCCAATGCGTGTGCACGTATATGTATAATATATATATATTATACATATATATTACAAATAAACCTATTCCTTAATAATATTATCTATATATATTATAAATAATGAATATTGCATTTATAAATAATAATTTTGCAATATATACAAAGGTGAACACTCTTTTATTTTTATATAAAAAAAAGTGACACGTTTTACATATATTATTTTTAAATAATAAATTTATAATAGTTATAAAAATATCACCATTTGAGGTAGCGACTGTTTTTTATAATAGTTATAATAGTTTATGCACATGTAAATTTGAAAGGTTAAAAAAAAAAAAACTACAAACTATTCCTCTTAGATTATAAAGGTTTTTTGTTGTTCGATACTTTTACCGAGCAGTTATTTGGGCAAAATAATAAGTTGCCAACTATTTTATTATGTTGCCCACTATCATCAAAATGAAAGGATATGATGTCATACTTTAAATTCAACAGCTAAAATTAAATACATTTATACATTCTTCACATAATGTATGTGCAACCAAATTTGCACCATAGACTACATCTACTTTTACCTGAGAAGTTATTTGGGCAAAATAATAAGTTTCTAAACAATTTATACACATTGATAGCAAAAGAAAAACACATGAACTATCATTAAAGAAAAAAAACAAAAATCATATACATTGTAAAATTAGAAAGATAGGCCAAACTTGAGGTGGCCCAAAAATGACAGGATTTACCAAATAACTCACATCTTTTAAATAAATACAAATACTCTTTGAGTATGGTGTTTCGTTTTATTATTGTTTTATATTTTAATTTTTGTTTTAAGTAAAAGAGCAAAACTATATCATGCAGTAAACAGAAATGGCCTTTACATATGCTAATATCTTTTTATGCTAATATTTTCACAAAAAAGCTCTAAAAATGATTGGCGCTGCATGGCACGAGGACAATTAATGTGGGTGGCATGTACATGCATATGTATGCACCAAAAAGAAATTAATAAATAAATGAAAAATCAGCTTATCTTTCCTTTTTTTTTTTTTCTTTTTCCTTTCCTCATTCTTCATGCAAGCCTGTCATGTTCTACTATAAGAGTTTTTAATAATTAACCTTCTATATATATATATATATATATATTTTTTTTTTTTTTTTTAATTTATACTTATTATTTCAGTGTGTTTCACCAGGACTTTATATGTATTTCCATTATATTCTTTTGTTCGTCTTTTCATCATTTTGATATTGCATTTCAAAATTGCGTTCTAACAACTTTATTGCATAAATTCAGAAATTGAGCAAGGATTACTGAGAAGGTGATAAAAATAAGACTAATCAAAAAACCTTGGAAGACAAACAAAGAAAAATTAATTATAACCTAACTAGCAATCAGTACATGCTCAATGGGTGTGTATTATAAAAAAAACTAATGTTTTCAAAGTAGTTTGAAAATAATTGCTACCATAGAGAAAAAAAATAAAAAAATTGTTAACATCAATGAAAAAATTATTCGTGCATCTTTGAAAAAAATAATATAGGTAAAGGTTAAAAAAACAAAGAGTATACATTGAATAGGAGAAATCATACCTGCAAAAAGAAGTTGACAGAAATGAAAATATGTATATGTATAGCCTTTACAGGGACTATATATTACGTAGCAGTAATAATGAGGGGAGGGGGTCTGTTAGGGAGGGATGGTAGTTACTATATATAGAATGGGAATTAAAAAGAAAAATAAGGACATTTTAGGAAAGACTCTAAAAAACATATCAAAAAGGATGTAGGCTTTTTTAATATTCCAATCTGTAAAATAAAGAAATAATATATTAATATGATCACCTTTATTAATTATTACAACAGCACTAACTTGATACAACTCATTTTCCATATTCATCTTAATATTATACTGATAACTTTCTAGTTTATTCACGTTGTCACAAATTCTGATTGTCAGTTGATCCTTTACTCCTCCTATATCAGTCTCTTTGTTGCTTCGTGAAAACTCCCAAAGCAGACTGCAGCCACGAGCAATGCGTTTTATCGAGGAAACGGAAGTTTTCTTTGTAGATTTTCATTTATTACTATATTTCGTGTTATGTCTGTGTAGCCTGTCACCTATAATCCTCATCATAAAGAAATAGATTGCAGATAGAATGAACTTACCATATTAAAAAGCCGCAGGGCAGCAGGCCTTGTAAATTTCCTTGCAAAGAGGAAGCATTGAGAGGGTTTCCCCTTGCTAGTGCACCATTCTCTTCTGTACTCAGTCTCGTAATAGATGTTATCAATGTCCTGGAGAAGTGATAAAAAATATGAAGCCTTACGCATAATTTATGTGAAACATTACTCTATTAATTGTTTTCATGCTGGCTTCATGTCTGTCTGAATACTTAATCGCGAGTGCTCTTTATACAACATCATAAAAATCAGAACATGGGAAGATGACAAAACCCATCTCAGCAGAGAAAGATACCTTGATTGATTGGATAAGCAAGGGAGTAGCATCAGCCAACTTGTAAGTCACCGGATGCCATCCTCGCCTTTTAGGATCTTTGGAATATGAGAGATCCCAAGAACTGTGACTCAATGACCTTCTAGTAATTTCTCCCTCCAGGCCTTTTTGCTGAATATGGAAAAGAAATAAAACAAGACAAAATCAGTTGACAGTGATAATATGCAGGCAACGTTGGTTGAATGATTTGATCAGGTTGACTAAAAAAGGATCAACGTACACAAAGCAAGGTCTGAACATAATGTTCATCAGGTATGCAGTTGTGTTCCTTAGATGCATCAGCAGGCTGCAAATAACATAATTGACAGAGTAAAACCTTGTTCCCATAAGTCTAATTTTAACTAATCATGAACATGATATCACCAAAAAGAATAGAATAGAATAAAATAAAATAAAACTTATAAACATCAGCAATTTCTCATCAGTGCCAATATCACATGTTTCAGAAAGAGGAACGAAAGGAAGTGAGCAACAGTGAGAACACTTACAAGGGGGCGGTCCCGCCAAAATTCAGGTAAAGACCTTTTCTGTTTGCAAAGTAAAGAAAAAAGAACCAAGTTACAAAAATATCAATAAAATGATGTTCCATAGATACCTACGAACATTTGAGAATGTTATGGGAAAACAAATTCACACATGCATATATATATAGTGTGTCTCTTGTGAGATGCACGTCTGAATTAACATTTTTCTACATGTTTCAGAAGTAAGCAGGCATTTGGTCAGAACTGTGTATAAAGATATCAAAGGTCATAGTAACTAACTCCTTAAGATATTTAAACCTCATAATTTAGCATTGAATGTTTCAGCCCTCTACCATTGCAGTAGAGTTAGAATATTTAGTTTTCCTCACTGTGGCAAGACAAATCATCATGTCCCCACAAATACATTCAACTCTTGATGACAAGATGATGCTGTTAGAATATTTCCCTTGGTTTAGTTAGAATATTTACCTTATTTTGTATTTAATTATTTTAGTTATACATATGCATACCATTTTGTACTTAATACTATTCTCTCTCCATATATGTGAGATAGGGACTCTTCAATTAAATATACAAGCATTTTTCTGTTTTCAGATGCAGAACATATGATAAAGACACTTGCCTTACAATGCAACTGAAACATAGGAAATACATTTTCATCTTCAACTACAATCCTTGCATGCTTTCTGGTCAGAACAACCCACTGCAAGAACAAAAGACAGATATAACAAGCTAGAAACTAGAAATAGGTACTGAATAGTTTTTCTCTCTCTCTCTCTCTTTTTTTTTTTTTTTTTTTTTCATTTTCATATTCCCTTTCTCTTTGTGAGGCTCTATTTACCTGAGATCCTTTCCTCCAGTTGTCAACATGAATCACTGGATCCATTCTCGGATTGTAACGACTTTCTTTTGTATCAGCAAAGCTGTTCCCATGATTAAAGAAATAGCAAGTTTCTGTAAGCTGATGGACATACAAATACGTACATAATTATATGTATTGCCACTTATTTTAATGTCGGTTTTCGAAGTGAAAATATGGAAAGGAAGAGAGATGATTTAGGAGGAAATAAACAGAAAATCAAAGAAATATTACTTCTGCAGGAGGAAAGATCAACCAGAGTTGGAAATTTTGTTCATAAGATACTTAAAAGATAATTTGTTGTATAGAGGAAATAATTAATTGCATCCCCAATACCTGTCCACAAAGCTAGTTGAGGCAGACATTATATAGTCATATGTGTAGCTGAAATTGTATAGAGGTATGCAGCTGTATCAAGAAAATAGAGAAAAGCACATCAATTACACAGTTTTTTATTACTAGATACTGCAGGGGACTAACAATAATAGCTATAAAAACTTTCAGAAATGCAAAAAGCATATTAGAACGGTGATCAAGAGACATATTAGAATCTCTCATGGCAGAAATCAGATTTCTACCTGTCTGAGAGGAAAACAAACCGCTCATTGAAATGATCCATCATTGCATTTTGAAGTAAAATACGCTCTGCCTGGATCATGCTTGCTTCTCCCCAATCTACCTAATAAAACATCACTTGCTACATATCATTCAAGATGCAGAGATAACGTAAACATCAAGGTTCTGCTATAAAGTTCACTAACATGAGTAGAAGCAATACTAATAGAATATCAAGATGGATATATCTCATCTTCATGTGAATTACTAATAGAACCAAGGCCAAGGGATCTTACAAGGCAGTACCAATGGATGAGTGCATCAAGCAGTTCATGTAAATTGTTACTGTTTAAGAAGATCTAATCTTCAAAAAAGATTAACCTGTATGCTATCATTAATTTGACGATCTATGAAGAATTTCGATCTTGTTTTTGCCGTGTTCAACAAGAACCCAGGCCTTGAATGAACGTAGATAGAAAATCTATTCTCTGCATCACCCTGCAAAACGACAAAAGTTTCATAGATATAAATGGAAGATCTGTGTGGAACACATATATGGTTCAACTGAATCAACTATATAAACAGAGAATGCAACATGATTGCCTTAGATTCAAAATTGATGTTAGTGACGCTAGTAACGACACATGTAAAACTGATTTACAATCTGCCAAAACAAGTGACAACAACAGAACACTGCGAATAATCTACTGATCACTGTTTCACAAAGTCATTAAGAGTCTGCAAGAAAAGCATTTAACACAACTAATTTCCATTGAAGTGACTCATAAGTCCAAAAGCCATCAACCCCACATTCAGTAACAATGTGCTCAAATATACCCCCGACAAAATGCGAGTATCGTGCTGCCAAAAACCGAAAACACAAGAATAAAACATGTAGTCTCGCAGGCACCAAATCAACGAACAATTATACATGCAGAGGTTGTAAATGATACAGTGCTTCTATTTTTGGTTTTTTCAAACAACACAACTGAAATCCTTCTCCCACAATTCTGAAAAATCTAAAACCTACTTGGTTGAGTTACAGAAGTAAACAATAATTTTCCCCAACTTTCAGAGTTTCCAGAGAAGTTCTAAATGAGGAAACTAATAGAATTTGTCCTGCCACTATAATAAACACCCTAACCATAAACTGAATGAACCAACAACGAAAATAAGATCAAAGGCAATAAATGAATTATGATCAGTTAAAGTAAAAGTAACAACACTGCAATAGAAAGATAAGCAAAACAACTACCCGAAAAAATACATCCCAAACAATGTCAGGCGGAATCCGGTTCCTAGCAATAAAGAGAAAAGCAATTTTCGGCTTTTGTAAAGGCGGAGCTATTAACTTCAGCATTTTGATTCTACTGTACAGCGATTCCATCAACACGAAGGTCGTGAAACAAAACACAAGTAAAAACACAGCAAAAAACTTCCTCCTCCATCTGTGATGGAATTTCTGTGAATTCAACCTCCGCTTCATCCGTTCTAAACGAGATCCAAATTTAGGGCATAAGTATTTCCAAAACTCTAAATTCTAGTAAAATTTACTGTGTCCACCACATAAATCAATCTCTCCACACCGACACTACATTTTTCACTTCATCGAGTGTAACACACAGTATTTTCTCCTGCCTAAACTCCATTCATTTGCATTTACATTACTCGCACATAAAATAAACAGATCCGAAGACAGATTAAAAATGTTCAAATTTCAGCATAAATTCTAGAATTCCGTGAAATCATCACGGATTGGCAGATGAGTAGCAGCTCCACGAGCTACGAGAGAATAAGACGACGACAGCAAAAAAAAAAAAAAAAAAGCCGAGAATCTCGAACGATATCTTCGAGAATCCCGTGAAAGCTATGCAAAATCCTCTACTTGGAAATGAAGCAAAAACAGAACATGAGAGAGAGAGAGAGAGAGAGAGAGAGAGGATGTGGAGAAGACTTGACTTGGAAAGTGAGAACATATGAGTGGAAGTCGGAGGAAGTCGGAGTAGTGCGTCTTAAGCACCTACGGGCTTCTCGCAGCTTCATTGCGTGTTTTGCTGGAAATCGCTTTACCCTTCATTTACAAGAACACCATCTTAATTTTCACTATTAAGTAAAACTCAAATTACTCAATTAATTTAAATGTTTAGCCAACGATAACAGTCTTTCCTATTACATGAGAGATATTGTATTTACCCAAATATGCAGTCTTTTCTATTACGTGAGAGGTATTGTATTTACCCAAATATGAATCGTTATACACATTATGTGTATTTTGATTATATAATTTATATTTTAATTTTTTATTTTTGTTTTAGAGAAACAACACATGTTCGCGTTGAAAATGAGACCACCCGCATAATAGAAAAACTAATGTCACTTAATTTACTTGATTTAATAATAAAATAATATTAACTTATTAAAAGAATAAATTTTGTCATGCGTAATATCCTCTCAAAAAAAAAAAAAATTAAATGTTTTTTACCAATAGGAGTTGAGATTAATATGATTGAGAACAGAAATATCAATTTAATAAAATTATGATGTTTTTTTATAGTTGAATTGTTATTCTAAGGGCTTGTTTGCTTCATTGGATAAAAGTTTGAAAAATCCACTTTCAAACTTTATCTCTTATTTGCTTTATATTTTTATGGTTCATGATACATTTGCCAGGCTAGATTTTGGATTAAGTCATCTTGGCTTGATTTGTTTTCCATCCTTTCAAATTTGATATGATAAATAATGAAAATGACACTCTTACCCTCATAAAAATCTTATCTTCAACACCTTCTGCAAAATTTTGAAAATTTACCTTCTTAAAAGTTATGACATTTTGGACATTACAAAGTGTAATCACATTGAGCAATCTTGTTAACCAAACATTAAATAGTATTAAGCATGGGATATCATTAATTTCTTAAATCAAAGCAAACAATAGATTACATAGTTTTGGATACTATTTCTAGCTTATGTATCACTAGCATATTAATCCCTGCTAATCCTATATGCCCAAGCAGACAAGCCCTAAGGGGATAAACAGTGTAATAAAGGCATTAATGTTGCTTGAGTGAATTGGTTGGTATGGGGTTGAAGAAAAGCATCAATAGCTGAACTGGCAAATAAATCACTTTTATCATCTGTTTCAATTTGTATTTCATCGTATAATTTACTTTACAAATATATATTAAAATATGTATAATTTATAATTAAATATTTTCTAAAAATATTTTATATATTTAAATATCAATTAAATTAAGATAGAGATTTTAATATTAAAATAGAGAGACAACCAGCAAGCCCTCCCACCCTCTCCCCATCTGTAATATGAGAGGAATAATGTGCTACTTTTAATTGTCAATTATGTTTTCTAATTCAAAAAGATTTTGATACGAATATTTAGTTAATTTGAATTTATTTATATTAAATTGAGAGTAAGATGGAAAAAAATAATAAATTTTTTTATTGATTTTGCCCCTTCTTGTTGGTATTCTTTTGGATTTTGCGCATTTTATTACTCCATTGAAAATTTCCTCCAACCTATCATAATCCAATTTCATACTCCACCATTGAATTTAATAACCAACCAAGTGTAGGTCTATTTCTCTATACAATATTGTACAATTGTTAATTTATTTTAATTTTTTTTAATATATAAAATAAATACGATGTGAAAATATTTATAAGATCAGTTTTTTGTACAAGAATCAACGTAATAAATTAGCTTTAAAAATAAAATAAAAAAGGTAAATTAGTTAAAAGATTAGAAAATTCAAGTTTCTATCAACAAACAAAATAGACATCAAACAAGTTTTTGCTATATTAATGTGTCTTTGAGAATTCACTCGAAATTTTGTAATTGGAGCAAATGCAGTGGGTTTCTAATTCGAAAATGTGTCTATTTAGAAAAATTGTTCGAGTCTTCAAAGTGGTCCCTTTTAGTAACTTATAGCTCTAAAATTTCTGATCTGCTGATATTATGTGTGATGGTTCATTATCTTAAAGTGTACTGCGATTTAATTGTAATTTTACCAAATTATTCTCAAAGCGTATTTTTGCCATATAACTTTCAAGAGTTTAAAGAGATAATAAAAAATAAAAAAGGAACACCATGTACTACTATTTAGTTAATCTTTTGTAATATTTTGATATGAATGTTTTGGGATAATGGACCCGTTTGTTTTAATTTTGAAACTATATTTTTATTTTCTTATTTTTTCAAATACTCATCACATCATCAATTTAAATTCAAAAACTACATAATTTTTAATACAAAAACACCCAACATCCAAATACATATAATTTTCACAACTATATAAACATACAATTTTAAACAACACATCCAAACACAACTCTATTTTCAAAAACACATTCTCTAACTAACTTTTCATTATGCATTTTCACTAGAAAATAAAAATGGCTTTAGAAAATAAAACCAAACGGGCCCTAAGTTTTGGAAGTGGGGATAGGGAGTGTGAAATTTGTATTTGGGAATGCGGTGTATATTTGTTTATGTTTTAGGAATAATTAGAAAATTATTTTGGAAATTTTTGGTATGTTTGTTTATGTTTTGAGAGAAAATAAATTCTACTGTAGTAGAAAAATCAATGCATTTTTGTTGGGTTTTGAGGATGTAAATGAATTTTGGTAATTTTTTTTATTATGATATAGTAATAAAATATTATGATATATAAATATATATATATTTATAAATGTGTGAAACTTTTGGGTTTTTGCTACTTTAATTGTAGGGATAATCCGAACATTTTGAGTGGCCATTTTGGGAGAAAATCATAGTACATGTTTGGTTACATTCTGCCAGAACAAATACTGGCAGAATATAACCAACCAAGCGTAGGTCTGTTTCTCTATACAATATTGTACAATTGTTAATTTATTTATTTTTTAAAATTAAATTACTAAAATATAAAATAAATACAATGTGAAAATATTTATAAGATCAGTTTTTTGGAAAAGAATCAACGTAACAAATTAGCTTTAAAAATTTTAAAAAAGGTAAATTAGTTAAAAGATTAGAGAATTCAAGTTTCTATTAACAAACAAAGTAGACATCAAACAAGTTTTTGCTATATTAATGTGTCTTTGAGAATTCACTCGAAATTTTGTAATTGGAGCAAATGCAATGGGTTTCTAATTCGAAATTATGTATACTTAGAAAAATTGTTCGAGTCTTCAAAGTGGTCCCTTTTAGTCACTTATAGCTCTACAATTTCTGATCTGCTGATATTACGTGTGATGGTTCATTATCTTAAAGTGTACTGCGTTTTAATTGTAATTTTGCCAAATTATTCTCAAAGCATATTTTCGCCATCTAATTTTTCAAGAGTTTAAAGAGATAATAAAAATAAAAAAGGAATGCAGTGTACTACTATTTAGTTAATATTTGGTAATACTTGGATATAAATGATATGTTTTGGGAGAATAAGGGCCCATTTGTTTTAATTTTCAAACCCCATTTTTATTTTCTGCTGAAAATAAAAATAAAAAACTATCAACTTTTACACAATTTGCTCATACATTTTCATTCTCAAAACATTCATTTTTACATTTTTTTCTCCATTTTCACACCTATTTCCCCCATATTATTATCTATATATACTTTTTTATCTTCCTAACACTTCTCAAACAACATTTACCGCAAAAATATTATAAACTCAAATTCAAATTATAATATTATTTTTTTAAACAATTACACATCACATCATTAATTCAAATTTAAAAACTACACAACTTTTAATACAAAAACATCCAAATACATCTCATTTTCACAACTATATAAACCTAAAATTTTAAACAATACATCCAAACACAACTCCATTTTCAAAAACACATTTTCTAACTAACTTTTCACTATGCATTTTCACTAGAAAATGAAAATGGTTCCAAAAAATAAAATCAAACAGGCTTTAAGTTTTGGGAGTAGGATTGAAGAATGTGAAATTTGTATTGGGGAATGTGATATATGTTTGTTTATGTTGTAGGAATAATTAGAAAATTATTTTGGAAATTTTTGTTATGTTTGTTTATATTTTGGGAGAAAATAAATTCTGCTGTAGCAATTAAATTAATGTTTTTTTTTGTTGGGTTTTAAGGATGTAAATAAATTTTAGTAATATTTTTTATTATTATACAGTAATAAAATATTATGATATATAAATATATGTATATATAAATGTGTGGAACTTTTCGGTTTTTGCTACTTTAATTGTAGGGATAATCTGAACATTTTAAGTAGCCATTTTGGGAGAAAATCACAGTACATTTTTGGTTATATTCTGCCAGAACAAATACTGACACAATGTAACCAAACATAGCCATTAGTTTTAGTTGCCATTATTGGTTGATAAAAGGGGGAGGTGGGAAGTCCCATCAAAATCATCGTTTGGTAATGCTAACAAATACCAAATCATTTGTTGTTAAGCTTTAACATAATGCCTCCACCATATACCACCTTTCATTGCTTTGAAAAATTAACACATACATATGAGTGTGCATTGCATTATGCACTCATAACTTAAGTTCTAATGTTTAATATTGTTTGACACTGTTGACTTTGATTTGTTGGATGATTTAATTGATTATATAGCACTGTGCAAGATTTGGACAACTTTATTAGTTGAGTTTTCATCTACATTGTTTGCAGATGAGAAATTCCATCATTGACTACTAACTTATTGGGTTGTTAAAACAATTAGTTTTACTAGAGAAAGATGTGATCAAATTCAAGTCTTGTTATAATTTATCCTTTCAAATTTTATTGTTCAAATGTATTGTAAGAAATTTTAACAAATACAAATTAATTATAAAAACAAAATTTTATGCGGACAAAAACGACGAAAAAGGCCAATATATATATATATATATGGTTGTAACTTGTTAAATTTTTTAATAATTTACAACTTTTAATTTTAATTAGGGCTATCAACGGGTCAGAATTAGATTGAATCAGTCATATCCAAATTTGAATATGCTTATCAAAATTTATATTCGAATCCAATTTGATGTCTTATAAGATTTTTATTAGTCAATATCATATCTGAATCCGATGATATCCGAAATCTGATAAAAGAATCTGACCCAATTTCATATATATATATATATATATATATTTTCTTTTTCTTTTTTATTTTGGATTGTATAAAAATATTGTATTTATAAAGTAAATTAACCTCATATTTGAAATTTTAATAACTTTTTATCATATGTTGGCCTAAAAGTTAAATATTTGAATACTAAATCCTTATATAACATTATATTAATACATAGGTAAACTATTATTATATATTATTATATTTGCTTTTTTTTTTTTTTCAGTATGCCACTTATTTTTAGATTAAGGTTCAATATCAATAGCATAATATAGACATTAGACCAACATAATATAAAGAGTTTAGTTTAAAATTTTTATTAATATTTTATATAAAAGTATTAATTTAATATAAAATTATTAAAATTTGGATTCGGATCTTTGACAGATAAAATTGCTTAATTTCATATCCGATCTACTTATTTTGAATTACGAATATTTATAATTAGATTTAATCTATCAAATATTTTAATCGATTAAAAATTATAAAATTCAGATCGAATTTGGATTAAAATCCGATGCATTGACAACCTTAGATTTAATGTTTTAGAATTGGGCCAGAGCTACCTACACTAATTATATACTGGGATCCATCACGTTCCTGGAGCTGGGACTGGACCATTCAGTTATAACTGGTTCTGAACGGCCCACTGGCATAAATAGGTAATAAAATCCGAAAAAGGGAAAAATGAAAAATAGAAGAAAAAGAAAAAGGAAAAAGACCCACCGAGCAAAGCTTGAGAATTCAGGAGCTGGAGAAAACGATAATGGAGGCATCATCTTCTTCACTCAGTTTCAGCAGGTGATTTCACTATCTTTATTTAAATTATGTTTAATAGTATGTGAATTTTCTTTTCTTCTTCTTCTTCTTCTTTTTTTTTTTTTTTTTTTTTGTGGGCAAATTTCCACTTCAGGGTACTTGTGAGAGTATATTGTGAAACTTAAACTGCCATTTTTCTTTTTTCCTTCCCTGGAATTAAACCCTACAACTAGAAGAGAAATTGGGAGAAGCCCTGGTTGGGGAATTCCTGATTTTGTGAAATTGCATGGAGACCCCGTGAAAAGCAAATATTTACCCTCAAGATTGTGTATGGCCACTGCAAATGGTGGTGGCTTCAGGAAAGCGCTTAAAGGGGTTGTTGAAGGTGATGGCGTCATCATTGTCGACCATGGTTCACGTCGAAAGGAGTCTAATCTTATGCTAAGTAAGCATTTGTTTTTGTTTTTTCTTTTATTTTTTTCTTTATGCTGCATAGTTTTTAGTTCTCAAATTTTCATTTGTGAGCCGAAAACTTGGTGAATTTGAGTTTTCGTGTATTTAGGAGCAGAATATGCTTGAGAAACAGGTTTTCAATTCCTCACAGTTATTTTTAGCTGTAATTTGTATATTATGTGCCTAAATTTCAATCAACCATAGCAAAACTAGAGGTAAAAGATGATATGCGATTGAGTAAATCAGGATAATCTACAAGCACTAAATCTCCCCCATCCCCCCCCCCCCCCACCCCCCAACTGAAAATAGTTTTGATGCTTCCGGTGATTAAGGACGGTTCACAGTTCAGACAGCAGAGTATTTAGTAGAACGCTTGTAAGACAAATTGGTGATTTTACAAGTTTTAGACAATATCAGAGGATTGGTTTACCCGATTATATCCAGTGTTGTCATTGATACCCTCTTTGCTTTTCTGTTATTTGTTCAGATGAGTTTGTGGTTATGTTCAGAGAGAAAACCAAATATCCCATCGTGGAGCCTGCTCACATGGTATCAATTATTCATATGAATGCACATACTGATACAAGAACTCAGCTTATTAATGACTATCAGTGGGATTTTTGCTTTGTTGACAAAAAGACTGTTCTTCTGGATATGAACGTTGATTCATCCCAATCTCTTCCATTGTCATTAGGAACTGGCTGAGCCGTCTATCAAGGATGCTTTCAACTCATGTGTTCAACGAGGGGCGCAGCGTGTTATAGTGAGTCCGTTTTTCTTGTTTCCTGGAAGACATTGGCATCAGGTAACTAGATACCAGAGCTTGAAATGCCATATAATGAAGTTGATGCTTGGATAATCATATTCTTTGACGGCAGTTGCAATTTCACAGGATATTCCATCTTTAACAGCTGAAGCTGCAAAGGAGCATCCAGGGGTGTCATATGTTATTACTGCCCCTCTTGGTCTGCACGAACTGCTGGTGGTATGAGTTTACCCATTTTCTTTGCTTCGCTTATTGGCTTTCGATTGTGTTCATCTAAAACTTAAACAAGTAAATTAAGGCTATTAGGGGAGGATAAAATTGTTATAACTTTTAAGTCTTCATAGAGGGTGGATCCTTTGCAGTTAGAAAATTTTAAACTATAAGGAGTTTGACCTTTTCGTTTTGTTTGCTAACTCATCCTTTTTCTTGTTATTTCCCTGGAAAATACATGGATACATTTTCTGAATAGGATATATCATGATAATCTTCAATCCTTTTCTTATAACAAATGTTGTCAGCATTTCTCCTCTTCAGGACCTATAACAATTATCATCAGTTAATGTATATTGACATTAACCTAGCTATTATCTGAGACATTGTGGAGTTTTTACTTGTTCCCAATCTAGTATGGAATGAATATTTGTGATGCTGCTGACGGTATAATCACTTACTAATCGGTGTTACAGGACGTGGTGAATGACAGAATCACTCATTGCTTGAGCCATGTTGCCGGCGAGGAAGATGAGTGCTCAGTATGTGCTGGAACTGGAAAATGCCGTCTCTATAACTAGTTCAATAGCCTTTTTACTGGGCTTTTTGCAAATTCTGAGCTCAAAGATATGAGAAAAGCACCGGCTGTATCTTTGCCACACTGTTTCACTGTGTAAGCTCGAGCAATATCTTAACTCAAGCTAGAGAATATGTACTCTATTTTCAAGTACTCTGATAGTTGCGCATTCTGATATATGTATTTTCTAGTTTGAAGAAGATCATAAGTACCCTTTTTTTGTTTTCTCATGTTGTTCCAATGAATCTTAACAGGCATTTGGTTGCATTAATAAGCTTCTCATATATACATATATACAGAATTGTAATATCTGTCAGGAATTGCATCCGTTTATGGTTATTGTTTATGGTATAATAACTTTAATTATCTGCACTTATTTGCTCATTGGCCAATGCTTTCCTTTAACCAGCTCCAAATTGTGGCAAAACTTCCAATCTTCAGTTCCCTATATGCTCTTTCACGGGCCTTTGCCTGGGCAGGAGTTTCTTCTTTCTCATCATTTGATTGGCCTGCAATACCAGTGACATTTGTCATTCTCTAACATAAATTCTTGCCAAAAACGTTTAAACCAGAGCAGCAATGTTAATGGTCACAAAGATATCAATGGGTAAGAATATCATTACCATATCTCTCCCGGTCTTCGTCTTGCTTCTTCAATTGTTTACTGAAGGACTCAGCGGCCATGAACACATTTGCGGGTCTCTCCCAGCCTTGCCCATATATGCCATAGCCCGTCTTAGGTCGAGGTTGAATTAGATGCTCAAGAACTGCCAACTCCTCTGCATGAACCCAGTGGATGCAGTTCACAGGACATGAATCAACAGATATCTGTTGAATATGAAAGTTCCATTAACCAACGAATCATATAATATCTGGATAGAGTACTTAACTCAAAAAATAATTACCAGAAAATCAAAATATCTTGCATATCTACCTTTATTTTCCCATCATCATCGCCATATTGAACTTTAACACGAGCAGTTCCAAACGCTTCGTCCATCATAAACGTGTTACCAGCCTGGTGCACACATTCTCTGCAACCTGAAATTTGATGCTCGAATTCAGTATTCTTTATAAAGGTAAAAATCTTTGTGTATAATTATCACTTAACCAGTATCATTCACCTATACAAGCATTTTCATCGACAAAAAGAGCTTGAGGTCTTAAGGGCCCTTTCCACAAGCTGCCAATTCCAACCCCAAAACTCACTCTGCCAATTGATGCATCGTACTCTTTTCTGAGGTCATCTTTCATTAAAACTTTGTAGGCTTTGTTCAACATTAATGTGCTCTCATGACCCTGAAAAACTTACTTATTACTTCTACATAAATTTCTTGAAGCTTGAAATCAACATGAAAAGAAATTACCTCTTCGCCTGCGATATCTGGATGATACTTCTTTTGCAGTTTTCTGTAAGCATCCTTGATTTCTGGGGGACTCGCATCAACAGAAATTCCCAGCAATTCGTAGTAATTCTTGCTTCCTCCTAGTTTGCTCCCACCACATCTGACCAGAACCGATTTCTGCCTCCTGCTTCACTCAAACGAAAACTTTTCGCCATCTTAGATTCTTGGTGAAACTTAGGAAAGAACACAAATATTAGTTCAGTTTTAGTTTACCTCCACCAGATGGGATTATTGAAGTTGAACTGTCGATCAATTTGCAAAGAGTTTGGCAGAGAGAATTGCTGATGAAGTGAAAAGGTAGCCGACATTTTCCCTTTTCCCCAGAAATTATTCCTTTTGCTAAATTCTTGGAGCTCTGTGGGTAAAGAAAAATCCAACCTTTTTTGATAGTTTTGTGTACATGGATAATGGGAGCCAGATACTTCTGCAGTGTCGCTTTTTGTTGACTTCAGGTCTTGTCCATCATAAGGCGCGTTTTTCTAAGGCGACTTAGTTTATGAAGTAACACTCTGTGTAGGGAAAAATTGCAAGGAGACTGGGTTGGCAAGGGCTGTTGTGTAAACGGAAATGGGTTGAGAAATTAACTCCGCGACGCCAAAATAATGCTCGCCGCTAGATTTCTCCGGCCGATTAGGGTTCCTCTAATTGCCGCCGTCATCCCTCCTCACGCCAGAATCCCACGTAAGTCCACTTCGTCACACACACACAAATACATATGCCTGCGTGTTTCTACGTCTTGTATGTATATGCGTATCTATGTATCGCTCGAGAAGTGCATACTGATTACTGTTATTGATTCTGTTTTCAGGTTTTGGAAAATTCAATTATTTTTGCTCGAGGGGAGTGAAATCTCATGTGCTCTACACTGTACCGAAATCTAGCTGCAAATATTTCGATTTGCGGAGGTTTGATCAATATGCTCAGAAATTACGTAAGTCAGGTGAAACAACGAATATATAATTACTTTTTTAACTTGTAAAATTATTTACCCATTTTGGCTCCTCACCTTGAGAAAGAGAGACTTCATTTGTAGAATGAGGATACTCTGTAGTCATAAACTGAATCCTTAATTGTTAGTTTTCTACCAGGAGGCAAATTTACCATTGAAGAAATGGTTGTTTATTCTGTAGCTGGATCAGTTAGCCTTTGGACACCGAATGCTTCTTGTGGGGATTGTAAGCAGCGCATACTTTGGGGACGATTGCTTTTTCTTGTTTGGAAGTATCAAATGTTTGAAATTTTCTTGATAAATTTGTAGGTTTTCCTCTGTTGTTGGATTATCCTCGAACAAGTTCATCAGGTGCTTCACACATTGGAGAAAAACTTCGTCGTGCTATGCTTTTGATAGGGAAATTACTAGTGCCTGTTTTCCTCTTCTTGACTGTGTGGCTGAATTGGGGGCAGTGTCATCCTGTCTTCCTTGCAGCTAGAGTTGCACTTATTTTTCTCTGCACGAAGCCTATCCCTTCCTCAGTTTATATATTTGTTGATCAGGTGATTTAAGTTCTTTGTCTCTTTGATGCTTGGATTGAATTATGCATTTTTAGCTAAGGAAAGGGACTCAAAACATATGGGTTAGAATCACGTGATCGCAGCTTAAGCTGAAATGCCAGTGAAGTTCTGGTTAGATGTTTAATGTCCCTGCATTTAGGTTTTCTACTCTGAGTGTTGGGGACCATAACAAAAACATTGGTTTGGCTTTTTGAATGAAAAATAAATGTTCTTGCATATATGGAAATTTTAGTGATGCTGCGAAGAACTCTTATCTTAAGTTGTCAAGGTCTCTACAATCTTGCACTTGACTTGCAAAAGTATTGGATCTCGCTAATCTGTCCACGAGAACATAGCTTAGCTGAGTCTCCTAAGACTCTTCGATACTTAAGATAGAAAATGAAGAATAGGGTATCCAAAAGTTACCCTTGCACTGTAGCTAACATTTTATTTACAGTAGGTTGAGCAGAGAGTAGTGCATGGTGGCGCATCACTTCTCTTCAATGGTTGGATGTAGAAAAGATCTACGGCTCTCATTCTGGATCTTATCCAGGTTGGCTCTGGTCGGAATGAACCCGGATCCGCATAAGAAAGACTCGGATCCTGTTAGGTCTTTTTCTTTGTTTTTTAAGGGTATGAATGTCTTTTAAGGGGTCTATCTCATTATACCATCAAGTAGCTAAACAAAAATTTTGATGGCCACCGCTTGAAATATGCATATCTAAAACTTCAAGCCTATGCTAAATTGAAGTTTTTCTGAATTATAACATGGTATTAAAATTGCATAGTTTACAAGGCTGGGGGATTTAAAAATTGTTTTCTTGGTTGAGCTCTGAACTTGGCATAAAAAGTTGGCTCTTCTACTTATAAGCTTGATTTATTTAGGTAATATCTGTGAACCTACTCAGAAACCAAGGGAAAAACCATCTCGTGATTTTAACTTTGGCTGTCTTTGCATCTTATTGATGTTTTACACCATCTGTTTGCCTGATTATTCGTCTTTTTACCTTTTAAATATCAGTTGCAGCATCAGATAAGAAGCCAGCAACCCTTCTTGTATAGATTCCGGGTGAGTTTCTCAATCTATATATTGCATATCTCTTTAATATATGACGATAATACTTGCCGTCCTGCATTCATATGGTCCAGTTATTCTTGAAACAACTGTTTCTCCAAGCGTACTTTCAACAATTATTGACATATCAATTTATTAAATATACAACATGACTACAGTTGAAGGTTTTGTTGGAGGAACTAGGAATTGGGTTATCATTCTTTATGCTTCTAACGAACTTCCTAGTCTTTAAGAGTTTTCATGCATTTACCATTTTCATCTGTCTTTTCTTTTCCCCCTGAAAGTTCAACTTTGTTTTGCAGCCATTGCAACTGAAGACAGTAGAAATTGAAGATTACACATTTCTGTGTGTGGCCAGAGTTGAACTTACAGATGAGCAACTCGTGCTAATTGGGATTCTGGGCAGTTGGTGGATCCTTCCTTGGTCGTCATGCAAGAAAGAATTTTTCTTTGACAAGTCATCGTGGAAGAAACTAACTTCTTTAGTTAAGAGCAAATTAAGATTAGATGCTGACTGAGTTGCCACTGAGTTTGCAATAGGAGCTCTCGTTTATTTGTATGTGGCCGTGCCTTGTAGATTCATTTATGTGGTTGGGTTGTCCCCACACTCATATATATATATATATATATATATGAAGTTTAAGGTTTTTCACTAAACATAAATTTAGTACTGTTGTCATATTTATATGTCTGAAGTTTAGTTCAAATTAACAAATGTTGGGTATGCTTGCGTCATGAAATTTGTTTTAAAAAGAAGTTTCCATCAAAGAATGTATTTCGAGCTTAGTTCACCTCCAAAAGTTAGTTCAATAGATGATGATTGTTTAATATTATATATATTAGAGATCACTATTTATTTATTTTATCGATGTAAAATACAACACACTCCAAGCACATCCAAGAATAAGTATTTGGAGTGTGAAATAATATGAAATAAGTAGTATAAAACACTAAGTAATCCAATATGAGAAATGAATAATTCTGATATTATATCAAATAATAGATTTTGGGCTAACTTGTGTGAGATTTTAACAGTTTCGTTTCTTCCATATAAATAGTTCCTTTTAATGTTCACAAAGTTAAATTTTTATTTTATTTTTAATATTTTAAGGTGGGTTGGGAATCTTAATTAATTATTTCAATTAATTAGTAGACTTAAAATGGTAAGATTAAGTGGGATTTAATTTCCATGGTTACTTGTTATTCGTTAAATAAGGTTTTTCTTTTTCTTTCTTTGCGCTTCAGTTAAATTTAATAGAACTATGAAAAAGAAATAAAATTTTTCTCAATTTTCTTGGTAAAAAAAATGAGCCTAATTTGAAGTTAATCAAAATGGTATTACACCAAAATTGAAGTTTGACCACAGTAAGGTCAAAGTATAGCCTTGCATATAGCATCAAGACCGCAGATTCAATATACTTTTCTCATGATGAAGTCTACGTTCCTTATTGATGGAGTACCTCTTTAATAATACACTTCTCCACATAGAATCATTCCTTATCTTTCTTCCATTCTCTTCGTGTTTCGCATTTCTTCTGGATACACACATTGCTTTGGTGTTCGGACTTTGAAATCCGTCGGCTCAATTTTTCAATCGAAAGGTATGTTCTTCCTGTTTGGATTAAGTCTTAATATATATATATATATATATATTGGATCTGTTTTTACCTTTCGTTATCTATTCCTGCTATTCCGTATCATTTTCGATTTTCTTCCGTATCTACTCTTTACCCAATTTTTTGTTTTTGTTTTTTATTTTGTGTGTGAAGACAAAAATATTGAAGAATAAATTTGACTGCTGCTGTGAATTAATTCACGGTGTTTATCCTTTATTTCCATTGAGAGTGTCGAGTGAAATATCAAATCTATATTTCTTGTATATTAGGGATTTGATTATTGAAATCAAAAACAGATTTTTGTGCAATTTCTTAAGCTCCCTCACTCTATTCCCTTTAGGATGAGTTATTTTCAGTGAGTTTTCCTATTGAGCCTCATTAAAATGAGTTTGAGCTCCCCAATGATGAGTGTCAATTGATCGAGTGACATCCCTGATATTCGGTTTAAACCCTAATAAATTCTTTGTGTGTGCATGTGAAGAAAAAAAAAAAAAAAAACCAAGTTTGAGCTCACAAGGCCCAGTGTCAATTGACCGAGTGCCATTTGCCTTCACACTCACTCTCACACTTATACATGTGAGATTCGGTTCAAACCCTAACAGGTTTGTAGTATGCGTGCTTGTAAGGGAAAACACACACGCGCAAAAGTTTGAGCTCACAAGCTGGCCTATGGAATGAGCTAGGGCAAACTAGCTGAATGTCTTAATCAATAAAGGCCATGTTCCTGCCTCGCCATTGAAGCCAAATGATGAGCATAACACAACTTAATTGCATATTAGTTAGCTTGTTTACAATCACAACTTCCTTTCTTGCTTCCTCTTAATGATTATTGATTGTGCCCAATTTAGTTTTTCAGGTGAGGATGGCTGCAGCTCATGTGGTTTACAAGGGCCCCAGTGTTGTGAAGGAGATTCTAATTGGAATTAGTCTTGGTCTGGTGGCTGGAGGATTCTGGAAAATGCACCACTGGAACAGCCAGAGAAGAACTAAGGAATTCTATGATCTACTTGAGAAAGGTGAAATCAGTGTTGTTCGAGAAGATGAGTAGACTCAATTCCTCAATCCTTGCTCTCGTAGTAGTTTATGCATATCTGGTGTATGAAAGTTCTTGTCTTGGGCTCACCCCTTATGCGCCTTCTAGTTAGGAACTTGAACATGATCTTGTTCCTTGATCTTAATAATTTGTGAAACTATTATGATGTGAGTTTTTATTCTGGCAATGAGATGACAGCTTCTATCCTTGATTTTCATTATCTTCTGTTCAAAATATTGCAATTTGCTCTTCTGCATTATGCTTCAGCTTCTTTTACTTGTTATAAAGGCCCTGCCTACAAGTTACTTTTCTTCTCATCCTTGTGAGTGAGATGTGTATTTTGTTTATAAGTGACTGATCTATTGCACCAGTGGAATCTTATTTTAGCTCTGTGGTAAATGCAGTGTCCCTCATACAAAATGAAAGGATAATATGCTGTCATATTTCCTTAGGACTTTTTACGTTTATTTTGTGTTGATACTGCTGTCCGTTGCGTCAGATATTTAAACCTAGAAAATGACAGGCATATTACTCCCAACTCAATGATATTGATCCTACGACAAGAGTATTATTGCAAGTAGATTTGAAGGAAATCCCTTGTATTTATTTCAGGAAAAAACTTGGCAGTTAGCAGCCACAGCCCATATGGTCCCAAGTGTCTGCCTAAATAATCTGCATCCAGATGGATGTCTGAACCCATCCTAAGGCCCAGTGCCCACCTCAATCATAACTGACTTATAATGAGCGTTGGCCATCAATTTTCCATCTTTGTTCGATAGTTTAGATTTTGCAATATCTAAAGTATGTTGCCACACAATAAACTTGAGCCAGCATAATCTTCTAAGTTAGTATCGGTAGGAATTAACATTTTCTGCTAGTGATCAGCCGTCTTTCTTTCTTCCTCTTCTTCCATCGGTTCACATGGAGGTCTTCGACTGCAGATTCCTTGAAGAATTAGCTTTTGCAATTATGTGCTTTTTTCCATAACTACTTGGCTTAAAAGCATGGCTGAGATGAGTCGTGTTGGGTTAGGAGCTTTTTGGATTTGTTTTCTGAAGATATTTTCATTTTCTGGTTAAAAGGAATAGTGAAAAGTTAGTTATAAATGTGTTATTTAAAATGAAATGTAGTTTGGAGGTTTGGTTTAAAATGTAATGATTATGTAGGGTTAAAAATAAATTGTATTTGAAAAATGTAGTATTTTTGTATTAAAAATTGTGTAAATATGATTAGAAGAAAATAAAAAGTGAAAATGAAGAGAGAGTACAATGGTGTGTGTGAAAAAATGTGTTTAAAATAAAAAATGCATGGAAAAAGAGAAAAGGAGTTGATATCTTTCTGTGAAAAAATGTGTTTAAAATAAAAAATGCATGGAAAAGAGAAAAGGAGTTGATATCTTTCTGTATTCATTTTCGTGAGAAAATAGAAAGGGGCTTTGAAAACATAACCGAACGGGCACTTAGCTTTTAGTTTCTATTCTATGACCCTCTGATGAACTTTTTCGTTGCCCAATTATTAATTAGACCACAATAGAATTTATTGAAAGTGGACCAGTTGAGAGTTGAAAAAAAGATATTAGAGAATGAGGTGTCTACAAGACTACAATGGAACTTTTAAGTGGAAGCAAGCTCATGAAAAGAATGTGTGTCTGTATAAAGCAAATGTGGTCCGGGCAACCGTCCAAATTACCTACTAAGCGTAGTAAAATTTGACAAGCAATCTCTATCTTACGGCCACCATTATCCCCGTTTAAGCTCACTCCCTAAGAAAACCACTATCCCCATTTAAGCTCACCCACAAACAAAACCACGTATATTTCTACATTGCTGCAAATTTTATGATACAATAAATGCATTTTCATTCTCGAAATTTCTTTTTCTACGAACAAAATTCTTCAAAATTTAGCGAGAAACCTTTCACATATTTGAAGTCTTGGACCTCCCTGGTTGGACGTGAATTGCTCTTTTTGGTGTCCCTTTTAGGGAACGAAGTCGAGATGTCTTTCCACAAGACCCCTTAGCATGAAGTGGTATCCGTTTCTCCAATAAAATGGTCATAGAAAAGTTGAGTTTCTTACTTCAGTCTGAGCTCTTCACTTCGGGATTGTTCGTCGGAACTCTGAATACTGAAAGACTCAGTCGATGGGTAATACGGTTCGAGTTTTGTAACTGGATTTGTTGTTGAGTTAATGCTGTAGGATGATCTAGTAGAGGAGGATGAGAGAGCATTGGTGTTTAAAAATGGAGGCTGATTTGGCTCAGGAATTTCATAATTTTCGTCTGTAAGCATTCGAACAGCTTCCGCCATTGATGGTCTCTGAGCTACAGATGCTTGTGCGCATAAAAGCCCGATTCTCAACACTTTTGACGCCTCCATTGCTGGAAAATCGCCATTTAGAGAAGGATCAACTGACTCTGTCAATCTATCTGTCTTGTATAGCTTCCAAACCTGAAGCCAGAGATAACAGGATTAAGCAACAAAATTATTGTGATTTTATTATATATTTTGGAAATAAAGCTCTGAACCATGAAAAAAGTCGGAAAATTACTGTTTGTAGAAGAGATCCAGAATCGTCGGCAAAGGCATTGTTCTTCCTAGCGCACACAATTTCAAGAACCAAAACACCAAAACTATAGACGTCGGCCTTTTCAGTGAGCTGTCCTTTTACTATATACTCAGGAGCCATGTATCCTCTACACACCAACAATAGCTCTTATTACTTTGGAACTGAGTGAAACTAACAATTATTAGTTTAAACTTCAAGATACTTTTGAAAATACAACTCTTTTTTTTAAGAAATTGATCCTTATTCCCATTCTAATGGAAAAAACATAAGCATGATATATTCAAGAAAAGGAGTATGAAGTAAATCCTTACAATGTGCCTGCTATTCCCGTGCTGAGATGGGTTTTATCAGCTGCAAAACATCGAGCAAGGCCAAAATCCGCTATCTTGGGATCAAGATTCTCATCAAGAAGAACATTACTACACTTGATGTCCCGATGAATTATTTTGAACTCGGAACCTCCATGAAGGAAAGCGATCCCTTCAGCAGTTCCAACGATAATATTATACCTCTCCTTCCAATTCAGAATCTTAACCTTGTCCTTATCTGCAAAGGGAAAATCGAAAACTTATCAGGCTTTTGTAGAAATATAGAAAGATAAATATTCTATCAATAGAAAAGAGAGAGGGGGGGGGGGGGGGACCCACCAAAGAGACACTGTTCAAGGCTCTTGTTAGGTACAAATTCATAGACCAGAAGACTTTCAGGGCCTTCAATGCTGCAGCCCAGAAGCTTGACAAGGTTCTTGTGCTCAATTCCACTTATAAGATTTACTTCATTGAAGAACTCATCCACCCATTGCCTTGTGCTGAAGAACAACCTCTTGACAGCCACTGTTTTCCCATTTGGTAGAATTCCTCTGTACACCGAACCAGCCCCTCCTTGCCCTAATTTTCTTGAAGGATCGAAATAATCTGTTGCCTTCTCCAGAGTTTCATATTTGAAATTCAAATTCGACTTGTTGTAAGAATACGATATCTGGCCAAGATTATTACGTGCTGCATGGAGTTGAATTAAGAATATCAGAAGCTCTTTTACTACTCAAATTATTTATCGTAGTACATGTTTCATCTTCTATTCCCACCAGTATCTGATCCGTAAATAATTATTTTTACAGATAAATATTTCAGTATATTTTACATATATACATGAAGTGAAACATGAGACGTAATCTATATTGAAATTTCTATTATGATCACTACTATTTTATATTTTAAGGAGTTTGATTATTTCTACAAGTACCTTGTTTTCGTTTTTCCCATCTTCGGTAGACTGCATGACCAGCAAAGAAACAGAGCATGCAGAAAGCCACCACGGGCAAAACAATTGCGACTGTTTTCCCCGTTCTAGAGACCCCTAGAAAAGTCAGAAATAGAAAATTGAGAAATAGCCTAAATGGGTGTACTTAAAAATACACAAAAACCAACTTTCCAAGCTAGCCACCATAGATTAAGGAAAAAAATATATGCATCTATTAAAGCCCAGATCATCACACTTAATATAAAAATCAGAAATGGAGGAGAAAAGGCAGCCATTGAATTTTCTAAGCAATCAAAAGTTGACAGATAAAAATGAGTTTCAGTGGGGAAGAAGGAAAAGATGGAAGAAAAAGGAACAAGAACTAGAAACGAAAATAGGAAATCTGCAAACAATTCAAGGACATAGTTGCAACAAACAAACAGAGCATATTGATCTTAAACAAAATCAAAACAAATGTCCAGCAAGATTTTGATCAAGCTTAAAAAACCAGAAGATAATTCCTGAAATGGGGAAAAAAAATAAAATCTAACTCACCTGAATTATGGTTTGCCTCTTGGGACTGATTGGAGTAGAACTTCTCAGTAGAATACCTCAAATAACAACCAGTATTCAACGCTCGACCTTCCCTGCTAGGCAAACACCCTCTAATCTCTCTGCTCGCCTTCGCCAAACACGCCTTACACCCCTCTGTGCTCACAGTATTCCAACACTCCGCCAATCCAAACACGCCCTTATTCCCCCTCACGGCGTACCCCCCATTCACGACCGCACTCGCCGTCACATTACTGACCAGCTCCGCCACATTCTTCCCGAATTCCGGACCGACCCCACTCGACGCCGCCACCGAGCTATTACAATTCACCTTATCCCAAGCGGGATCGACGCTCTCGCCGAAAAAGCTGTAATTATCGTAGCGGAGGAAACACCCGTCGAGGAAAATGCGGCCGGAGATGGCGGGCAGGCAGCGGGGGAGGCGCGTGCGGCTGGCGGCGTAGCACTGGAGGCAATCGTTGTGAGATAAATCGCGGTAGCATTGAGCCAAACTGTATATTGAGATATTAGTTGAATTTACAGCGTAGAAACCCGAGCCGTTGGCCGTGACGAGCTGCGATAAAACTTCCATTTCTTTCACAAATAGAGGGATGTAGCTGGTGTTTGGCGGCGGCCGCGAGTTGCCGCAGAATAACCCGGCTTCGGAAATTCTCGGGTCCGATAAACAACATGGGAAAATATGGGCCATCGAGAAGATGAGAATGATGATCCATGGTTGGTGGGGGAAGTTTGAGGTTGATAAATGCATGTACGGAAGTTTTTTGCTTTCTGGGGTGGGATTATATACTACTGTAGTAATATTTGAAGCAGCCGTTGAGAGAAGTAATGGAGAAAAGCAACAATTCTTCTTCTTCTTCTTCAACTTTTTTTTCTTCTTCTTCTTCTGCTTTTACAAAGGCAATAGATTTGTGGAGTAGATGGTAATTGTAGGGACAAGTTGCAGACTCTTCTTGGTTGTGTTCTCACTGTTGAGCATTCATTAATGGAAAAAAGTAACAATCATATGTAAATATATATATATATATATATATTGTATAATTCTTTCCTATTTTTTATGAAGGTATATGTCTATGGACACTCAGTTTGTTCAAATTTAAATTTCAACTCTTACATATATAAATATATGAATGATATCACCCAATAATTTATATTATATATAATATAATTTTTATTATTATTTCATTCGATAATATTTAATTTACGTGTGCAAAAAATATATATATTTATTTGTGTGGAAAGAAAAAAAATAATAAGAATCTCATTTTTTTTAAAAAAAATTAAGATAAGATGGCACTTGTTAGTGTTTGACTTTGACTTTTAGGAGTAGCAAGATGCCAATATACTAAAATAATATCACAAATTTTAGCTTGGATTTGATGGAAATTGTATATTATGAAATATTTTATAACAATTAAAATTACAATTGCATTACTCCAAATTAATAAATGTTAAGTATTAAAATATTATTTTTCTATTACCCATCAATTAATCGAATAGCACTGCTCTCAATATTTATTATATTATTTTCTTAAATACGTAAAAATTGAAAAATGAAGCAAAATTTGAAAATCATTTTTCAATTTAAAAAAAAAAAATCTCTCCCATTAGTTTTTTCAAACACTTCATCAATGCACTTTTTAATGAATCTATATGTTGCATTGCAACTTAAGTCCAAATGGTTTCTTTTTTGAAAAATGGAATAAAATATTAATTGCCCATATTTTTAACTTATTTTGTAATTGATGCAAAAAACAAAATCTAAATATTTTTTTCTCCGACCAATAGTTTTGATAGCAATTCTTGAAAAGAAATGGAAGAAAATGTCATTCCACCAAGATAGTAAATTATACCATATTAGTTGTGCAATGGACCCATCATTATTAGTCATTAAAAAAGATGATTTGACTTATGGAACAAAAACCAAAAAATTGTACTTCAATTACTTTATTTTAGTCATGTTCGTGTTGCATGTCGACATAGGTGATAACTATGTGATAATAAAAAATATTGTGTGAAATTAATAAGGGTAAGTAGCAAAACAACTATTTCTTTTTTTAATATTAATTTTTTGATATAATAAAATAATAATATTTTTGTAATATATTCTATCATTTTTCTAAAAAAATATTTTCTAACAATCGACGAGATTAGTTTCATAACTAAGCAATTATTTTTGGTGAATAAATCATGAGAAATATGTAGCATAGCGCCAATAATTGATGCAAATGGAGCTTACAACAATGTCAAATATGGGTAAACCAACTAATTAATTTGTCACGTCGTGGATCATATTTTATTAAGTCTTCAAAACTTATGCCAATGTAATTAGTTGTCTTATTTAATTCCTCACCTAATTTTCCAAACAAACCTAACCTTTTAAGGTTTTGATTATCATATACCCAACAATAGGTGAAAAATATTATTGTTTTTTGAAACTTAATAATTTTTTATAAATCTATTTGTCTCCAACATTTTTCTCAGAAAAAAGAAAAGAAAAGAAAAGAAAAGAAAAGATTTTTAAAAAAACTTATTTTTATCAAGAATTTGCAACATAAAAGAATATTTTTAAAACTTATGACATGTAACGTAGACTCAGCTAAATCATCTAATATTTTTTATATTCGATGAACGATTTTTGCCGAATTCTTAATGTACTGAAAATCCACATAAATTGGATACGAATCCTACTGTAAATATAAATTTTCCCTTATTTTGATGATAATCCAACAATATCATATGTGATTTTAAATTTTTTTTTACTATACAATATGCAATAATTATTGCTCAAATGATAAATTCATCACTATAATTCTATTAAAATGCTTAAATCCCCACTAAGATGCCAAAATCTCTCGGTGTTAACTTATGAAAGATAACAAAAATCTGGAGGAGGTGCTTTAGCAAAATCAACAACAGATATTGGGTTATGTTTTTGACAAAAGAAATATGGTGGCGTAATTTTGTCTGTATTAACTGAGGGAAATTTTATTTATATTATCACAATTTTGACCATAGAAACCCAACACGTTATTTTCTAGAAGTAAGACTAGTCATTTTCGCTGTAGAAAAGGGGGTCCCGTTTGGTTTCATTTCTACATCCCCTTTTTTTATTTTTCATTATTTCAAAAATAAAACGTATAATTTTTTATACATTTTCATCTAACATTATTTTTATTTTCAAAATATATTTTCTAATAACTTATATATCTTCTCTCAATAATCTATATATTTTATCTTTTTATTCTATTATTTTTATCTCTGTCCATTTACAACTTATTAAAACTAACATAATCATTACTTTTCCAATAATTCATCCAAATACAAATTTATTTTTAACTCATTTCCACTAATTAACTTTTCAAATTTTAAAAATGACGGAAATGAAAATGAAACCAAATGGGGAAAACATTTTCAAAACCCCTTTTCACATTTTTTACTATTTTTAAAATAAAATAAATTATTTTTTACACATTTTTATTTGATATTATTTTTATTTTTATTTTCAAATCACATTCGCTAACAACCTATATATCTTCTTCAAATAACATATATATACTTTCTCTCTATTCAATTATTTTTATTTCTTTCCACCTGCAAGCTACTAAATCTAATATAATAATTAATTTTCTAACAATTTATCCAAATACAAACTCATTTTAAACTCATTTCCACTAACTATTTTTCAACATTTTGAAAATGATGGAAATAAAAAATGAAAAAGAAAATAAAACCAAACGGGTGTTCAAAGTCAGTTTTCATATTTTCTAATATTCCAAAAAGGAAACATATTATTTTTTACCTATTTTCACACGACATCATTTTATTTTTATTTTATTTTCAAAATGTATTCTCCAATAATTTATATATCTTCTCTTTCCATTTCGTTATTTCTATCTCTATTTTCATTCTGTTATTAATATAATCACTACTTTTCCAACAATAAAATCAAATGAAGCTAAACAAAATTTACCATGACTTTGAATCTCAACCAATGAAAACAACAGAGCAAAAGAAATATTTCCATTAATAATATAATATTGAGTCTATGCAACTTGAGTCTTATCAAAAGAAAAAAATAAAAAATATATGCAACTTGAGGTTGACTCCTTATTGGCAGTGGGAGCCGTGATAATGGACTTTTCACCTGCATCAACGCTGAATTCAATATTTATCCAAATTGGAAAAAAAATTAAGAGGACAAATTTGGTTGAAGAAAGTCTAAAGAATGTAGGTACTGCTGTCAATTTCATGCAATCCACGTTAACCGTGCGTCCAGATTTGCCGGTAAAAACCATAGCGTGTCCAAGATTAGTATGTTGCAAAATAGTGCAACTTATAATATATTTTTAATTTTTCTGAGAAGATTTAGTTAAAAGTAAGACCATAGATCTTATATCTTATAGTTATTTTTAATAAAATGTTGTCTACTGTAATACTTGATGCCGCAAGAAATGACAATTAGTATATTTATTAGTAGTCGAAAGGTCGATCAGAAATGGGGGGTGAGCGTTCATTGGGCTCGCTGATAGAATCAAGTATGGGTCTTGAGGTCAGAAGGTAGGAATACCTAATGTATAGGTGAGTATCAGATGTGATTAGTTAATTCCCTATGACGAATGAGGGGTATTTATAGTTATTTTTAATAAGATGTCATCTATTGTAATACTTGATGCTATAAGAAATGAAAATCAGTATATTTATCAATGGTCGAGAGGTCGATCAGAGATGGGGGCTCGAGTGAGCATTTATTGGGCTCGCTCGTAGAAGCAAGTATGAGTCTTGAGGTCGGAAGGTAGGGACAATTGATGTATAAGTGGGTATTAGATGTGATTAATTAATCACTAGTGACAAATGATGGAGTATTTATAGTTGATCATGAATTAGTTTGGTACTGTTGGAGGGGTGTGGGCAACATCTTCAACATACACATGTTGTCTATGATGAAGGTTCAACATCGCCTCGTTCCATGGGTACGGATCAGTCAATCGGGTCAACTCGTTTAGAAAATACCCGAATCCTTGAGCATATTTGTGATTTTAATTAATTATGAGGGCATTTAAGTCTTTTGAAAATTCTTCCGTTATCAATACTGGTCTTTCTATTGTAAATTAAAAGAATTTGTTAAAATATTAGGAAAAAAAAAATCTCTTTTAGAGTTTACTTACTGAAAATATTCTCGAAATATTTCCTTTTTATGGAGTTTCGAAGCTTTTCTCTTGATGCTTTTTTATGGTACTTCAAAAAGTTTGAAAGTTCAATCGGATAATTATTAAAGAAAAGAAAGAAAAAAAATTGAATCCTTGTTTCCATGTGAGCCCATATCATGACACTTGATTGAGTTTATTAAAATAATTTGTTAAAATATTACAAAAAGTCTAGTTACTTTATTGAAATATTCTCAAAAGTATTTTATTCGCTTTTCGTTTGATATTTTCTACCACATTCTTATGTTATTTTAAAATTTTGCAACAAGTTCAATCAAATAATTTCTTAAAGAAAGAAAAAAAAAAAAATAATTGAATCTTGTTACATTGTGATGCTCATGTCATTAATTAAGCTTGAACGAATCGTTAAGTTATATATAATTACATCAATATTTTATTTTACAACATTATTATATTTTATATAATAATTAACAATTCAAATGAGCACATATCCAATTAAAAAATACAAAATTTCCCTCGTCTTGCATATCTTTGCCTTGCCTTAGTTGCCTATGTAGACCATCTAGGAAATTGCTCGTTTAAGGCCCTGTTTGGTTTCATTTTCAAATGTTATTTTCATATTTTTTATTATTTTAAAAATAAAATAATCACCTTTTACACATTTTTACTTAATATTATTTTTATTTTTATTTTCAAAATGCATTCTTCGATAATATATATTTTCTCTCAATAACCTATTTCTTTCTATGCCATTATTTCCATCTCTCTCCACCTACAACCTATTAAAACTAACATAATCATTACTTTTTCAACAACTCATCCAAATACAAACTCATTTTTAACTTATCTACACTAACTAACTTCTCAAATTTTAGAAAAAATGAAAATGAAAATGAAAATGAAAATTAAAAATAAAACCAAACAAGGCCTTAGGCACCTCCTAATTTCCAAGAATTGTATAAGAAAGTGAATTTTGGTATGTAATAATTAATAAACCTAAAAATAAATTAACAAAGAGTGCTTTCGGTGGGTTGGTATGACAGCTCTGATGACAGCACAGTCGAAAAAAAATATGTATATTTTCAAAAGAAACGGCTATAGAAAAATGGTAATAATTACATTAACTTCGTCAAAGTCAAATAAAAAGTGGAAGACTCACTCAAATTTTCTTCTATGAATAAAACAGTGCAAATGGAAGAATAAGAAGAAGAAAACAAAAAAGAAATAATGTGTTTTGGTGATAACGTAGAATGTTTTCATTTGGAAAAAAGGTGGAAATTAAGAGCATGATTTGATGCACGTGGGAGACATTTATTCCCTTTACATGGACTGATGAGATTATCTGAAACCTGTAATTCACGTCAACCTTGGATGTTGATGATTCAATCTAGAATATTTGGGAACGTTCTCTGAAAACAATTCACCTTGATATTTAATCGGAGGGATCAAACTCGAACCAAGAATCATGCTTTTTATCGAGCAGAGAGGAAAAAGACCCAACGTTTGAAATCGGATTAGGAGAGTGTTTGGGTTGTCGTTAGGGCTATAAACGGATATTAAACGGATTGGATAGACTGTATTCGTATCCGTATTTATATTCATTTAAGTTTTATAATATTCGTATCCATATCCGTATCCGACAGATATTTTTTAATAACATCCGAATTCGTATCCCCCGGATATTATCCGAATTCGGATATATCCGTATCCGATTATAATTATTTCAAATATCCGTTTATAAATATCCGAATTTTCGTTTATAAATATTCGAATATCCATTTATAAAATCCGAATATCCGAATCCGTTAACTTATAATAAAATGCATATTTTTTTCTAATAAATTTCATTTAAAAAAAAATCAAATAAATAACATAATAAACTCTAGAAAAAAAAAAAAAAACAACAAAAACAACCAATAAAATTAGCATACTCCTAAGATCAAATAAACATACAAATCTCCTTAAGAATCAAAGGAAATAACAATTTTCAATACATAATACAATAATACAAAAGGAACAAAGTAAAGGTTCATTTCAATACAAGAAAAATCTTCATATAATCCAACAACACGACCATGCTTGAACTTCCCATCAGTTTAATACTGCAAAACATAATAAAAAAACACTCTATAAGAACTTATAACATACTTTGCAAATAATCTCAAAATAAAAAAAAAAGAAAGTAAAGAGAAAGTACACCAAAAGCAACCATTGAAGCATCACAATAATTGGCACCATGTACTCCAAAAGTTCAATCAATTATACCTATAAAAAAGTATATATTAGTCCACATTTATATGTTGATATATATAAAAAAAAAATTAAATAAATGAAAGAAATATTTATTACTTACAATCATTTTCAATTGTTGGCAACCAATCTTTAACACAAAGTAAATATTCCACCGTTTCATAATTTAGCGATGGCACACAATAAGATATCCACAATCTGAAATACTCATACTGAGCCATAAGAAAAGGCAAATTATGCTTCGCAATCATTTTAGCAAATAAAGCTCTCTCAACTGTAGAATCAAACTTATGTGTTGTCATCTTAGGGGTAGGGTCAAGACTACTGCTAGATTTACCAATAAATGCCTGTCAAATGTCACTTGATTTATTCTTAAGAGGGCAATTTTGAACATGATTTTTCAAATGAGTTGTTCCACTTTTACTAGAGCCATCAAATTTTTTTTTGCAATAGATGCAAGTGGCAGTAACATTGCCCTTAACCCCCACTGATTCCCTAGTATAGTGCTCCCATACGACAGATGTTAATTTTCTACGCTTAACTTCAATTTGTTGAGTGTCACATGGTGTAGAATCAACATTATCAACATGTTCAGGAGTAGGATTTATACCTATACTTGAACTTATAGTAGATGGTGTAGAAGCACTAGTAATTGGAAGATTCAGATTATGTGACATAATTCAACAATTTCTTTGTCAAAAACCTGTTGAACAATAAAAAAAATAATCAAACATTGTCCAAAAATAATTTACACTAAAATAACTACATAATTCATAATCACAATTTATATAATTATAACTTTAACACTAAAATAATTTACCTTTGACAATGCCCAAAAATGTAAAATTTCAAACCTGCATAATTAAATAAAACATCAATATAATTTAATTATAAAAAAATAAAAAAAAAAGGCGGTGGGAGGCAAAAATAAATAAAAACAGAAAGGGTGGGGGGGGGGGTGGGTTAAGGGTCTGGTCAGACTGGTTCCTCTGGTTCTGGTTCCAAATTTGCTGGCCGCGGAGGTTGTGCAACCCCGGCGAGCCAACAAACGAAATGGGCTGGCTGACCTGTCTCTAAACTACATGAAAATAAAAAAAATAAAAATGAGAGAAGGGAAGATGAGAGTACCGTGTGGTTGCTAAAGAGTGAAAGAGGGGAAGTGAAAATGTGAAATTGAAATGCAAAATGGGAGGTAGGGTTTAGTGAATAGTGATTTGATTTTTACATTTTTTATATATTTTATTTTAATAATTTTTATTTTATTGTAGTAATTAACTTTTAAAATTTTAAAATTTAATTATTCATCAATTTGTTATATATGATTTTGATTCATATTTTGATATTTAATATTTTTGCATATTATATTTTACTATAAATTTAAAAAATTAGTTTTTACGATGGCTATTGAATATTGACATTTAATTTTAGATATGTAGATATAACAATGTTAATCAATAAAAATATTCTCTATTATTAATATTTTGGGGTTTAAAATTTATAAAATTGTGAGATTTTATAATTTAGAGTTTAAGTTTTATATTTAGATAAATTTTATTACTTTTCTAAATTAATAATAGTACAACTCTACAAAAAATAAAATTATGAAATGATATTTTCATCTTATATTATATGTATATAGTTAGATATTGTAAAATATTTAAAAATTGTTTACACGAGTTTATAAACTTCTCAAAATATTTTATAAGACATCAATGTTTTGTAATTTTTTTAAGAAAATAACTTATAAAATTTCTAAAATAAGATGTTAAAAACTTATAAACACTTTTTAAGAAAGTAAGGAGCTCTTATCTTATTTTAAAATTTTAACAAGCTCCCTTAATTTTAATCATATTAATTATAAATTTGTTATTACTAATACCTTACAAGCTCTAAGATCTTATAATTCAAATACTTTGAGAACTTTTTTTTAAAAAAAAAAATCTAGCATCTTATATGTTTGAAAAATATCTTATAAAATACAGGAAATTAAAAAATATCTTATAACATGTAGGAGCTTACAAAACGTTTTACATAAGTTTAGTCAAACACCTTCTTAGAGAGTGTATACCTAAACTTATTTAAAAAATCTTATATAAATTCTTATATCTTATAAGATATTTTCCGAGCTTATAAGTTGCTAGATCTTTTTTTGAAAATTAGTTCTAAAAGTGTTTAGATAAAATAAAATTTTACAGCCTATAAGGTATTAATAATGACAATTTTATAATTAATATGCTTAAAATTAAGGGAGTTTGTCAATATCATAAAAATAAGTTAGGAATTCATAATTTTTATAAAAAGAGCTTATAAACTTTTAACATCTTATCTTAAAAGCTTATAAGTTCTCTTTAAAAAAATTTACTAAATACTTTTTGATATCTAGTAAGATCTCAAATGTGTTATAAGATGTTTTAAGAAGCTTATAAGCTTACTCAAACAATCTCTCAAATCTTAATGTCTCCTTAGCTAGTTAATAATTTACGTATTTTACTATTTTATTTTAGAATTAAAACGTTAATTATTCTTAATTTAGTTATTTTTTTTATAATTATTGATTCACTTTATGATTAATTAATATTAATTCAATGACACCAATATAAATTAATTATAAAGTAAAGCAACTATAATTTTATATTGATTAATTTTATCATTTACATATTAATTTTTCAATTTTTTTGATTTAATATTATTTAATTATCTAATTTCTTTATTAATTTTTAATTACTAATTTATACATATATATTCATTTATATATATTATGAAATTTCATATTGAAAAAATAAAAAAAAATTATTATGTATAATAGTATATTATATATGATAATTTTTAAAATATTATTTATATATTAATATACATAAAAGTAGAATATATTATATATAATAATTTTTTAAATATTATTTATCAGATATGGATAACGAATTTAATTAAATTACGGATAATCGAATATATAAATGGATATATCCAACGGATATGTATTCGGAGCGGATATTAAACGGATCGGATATACATTTACCATATTCGTATCCGTTTAAAGTCGGATGTCTGCTAATCAGATACGGATAATATCTGCTTTAAACGGATTCGAATGCGAACGGTAAATGGATTTTCGAATATCCATTTACAGCCCTAGTTGTCGTCTATGACTCGATTGCTGGCTTCTGAGTCTTTATTTTGTTTTGGAGAAACATAACTAAACATAACATACGTTCATTTGTCCTTCAAAATACTAGTATAGGTTTTCTCGAAATACCATATTCTATACTTCATTATCTCCAAAACTTCCTCATTATCAATATATATATCATATATATTTTATTATTACTAGTATAGGTTTTCTCGAAATACCATATTCTATACTTCATTATCTCCAAAACTTCCTCATTATCAATATATATATCATATATATTTTATTATTATTCTTACACTAAAAAAATTACTCAATTTTATTTTTACCGCCTAAAACCAAATTAAAAAAGTATAAATTTGACCGCTGCGGTAAAAAAAGTCTATCAAAAATATAAACAAACATGCTAAAACTCCATAAAATAAAATTTTAACTATTTTTCAAAATATAACAAAAAATTCATTACATTTTCCAATCCTACTTACAACATTCATTTTTCTAAAACACATATCAAAATCAAATATAAAGCATAACCATACATTACCTTTAGTTTTCTTAATCTGCATCATTGTATGAATTTACTAAAAATTAATGTGGCATAATCAATAAGAACAATATCAAATTATTAATATTCATAGCTAAAGTCACTTGAATTTAAAAAAAAAAATTATACATTAAAGATTCATTATATTCAAATTTTGAATCTCATTCATAAATATAAGAATAATATTATTGGATCAATTGACTATTTGATAAATTAATGATATTAAAACATGACAATTTGCGACTTCATTTTGGATCTACAACTTTAATTTATAGTTGATCATCGTATATTTTATTTACAAATACATGAAACTGATACACAATTCACAATTAAGTTTTGTTTTAAAAAATATTTATATACTTATATTTATTTGTGATATAAAATAATAGATAAAATATCCATTAACATAAAAATATATAAATTATTTTAATTTACAAAAGAATGTACAAATTGCTATAAAAGAAAAAATTTTAAATTTCCAAAGACTTTGCGAGCAACTCTAAGACGTGTTACTAGTTTCTAGGAAATTAAAATAGAGAATGTTTGGATTTGTTCTCCCAAAAATGCTTTCATTCTTTTAAAATATTTTTAAATACAAATAAATATTTTTACTAAAATTCAACTTTTTTCTCCAAAATAAATATATATTTACATATTTCAATTATTATTTTCCTATAAGTAAACATTTTAAATTATTATATCACTATAAAATAACACATAATAATATAAAAAGTTGATGTGACAACACCAATCAGACAAAAAATTACATAAAAAACTATTTACAATAAAATTTATCTTTTTTTCCAAAATATGACAGAACATAATTCCACTTCCGGAACATATTCTCTGATCCCACTTCCAAAGCATATTCTCCCTAGACATTCTCTTAAAACACCCCAAAATAAATCCAAACATTGCCTAAATAAAGCTCGAAGGATAGAATAGACAAAACAAAAATTGTATCGCCCACTCCCTATCTAGTTTTACTTACAAATTTCATAAATCAATGTTTTGATAATTTTTTATTTATGAAAACTACATATTTAATCTGCTAGTTGTGATATCCCATTCTACATGAACTAAATATTATAAGAGTGATTAATATATATAAGCTTTAGCCATTGGATATTCTTTTTGGGCAAGTTAATTATAACCCAATTCTAGAATGCACTTGATAGATTTAAAGGCAATTCTTGCGTCAACTGGCCCGGAGCGTGACATTAGTAATGGCAACTAAACATTCTATCCCAAATAAATGAGTAAGATAATTAAAGTTAAAATGATTCTCATTTTTACGTAATAAAAAGCATATGATAAGGCTGTAAGATTGCCTTTTCGGATTAATTAATCGTTAGTTTTACACAAACCTGAAAAAAAAAAAAAAAAAGCAGCACGAAAAAACCTTCAATGCCCTAGTCCTTTTCAGACTTCCATTTGTGAACGCTCAGGAGCTTTTCATGCGGCAACTTGCTTCCACAAATCCGGGAATACTGATCTAGAAACTTCACCAAATAAGTATAATTTTTTTTTCCCCAAAACATTTCCATAATATTTAATCAATCAATACAATAATGTTTTAAAATTATATCCAATCATTATATTTGCATACATTACATTTCAATTATTTTATATATATTAAAATTAGTACTTAATTCTAATTTTTACCCACTAACAAGACAAAAAAAAAACAAAAACAATTGATTTAACATTAACGGCAAAAAATATCCCATCTTTAAACATAAAAAAACATACAAATAACTCTCCAAAATATTTTCTAACTATTCTCTAAAGCATAAACAACATTCATCACCTTCTCTAATCCTACTATCACATTCCTTAGAGGGTGTTTGGCTAATCTTATTTAAAAGATTTTATAAGTTCCTACATCTTATAAAATATTTTTAGAACTTATCAGATGTTAAATTTTTTAAAAAAAAAGTTTTTAAAGTGTTTGGATAAAATAATATCTTAAAGCTTATAAGATGTTAGTAATGACATTTTTGTAATTAATATAATTAAAATTAAACTGGTTTGTTAAGATTTTCGAAATAAGTTAAACACTCATTGCTTTTTCTTAAAGAGCTTATAGCTATCATAACATCATTTTAGGAGCTCATAAGCTCTTTTTTTTAAATAATTTATCAAATACTTTTTCACATTTTGTAAGATGTTTTGAGGAGCTTATGAGATCACCCAAACACTCTCTTAATCCCATTCTCGAAATTCATTTCCCTAACACACAATATAAAACACCACAAAACATATCCAAATATTTCCATAATTTATGATTGCTACGGATGATTCATCTGCCAACATTACACAATTAACCTTTGTTCTTCAAGCAAAAATGTACAGAAACAAAGGAAATTTTAAGAATGCCCAACTGCTCAAAATTGTTATGTCGCCCATCTGCAGATTTATGTATGAAAATGTGTTGGGACATATAAATTTTTCAATGGGCGCTAGATTTTGAAAAAAGCCGGTGGATTTGGCTCTGGGATTTCACAATTTTCATCCGTAAGCATCTGGACAACTTCCGCCATTGATGGTCTCTGAGCTACAGATCCCTGCGAGCACAAAAGCCCAATTCTCAACACTTTTGATGCCTCAGTTGCTGGAAAACCACCGTTCAAAGAAGGATCAACTGTTTCCATCAATTTGTCCGTCTTGTACAGCTTCCAAACCTGAAGCCAGAGACAACAAGATTAAGCAACAAGTATCCGAGTGATTGAATTTTTGTTTTTTCAAGTACATGATACTCACTATAAAAACATTGGGGTCGTAGTTGTTGCTAAAAATTTGTAACTTTTAACTACAAAATTAATCCAATTAAGTCTAAAGTAGATGTTCTAATACTAACTATGATCAATATGTAATTGATGATTATTATATATATATATATATATATTAATTTTTCTAAGGATAATGAGCAACGAATATTCAAGTAAATGATTTTGTTTTTTCAGCATATGGTACTCACTATAAAGGCCATAGCTGATGTCAAAAGTTCTTAACTTTAATTATGAAATTCACCTAACCAAATTTAATGTAAATGTTGTAATAGCTAATGATAGTTTTTCGTTTATATATATAAATATATTAATTATTTTATGGATAATGCATAGTTAATTTGTTGCGCTTCAAATGTGCAAGGTTTTAGATTCAATGTTAATAATTTTAAAATTATATTTGCTACGAAAATTTATAGGTATAATTTATAACTATAGCTACAAAATTATTTTCATGACAATTTTTCGATAGTAGATACCTAATTTTTTTTAATAGTAATTGGAAGTAAAAATAAATGGAGTGAAAGTTAGGAAATTGCTGAGTGTAGAAGAGATCCAGAATCTCCGACAGATGCATTGTTCTTCCTACCACTCACAATTTCAAGAACCACCACACCAAAACTATAAACGTCGGCCCTCTTAGTAAGTTGTCCTTTTATTAGGTACTCAGGAGCCATGTATCCTCTGCACGCAACAATCAAATTCCTCTGGAATGAGTAAAGAATTATATACATAGTTGCGAAATACTGAAAGAAATTAAAACTCCTTACAATGTGACTGCAATTCCTGTGTTGAGATGAGTTTTATCATCTGCGAAACATCGAGCAAGACCAAAATCCGCTACCTTTGGATCAAGATTCTCGTCAAGAAGAATATTGCTGCACTTGATGTCCCGATGAATTATTCTGAACTCAAAACCCCCATGAAGGAAAGCAATACCTTCAGCAATTCCAATGATAATATTATATCGCTTCTTCCAATTTAGAATCTTAACCTTGCTCTTATCTGCAGTGGAAATGGAAAACTTAGGGCCCCTTTGATTTTATTTTCAAAGCGCATTTTCACATTTTCTATATTTCAAAAATGAAACATAACTTTTTATATATTTTCACCCAACATTATTTTCATTTTCATTTTCAAAACATATTCTCCGTTAACTTGTATATCTTTTCTTTTTATTCCATTATTTATATCTCTTTCCACCTACAATCTACTAAAACCAACATAATCATTACTTTTCCAACAATTCATCCAATTACAAACTCATTTTTACTAACTACTTTTCAACATTTTGAAAATGATGAAAATGAAAATTAAAAATGAAAATAAAACCAAACGGGCCCTTAATGCTTTTGTGAAATATGGAAAGAAGACTATTCGTATCAATAAAAAAGAGAAAAGAAAGAAAACCCACCAAAGAGATAGTATTCAAGGCTCTTGTTAGGCACAAATTCATAAACCAGCAGACTTTGAGGGCCTTCAATGCTGCAGCCCAGAAGCTTCACAAGATTCTTTTGCTCAATTCCATTGATGAGATTTACATCATTGGAGAACTCATCCACCCATTCCCTGGTATTGCTAAAGAACAACATTTTAACAGCCACTGTTTTTCTATTTGTTAGGGTTCCTCTGTACACAGAACCAGCTCCTCCTTGCCCTACTTTTCTTGAAGGATCAAAATAATTTGTGGCCTTCTCCAGGGTTTCATATTTGAAATTCAAATTGCACTTGTTGTAGAAATATGAAATCTGGACAAGATTCTTGCGTTTTGCATGGAGTTGAAGTTAATGATATTATATCATTATTCATTAGTACCATACTGTTTCGATTATTGTCAACATTCTTTTACAGGTATACTGAGTGGCATATAGCTCATTGGCACAAATCTTCCACATAATATGGGAGGTCAGGAGTTTGAATCCGTATGGGTTCCTAATGTGCGTGCATGTATTATAAATCAACCTTTTTCTATAGGTAAAAATACCTTGTTTTCATTTTTTCCATCTTCCATAGGCTACATGACCAGCAAAGAGACAGAGCATACAGAAGGCCACCACTGAGAAAGTAATTAAAAATGACCACATAACAACAATGAGTAACAGTGTGATGACAAAAATCAACTTGTACCAAATGAGAAAATTAAAAAATCACACTGTAACAAGAAAAAGTCAAGAAAATAGCAAGCCACTACACCTGAAGAAAAGATTTAACAAAAGTACAAAATATCTAATAAAGCCTAGACCATCACAATTAACTAAAAGATAAAAAATGGTGATTGGGGAAGGTCAAAATAGTCAAAAGCACTTCAAACTGGTAAGATCTGCCCATCACGGAATTGGGTGGAACCTGACCCGACTTATCCGAACTCGACCTGGATTGATCCCAATTATTGGATTGAGCTCCATGTCTATGAACAGAATATTGCCACATTACCCAGTGAATGGTGGTCAAGTACCCGTAACTATAAATAGCCCCTGGACCCCACATTTACTAGGTTCCTAAATTCTCTTTATTTTGAACTTGCCGTTACTTTTACACTTTCCATATTCCTTCTTGATTCCACGATCTCACTTGAGCATTAGAAGGTTTCGTTGGGATCCCTTCCAATAACCAAAACAACGTTGCTGTAATTTCACTCTTCAGGTCATTTCTGACACTGTTAATCCAAAAACCTGACCAAGAACACGCATACTTGAGACTTGATTCAATAAAGGATTACTTCCAACCAAATCAAATGTAATATAAAAGACAACCACCAAATTCATTAAGCAATCAAAGTCTGACGAATTCAAATCAACTAAAGAATTCCCAGGCAAAAAGATCAAGAGGCACTGAGGCAGAAGAACTCAAAAGAAGAAAAGGAGAGCAGAAACTTATTCAAATTAATGACATTAGCACAACACCAAACAGAGCTCATTGATCATAAACGAAAAAACCAATATTGAGCAAGATTCTGATCACTGATCAAGCTCAAAGAAACAAGAAGATAAAGAACTTGAAACGGCAAAATAATCCAACTCACCGAAATAGTGGTTTATTTCCTGAGACTGATTAGAGAAGAAGTTCTCGATATAATACCTCAAATGGCAACCAGTATTCAACGCCTGACCTACCCTGCTAGGCAAACACCCTATTAGCTCTCTGCTCGCCTTCGCCAAACGCGCCTTACACCCCTCCCCGCTCACAGTATTCCAACACTGCACCAATCCAAACACGACCTTATTTCCCCTCGCCGCGTAGCCCCCATTCACCACCGCTCTGGCCGTCACATCTTTGATAAGCTTTGCAACATTCTTCCCGAATTTGAAATATACGCCACTCGCTGCCACCTCTGAGCTACTACAATTTGTTGTTGCTAGATATACCAACATGCAGTAATGCATCACAATAGATATCACAATTGCAAATTATCAATCAAAACGATGAATTAGATAATCATAAGAGGGCATAACATGCGTTTTTATCAAATGAAATCCAAAAACATCATACGTAATCCAGATTCGGCATAATAAGCATATTCAAGGCAAACTAGAATACATACATATATATTTATCCAGATACAAGTCTAGGAAAAGCCAAAATTACATATATGAACCAAGGCATATAAAGCAGTAAAGCATGCTGTCAGAATTATAAGTATAGATGAAAATTGTTAAAGAAAGCTTAGTTTAAGGATTATGTATCAGACGACAAAATCACAGAATTCTGTTTGCCTTGAAAAAATGAGTGCCCCGACTCACCAGTGCAATAGGTACAGCGCTGCGCCTCCCAGGATGAGATGGTCCAGAACGATCAGGTACACTCCGTCTCGTTCACCTCGAACAGCACTCGGTCACCATAATCAAATAGCAAAAAAAAATAGGATTTTGGGAAAGCCAGGGGGAAAAGGAGAATGAGAATATCAGTGTAAAGGATGAGAGGAATAACGTAAGAGGTAAGTAGAGGTATGGTGTTTTTCGTGTGTTCTCAACTCTGCCAGTGTCAGGGTATTTATAGGTGAAATTAGGGTTAGGGTTAGCAGCAGTTAGAGTCTGCCAATTAAAGGCACCAAGCGTAACCACCTCAATTTACCAAGCTAAATCTCAACCTTATCCGATTACAAGCCTCGGTAATCTTGACTCTTATTCTCAAGTTAAGTTTTTGAATTTTAATTTCCTCGGTAATCTTGACTCTTATCCATTTTTGAATTTTAAACTAAAAATTCATTTGAATTTCGTCCAAAAAGATAAGATTGAGACTTAGACATTCGTCCTAATGCCCATGCCCCGGAGGCGGGCCGGGCGACGGCGGCTACGTGCGCGTGTGGTCCACTTATATAAACCTCTTAATGAACACTTTAACAAGCATCCATATTTGAGTTCAATATAAACTATTCACCACTTATTTACAAAACCAATGTGGGACAAGTGAAGAGTTGAAAACCCTTCAACTCTTCCGCAAATCTCCTCTTTCTCAAGGTATCAATGTGAGACAATTCAATATAACACTTAACCATCTTTCTTCCTCTAATTCAACACATTAATTATCTTTGGATTCCAACCAATAATTAGCATCCATCCAAATTAATTAAACATGTAATTAGTTTATTTGTTCCAATTACAACACAATTCATCGTATCCCGAGCAGGATCGACACTTTCGCCCGAAAAAGCTGTAATTATCGTAGCGGAGGAATCACCCATCGAGGAAAATGCGGCCGGAGACGGCGGGGAGGTAGCCGCGGAGGAGCCTTTAGCTAGCGGCATAGCGCTCGAGGCATTCTTTCCGAGATAAATCATCGAAGCATTAAGCCAAACCATATAATGAGATATTAGTTGAATTTACAGTATAGTGACCCGAGCCGAAGGCCGAGACGAGAACTTCCATTTCTCTCACGAATAGAGGGATGTAGCTGGTGTTTGGCGACGGCCGCGAGTGGCCGCAGAACCTGCAGGCTTCGAAAATTCTTGGGTCGGATAAAGAATATGGGAAAATATGGGTCGTCAAGAAGATGAGAATCCTGATCCATGTTAGGTTAGGGAAGTTTGAGATTGGAAAATGCATGTAAGAGAGTTTTCACTTTCTGGGATGAGATTATACACTACAGTGGTAATATCTAAAGCGGCGGCTGAGAGAAGTAATGGAGAAAAGCAGCAATCTTCTTCTTCTTTTGCTGCTTTTACATATGAAACTGGTTAACTCATCAAGTAGTAAGGTCATCGTCGTCTTCTTTTTCAGACTTATATGACGATTGTGAATCAAATTCAATGCTATTTTCTCGTTGGTGGCTATTTAGTCCACCAACATTAAACTTCATAAGTAGTGCAATTAAGGGTTATATTGTTTGTGTTATACAACACATTTTTTTCATTTTACATTATTTTGAAAATAAAAAACGTGATTGTTTATACCATTTTCAATAAAAAAATCATCTATTTTTATTTTTATACCTATAAAAAACTTATAATACCTACTAACGTAATACTAATTTTCCATCATATCATCATCCACTAACTTATTAAATAACTATTTCTATTTTTATCTTTTCAAAACAATGAGGCCCACAATCAATTAAAAAATAATAACTAATACTACTATATTAAAATATTATTTTCAATTTACTTTTTTCAAAATTTTCACAATCCTTATCCAATCACATTTTTATTTCTACACGCAAAACAATGATAAAATGAAAACACATTCTAGAACAATGAAAACAGAAAATGAGAATGAAAACACAACCAATCCGGCTCTAGCACTGATCAATTTCTAATGTTTATACGTATAAATAAAAATAAAAATAAAACTAAAAATTCAAATTCAATGCTATTTCCTATCTTTGCTGCTGCTTCTCCAGTGGAAGAACTTATATGTTTCTGACATTTACCAATTCCAAAGGGTTTTAAAGTTTAACTCATTATGCCAAAAATTGAAATCTGAATATTTTTCTTTCCTACCAATAGTTTTGATTGCAAGTGTTGAAAAATTTGCAAGAAAATGCCATCTAACAAAGATAGTAAATTAGGCCATATTAGTTGAGCAATGATTAAAGAATGATGATTTGATTTATGCAACCAAAAGGTCCAAAACCGAAAAAGTTGTACTTCAGCTACTTTATTATAGTCATATGTTCCTACCATATGTCCACATTGGTGATAACTATTTGGTAATAAAAAATCATGTGGGAAATTAGCAAGGGTAAATAGCAAAACAATTCTCTCTTCTTAATGTTATATTTGTCGTATAATAAATTATTATTATTATTATAAAATTATGTCAAGATGATTATATTTGGTTAACTAAGAAATATATAGTAAAAGAAAAGAAAACCAAGAAATATAGTCAAACATTCTTTGATGCCTTAGTATTATAAGGGCCGTTTGGTTTCATTTTCAAAGCCTATTTTCACATTTTTTACTATTTTAAAAATGAAACATATCGCATTTTACACATGTTCCCCCAACATCATTTTCATTTTTATTTTCAAAACACATTCTCCGATAACCTATATATCTTCTTTCTGTATTCCATTATTTTTATTTCTCTCCACCTACAACATATTAAAACCAACAAAATCATTACTTGTCCAACAATCTATCCAAATAAAAACTCATTTTCAACTTATTTTCACTAACTAACTTTTCAAATTTTAGAAATCATGGAAACGAAAATTAAAAATGAAAATAAAACCAAACGGGCCCTATTAGCTTCCCAATTAGCTTCGATAAATTATGTTAAATGAGGTACCAAATCCTCCAATTTATAGAGTTATAAAAGGGGAAATTCATGAATGATTATTTAAATACAATACATAAATTATGGGGATTAAGAAATTTAAGAAGGATGAATATGACTCGAAAATACAAATGGGCTTCTATATCCAATAATTTCATAACACTCCCCCTTAGATGTCCATTACACATAAAATAAACCTCATTAAAACCTTACTAGAAAATATAAGTGAGAATAAATCCTAATGATGAAAAAAGAGTACAATGTTCAAAGTGTTTAATCATGTACTAACTTCTCCATTGAGAACATTTATTGAGATATTTAAACCAACACATTTCAATTCTTTTAACCAACTTTTTAAATGTTCCAATCGAGTGGCTTGGTAAAAAAATATGTCAAATTTTCACTTAATCGAATTTGTTGCATATCAATTTCACCTTTCTAATATCATCAAATCTTACTAATGCATTCTCAATGAATGATATATCAGGTCTTGTACAATTAACAAGACACATAAGAGCTTCAATTGCATTAAGACAAGACACTCCAGAACCAAGAAATTCTTCACTCTCTTGATTTTTGCTGATATCAAGTGATTGGACAACCATTGGCATATTCAATGGATACGCTTTGTCACATATAATCGCTTTAAAATCTTAACAATAAAATTTGATTGATAAATAAGTATCTCATTCATTGAGTACGCTACTGATAAACTGATGATCAATTTGTGTACAATTATTGACCATTTGAGTACAATTATCGACTTTGATATATATCAACAATTATGCTTAACTTTGATCAATATCAAGTGATCAAACGATCAGTGGTATTCTCATTGTGTTTATATTATATTGTCGTACCATATGTGCTTTATTCAAAAGAAACGGCTACAAAACAAGGTAATAATTGTACTAACATTTTCAACAATCAAATGAAAAGTGGAACACTCAATTAACTTTTTTCTTCTACAAGTGAAATTGAGAGCAAATGGAAGAATAAAAAGAAAACAAAAAGGAAATATGTTTCTTAGTAATAATCTAGAATCTTTTAATTTGGTTAAAAGGTGGAAAGACCATGATCTGATGCATGCGGGAAATATTTATTTCCTTCACATGAAATGATGAGATTACTTGAAACTTGTAACTCACCTCAACCTTTTATATTAATGATTCAATATCAAATGTTTTGGGTTCTTGGTTTTCTTACTATACATCATTGCTTCAAAAATGAATTTAATTTTATATTTGATACATATTATATGCATACAAACTAAAATTTATGAAGATTGTGACCTTGAACCTCAGACATATAAGGATCATACCGCTAGATCAATTGAACGTTCACCAAATTAGCAAACAATACACAACTTCATTTTGGATCTATACCATAGTTTGTATCTCATCAGGTAGCACAAAATATTGTACACCCCACCCCAAAACACACACACACAAACACAAAAACATGTACACAATTCACAATCAAACATTTTATTTTCAAAAAAAATTATATTTTTACATTTATTTATAATACAATTAATAAATAAATCATCCAATAAAACAAAATATATAAATTATTTTGATTTATAAATAATGCACAAATTGCTAAAAAGGCAAAAAAAAAAAAAAATAATTTCCAAGGACTCAAGAGCAACTCTAAAAAGTGTTGCCAGTTTTGGAAAATAAATAAGGCTCGAAAGAGAGGATAGTGAGAACAAAAAGCTGTATCATCCCACTCCATATGTAGTTTGACTTACCAATTTCATAAATTAATGTTTCCATAATTTTGACTTATAGAAACATCATATCATAATATATATATATATATTAATTGTTTAATAAATATTTAATCGGTTAACAATAGCAACAAAACATTCTATTCTAAATAAATGAGTAACATAATTAAAGTTAAAATATTATCATATTTTAAGTAATGAAAAGCATATGATAAGCATGTGAGATTCGCCATTTTGGACTAACCGGCCAATAATGAGAACATAACTCCACTGCTTAGCTTTATAAGAAGGAAAAGCAGCACAAAAAATTTCCACTGCCTTTATCCTTTTCAAACTCCTTTTATGTGGCACCTTTCCTTTTTTCTCAAAATTGGGTGTAAACGAATCGAGTTGAGCCCAAATATAACAAATTCAAACTCGGCTCGTTGAATAGACGAAAACTCGTGCTAGCCATATCGAGCTCGACTCGATAAAACTTGTCACAAGTTAGCAGAAGAACTCGATTAGCATAAGTTCGGATAAACTCGAGCTCGTATAGATTTGGATTAGTTCGAACTCATTTAGGCTCAAAATAAAATCTATAATTATAAACTTTTCAAAAAAAATTATTATTTTCTTAAATATAACAAACAAAATAATAATAACTAATAATTATTTGCTTATCTTTATGGATCTTATTATATATAACTATATATACAAAATATAAAAAAATTTGTTTAAACTCGCGAGCTTTTCAGGCCGAATATTAATAAACTCAGCTCATTTAACTGACGAGCTCAAACTATTTGCAAATCGTCTCTTCTCATTTACACTCCTACCTCAAATCCAGGAATATCTTGAAGCACAAATTTTTACCACTGCAAAAGTTACCACTCAAAATATGATAGTATTTAGAACCACAGTAAAAATTCCAGAAACATGTGGCATTTTTACAGAGTTCTAAATTTTTCAAGCAAGATCTACAGAACAAAAGGAACCAAAATTTACACTACTGCTGCACTGATGGAAAGAATAGCTGACTACTCAAAATTGTTGCTGCGTATCATGACGGCCAGTTTGATGATATGTTGATGTATTCAAGTTCAAGAACGGCCGTCATGTTTTGCTGATATGTAGACATTTCTAATTACTGGCGAGGGTTTTGTAATTTAAGTTAGTTGCCAAAAATTGCTATTTAACTTTAGTAAATTGAGTTTAAAATTTAATTCGCTATTCGATCTTGATAGTTAAGATTTGAATATGACAAAATCACGTGCATCTGTCTTAGTACTTATAAGTTAGCAATTTTAGCACACTCAGTGTGTGCATTATAATTTTTATAATATGAAATAATTAAAATATTTATTTATCTTCTTAAATTTATAATATTTTAAATATATTTATTTAGAATAGATAAATTATAATTTTATCAAAACAAATATTTTCAATATATATAAAAAAAATTAATTCAATATTTTCACCTAAAAACAAATATTTTTTATCAAATAAATTTTTTGGTACTAAAAGAATAAGTAACCCAATTCAAATTTTTTATTAAACAAACTTTTATCACACTTTTTTGGTACAAAAAATAAGTATTTATTTTTTGGTTCGATTTCGGTTAAAACCGAACTGAACAAACCTACTTTGGTTCGATTTTCAGTTATGAGTTTTGAAAAACTAAAAATTTCGGTTAACCAATCGAACCGAGCCGAATGAACACCCCTCCTTATCCAAACAAATTAATTACAAAAAAATATTTTATCCAAAATAAATTTGTTTATTAGTAATTTTTAGTAATTAAATAAAAAATAATATTAAATTTATTAATATTTTATCACTCGCCTTTTTAGAGAATTTATTTATAATACATACAAAATTAATTACCAAATTATTTATTTGTAACGAAATAGAAAAACATACTGAATTTATTAATTATTTAAATAAATTCATATTTGAATTTTTTTTATCAATAGTTAATAAATTGACACAATTTTTTTCTTTTATAAAAATTGATTATTAAAGAATTTGGTAATATGTTAGATGGTGAACAACGAAAAAGTTATCATCGCAAATTAAAGCCCACATATTTTGTCATTAATCGAGTAAGGTGGAACAATATTTTTATTAAAATAGAGGTCCAAAAAAAATTTGAAAAAGGGAAAAATAATTTATTTTTCTTTAATTATGGATAAATTCGATGAATTTATAATAGATTTTGTATTTAACTTAATAAATATTAATTTTGACATTAATAAATTTATTTTAAATCCCAAGCAAACGCAAAAAATAAAAATGAAAAATAAAAAATCTTGTATAACAATTTCATTACCTCATATAAATTTTTCTCAAATATATCTCAAAAACAATCTCACATCCATTCACAACCTCAAATCACATTACTATAATTATTACACTTTATCTCACAATCATTTACAACCTCATATCTCATTCACATATCTTAAAAATACCAAAACAACCCCAAAATATTTAAAATATCGAAGATGGGACACAACTCCACAAGCAATCACGACCTAAGAGTTCAAATGTTCTGAGTTTTTAATATTTGAATGTATAAATAAAAAGAAATAAAAATTCAGTGCTATTTCCTTTTTTGGCTGCTGCTTCTCCAATTGAAGAACTTGTGCATCATTACGATTTCAATCATCTACCAACCTCGCAGGGTTTTAACTCGTTATGTAATTGGTGATAAAATCAAAGCCTAAATATTTTTCTTTCCTCCTACCAATAGTTTTTATTGCAAGTGTTGAATAACTTGCAAATGTCACCCTAAATTAGAATGTTCAGTGGTTTGTAGTTCAAGTGGCATTAATCTCTCCTATTATATGAGAAATTTTGTGTTTGATCCGAATGGACGCTGTTTCTTTTTAGAAAAAAAAATAAAGAGAGAGTAAATGAGACCATATTAGTTGATCAATGGATAAGTCGTTATTAGTAATTAAAGAAAGATGGTTTGATTTATGCAACAAAAACCGAAAAAGTTGTACTTCAGTTACTTTATTTTAGTCATGCGTTCCTACTATATGTCCACATTGGTGATAACTATTTGGTAATAAAAATTCTTGTGTTAAATTAATAAGGGTAAATAGCAAAACAATTGTCTCTTCTTAATGTTATATCTATCATATAATAAAATAATTATTATGAAACTATGTCAAGATGATTAGATTTGACTAACTAAAAATAGAAAATATAATGAAAGAAAAGAAAACAAAGAAATATAACCAAGAATTCATTGATGCCTTTGTATTATAAACTTTTCAGTAAGTTACGTCAAATGAAGTACCAAACCCTCCTATTTATAAAGTTACAAAATGTGAGATTCTTGAATGATAATTTAAATACAATACATGAATTATAGGGATTAAAAATTTTAAGGAAGATTGATAAGATTATAATGATATAGTGGAATTACATTACTTAAGAAAGATAATACAATGTTTGGGGCTTAAGATTATGCATTTTGGATATGTATTTATTTTATTAATTCTTTGTGTGGATACAATGATTAAATAATTAGACTACTCAATTTACTAAAATATCCATTATAATAAACAAGTCCACACTCCAATTTTATGAGTTTACGTGGGTATAATTGTCAAATGACTAATTTCTTTTTCCCTCCTTTATTTGGATTACATAATTTAGGCCAACTTGGAGAGATTATTTATCAATTGAAATTGGGATTATGGATTGGGCCCTTTATCTATCATGGGCTTATTTCACTATAACTAATTACTTGATGGGGATTGATATTATAATCTATCAAGCCCCATCGTACAAACCAAACGAGCCCTATATGAATTACAGGATTAAAAAATTTGAGGATGGATATGAGTTGAAAATACAAATGAACATCCATATCCAATAATTTCATAACACTCCCCCTTGGATGTCCATTACACAATAAAACCTCACTAGAAAAAGATTCGGTGAGAAAAATTCCTAGTGAAGGAAAAAGAATACTCCATTCAAAATGTTTAATCATGTACTAACTCCCCTGTTGAGAACATTAATTGATATCTTCAAGCCGAGGCATTACAATTCCTTTAACCAACTTTTCAATGTTTTAGTCGCTAGTGCCTTGGTAAAGAGATCTGCCGCATTTTCACTCGATTGACTTTGTTGCACATCAATTTCACCATTCTAATATTGTCGTATTAGAAAAGAACTAAATCTTACTAATACATTTACAATAAATGATATATCATCGCATGGTCGAAGGGACCTCCAGGGCAGTTGTGGTGAACCGCCTAACAAAGCTTCTTAGTGTTTCATTCTCTCCCTGCCGAAACGAGAGCAAACTTTGCGCACTGCGCCTATACTGTTTGTTGTTGGTGAATTGATGCAAAAACTTTCTAGCAAACTCCCCAAATATATGAATGGACCTAGAAGGTAACTGTCCAAACCACCTTTGGGCGATGCCTACCAAAGTAGCCAGGAAAGCTTGACATTTCACCCTATCCGAGAATTGATACAACAAAGCCAAATTCTCGAATTCACAGAGTTGATCCACAGGATCAGTTGTCCAAATGTACCTGGGCAAAAGATTTGTGATTCTTTGGGAAGAGGTCATGCAGGATAGCTTCAATGAATGGAGAAGCCTTGACATCTTCCCCAACCTTTCCTTCCATATTTCTCTTCATCTCTAGCAACTCCCCCCTCATCTCTTTCATTTTGGAAACCAAGTCTAGCCGGGGCTTCTGCCTCTCCTTATCACGACCACGTTGCACTGACGCCTGACTTTCTGCCACCCCCTCGGAGTCATCTACCAATTCAGTAGGGATCTTCATCTTTATTTCTTTTAGGAAACAATGATTGCCTCCCAACTTTATCTTCTTATCCAGCAACCCTCTCAAGGGTGCTACCGTTGGCTCTTGCACATCTATAATGAACAATCCAGGATCATTGGGGAGCGGTGGTCCAGCTATCACCGTGCCTTGTGCAATCGCTCCAGAAGCAGGTGCCACCACAGGGGCTTGAGCAGGGGTTCCGCTTACAGGCATAGGTGCCACCAACGTGGCTGTCATCCTTACCAGATGTGTCAGATTAGCCAGCACGGGGGCACGGGTTAAAGGTATCTGTATCGAAATTGGAGGGATGGAGGATGCCATCCCCAGTAGATAAGGAATGACCCAGGGATTCGGCGGCACTGGAAGAGGTGCGACTAACACTACTCCGGCGAGCTAAGTGGGGTTAATAATACCAAGCATAGACCACAAAAAATTAGCTAGATGCTCAGCGATCATCTGTCCCACCATTGTAGAAACTGCAATAGTCCTTCCTTCTGTTGAAGTGTTCGACGCCATAGCTGCTGATGGTGGAATTGCTGCAGCTATGGCTACTATCTCATTCTGCATTGCTCTCAAGGTATCGATCTCCATGTTATCTCTAGAATCACTCATTTCCTCATGCCTTAACTCTTAATATAGATTCCCACAGACAGCGCCAAATTGATGCAAAAAATAATCTGCAAGAGCACCAATTAACAAAAACAAGAACAATTTTTTATTTTTTTTTCCTGAAGTGTATGAATGTCAATGTGTCTTACAACTTTTTATCAAGACTTTTATGTGACTAAACATCCCACTACTTGGGCTCATAACTGCCCACTAAACCACTAACTATTTTGTTACAACTGAACCAATTAATGGTAGCCACGTGTGATCCCATGCTCCCCTATCTTTGCTAGTATTAAATCATGGGAACCAAATTGAATTTGAGTACAGCTCGGATCCTTCTGTGAGTTCAGCTCGGATCTTTCTCTAAGTTCAGCTCGACTCATGTAAAGACCTATGTTATTTCAACTCGGCCAACGTATTCTAGATTGGCCTGCAACGCCAGCTTAGTTAGTTACTCTAGCTTAGCCAATTGAATTAGCTCGACTGAGCAAGTGTGATATGTGCTCAATTATAACAACCCTAATGTGTGCCTTTAATTTGGGCTTATTATGGCCGAATCAGCAACAAAAATCGAAAAAGTTGTACTTGAGTTACTTTATTTTAGTCATGCGTTCCTACTATATGTCCACATTAGTGATACCTATTTGGTAATAAAAATTCTTGTGTGAAATTAATAAGGGTAAATAGCAAAACAATTGTCTCTTCTTAATGTTATATCTATCAAATAATAAAATAATTATTATGAAACTATGTCAAGATTATTAAATTTGACTAACTAAAAATATGAAATATATTGAAAGAAAAGAAAACAAAGAAATATAACCAAGAATTCATTGATGCCTTTGTATTATAAACTTTTCAATAAGTTTCAGTAAGTTACGTCAAATGAAGTACCAAACCCTCCGATTTATAAAGTTACTAAATGTGAGATTCTTGAATGATAATTTAAATACAATACATGAATTATAGGGATTAAAAATTTTAAGGAAGATTGATATGGGTTAAAAATACAAATAGACATCCATATCCAATAATTTCGTAACACTCCCCTCTAGATGTCTATTACACAAAAAATATGCCTTGTTAAAACCTCAGTAGAAAAAGATCCAGTGAGAAAAAAAAATCCAAGTAAAGGAAAAAGAATACACCATTCAAAATGTTTAATGATGGACTAACTTTCCGTGTTGAGAACATTAATTGAGATCTTCAAGCCAAGGCATTACAATTCCTTTAACCAACTTTTCAATGTTTCAGTTAGTAGTGCCTTGATAAAGAGATCTGCAGCATTTTCACTTGATCGAATTTGTAGCACATCAATTTCACCATTCTAATATTATCATATGAGAGAAGAACTAAATCTTACTAATGCATTTACAATGAATGATATATCAAGTCTTGTACAATTCACAAGATATATAAGACTCCAATTGCATTAAAATAAGGTACTTCAGAACAAGAAGCTCTTCATTCTCTTCTCACAATCAAAAAGGATTTTTGTTAATATCAAGTTATCGGACAATCGTTGTATATGCTTTATTGATTTATAATTGCTTTAAAGTTTCAAATAGTAATTTGATTGATAAATAAGTATCTCATTCATTGAGTACACTAACGATAAATGGACGACCAATTTGAGTACAATTTTTGACCGTTTGAATACAATTATTAACTCATGTTAACCTTTTATATTTATGATTCAATCTCCAATATTTTGGGTTCTTGGTTTTCTTACTATACACCATTGCTTCAAGAATGAGTTTAATTTTTTTCAATATTTTATACATGTACGCAAACTAAAATTTATGAGGATTAAAACCTTGAACTTGAAACATGTAATTAAGAGGGGCAATGCCACTAAATCACTTGAATATTCAACGAATTATAATAATAACAATACACAACTTCATTTTGGATCTATACTAGAGCCTATCTCATCAGGTAGCACAAAACATGTATATTGTAACCCCCCCCCCCCCCCACCAACAAAAATCAAATATTTTATTTTCAAAAATATTTATATATTTACATTTATTAATAATACAAAATAATAAATAAAATATCCAATAAAACAAAATATATAAATTATTTTGATTTATAAATAATGTACAAATTGCTAAAAAGTTAAAAAAAAATTAAATTAAATTTCCAAGGACTCTAGAGCAACTCTAAAAAGTGTTGCCCGTTTTGGAAAATAAAGAAAGCTCGAAAGAGAGAATAGGGAAAACAAAAACTGTATCATCTCACTCCATATCTGGTTTTACTTACTAATTTCGTAAATTAATGTTTCCATAATTTTGATTTATAGAAACATCATATCATGATATATATTAATTCATTTAATACATATTTAATCGGTTAACAATATCAACAAAACATTCTCATGATGTTAGATTGCTCATCTGCAGAATTATGTGTGAAAATGCGTTGGGATATATAAATTTTTCAATGGGCACTAGATTTTAAAAAATGCCGGCGGATTTGGCTCTGGGATTTCACAATTTTCATCCGCAAGCATCCGGACAACTTCCGCCATTGATGGTCTCTCAGCTACAGATCCCTGCGCGCACAAAAGCCCAGTTCTCAACAATTTTGATGCCTCTGTTGCTGGAAAATCACCGTTCAAAGAAGGATCAACTGTTTCTATCAATTTATCTGTCTTGTAGAGCTTCCAAACCTGAATCCAAAAACAACAAGATTAAGCATCGAGTATCCGAGTGAATGATTGTGTTTTGTTTTTCAGTATATGGTACTTACTCACTATAAAAATAAAGGATCATAGCTAATGCTAAAAGTTCGTAACTTTAATTATGAAATTGACTTAAAGTAGAAGCTTTAATACTAGCTATGATTAATTCGTAGGTGATGATTACTTTTTATGTATATAACATGTATATTAACTTTTCTAAAGATAATGAGCAACAAGTATTCAAGTACATGACTGTTTTTTCAGTATATGGTGCTCACTACAGATGGTCGTCGTTGATGTTAAAAGTTCATAATTTTAATTTGTTTTGCTTCGAACGTGCAAAAATACAGATTGAATGTTAATAACCTTTTTTGCTTACAATTTTAAAAAATTATATTTGCTATGAAAATTTGGTATAATTTATAGCTATAGTTGCAAAACTATTTTTATGACATTTTCTCATAGTAGATCCCTAATTTTTCTATAGTAACTAGAAGTAAAAATAAATGGAGTGGAAGTTAGGAAGTTACGGTGTGCAAAAGAGATCCAGAATCTCCGAGAGATGCATTATTCCTCCTACCGCGCACAATTTCAAGAACCACCACACCAAAACTATAAACGTCGGCCTTCTCAGTAAGTTGTCCTTTTATTAGGTACTCAGGAGCCATGTATCCTCTGCACGCAACAATCAAATTCCTCTTGAATGAGTAAAGAATTATATGCATAGTTGTGAAATACTGAAAGAAAATAAAACTCCTTACAGTGTGCCTGCAATTCCTGTGCTGAGATGAGTTTTATCATCTGTGAAACGTCGAGCAAGACCAAAATCCGCTATCTTTGGATCAAGATTCTCGTCAAGAAGAATATTGCTGCACTTGATGTCCCGATGAATTATTCTGAACTCCGAACTCCCATGAAGGAAAGCAATCCCTTCAGCAATTCCAACGATAATATTATACCGCTCCTTCCAATTCAAAATTTTAACCTTGTTCTTATCTGCAAAGGGAAAATGGACAATTTATCAGACTCTTGTAGAAAGATAGAAAGAAAACAATTCCTATCAATAAAAAAAAGAAAGAAAGAAAACCCACCAAAGAGATAGTATTCAAGGCTGTTGTTAGGTACAAATTCATAAACCAGCAGACTTTGAGGGCCTTCAATGCTGCAGCCCAAAAGCTTCACAAGATTCTTATGCTCAATTCCACTGATGAGGTTTACCTCATTGGAGAACTCATCCACCCAGTCCCTGGTATTGCTAAAGAACAACATTTTAACAGCCACTGTTTTTCCCTTTGTTAGGGTTCCTCTGTACACAGAACCACCTCCTCCTTGGCCTACTTTTCTTGAAGGATCAAAATAATTTGTGGCCTTCTCCAGGGTTTCATATTTGAAATTCAAATTGCACTTGTTGTAGAAATACGAAATCTGGACAAGATTCTTACGTTCTGCATGGAGTTGAAGTTAATGATATTATATCATTATCATTCGAACCACACCGTTTTGATTATTGTCAACATTTTTTTACAAGTATGTTGGTGGCATATAGTTCAATAGCACAAATTCGCACATAATATAGGAGGTTAGGAGTTTGAACCCTGACGGGTTTCTAATGTGCGCGCGTGTATTTTAAATCAAACTTTTTCTACGGGTAAAAATACCTTGTTTTCGTTTTCTCCATCTTCCATAGGCTACATAACCAGCAAAGACACAGAGCATACAGAAGGCCACCACTGATAAAGTAATTGCCACACATATCAATGGTCTATCTGCAATGACCATATAACAACAATGAGTAACAGCATGATGAGAAATATTAAAAAATCACTCTGTAACAAGTAAAAGTTAAGAAAATAAACCTTCCAAGCAAGCCACTACACCTGAAGAAAATATTAAGCAAAAGCACACAATATCTAACAAAGCCCAAATCATCACAATTAACTAAAAGATCAAAAATGGTGATCGGGGAAGGTCAAAAGTCAAAAGCACTTCAAACTAGTAAGATCTGCCCATCACAGAACTGGGTGGAATCTGACCCAACTTATCCGAACTAGACCTCAATTGATCCCAATTATTGGATTGAGCTCCAAGATATTGCCACGGCACCCGGTGAATGGTGATCAAGTTTCATTAACTATAAATAGCCCCTGGACCCCACATTTACTAGGTTCCTAAATTCTCTATATTTTTAACTTACTCTTATTTTTACACTTTCCACGTTCCTTCTCGATCCCATGATCTAAATCGAGCATTAGAAGGTTTCCTTGAAATCCCTTGCATTGACCAAAACAACGTTGCTGTGATTTCAGTCTTCAGGTCATTTCTGACATTGCTAATCCGAAAACCTGATCTAGATCCCACAGACTTAATTCAGTAAAGGATTACTCCAACCCAAATCAAGTGGAATATAAAAGACAACTATCAAATTCATTAAGCAATCAAAAGTCTGACGAATCCAAATCAACTAAAAGAATTCCCAGGCAAAAAGATCAAGAGGCACTGAGGCAGAAGAACTCAAAAGAAGAGAAGGAGAGTGTAAACTTACTCAAATTAAGGACATACGCACGGCACCAAACAGAACTCATTGATCGTAAACGAAAAAACCCACTATTGAACAAGATTCTGATCACTGATCAAGCTCAAAGAAACAAGAAGATAGATAAAGAACTTGAAAGGGAAAAAAATAATCCAACTCACCAGAATTATGGTTGATTTCCTGAGACTGATCAGAGAAGAACTTCTCAGTAGAATACCTCAAATAGCAACCAGTATTCAACGCCCGACCTTCCCTGCTAGGCAAACACCCACTAATCTCTCTGCTCGCCTTCGCCAAACACGCCCTACACCCCTCCGTGCTGACAGTATTCCAACACTCCGCCAATCCAAACACGCCCTTATCCCCCCTCACCGCAAACCCCCCATTCACCACCGCACTCGCCGTCACATTACTGATCAGCTGCGTCACATTCTTCCCGAATTTCAAATCTACCCCACTCGCCGCCCCCACTGAGCTACTGCAATTCACCGTATCCCAAACGGAATCGACGCTTTCGTTGAAAAAGTTGTAATTATCGTATCGGAGGAAGCACCCGTCGAGGAAAATCCGGCCGGAGATGGCGGGGAGGCAGCGGGTGACGAGCGTGCGGCTAGCGGCGTAACACTGGGTGCACTCGTTCTGAGGCAAATCGCCGAAGCAATGACCCAAACCGTATATTGAGATATTAGTTGAATTTACAGCATAGTGACCCGAGCCGTTGGCCGTGACGAGCTGCGACACAACTTCCATTTCTCCCATGAATAGAGGGATGTAGCTGGTGTTTGGCGGCGGCAGCGAGTTGCCGCAGAATAGCCCGGCTTTGGAAATTCTCGGGTCGGATAAAGAATATGGGAAAACATAGGTCGTCAAGAAGATGAGAGTGGTGATCCATGGTAGGTGAGGGAAGTTTGAGAGTAACAAATGCATGTAAGAAAGTTTTCGCTTTCTGGGATGCGATCATACGCTACAGTGGTAATATTTGAAGCAGCAGTTGAGAGAAGTAATGGAGAAACGCAGCAATTCTTCTTCTTCTGCTGCTGATTTTACATATGAAACTGGTCAACTCATCAAGTAATGTCGTCGACTTCTTCTTCTTTTTCAGACTTAAAATGTAAGGATTGTGATTCACAATGAACATTAAATTTAAATAAACAGTGTGAAGCCCGCTTGGTTTCATTTTCACATTTTTTATTATTTCAAAAATAAAACACATTATTTTTCATATATTTTCACACAATATCATTTTTATTTTTATTTTCAAAACACATTCTCCAATAACCTATATATATTCTCCCTCTATTCCTTTATTTTTATCTCTCTCCACTTACAATTTATTAAAATCAACATAATCATTATTTTTCTAACAATTCATCCAAATACAAACTCATTTTCACTTACTCATTTTTTAAATTTTAAAAATGATGAAAATGAAATCAAACCGACCATTTGAATCGTTCTGAGTTTTAATATTTGTATGTATAAATAAACTAAAAATCAACGCCATTTCCCTTTTTTTGCTGCTGCTGCTTCAATTGAAGAACTTATGTGTCATTAGTTTTTCAATCATCTACCAACCTCGCAGTGTTTTAACTCATTATGTAATTGGTGCCAAAATCAAAGTCTAAATATTTTTCTTTCCTCCTACCAATAGTTTTTATTGCAAGTGTTGAATAAGTTGCAAATGTCACCCAACAAAGATAGTAAATTATACCATATTAGTTGAGCAATGGACCCATCATTATTAGTAATTAAAGAAAGATGATTTGATTTATGCATCAAAACCGGAAAAGTTGTACTTCAGTTACTTTATTTTAGTCATGTGTTCCTACTATGTGTCCACATTGGTGATAACTATTTGGTAATAAAAATTCTTGTGTGAAATTAATAAGGGTAAATAGCAAAACAATTGTCTCCTCTTAATGTTATATTTGCCGTATAATAAAATAATTATTATGAAACTATGTCAAAATGATTAAATTTGACTAACTAAAAATAGGAAATATAATGAAAAAAAAAAAAAGAAAACAAAGAAATATAACCAGGAATTCGTTGATGTTTTTGTATTATAAACTTTTCAATAAGTTTTAGTAAGTTACGTCAAATGAGGTACCAAATCCTCCAATTTATAAAGTTACAAAATGTGAGATTCTTGAATGATTATTTAAATACAATACATGAATTAAAGGGATTAAAATTTTTAAGGAAGATTGATATGAATTGAAAATACAAATGGACATCCATATCCAATAATTTCATAACACTCCCCCATAGATGTCCATTACACAGAAAACATGCCTTGTTAAAACTTCACTAGAAAAACATCCAGTGAGAAAAAATCCTAGTGAAGGAAAAAGAATACATCATTCAAAATGTTTAATGATGGACTAACTCCCCTTGTTGAGAACATTAATTGAGATCTTCAAGCCAAGGCATTACAATTCCTTTAACCAACTTTTCAATGTTTTAGTCAATAGTGCCTTGGTAAAGAATCTGCAGCATTTTCATTCGATCAAATTTGCAGCACATCAATTTCACCATTCTAATATTGTCGTATGGTAGAAGAACTAAATCTTACTAAAACATTTATAGTAAATGATATATCAGGTGTTGTACAATTAACAAGATATATAAGAGCTCCAGTTGCATTAAAATAAGGTACTTTAGAACAAGAAGCTCTTCATTCTCCTCACAATCAGAAAGGATATTTGTTAATATCAAGTTATCGGACAATCATTGTATATGCTTTATCGATATATAATTGCTTTAAAGTTTCAAACAATAATTTGATTGATAAATAAGTATCTCATTCATTGAGTACGCTAACAATAAATGGAGAACCAATTTGAGTACAATTATTGACCGTTTGAATAAAATTGTTAACTCACGTTAATCTTTTATATTAATGATTCAATCTTGAATATTTTGGGTTCTTGGTTTTCTTACCACACATCATTGCTTCAAGAAAGAGTTTAATTTTTTTCTAATATTTTATACATGCACGCAAACTAACATATATGGGGATTAAAATCTTGAACTTGAAACATGTAATTAAGAGGGCAATGCCACTAGATCAATTGAACATTCAACAAATTATAATAATAACAATACACAACTTCATTTTGTATCTATACCATTGCTTATATCTCATCAGGTAGCACAAAACATGTATAATATAACCCCCCCCCCCCCCCCCCACCAAAAAAAAAACATGTACACAATGCACAATCAAATATTTTATTTTCAAAAATATTTATTTATTTACATTTATTAATAATACAAAATAATAAATAAAATATCCAACAAAATAAAATATATAAATTATTTTGATTTATAAATAATGTACAAATTGCTAAAAAAAATTAAATTAAATTTCCAAAGACTCAAGCGTAACTCTTGAAAGTGTTGCCAGTTTTGGAAAATAAATAAACCTCGAAGAGAGAATACAGAAAACAAAAACTGTATCATCCAACTCCATATCTACTTTCACTTACTAATCTCGCAAATTAATGTTTCCATGATTTTGATTTATAGAAACATCATATCATACTATATATCAAATTACTGAATACATATTTAATGTTATCATGATGTTAGATTGCTCATCTGCAGATTTATGTATGAAAATGTGTTGGGACTTATAAATTATTCAATGGGCACTAGATTTTAAAAAAAGCCGGTGGATTTGGCTCTGGGATTTCACAATTTTCATCCGTAAGCATCCGGACAGCTTCCGCCATTGATGGTCTCTCAGCTACGGATCCCTGCGCGCACAAAAGTCCAATTCTCAACACCTTTGACGCCTCTATTGCTGGAAAATCACCGTTCAAACAAGGATCAACTGTTTCCATCAACTTGTCCGTCTTGTACAGCTTCCAAATCTGAAGCCAAAAACAACAAGACTAAGCAACAATTATCCGAGTAAATGATTGTGTTTTTCAGTATATGGTACTCACCATAAAAATAAAGGGCCATTGCTAATGCTAAAAGTTCGTGACTTTAATTATGAAGTTGACTTAAAGTAGATGCTTTAATGCTAACTATGATTAATTCGTAGCTGATGATTACTTTATATATATATACATATATATATATATATATTAATTTTTCTAAAGATAATGAGCAACAAGTATTTAAGTACATGGTTGTGTTATTTCTATATAAGGTACTCACCACAAATGGTCATAGCTGATGCTAAAAGTTCATAATTTTAATTGTGAAATTAATCTAATCAAATTCAAAGTAGGTGTTCTAGCACTAGCCATGACCAATCCTTACATGATGATTATTTTTCTTATATATATATTAATTATTTCATGGATAATGCATATTTAATTTGTTGCGCTTCGGACGTGCAAAAACATGGATTGAATGTTAATAACCTTTTTTGCTTACAATTTAAAAAAAATTATATTTGCTATGAAAATTAGGTATAATTTATAGCTATAGTCACAAAACTATTTTTATTACATTTTCTCATAGCAAGTCCCTAACTTTTTTATAGTAACTAGAAGTAAAAATAAATGAAGTGGAAGTTAGGAAATTACGGTGTGCAGAAGAGATCCAGAATCTCCGAGAGATGCATTGTTCCTCCTACCGCACACAATTTCAAGAACCACCACACCAAAACTATAAACATCGGCCTTCTCAGTAAGCTGTCCTTTTATTAGGTACTCAGGAGCCATATATCCTCTGCACGCAACAATTAAATTGTTCCAGAATGAGTAAAGAATTATATACATAGTTGCGAAATATTGAAAGAAATTAAAATTCCTTACAATGTGCCCGCAATTGCTGTGCTGAGATGAGTTTTATCATCTGCAAAACGTCGAGCAAGACCAAAATCCACTATCTTGGGATCAAGATTCTCGTCAAGAAGAATATTGCTGCACTTGATGTCCCGATGAATTATTCTGAACTCGGAACCCCCATGAAGGAAAGCAATCCCTTCAGCAATTCCAACGATAATATTATACCGCTCCTTCCAATTCAGAATCTTAACCTTGTTCTTATCTGCAAACGGAATATGGAGAAGTTTCGGACTCTTGCAGAAAGATAGAAAGAAAACTATTCCTATCAATAAAAAGAAAAAGAAAAAAACCCACCAAAGAGATAGTATTCGAGGCTGTTGTTAGGTACAAATTCATAAACCAGCAGACTTTGAGGGCCTTCAATGCTGCAGCCCAGAAGCTTCACGAGATTCTTATGCTCAATTCCACTGATGAGGTTTACCTCATTGGAGAACTCATCCACCCATTCCCTGGTATTGCTAAAGAACAACATTTTAACAGCCACAATTTTTCCCTTTGTTAGGGTTCCTCTGTACACAGAACCACCTCCTCCTTGGCCTACTTTTCTTGAAGGATCAAAATAATTTGTGGCCTTCTCCAGGGTTTCGTATTTGAAATTCAAATTGCACTTGTTGTAGAAATACGAAATATGAACAAGATTCTTACGGTCTGCATGGAGTTGAAGTTAATGATATTATATCATTATTCATTAGTACCATGTTTTTTCGATTATTGTCAACATTTTTTTATAGGTATGTTGAGTGGCATGTAATTCACTGGCATAAATTTCCCACATAATATGGGAGGTCAGATCAGAAATTTGAGTCCTAACGAGTTCCTAATGTGCGTTCATGTATTATAAATCAACCTTTTTCTACAGGTAAAAATACCTTGTTTTCGTTTTTTCCATCTTCCATAGGCCACATAACCAGCAAAGAGACAGAGCATACAGAAGGCCACCACTGAGAAAGTAATTGCCACAGATATCCATGTTCTAACTGCAATAACCACATAAACAACAATGACTAATAGTTAGATGACAAAAACCAACATGCACCAAGTGAGAAATTAAAAAATCACTCTGTAACAAGAAAAGGTTTATTAATTCAGCCACTATACCTGAAGGTAAGATTCAGCAAAAAGATAAACAATATCTGATAAAGCCCGGATCATCACAATTAAATAAAAAATAAAAAAATGGTGATTGGAGAAGGTCAAAATAGTCAAACGAGTAAGATCCGCACCAACTGGGTCAAACCCAACTCGACTTATCCAAATCCAACCTCAATTGATCCAAACCATTGGGTTGAGCTCTATATGTATAAATAAGATGTTTTCACCTCACCCAATAAATCATGGTCGAGTGCCTGTAATTATAAGTAGCCCTATACCCCACATTTACCAGGTAACACATTCTTTCCTAAATTCTCTACATTTCTAACCTACTCTTAGGCCCCGTTTGGTTTTATTTTCATTTCCATTTTGAGTTTCTAGCATTTCCATTTTGAAATAAATTAGTTATGTGATTTGATGTGAAAATGAAAATGTGTTTGGATGAAATATTGGAAATATAATGATTATGTTGGTTTTAATAGGTTGTAGGTAGATAGAGATAGAAATAATGAAGAAGAGAGAGAAGATATATAAGTTATAATGAGAAGATATATAGGTTATTGGAGAATGTGTTTTGAAAATAAAAATGAAAATGATGTTAGGTAAAAATGTGTAAAAAGTGATGGTTTTTATTTCTAAAATAGTAGAAAATGTGAAAATGGGGTGTGGAAATGAAACCAAACGGTACCTTACTTTTCTACTTTCCACGTTCCTTCTGATCCCAAGTTCTAACTTGAGCATTAGAAGGTTTCATTTGGATCCCTTCCAATGACCAAAATAACGTTGCTGTGATTTCAGTCTTTAGGTCATTTCTGACACTGCTAATCCAAAAGCCTGACCTAAACCCCGTTGACTCGATTCGTCAAAGAATTACTCCCAACCAAATTCAAATCAACTAAACGAATTCCCAGGCAAAAAGATCAAGAGGCACTGAGGCAGAAAAACTCAAAAGAAGAAAAGGAGAGCGTAAACTTACTCAAATTAAGGAGATACGCACGGCACCAAACAGAGCTCATTGATCATAAACAAAAAAAAACAATATTGAGCAAGATTCTGATCACCGATCAAGCTCAAAGAAACAAGAAGATAAAGAACTTGAAACAGGAAAAAACAATCCAACTCACCGGAATTATGGTTTATTTCCTGAGAGTGATGAGAGAAGAACTTCTCAGTAGAATACCTCAAATAGCAACCAGTATTCAACGCCCGACCTTCCCTGCTCGGCAAACACCCTCTCACCTCTCTGCTCGCCTTCGCCAAACACGCCTTACACCCCTCCCCGCTCACAGTATTCCAACACTGCCCCAATCCAAATACGCCCTTATTTCCCCTCGCCGCGTATCCCCCATTCACCACCGCACTCGCCGTCACATCACTGATAAGCTTTGCGACATTCTTCCCGAATTTCAAATCTACGCCACTCCCCGCCCCCACTGAGCTACTGCAATTTACCGCATCCCAAACGGGGTCGACACTTTCGCCGAAAAAGCTGTAATTATCGTAGCGGAGGAAACACCCATCGAGGAAAATGCGGCCGGAGATGGCGGGGAGGCAGCGGGAGAGGAGCGTGCGGCTAGCGCCGTAGCACTGGTTGCACTCGATCTGAGGCAAATCGCCGAAGCATTGACCCAAACTGTATATTGAGATATTAGTTGAATTTACAGCAGAGTGACCCGAGCCGTTGGCCGCGACGAGCTGCGACAGAACTTCCATTTCTCCCACGAATAGAGGGATGTAGCTGGTTTTCGGCGGCAGCCGCGAGTGGCCGCAGAATAGCCCGTCTTTGGGAAAGCTCGGGTCGTATAAAGAATCTGGGAAAACGTGGGTCGTCAAGAAGATGAGAGTGGTGATCCATGGTAGGTGGGGGAAGTTTGAGATTGACAAATGCATGGAAGAAAGTTTTCGCTTTCCGGGATGCGATTATACACTACAGTGGTAATATTTGAAGCAGCGGTTGAGAGAAGTAATGGAGAAACGCAGCAATTCTTCTTCTTCTTCTTTTGCTGATTTTACATATGAAACTGATCAACTCATCAAGTACTAAGGTCGTCGTCTACGGTCAATGAGAAATTGGACCGATGAACGGATGGGTGATCTTATTAGTTTAATCAATGTCACATCATAATTATATTTAATATATTAAAAATATAAAAAATATAAATATATATATATATAACAGAAAAAAAATAAAAAATTTCTATTATCATGAAACTTTCTTAAAACTCTATTTCATAATAATATTCATATATTAATTTAAAATATTAAACCATGAAATAAAATTTACTAAAAAATATCCTTATAAAATTTATTACAACTTACAAAAATAATAAACATCAACTCAAATAACATAAAGTTTCAAACGTAAATAAAAATATATATTACAATAGACAACTAAGTCACAATATACAAAAAATAATAATAATAATAATAATTTTTACTTAGCTTTAAGGTTTTTACTTTTTATTTAGTTAGTTTTTTATTTTTATTTAAGAAAAACTGATAACCGGTTTAAAATAAAATCGATTCACCGATTGAATCGATTTGCACTGATTTTTAATAAATTGATTTTATATGGATCAGAACCTTGGCCGGTTCTTAGTCGAACCAGCCGATCCAGTTCGATTTCTCAATCATTGCGTAAAGTGTGAAGTTAAGAGTTCGAATATTTTCAATTTTTAATATTTGTATGTATAAATAAAATAAAAATAAAAATTCAATGCTATTTCCCTTTTTTCTGCTGCTTCTCCAATTAACGAACTTATGTCATTAGTTTTTCAAACATTTACCAATCTCGCGGGCTTTTAAATATTAACTCATTACGTAATTGGTGCCAAAATCAAAGTCTGAATATTTTTCTTTCCTACCAATAGTTTTGATTGGCAAGTCTTGAAAAAGTTGCAAATGTCACCCAACCAAGATAGTAAATTAGACCATATCAGTTGATCAATGGACCCATCATCATCATTATACCATCGGGATGGTGGTCGAGTGGTTCCAAGTTTACTCCCAAGTTGTTTGGTAAGTCCACATTTTGGATTCCAATATCAGCTTCTGTGGACATTACTTTCCTTTGGCGGTGCTACGCTGATGAAACCCGTGCTTGCACGAGTTGTTTAGATATTTGATATGTTCGCGACTAATCCTAGAAGTCCAGACATGACATAATGCTTCATTCCTTTCCTTGATCAAAAAAAGAAAAGAAAAAAAAGACCCATCATTATTAGTAATTAACGAAAGATGATTTGATTTATGCAACAAAACCGAAAAAGTTGTACTTTAGTTACTTTATTTTAGTCATATGTTCCTACTATATGTCCACATTGGCGATACTATTTGGTAATAAAAATTCCTGTGTGAAATTAATAAGGGTAAATAGCAAAACAATTGTCTCTTCCTAAAGGTATATTTGTCATATAATAAAATAATTATTATGAAACTATGTCAAGATGATTAAATTTGACTAACTAAAAATAGGAAATATAATGAAAGAAGAAAAAAAAACAAAGAAATATAATCAAGATTTCGTTGATGCATTTGCATTATAAGCTTTTCAATAAGCTTCAGTAAATTACGTCAAATGAGGTAACAAATCCTCCAATTTATAGAGTTACAAAATATGAGTGTCTTGAATGATTATTTTAATACAATACATGAATTACAGTGATTAAAAAATTTAAGTATGGATATGAGTTGATAATACAAATGAACATCCTAGTGAAGGAAAAAGAATACACCATTCAAAATGTTTAACCACATACTAAGAGGGTATTTGGGTGAGCTTATAAGCTCTTTAAAACATCTTATAAAATGTTTAGGAGCTTATAAGTTGATAAAAAATGTTTGGTAAATTTTTTTTCAAAAGAGCTTATAAAATTCTAAAATAAGATGTTAGGAACTTATAAGCTCTTTTTAAAAAAGTAAGAAGATCTTAACTTATTTTTAAAATCTTAACAAGCTCCTTTATTTTTAATTATTTTAATTACAAAATTGACATTATTAACATCTTATAAACTTCAAAATCTTATTTTATCCAAACACTTCAACAACTTATTTTAAAAATAAAATTTAATATCTTATAAACTCCAAAAACATCTTATAAGATATAAGTACTTATAAGATGTTTTAAATAAATTTAGTCAAACACCCTCTAACTCCCCTATTGAGAACATTAATTGAGATCTTCAAGCCGAGGCATTACAGTTCCTTTAACCAACTTTTCAATGTTTCAGTCAGTAGTGCCTTGGTAAAGAGATCTGCAGCACTCTCACTTGATCAAATTTGTAGCACATCAATTTCACCATTCTAATATTGTTGTATGAGAGAAGAACTAAATCTTACTAATACATTTATAGTGAAAGATATATCAAATCTTGTACAATTAACAAGATGCATAAGAGCTCCGATTGCATTAAAATAAGGCATTTCAGAACAAGAAGTTCTTCATTCTCTTCTCATAGTCAGAACTCAGAAAGACTTTTTGTTAATATCAAGTTATCGGACAATCATTAAATATGTTTTATCTATACATAATCGCTTTAAAATTTCAAACAATATAATTTGGTTGATAAATAAGTATCTCATTCATTGAGTACACTAACGATAAATAGACAACCAATTTAAGTACAATTATTGACCATTTGAATACAATTATTAACTCACATCAACCTTTTATATTAATAGTTCAATCTTGAATATTTTGGGTTCTCGACTTTCTTAATATACATCATTACTTCAAGAATGAATTTAATTTTTTTTACAAATTAAAATTTATGAGGATTAAAACCTTGAACCTGAAGCGTACATGCAATTGTGAGGTCAATACCACTAGATCAATTGAACATTCAATAAATTAATAATAACAATACTTCATTTTGGATCTATACCATAGCTTATATCTCATCAGGTAGCACAAAACATGTATATTGTACCCCCCAAAAAAAAAACATGTACACAATGCACAATCAAATATTTTATTTTTTAAAAAAAATTATATATTTACATTTATTTATAATACAAATTAATAAATAAATTATCCAATAAAACAAAATATATAAATTATTTTGATTTATAAATAATGCACAAATTGCCAAAAAGGAAAAAAAATAAAATTTCCAAAGACTCAAGAGCAACTCTATAAAGTGTTGCCAGTTTTGGAAATAAATAAAGCTCGAAAGAGAGAATAGAGAAAACAAAAACTATATCATCCCACTCCATATCTACTTTTACTAACTAATTTAACAAATGAGTACAGCAACAAATGAAAAGCGTATGATAAGCATTTAAACAAATGAGTAACATAATTAAAGTAAATATATTATCATATTTTAAGTAATGAAAAGTGTATGATAAGCATGAGAGACTCGCCAATTTGGACTAATTAAAAGTTATTACCCGTGTCTCAAGGGCGCCAACCGGCCAATACTGGGACATAACTCCACAGTCCACTGCTTAGCTTTATTCACCCAAAAAGAAGGAAAAGCAGCATACAAAACTTACAATGCATTTATCCTTTTCAGACTCCTTTTCTTCTTCCACTTGTGAACGCTTTGGAGGCTTTTATGCGGCACCTTTACTGTTTCCTCAAATCCAGGAATATGTTGAAGCACAAATTTTTACCACTGCAAAAGTTGCCACTCAAAATATGATAGCATTTAGAACCACAGTAAAGTTCCAGAAACATGTGGCATTATTACAGAATTCTTAAATTTTTCAAGCAAGATCTACAGAAACAAAAGGAACCAAACTTTACACTACTGCTACACTGATGGAAAGAATACCTAACTACTCAAAATTGTTGGTCCGTATTATGCTGGCCGGTTGGTGATGTGATCATGCATTCAAGTTCAAGAATGGCCGTCATGTTTTGCTGATATGTAGACATCTGTAATTACTGGCGAGGGTTTTGTAATTTACGTTGAAATTTAAGTTAATTGTGAAAAATTGTACTTCTGAGTTCCATGTTAAGCTCAAAGGCTTCTACTCTTGCACCAAAGACATTACAGGGATCCCCTTGCTGGAGAAACTAGTGCACTTTACTCGTAGCTCCTCACCAACCTCGAAGTCTCTTCTGAACCATTCTGCAAAGCAGAGAGACGAAATTAAGATGGTGCTGATGACAAAAAGCATCACAGCAGAGGAAAAACGGGTAAAAATTCTTCTCCCACAAAAAGGCAATAATAGCACTCGATCACAAAGCGGATGTCCCTAGTCTAACTTGCCACATTTTTTTGGGCAAGTCTATTAAAAGTATCATCCAGATATTGTAATTTTAATCCCCATATGCACAAACTGAAGTTGCTGTGGCATATTTATCCAGTCTTTAATCATTTTTAGAATACCCAAATGGTGGCCTATCTTGAATTTTGACACGCTTTAACAAGGAAAAATTCAAAGGCCTATCTCGAATTTTAACATGATTTACTAAGGAATAAGTCGAGCACTTCAAAAGAGTTTATTTCAGAAAAGTAAAAGGAATTTGGGAACTCTTCTGTTCAACTTTGAAGTCAGAAAACAAGGGTAAAAGAACTTCAAAGAAGGTGAAGGCTACAATATATAAGAGCATTGAGGACTTGAAACATGAAAACATATTGTATTACCAATCAGAAACTCCTAAATGAAAGACCACTGAGGATCATAAAGATAAGGTGTGAGTACCTCAAACCGGTACATTCCACGGATATCACCACCCAAATCAAGGACTAGCCCGTGTGCACGAATTTGTCGAACTTTAGCTGTCAATTCCATTCCAAGCTTCAATTTCTTTGCATCTAGAGGAGACTCGGCTGTAGATTCACATTTGTTTAGAATACCAAATATGTTTAGCAAATACTAGAACATCTAATATTGTTTACCGATCACAAATTAAGGTTATTACTGTCAATTTACAATATATTCTTGATGCCAGTGGAATCAACTACTACCTTTAGATTTCTGATTTAGACTAGCAGATTTTTCCTCTTCATCACACTCGGCAGCACTTCGAACCACAATTGCTGATAAGCTTCCCCCACTGCCCATGGGCTGATCATCCTTATTTTCTTGCTCCTTGTGCACATTGTTAACAGGCTTCCAGACCTTGGGTGTATCTTGGCTAGGAGCACCAGATTTTTGTACCGCAGGATTTGTTTTTGATTCTGGTCTAGGTAAAGTGGCTTTGAGAGATAAATTAATATTACCACGCACGTCTAAGCCAATGCACATTAAATTTAGTACTTGGCCTACTGATACTACATCAGAAACTCGGGACACCTGATAGAAATCATATCCTGTAAGAATCACAACCTACAGTAGAAGCTACTGATAAGAAAACTTCAAGCATAATAGAAATGGACAAACCGGTTCATGTGATAACTCAGAAATGTGCAGGAGACCTTGTTGGCCTCCATTGAACTCAACAAAGGCACCATATTCCTTGATTGAAGTTACAACACCTTTATATACACCTCCTTTTTCAATCTCACGACCCACTATGAAATCAATCTAAAAATAACAAGTTAAAAGGAAAGTCAATTGCATGAGGTCCACAAAGCAATAATAAGTAATGTTGAGTTACTGGTAACAACCTGAAGAAACATAGATATACTAAGATGATATCTTTCAGGCCATTGCATAAAAAGTATGCCAACCATCCCAACCCACCCCCAAAAAAATTAAAAATAAAAAATTAAAAACACCCTGGGTACTCATGCAGAGACCATTATTTTCATGGTAATTAATTTCTCAATATGTATACCCCAGAAACATAATGCAACTTGGCACACATGGGGGTGAAGGAACTGAGGTCCTAAAATAGGCACTAACCTTAGATCTTCTAGATGACAGCAATATCTTCCTATTACTAACCACAATGGGCATCTTAAGTGAAATTTTGCTACAATTTACATGATATTATGACTAATAGAAATTCAGAACTCAGTACTAAATACCAGTGGCATTAAATGAAGCCAGTTGGCCATGAAAAACAGTTTGTCTTCAAATTTAATGACAGCCAAACAGCAGCACATGTGAACCAAATACAAGGAAAGAGAGCAAAGCGATTACCTTTTCCATCACTTTATCCAATACTGCTTGATTTTTAGCCACTATGGTAAGCAAACCATCACTCACTGAAATCCTTCCACCTGTAGAATAATAGGGTCTTAGGATGCATGTTATGCTGCAAGCTAAACAACTCATCCCAGATTATCACAGAGACCAATTTATTTGGTGAGGAGAGCAAGATTGACAAGGATAATTCACAAAACAAAAGGAAAAATAAGCTTAAATCATTGTTAAACAAACATTGAATAGAACTTGCAAGAGAATTTCAAAACACCATGCAGGGCCAAGGGTGAACAAAAGATGTGAGGAAAAGGGCAATACAATGATTTTATAAAATTTTCACTCTAAAGAAACATTAGACGCTAAGCTAAAGCAGAATAAAGAGAGGAAAAAAAGGCCCTGCTGTAACTTTCAAGTAATAGTTGAGAAACAGAAGGATTCCCCACTGACTTATTAAGGCCATGCACTGAAAGTATAAAATTGCACAAGCATATATTAGTCCAATGTGGTTAAACACAGAAATTTTTCAATTTTTTCAACAAGAATAAACACAGCAAATTACTGTCCAATCCAGGCCGTGCAATGCTCATGAGACTATTACATGTCACAGAACTCTTACAATACTACAGGTTTATAAGAATTATAGCAAGTCTGATTACATGGGCCCATTTAAGTCTAACACACGGAACTAGCAGACTAAATCACACCTGTTTCTTCTTCAATTTTTATCTTTAAGGCGCCAAGAGGCCCAATTAAGCGGCGGATTGCATCATTGCTGTACTTCAAGGTTACTACATACAGTTGTCAGTGAGATAGGTTAGTTACAAAATGAATTCCAACATTGTTGGCTTCATATTCTTAAAAGAACAGGTCTTCATCGAAGGCTCAAAGCTAATGCTTCAAAGTAACTCATCTTATAGAAAAAATAGATACATCAATAGTACTCTTACATATCCGTGGAGAGTGTCTGCCATCCTGAGTACGAGGTACATTTATCTCTCGCTCCATATGATCAAGGATTTGAAGCCGGCCTTTATGTGCAGGCTCTAAACACTCACATATAATATCTAAAGGGATTCCTGCTGGCTTTATATCCAACTGAATTGCTGTAATTCCATTTCGCGTTCCTGCAATTTTGAAGTCCATATCTCCTAGATGATCTTCCAAACCCTATAATGTTCTATAACAACATAAGCAAACAAATAGACAATCGAAATATTCATAAATCAAGAGATCATTCAGGAATGCAAAATGATGTAGAACACAATCGAAACCTGCTACCAGTAAAACGCATAAACAATTACACATTGTGCTATACCATCAGATGCAAACTAAGCCTTAAAATTTGATAAACCAAAAACAAACACATCTCATCTAAAATCAGTGAGATTGCCTAAGAGCCGGACTAAGAACAAATTGAAAGTGTGCTCCACATCCATATCCTAGTCAAATGAAAAATATGCCAAGTAATGTGAAAATCCTAGCTAATCAGATTCTTTTAGGCTATGCTTGGATGGTGTTAATGTCAACTGGGAATGGGTACATAAGTAATAAATCTTTTATTACAATGTCTGGAAAAACCAATATTAATGATTTAGTTACTGTAATTTTTAATGAATCACCAAAATTTTGGGAATCTTGAAGGCAAGGTGGAGGATTGTATTTGGGACCGCGACCGCCACCTTGCTGATTGTTTAAAATAAGAAGTGCACATCAAACTCCTGCACAAATTTTTTTTTATCTCAAACTAAACAACCTCCATGATTCAATTTTTTTACACCAGAAGCAAAAAAGAAAAAGAGAAAAAAAGCATAGGCTATTTACACAAAAGAAGAATACCCTCATAAGCCAACGGTAGTCCTTACCAGGATATCAGTTAATATTCTGTAGTCTGTGATTTCACCAGTTGAGGGATCGGTTTCACTGACAAGGCCCACTGACAAACCTGCTACATGTTCTCTCAATGCAATGCCAGCATCCATCAAAGCCATGCTGCCTACAACAGTAAATGTGCATCTCATGTCATTCTGAATAAAATCCTTTTAGGAAATAATCACAAGTTATATAAAGAAAGACTGCTGGATAAAATGCCCAATAAGAAGATAATTCATCTCTCAGGAAATAAAATTCCTGATCACAGCTGTGATGCAGAAGATGGCAACCTGCACAAACAGATGCCATTGATGTTGAACCATCAGATGCCATGACTTCTGCATTGACACGGACAGTATATGGACAATCATCTTCAGGAGGTAACAAAGCAAGTAGAGCTTTCTCAGCAAGAGTACCTGCAAAATGAAGATTCAGTATAAAATGTAAAAAATAGCTAATAGAATTTGGTGAGTCCTGAATCTAACGCAAGCATTTGGAAAATAGAATACAGTTAACTTGAAAACCTTCAACAGTCTAAAACTTCTTTACCCAGAAAAGTATTGTCTAATAACAGAACGTGAACAGTAAAATCGCTTGTAAAACACCAGAAATATACACAAAAGGGGGGAACTTTTTCACTATGCTGCATCAAATACGGCGGATATATGATGATTTTAGACTGAAAACACATATACTATTACCTAAACTGCAAAAGGGGCATATATGAACTAAGGGCACATGTACCAAGTTGCTTTCTCGTCATTCAATATTAATTATGAAATCTTTGGGAATAGACAAGTAGATGAGAAAGACAATAAAAAATTCAGGAATCATCACTAGACTAAGACGAAAGAAACTGATATCATGCCAAGCCAAGAATATTGGAGTGAATCATAAGAATGCACTCTCATCACTATCATGAAACCACCAGTAGCTTACCATGTCCAACTTCTCGTCTATTCAGGCCAACTCGTTTACCGACTTCATTGATGCAGAATGGTGGAAAAGTATAGTGAAGCATGAATCTCTTAGATGGAGGACCAACCAACGAGTCTAGGCGTTGAGCTTCTCCAGGTGCTCCAAGGGTCACAGTGCAAAGAACCTGTAACCAACACATTTAGTACCCCAACAACATAAGGATCTCAGAAGAAAGTGTCAAAAACATCAGATGTTATCATGTCCGCCTATCATGAATAGGCTCTTTATGCAATGACTAGGAAGTGCAGTTACTGACCTGAGTATCTCCACGAGAAAAGATTGATGAGCCATGTAGTATAGGCAAATTACCAGCTTCACAATACAGGGGCCTGACTTCATCAAGACGTCTTCCATCAACTCTAAGTCCTTCACCAATTATCTTTTGCGAACAATCTGACATTATCGGAAAGTCAAAAAGTCATTACATTGATGAGCCGTCAATAACAAAATAAAGAGAATAATCTAGTGTTTCGTTAGATAAAAAATGACCATGACCCTAGATATATTGACCTAAAACAAAATAGACAATATATCTCCTCATGTAAACTTCATTAGGAGCTCTTTTTCCATCATTAAAAGTATAAATCTCTTCTCTTCTACAAGCATTTCAAGTAAGTTTTGAGTAACCAAATATATATACTTTTTTATGAGGTGATACTTATATTGTGAAACATCCCCACAACGAAAGTGTATTTCTCGGTATTCTTAGATTCTTTCCTTCCCTTCCCTCCCCTCCATAAAGAGAGGTGAGGAAGACATATGTCGCTCTTGATACAACTAAGTGACTCCTTTTGTTATTCCAAAGATAACAGATTGATGCAAATACCTTTTTCCGCACAGTATCTACTGTTTTTGATAGAACTTTGATGCCTTCTTCATTGCATTCTTCCTCGAGTCTTTTTTTCACATCCTTTGTGATATTATCTAAGGCTTCTCCCCTTTCAAACTGCACACGCAAATAAACATATCTGGAAACATGAATAAAGAGCTACATGGCAGTAAGATTATTTAGTTGCACGACAACATAATTCAGTGCATAGTTATCAGTAGTTTGAGTGTATGAGTGAACCTTGCCATATGAAGGGTCAGTAAACACAGCTTCAATGGGAGCTTCAGCCAAACTCCTGATTTTTTCATATGTTTCCTCAGATACCATGGATAATTTATATTCATTTTTCAGTTTGCCAGCTTTGGCAGCCAGCCTTATCTGAGGCTCAAGATATTTAACTGCCTGAAGAATCAAAGATAAGCATCATAAAACAACTGCAGTATTAATCAAGACAGAAAGCAAATACTCACTTCAGGATGAGCCAATCTTAGAGCTGCTTCTAAGTCTCTTTCTGATATCCCACGTGCTTGCACATCTATCATCAAAGTTTTGTCTCTCGTGCATGCATAAACCAAGTTAAGATCGCTCAAAGTAAGCTGCAGAACATCCATGAGAAATGGATACTGATCATATCAACTGCATCACGAGTTACTTATATCATATATCATATTGCATGTACAAGAGCTCAAAACCAGCCATCAGCCTGATATGCTAAAAACATTTTGTACTAGACTTTACTGAGGTTAACACAAAAAGGCCAAGATCAGACAAATGAGAACAGCAAACTGTTGACCTCATCCTTACCTGTCCTGGTTTTTCCTTTCCTATGCTCTATTTATAACTCTGAACCATCAAAATCCACAAATACTAATGTCAGATTTACAGATGAAGCATATTTTTCATCTAAAATAATGACGATGTTTAATATTTTACTATTAATTGGAGGGCCAAATGACTATAACAAGTCATTTTAGGATTAATTGGAGTGCCAAATGACTGTAACAAGTCATTTTAGGAGGTTAAAGTGCTAACAACAGCCAACACAAATCATTGATTAATCATGTCACAAATTCTCTATTGCATAAACTCCAGAACAATACTTCTTACATCTCTATTACAAGATTCAGATAGATCCATGGAATTTCCACAAGTCGTGCAGGCAATAAGACAATAAAAAGGCAGAACACCTTAAATTTCTAATGAATGCTACTTCTGGACAAAAGCAATTTACAAGCAAACATGCCATTACTCCCTAAAAATATGAAAAACGAAAAGAAACTATTTCAACACAAGAAAGCATTTAATATACCTCATCCATGCTGGGATTAACAATAAATTGACCAGAAATTCTCCCTATACGTATTACTCCAACAGGACCACCCCATGGAATATCTGATAGCATCAGAGCAGCAGATGTAGCATTGGCTGCCATTACGTCTGGGTCTTGTCTCCCATCAGATGAAAGTACGCTTGCCATGACCTGGGGAAAAGAACTGTGCTCAGGAACAGAGGAGAGCAGGTTCAACATAAAAGGTTTAATGGATATCATGCAGTATTACCATACCTGGACCTCATGGTAAAATCCAGCAGGAAAAAGGGGTCTTATGGGTCGATCAATGAGACGACCACATAACAGTTCACGTTCTTTTGGAGCACCCTCCCTCCGCATAAATGTGTTCGGAATCATACCCTGAGCAAACTGTTTCTCTTGATAGTCAACCTTGCAAAATAGAAAAATCAATCCATTCATTACGACAAGAAAAATAATGCCCTGACCTTTGCTACCCTAAATAATTACTGGCATGGCACCAATAAACTTGTCCTGCACAATACTTAATCACCCAGAGAAGAGGTAATTTGGTAATTTAGTCCATCTTAATCAGGAAAGGCAGGTTTGAACACTAACTAGGACTCTTAGCATGCACTTGAATTGTTAGCAAAACTAAAATTTTCTATTATTTAAGCTGGAATTTCTGCTTTGTCCTAGTTTACATTTCATAGTCAGTAACCAATACACAGCATAGAATTTTTCATAAGCTAATAAGATCTAACCAAGAAAATAAACTCTTCATGTATAAGATATACTAGATAGGCACTAATTTATTCCTGCTGACACATTCATATTGCAAGCCAGCAATTGTATTCAGTATCATAAACCTCGAAATAGTTGTTCAAACAAGCACCAAGGAACTTAATAGACAAAATCAGCAATAATGCCATGCAGCTAAATCCAATTGAGCAGTCACACCAACAGAAAATGAATGAGAAAATTTGATAAAGATAATTGAGTTACATGAACTGGAACAATCAGCTTTTTATGTGCTCTAGTTTCTATAACTCCTAATTTAATTTCGTCACAAAATCATATAAATAGAACTCTCAAGAGGCTGATAAAATCTAAAACACAATCCTCTCCTATTTACTTCAGCTGGCAATTTGCTCAGCTTGAAAACACGCAATTCAAAATTAGACAATTCTAAACCTCAAAAACATTATTCCGACAAACTTTCACAACCTCAATGAACAATAAACAGCAGCAGTATCATAAAAGTGAGTTCGTCTGAGCAAATGGCACAAATAAATGAAACAATAAAATAAAAAATAAAAAACTCTACAGGACTGAATGGTTATTATATAAAAACGCCTACAGTGAGTGGCAAGAAATCACGAGTGCCATCGCTCTTAGCAGAGGCAACTGTGGACAGCACTTTCGTCTCTTCCATAGCCAAAACAACGGCGCCGTTTGCAAATCGCGCTAACTTTCCAGTTTCCAGCGTGATTTTTCGTGATCCGATTTCGAATTCTTCGGAGAAAGTTTCGAGAATTTTCTTTCCTGCTATTATAGCTTCGGAGTCGGTGGCGGGTGATTGTGCGGGCGACGAGGATGGTGAGCGCGCAATGCGGCCGCTGCAGATTGTGCGGAGTTTGATACGCCGCCATGATATGGTTGAGAGTAAAGGCTTGGCTTTACTCGCCACGGGTGCCATGTTGAGGGTTGGAGTGGGAAGGGGGGGTGGGGGGGTGGGGGAGTGGAGAAAGAGAGACGTTGGGGGCTTTAGGGTTTAAACGGGTAGCAGAATGCTGGAAAGGTGAAAGGGTTTTAGGAGTGAGGTTGTGATCAGGTGCATCGCACTGCAAGTGTTGGCGGTACACCGCCCCCCACTTCTTCAACTTCGTTTGAGCAAATTGTAGCAAGAGTCAAGTGGTTATTTGATTACTTATCAAATTAGAGAGAGAGAGAGAGAGACGTGGCATAATTAATGTTTTTATTATTATTTTTTCAATGTACTATGAAATGTATCATTCTTTGAGGGAAGTTCTTTAACTTAGTTATTATATGTATATTTCATGTATTTTATTGATTTCTGACATAATTTTAAGTTACAATTCAAATATCATACATGCATGGGAAATTTTAAATTTTATACAAAATTGTATACAGTATTTCTATAATTTGTACCTAAATTGAGTTTATAGAGAGAGTTTATACTTAAATTTAGGTTATAGATTCAATTTCCACAAAAATGTTATTGTATAATACAAGTTATGGTACGAGCAGTATTTGAAAAATCAGACCATTCATTGAATCGGAAAACTTATCGGTTCACGGTTCACTGGTTCAACCGTTGGTCGACCGTAATTGAATCGCAATTGAACCGTGATGTCATAATTACAAAAAATATATATTTATATTATATATATTACTTAAAAATTAATAAAATATCAAAATATAAAACATAAAGAGCTTAAATGATATTGTCTAACATTACAATCCAAATTTCAAAATTCATATTATAAATTATCACAACAATTTAAATATATCAAGTCCAAAGTTTAAAGTTGAAAGTGTGTAAGTTAATTCTAAACTCTAAATTAAACTTTTTTTGCTTTTAGATAACTTGTGAAGTATACCTTAACTTTCAAACTTTGTACTTATATAAAAATAAATAAATTATTTTATAAAAAATTAAATGAAAAAACCGGTCGGTTCAACAGTCCGACTGGCCAGGTCTGAACGTTTTTTACAAAAAAATGGCATTTTTTTCATTTTTCTGATTTTTTGAGAAAATCGGACTGTTTTGCCAGCAGGTTGAAGGTCCGACCAGTCCGATCCGATTTTTTAAACAATGGGTACGAGTTAATTATAATTCTAATCATAGTATATCAATTGAACTTTTGTAAAAAGATTTAAAACGTATTATTAATATTAATTATAGCTCTAGTCACAATAATAAAAATTTAGTTGTACGCATCTTATTCATCCATTGTCAATATACACATTCAAATCAATTTTAAGTGGAATTAGTCTAATGTAGAGTTCAATGTTCAAATACTAATGAATCATGATGTCTCTATTAAGAAGGAAAAAAAAATAAAAAAAATGCATCATATAAATTACAATTTATCTATGCTTTTAATTCTTAAAAATGATCATATACAATGAAAAAATAAAATTGCTAAACAACAAAATATGATTGGAAAATTTATAATTAAAATTTGAATATCTTTTTCTTAAGTAATAAAATTGATTTAATTGCATCACCTTCACATTTATGTGTGTAAGGTATAAGGTCAAAACCTTGTTACATATATATATGCCAAGTGGTCATGTTAGTCTAGCGATATTGTTTTGATACTTATATGTGTGATATTTGAGTTTCAAAAGTTTATGGAACTCTCAGTATGCTTATGCGTGTAAATAAACGAAAAAAAAAAATGGTACATTTATTTCGGTATGAAAACACTCATATATATTTCTTACAAATGCAATCAATTTATATAAAAAATTAGGGGTAATATTGCCTAATTCTTTCTTAATAGAATTTCCAAATCTCTCATTCGTCACAACTAAATATTGATAATATCATTTTATTGGATAAGAAATATATCCAACATTTTATTGGATGCAGTTATTCATTATCTTTAACCAATTTATTTCCTCTCAAGTAAGAAATCGTGATGGTTTAATACTAACGATTACATTTAACGATTAATCAATCGTCTGCACGAATGCGTCGGAAGCTCGTCAAAACTCCGTCAATATCACGCAACGGCGTAAAGGGTTTAGTTAAATCAGCAGTCCAAATTGCTAAACCCCATAGCTCCGTTATAAAATCAAGCACTGTCGAGCTGATGCCCGCCCTCCGCCCCCGTCTCCCGCCAGCCGCCATGAGCATCGCCACCGGAGCACTTAGTTCGCAACCATTTCTGGCCCTCAGAAACCCTAGACTACCAATCCCTCACAATCGGATACTCTCCAATCAATCCTTTTTAACAAGCAATCTTTCTCTTCCGTATCGTTTCCCAAATGCCTCCATTCGCTGCTTCGCAGCCGCCGCGGTTGATAAAGTTCGAGTTCAGAACCCCGTCGTCGAAATGGACGGTAGACTAATATTACTCTCTCTCTCTCTCTCTCTCTATATATATATATATATTTTTTTTTTTGTCACGAATTGCCAAACGGACTGAATTTACTTTATTTGGTTTTAATTGTTTTTGTTTTTTGTGTGTCTGGACAAGCTTAGGCGATGAGATGACGCGAGTTATATGGAAAATGATTAAAGACAAGGTGCGTACAGTGAGCTCACCACTGTCGTGTTTTCATTTTTTTGTACAGTGTTTGATTGTGTTATCGATTGTTTATTACATTGATTCGGCATGAATGCAGTTGATATTTCCGTATCTGGAGTTGGACATAAAGTATTTTGACTTAGGGATATTGAATCGTGATGCTACTGATGATAAAGTTACTGTTGAGAGTGCGGAAGCTGCACTTGAGTAAGTTTGCGGATTCTTATTTGTCTTTGGATCTCTTATATGATTTCTGTCGAGTATGTTTTCTGGTGTCTTGGGTTTGTGCTAAGTTAATGCAACGCTGGGATATTAACATAATCATTTTAAATTTGTTGTGTAGTTGCAGTTGTTTGAGTGTGGTTTCCAGCAAATAATTATGTTTAGAGCTTCTTGCAGCTAATAGTTATATGTGGATTTATGGTAGTCCAGAGGTGCTGGTGGAGAGCATGCCTAGGATCATCAGATGGGTTTCAAATTCTGCTGATAGATGTTATGTCTTTCTTGCTCTAGATAATTAAATGGCATGTGAAAGCAAGATTACTTTGGGGTCTATGCATATATTGTCTAAAAGCTGGGTTGTACTGGAGTCTATTCGTTGATAATTAACTCGCTTTCAGGGGACCACATTTTTCAAGTGCTACTGGAAAGTGTAAGCTGTAGCTCATTCAGCAGGAAAATAAGTTGAAACCTGCCCCCCCTTCCTCCCCACCACCAAAAAAAATAAAATCCACTCTTCTTTCTTGTCTAGTTGTAATATGCTATTGAAAGATTCTTATGTTATACTACAAGACAGATCAATTAAAATCTTGCTATAAAATGTTAATTTTCATGGCGCGTTTGACATTCTAAGTCCTCGTGGGCATTCTATCTAGGTACAATGTTGCCATAAAATGTGCTACAATTACTCCAGGTTAGTTGTTCCCCATTTTGTGCCTGATTTGAGATGTTTTATTGTGGTTAGAAGAGAAAAAAAGCCCAATCTTATTGTTTCAGATGAGGCCAGAGTCAAGGAATTTGGACTAAAAGCTATGTGGAGGAGCCCCAATGGCACAATCAGAAATATATTAAATGGTCTGTAGGTAACAATTTGCTGATGTATGGTCATAGTATCAAGTTATCATTGTTTATGGTTTCCTGTTGTGTTATATACCATGGAGGATAACATAGTTTTACCAACTCATTGTTTGTGTACAACCATTCTTTCTAGGAACTGTTTTCCGCGAGCCAATTTTGTGCCGAAATATTCCCAGAATTGTTCCAGGTAAAATCTTGCTTCTTTTTTTTTTTTTTTTGTGAATGAAAGTAAGACATTTGAAACACATTTTAGCTGTTGTGATCCCATTTTGCAGGCTGGAGGAAACCCATTTGTGTAGGCAGACATGCCTTTGGTGATCAATATCGTGCCACTGACACAATTATAAAAGGACCTGGAAAACTTAAAATGGTTTTTGGTGAGCTGATTGGGTTCAATGAAATGTGACTATATTTCGAGAACAAAGAGTGCTTATAAAGATTTTCTTGGATTTGTTTCTTAGAGCCAGAAAATGGGGATGGACCCTTAGAGCTAGATGTGTATGATTTTAAAGGTCCAGGAGTTGCCCTTGCCATGTATAATGTTGACCAGGTTCATCAATTTGCTAATGTTCTCACCAATTGATATCTTTTCTTGGAATACACATCCAATATTTGTCTGCCTCTTTTCCTAATTCTTGTGATAATCTATCAGTCTATTAGGGCATTCGCGGAATCATCAATGGCAATGGCATTTGGGAAAAAGTTGCCTCTCTATTTGAGCACAAAAAATACCATTCTTAAGAAGTATGATGGAAGGTAATACATTGTTGTCTCTTGTAAACCATGGCTGAGTGTTGCATATTTCTAAACATAAAATGAATCACAGCATTCAAATCACCCTTTGAATATGCCAGGTTCAAGGATATATTTCAAGAGGTATACGAAGAAAAGTGGAAGGAAAAGTTTGAAGAACATTCAATATGGTTATGCTTATTCTGTGATGTAGAATAGTTCCATATGCCCATCCACATTATTCTCTGTCATGTTTACGGTAACTTCCTTGCTTTTGCTTAGGTATGAGCATCGATTGATTGATGACATGGTGGCATATGCGCTTAAAAGTGAAGGTGGATATGTTTGGGCTTGTAAAAACTATGACGGAGATGTGCAGAGTGATTTACTTGCTCAAGGTGATTTTATCTGGAAAATGATATATTAATGGCAAATAATATTTCCAATGAGTTTTAAGATATTATGATGATTTTATTAACTTAATCATAGTTTAATGCGTTAGGATTTACCTTGTTCAAGGTTTTGGAAACTCCCATCATGTTTAAAGAATTTCTGGATTAGCAAAAGGAAGTTCTTTAATTTTTTTGAACTTGGTTTATATACATCCTGTCTTTCAGGTTTTCTGCATCTTAGCAGAGACAAGCTGCTACTGCTGTCACTAACCTTACTTTGCTAATGCGTTCTTTCTTGATTTTCTCTTTTACAAGTCTAGATGTGCGACTTGAAATCAGTAGCTGAATTACATATAGTCTATATAAAACTGCACCGAGAGGTTCTGTTAAAGGTAGCTATTCACTTGAAGGCGTCCAGAATTAAACATATTAAGCTGACATGTATAGTCTAGGCCGGCATACCAAATTAAATATACCTACAATGTGAATTTTACTGAAGCCTACAAGTCAGTTATCTCCAAACTCTAGTCGACTTGGAAGAGTATCATGGTTCTTAACTCAATAAAATATCCTGTCAAATTTGTGTTCTAACATTTTGGACCTTGATTACGATGTTAGAATGTTCACTAGTATTCATGGATGTACATGAAAAGTGATAAGAAACCTTCAGTGGGGCAATTTGATTTCCTTAATTTAGTGATGAACTAGGCTTAGGTCAGAGGCTGAACTAATAGAATCCAAATGTGTTCTCTATCTCATTACATGATCTGAAGTATTCTTCCAGTGCTGTTCATGCTTTGGAAACTTCAATGGTAACAATTTGTTCAAAGTTGGAAGATTGCTGATATTCCTTTGCTATGTGCAGGATTTGGTTCTCTTGGGCTCATGACTTCTGTTTTGGTTAGTCCTACTTTGGAATTACGGATGCCTATCTTATGACATCTTTTGGTTTTTCTCAAAATTGTATTCCTGACATGTCTGCTTGGCAGTTGTCGGGTGATGGTAAAACATTAGAAGCAGAGGCAGCTCATGGGACTGTAATGCGTCATTTTAGATTGCATCAGAAGGGACAAGAAACCAGCACCAATAGTATTGCTTCTATCTTTGCATGGACACGTGGATTAGAACATAGGTTAGTTTATTTCTTCTGATTTATATAATGTTTTGGGGCCATGATGCTCTTTTTGAATCTTTAAAACTTTGCGGACAAGCAACTACTTGATTTATGTCCTAAGGCTCCTGGAGACAGCAGTTTGCTGCAATTATTTAAATCTGAGTGGGGAATTGTAGCTTAAATGTGTAGGATATACTTTTCCCCCTTGTTTACTTCAAATATTTGTTGATCTCCAGTTTCACTTTTAAGTGATTAATGCATTGATGTCTTGTGTCTAAACCTGTTAGAAACCTAGTTCCAAATTATTTAAGTGATTACTTCATTGATGTCTTGGATCTAAACCTGTTAGAACTCTAGTTCCAAAATTTTGTACCTATTTTCAAATAGAACTGCATATTTGAGATTTTTGTATATTGTTAATACCCTTGCTCAGTGACATATTATCATCATGATTCTCTTGTTCTTAATCTTAAGTGTTTGTATGCTTTTCGGAACCTGATTTAATGTGCTTGAATCCCTTATTTCACGCTAATCATCATGCATTCCAACATCTCTATCAGGGCCAATCTCGATGGAAATGAAAAGCTGTTAGATTTTGCTCACAAGCTAGAAGCAGCATGCGTCGAGACCGTGGAATCTGGAAAGATGACCAAGGATCTAGCCATTTTGATTCATGGGCCGAAGTAAGTTGTGCTCTCCCCATTCTAAGAATTCACTTGATGCTTTGTTAGAAGACAGCTTGCACAAACCAAATTTTAGCCCGTTTTATCTTATCTGCATCTGCAACTCTATTTGATGGCTGTTCTTTAATGAAACTGGAAGCACCTAAAAAAGCTGTAATTTATACATAAATAATTAAATTGTACGGGTTGTATCGATCATGTTGTCAACGTTCAATTGATACTGTTAATCTGATGAATGATAACTGGAAGAACAAACATTTCAGGATTCAATCATTTGGTGATCTAACTTTTGCATTTAAGAGTTACTAGTTTCTTAAAACCCAATGGCCTCATTCTCATAGTTCTGAATGCAGATGATAATAACTGCTTGCAGTTTCTAAGCATTGTGGTTTCTCTGCAGGGTTTCACGAGAGTTCTATTTGAGCACCGAAGAATTCGTCGATGCCGTCGCACAAAATCTCGAGTCAAAACTCCGTGCTCCCATACCTGCCTAAAATTTCACTCACAGTTTTTGTGCGTGGTAGCAAGAATAAAAGCCATTTTGACAACATAGCTAGTGATGTCTTTGTACATGAACTTCTACAGATGCTCTAATTGGTATCTGCTTTATTCTATAATAAAATAAAAAGATTATACTAGGAGATTGCAAGTTAAATTTGTACTCGTGGGTGTTTGACATCTAGAATGAATTTTGAGAGTGGGATTGGAGATATGAAATTTGTGTTGGAGTGTGGGATACATGTTTTTTTAGACTTTGTTCACTAGCATTTTGGGAAAATATTTCCCAACTCTCAAAACAATTTAAAAAAATTTACACATTCTTCAATTATTTTCTCAAAATACAAAAAATTTATATCTAAAAAATCTTTCGAATTCAATCTCAAAAAATCTCTATACATTACTTTATTCTACTTAACACTCGAGTATATATATATACACACCATCAAGTATATATATATATACGTTAAGTAAAAAAATAGTTTTTTTCTACAAACTCAACAAAAAAGTAATTAATTTGACATTTACAGTAAAACTTGTTCCTCCATCAAAACTTTAACAAACAAACAATTCATTTTCAATTAATTCTTTTCTATTTTTTCAAAACATAAACAAACAATTGACAATTTTTTCAAGTTTTCTCCCAAAAATTCATTCTCCCAAAATTTCTTTTAAAAAATGCCCAAAATGCTGCTAAACAAACCCTTATATTTTGGAAATAGTAAAAAAATTAACTTAGGAAAATTTAGTATGTTTGTTCATGTTTTATGAGGAGATAAATTTTACTATAATACTCAAATTAATGCATTTTTGGGGTGAATAAAATTGAGTGATTTTTTTATTATTAGAATAATAATAAAATATATATGTATATATTGAAAACAAGGGAAGTTTTGAGGTAATGAAAGATAAAAGAGGGTATTTTAATAAATTTAATTTATCATTTTGGAAGAATTTTTTTTGTATATTTGGTTATATTTTGGGAAAACAAAATTGTTATCCCAAAATGTAACCAAACATAGCTTTAGTTATTGTGTTAAAATTCCTTTTGTACTCTTCTGATTTGGAAGAAGAAGAAGAAGAAAATCTTATTCCATTACACTTATCTCAAAAAATAAGCATATGAAGAAAATTCCAAGAAGGGCAAAAAAAAAAAAGAGGGCAAAGCAAGTGTATATTCGGTTCCTTTTCTTTTCCTTTATTTATTTATTTTTGAAACGCATATCCGCATCTTTATTTTTCTCCTTTTTACTCATTCATCTGAAAACTATTCAAAATATCACAATTGAGTTGATATTGACCACGGTGTCTGGAAGTTTCTGCTTTCCCTTCTGGTCTGAAAACGTTTACATTGGTTAAAGGTGCCTATTATTTTCCTTATCTTTTTAAAAAGCAAGTAGTTCATCATACTTCACAATGTCGTGGCCCAATTATTTTCACTTGGATTCTTTTAAATGTCATATCTGAACTTTACATAATTGATAATTCTTTTCCTTCTTTTGACCATGCGGGGCCGGCCGACTTGATTACCCAGAATACAGGACCATTTTTCATAAATAGTGGACCAGGCTTTTTGGCATATTGGCCCATTCAATTTCCTTCCATTTACTTCACCTTTTTCTCTCCCAATCTTCCATTATACATATAAATCGATCTCTACAGCGGTTGTTCGCAGATTGTGAACCTTTTTTCATTTCAATTGAGGTTGAAAAATCGATTGATTAGGACAGAGAGGTATGGCGCTTCCCAAGGCTAAGGAAACCGTTGCTGCAAACTCCGTCGTCGTCTTCAGGTTATCTCTCTCAGTGTGCATTTATATGTTAGTAAAGTTTGAGCTGAAAATTTGTACGACATAGGTAGGGTTATTCGGTGATTTTTTGAATTGTAATGGATGTTGAATATAGGTTGAGTAAATTTTGATTTTAATGAGAATAAGAAAGTTGTCGGAGGAGGAATTATATTTTGTGTGTGGAATTGTGAATTTAAATTTTTGACTGAAAGACGTATGGATCTGTACTGTTCTCTGGTGGTGGCAGCAAGAGCTACTGTCCGTTCTGCGTGAGCGTGAAGAAATTGCTGACGGAGCTCGGCGCCTCCTTCAAGGCGATTGAGCTGGATACTGAGGGTTTGTTCTTTGTTCCTTTCTTCTCTCGCGTGTATGCGTTGATTCAAAGATTTTTTATTTAAAATTAGAAACAATTTTTGTGAATTTTGACAGTGTATTCAGATCCATGAATTGCTCATGAAATTGGAAAATCTACTCGAATAGAAAATTTTCTAGTTCTAATTCCAGGCTATATTTCCATGAATTGTTTAATAGTTTCCACAACTGCTGCCGTTAAATTTTTGTTTGTGAAAAATCATTCAATGTTTTATGCCTGAACTCGTGTTTCTGATATGCGATTTTTCTCCAAATACCTTTATTAGTAAATGCAAGATTAGATTACTGAAAATTTGGATCTGTTTCTATAACCATGAAGGCGATGGAAGTGAGATACAATCTGCTCTGGCTGAGTGGACCGGACAGCGCACTGTGCCAAATGTGTTCGTTGGTGGGAAGCACATTGGTGGCTGTGATGGTATTACGCTCAACATTACTGTTACTGTGAATTAGCATACTCAATTGGTGTTCTTTTTCGCTCCATGTCCAAATAATACTCGCATATTTTGCAGCAACAACTGCGATGCACAAGGAAGGAAAGCTTGTTCCGTTGCTAACCGAAGCTGGAGCAGTTGCCAAAACTTCTGCTTAGAGTGGTCCGCATTGCTGCTTTGCTCAACAAGTATGGATGTTATGCTAATAAAGTCTTGGTAATTTTGTGTTACCTGGTTTGGGTTGTTATGTCCGTGCGATTGGCTTAGTATGTGTTGACTGTTCTGAATGCAGTTGTGTTTAACATGAATGGTATGTGTGGATTTGATTTTCTTCAACATTCTCGTCACTAAGAGGGTATTTGGTTAAACTTATTTAGAATATCTTATAAAATACTATTAGAACTTAAAAATGAACTCTTAAAGTGTTTGGATAAAATAAGATGATGTAAGTTAAGATTGTAAGAATTTGTTAAGATCTTAAAAATAAATTTTGGAACTATTTACGATGTTGGGGGATAAGCTTCATTGTTGAGAGGAAAATAGCCCGAATCACCAGCTAAAGCCCCTAAATGATTGTTCAGTGATAAAAAAGGTAGGGGTGCAGAGACAGCCAGGAGAGGTTTGCTTAGAAGCAACTACCCTTGAAAGAATGCATAATAGTTTGCTGATCGAACGCTCTTCCTCCGCATATGAACGGAACTAAGTGATCTTTTTTTTAAAAATAATTTATAAGATTTTATCATATTTTATTCTGAGAGTTTATAAAATATTTTTTAAATAATTTATTAGATATTTTATAATATCTTGTAAATTTTTAAATATTTTATAAAATATTTTAAGTAACTTGTAACCTTATGAGCTTTGGATCCAGGATGCACGCATAACATGTTCTGCTCAGCAGCTTCATATTTACCAAAACAAAAGCAATTTGCACAAAGTAACAAACTAGTGACAATAAAAATTACTATCCAAATACGACCAATTACTGTTATTATTACACATTCTCCTTTTACTTAACAGCACCATAAGAGTGCCTCAAGTTAGGCAACAAAAATCCTCATCTTTCCCCTTCATCACACCGCAATCCAGACGTACAAATGACTCTACGTCCTTTCACCATCTACCATGACTTTTATCTCCTTTCACCTTCTACAGCATTTAGAAATAACAGTAGAAGAAATAAGAAAAAATGTAGTACATAATGCAAAGAAGTACAGAAATAAATGAATATCAAACTTACATTTGAGACCCCAGCCCACCAGTCGAGAGTATCCAAAGCTTTGCCCGACCGATGTGTTTCACGTGCCAGAGCTATTCCTTCAGCTAGGTTGGTTACATGCCCACTGACAAACAATGCTGCAGCTGCATTCAAGACCTTAAACATTGTGGATATACCCAAGTAAGTTTAGCAGTAATAATGGCAAATGGGTGGATTGGGTTCTATATGGGTTAAGATAAAATGAGTTGGGTTAGATTTGAAATGATTCTAATAGAAAACAAAAAAATTGATTTAATTTACTTATTTCAAAAAAACTATAGTAATATTATTATTGATTCTACACTCTATTTAATATACAATTTTACAACATAATAAGATGATTTATTAAATTAATTAAATTTTTTTAATGGATCCATTTTAATCCAATTAAAATTCATTTTAAACCCAAATTTGATACAACCTATTTAAAACTCAATCCACTTAAACCCATTTATGAAATTTTGGGCTCAACCCTACCTACAATCATGTGGGTTGGGTTGAGCCCATGGGTTCTAACCCAAATCAACACCCATATTTAGCATATTTAGATAGCATTTGAGATGGATGAACAACCTAATTACTAGGACGACCAGTATTTAAAAAGTGTTAGGTGAACTTATAAGTTTATAAAATAAAATGTTAGAAACTTGTAAACTGTTCTAATTTTAACAATTTTAATTATAAAATTACTATTACTAACATTTTATAAGTTCCAAAGTTTTTTTTTGTTCAAATACTTCAATAACTTATGTTAAATATAAACTTTAGTATTTTATAAGTTTCAAAAACATCTCGTAAGATCTTCTAAATAAACTTAGACAAACACCCTCTTAGTAAGAATCTAGGTAAGACTGTACATAATTTAATAAAGAAAGAGTTGAAATAACTTACAAATGCATCTGCAATGGCTCCTTTCTCACCGGATAGCACACGCCTTAGCATCTCGGCATTATATTTTGGGCCTCCCCCTTGCAAATCTCCCAACGTGCAGCGAGGAATACCAAAATCTACTGTAAATATGAAGTGGTGACTTCAATAGGATATTCAAGAATTCGCAAACTTGATGTCGTCACACACACAGACACACATATAAAGGGAAATGAAGTTCTTACACGGGTCAAAAGAAAACTTCTCAATCTTTTCAGGAGTAATATCAAGCACAACCCCAGGCCCTGATGGAGTCAGAAAAGCTTTACTTCATGAGAAATCAGGACTGAAGAGAGCAAAAATGAGAGGGAGAACAAGACAGGGAATCTAACCAAGTGGGCTCATTTCATCCAAGCCCTCAGAATGAACAACCAGTGCTCTTTTCATTCCATATCTTTGTAGTGCTTTAGCCATCTTACTGACCTATCCAAGTAGGACATGTCTTAGTTTGTATAGTAAGTAGTATTGAATCATCAAGAAGATAATGTTAACATGAAGAATAGTTCTCACTTCTCATAAATGGTTAAGTACACTTATTCTTTTGAACAAGGCAAACTTACCATGTCTTCTTTATAGACCCCAACCACTGAAAACGGTACACGTGCTGGATTTAACATGGGGCCTAGGGTGTTAAATACAGTCTTCACTCTAAGCTTTCTCCTCACAGGAGCAAAGGTCTTCATCGCTGGATGATAGTTTGGAGACATCATAAATCCAATTCCCACTTCTTCCACACATCTCTTGACTCCCTAGTGTAAAGGAATATAGGCACTTTAGTGCCCAAGAGCAATATACATCTACAAATTGTTTATAGTTTTTCTCTTTGTGGTAAAATGGAGAAACAATGCATCCAAGTTTATTATATTTGACCTAATTCAATAGAAAGGACCAAAAGAATTGATTATAGTTGACCCAATTTTCTTGGTGTCAAAATAACATGGAACTTGAGAAACCTTATAGCTAGGACATGAAGAAATGATAATTGTTGAAACAGTACTATAATTCAACCTTTTTATGCATAAAAAACATAAAACCATTTAAAATTTCAATCTTATAAATACCCTACTCATTATATTCGACAGAACATCCAAATACGACATCATTTCATTTCCAAAACTATAATTAACTTTTCAATTTTTGAAAACACTGGAAACTAAAAAGTAAAACGAAAACATTTCCAAGTGGTCCCTCAGCAGACTAACCTCAGGCTCCATTTCAATGGCCACTCCCAATTTTTCCAGAACATCTGCACTTCCACAAGCAGAAGAACTCGATCTATTCCCTTGCTGCCAAAACAGAAAGTGGGCAAAAGCTATAGACTTTCCTTCACAATTGACTCCTCACAAATATCTAAATTTCACTTAAAATTAATCAAGATAATTCACCTTAGCAACTTTAGCACCACAAGCGGCTGCAAGAATGGCAGCCCCCGTTGAGATATTCACTGTATTTGCCCCATCACCGCCAGTTCCAACTATGTCCACCACATTTTCCAATCCTTCAATCTTTTTACAACATTTTATCATACCCCTCGCCAAACCCACAATCTAAATTGCAAATGGACGACAAAAATAATAAGCAATCAACAAAAATTAACTTAAAAAGCATAGAAATTCAAGAAAAGGGACAAAAAGATACATTACTTCTTCAAAGGTTTCGCCTTTGGCTCTGAGGAGAACAAGAAAAGCACTGATTAAAGCTTCGTTGCCATCGGTTAGCAAGAAATCAAGCGATCCCTCTGCTTCCTCTTCGCTCAAGTCCTCCTTATTCAGCAGGCGCTCAATTAACTGAAAAAAGAAAACCCAGAAAAATTAAATAAGCAGAAGAAATGAAGAGTAAAGCTCACATTTACCAATAAAAGAAAAAAGAAAGGGAGAAAATATACTTCTCTGGAGGAAGAAATGGGGAGATGAAGTGGGGGGCGGTGGGAATCAGTTTGGAGAAATGATTTTCTCAGGAATGAAGGTCGGTTGTTTGGATTAAAGAAAGAAAAACTCTGAATCTCAGAAGGGTAATTGCATTTGTTGAATATGAGACGAGAAGGAGAAGAAACAATGGAATTTTTCCAAAACACAGCCATTACTGCATGCATTATTTCCTGTGGGTTTTACAGTGAGATAGCATGGTCTGTGTATTATATGCATACTGCTAAATTATGAAGGGAATGTTTGGTTGTGTTTGACGAAAACAAAATTGTTTTGAAAAATATAATCAAACATATATTTATTTTTTTTAAAAATTAAATACTTTTTTCTATTCTTCATTATCTTTAAAATGTTATCATTTTTTAATATATATTTTTTATTTTTTTATAATTAAAGAATTATTCAATTCTATTTTTATCTCAATAATCCAACAAAACAGTATTGATTTGACTATTGCAGTAAAAAAGTCTTCCCAAAATGTAAACAACCATACTAAAACTTTTCCAAATAAATTTTTAATTATTTTTTAAAATATAATAAAAAATTCATTATATTTCCTAACACAACTTTTACATTCTTCAATATCACTTTCAATGTTCATTATCTCAAAATACATATTAAAATCATACAAAAAAAAAACATAACCAAACATTCCCAAACTATTTATGAGGTTTGTCAGGTACATTTATCGTTAGGTAAGAGCATTAAAGTTGGTGTTGGTGTGGCTTGTAAATTTAATTTGGTGTCATTTTTTTTTTTTTTTTTTTTCATTTATAAATGTGTGTATATATGTGTGTGTGTATATATATATATATTCATAATATACATGCATTTGCAATCATTTAAGTTTGTCATTTATTTGATATATAAAAAGTAAATTATAAATTATTACACTAATGCTAGTGGTATACGAAACTCTTGTACTATTAATTTAAATATAAAAAATATCGAATAATAAATTGATCCAGTGATATCACTTTTATACTTATAGATGTTTGGTTTGGAGTTTAAATATTAATGAATATTTAGTATACATACATATATAGATATAAAAAAAGAAATTGAATATATACCAAATAAACTATAAATAGATAAATGAGAATACGATGTGCTAAAGTAGGATTTTGAATTTTTTGTATGTCTTCCATTTCACTCTGCTAAAAAACCACCTAAATCTATGATTTTTAGATTAAAAGACTTTTGTGCCATAACAAAATAATGGCATAAGCATTTATGAGAAGCATAGAACACAATTGGTACATTGGTTTGATTCATAGTACATTGGTACAACGGTCGGCTCCTTTAAATCATAATTCAACCCTGCAATGCAATCTGAGTAAGCTTTCAGAATGTAATAATCAACATTTTGCAAATAATATAGTTATAATTTTATGTCACCCCCCCCCTCCCCCCCAAAATAGGAGTTTAATTTTATGTTATTTTTATGAAAAATTCTGCAAAATTTCTTTCAGCTCCAAGAACTCGACCCGATTGATCGTTATACCACACAAGGACCATTCCTTGGTCCAGCAAATAAAACAATGAATGATCCAGAAAAGGGAACTGGCAACATGTCAAAAGCATTGGCACACAAGTTTTTCATGAATGAATGCACACAAATGAGTTGAAGTAAATGTTGGGAGATCCCAGTTATCTTGATTTGATCTTCTTGTTTTCTTTTCTGGGTGGGATTTGAAGTACAAAGATGAATTTCTAACAACAGAAGGCAGTTCCTCTTTCTCCTAATACAACATACTGCAGAGAAGTATAGCTTTTAACCTGTGCCAATAGCTCACCTATCTTTTGCAGTTGTTTACAACAAATCCTTTCCCCAATGGTGCCACAAAATTATGGCTCCGAGAAGGCAAGAAAATACATGTGTTCTGTGCCCTCAAGGGGAATTCTTGATGAGTCGAAAGATTTGCTTGCCAACAAGAAACACAATATACTTTTGGTATCCCAAATCTTATGAGGGGCACTGATATGAATGAGGGAACCATCTGGATAATAACGAATGTTTCACTCTTACAACCAATAGAAAGATACCATAGCATGGGAGATGCATTACTGCGACCACTAAGTACCTGCCAATTAAATGTTGGAGAACAGAAGATAGGAGTTGCTCAGATACACCTACAAGAGGTGGAATCAAGAACATAATGGAAGTTATTTAGGAATATTACTTTTGGTTTTAATTGCATCGATAAATACTAGTTATTTTGTTTAGCCAGTAGGGGATTGTATTGGAGTTCATAAAAGGGATTAGTGAATGAAACTTTAAGAGAGAGAGAGAGAATTTATACTACTTCAAGAAGTTGCATTAACCCATTCGGGATGGTCAGCAGGCTCTAACCTTGAAATCCCATTGAATTTGTTTTCAAATATCCATGTATGTAAGAGAAAAAGTTGTTGAAGTGTGAGTAAAAACGCATGGCATTCTATATCCCATTAGAAAGGAAAAGTTAAACCTGCTGCTGCTATTGCTCTAAATCTAAAATTCATTTTGTGCTGATTAATAAATAATATACTTACCACAGTGGAGCTAGATCTGATGACAAGTCAAGAAAAGGATATGGCCACCTAAAACAAAAAACAATGACCAGCAAATAATGAGCAAGATATCTTTTTCACTTGCAAACAAACCTAACAGGAATAAAAATTACCAAATTGACACAGATGCATGAATAATCCACTCGAAGATGACATAAATACCCGTCCACATAATGAAGTAAGAAATCCGGAACCCTGGGAATTGCTGAGAGGAAAATTTCAAGATTATTTTAAAACCAAATACGTAGCAAATTATGAATGCAATTAAAGTACTTAGAGGATATGCAGCAACTCACCAGACTATTTAAAGCTGTATCCCCAAGGAGCAAGATACCGTTAAGTGAGTGTGTTATAACTGTCAACTAATCAAAAGAAGCAGACATGTTTCTTAACTTAAAGAGCATACAAAAAACTAAAAACAAGGAGTAGATATGCATGAGCCATGAAGTGAGTATTTGGATTCTTGAAATGGAATACACCATGGCTAAGAAAGTAGCATGCTGAAAATCTATAACTACACAAAGCAAGAGTTGGTAACTGAAGGTACTGGAAATTTGCAATGTCACAATTAATACTACAATATTTTGAGAGTGAGAAGTTATCATAAAATATTAGCTGCTACTGGCAAAAGAAAATTTTCAATGAAACAAAACAGTGGGCAGTACTTAAAGATTAAGGTTAGTGAAATTACTAGGCATTCCCAAAATAATTAATGAAAGCTGGACAAGAGACAAAACATCATACAGATACAAGTCGTGATTTCTATTGATTTCTGGAAGCTTGAGAATTGAGAGGGAAGTTTTCAATCACATACAACCCTGCAAGATCAATGCCTGAAAAAATGTATGCTTATGCATCGGTCAGCCACAGCAAAAAGAAGCAATTGTGAAGCTTCAAGGGGTAACAATGATCCTACATTTTTCTGGATATATGAGCCATGCCGGTTCCGGTTTAAATTGAAAGAGAAACTAAAACAGCTAGGTGGTAAATTGAAAAGATTATGAGTTATTATGTCTTGGTCAAAAATCTATGAAGCTGCATTCTTCATGACTTAACAATCAGTAAAATGATAGCCAGGAACAGAAGCACAAGGGATTGTTTAGCAGGTAAGTACTTACAAAATTCATCTCATAATCTCTGAGAGTCAGAAATGGGAATATGAAACACCAGTAAACAACATCAGTGAGAGTTACTGCCCCTGCAGTCATCTGCTCATTCAGAAGTATAAACATGATTAACCTGTTGAAGTGTTAAGGAGTGAAACCAAATAAATTCCGTAAAGGTATTAAGATGTTGAGTTTGTATGAATAATAGTATACTTTAATGAAGTGATGATAGTTCCCCCCCCCCCACCCACCCCACCCCTCTCTCTCTCTCTCTGGAATTACAGTCTGGTCAAGACATACAAAATCAAATCCAAAAGTAGAAAACAGTGAAAATTTTCTTGAAGACAGCCTGATTTTGAAATTTCTCCAGAGAACTGACCATTATGAAGCTTATTTATCATACTACTTTAAAAAATTGCATATTTATGTGGGACTTGTCTACAGCCAAGTTACTTGGAAAAGAGAACATATTAAACAATGAAACAACAAAAAAGCAAAGAACAAGAAAACTGCATGAAAGCAAGTCCAAAGCACAACTAATTAACTGATTTGTGTCATTGCAGATATACACTATTCGAAAGCAACATTAAGCTGCTCTGTCCTCTCGCATTTAACAAAACATAGACTATACCTGGAATAAAACTTGAAATAGATAACCCCAAAAGCGAGAAGTTAGTACAGCACGAGATTTTCCAGGGTGGTCCAAACTTTCTAATAATTTTACTCCATGTGCTAGGGGCATGTATAAACCATGCTCCCTATCCTCTGATAAATGGCATTTACTGCTGCTATTTATTTTGAGATGTTGGAAACATCCATGTATAGAAAGCAATGATCCAAGCTGCAAGAGGAACTAGAGACAATAAGACTTCATGAGATAAATTTGATGAATGAATAGTGCAGTGCCATTAGAAGGTCAGGCAAGTACAAAATTGTTTTCAGTAACAGTGTTTTCATGAACGGTGAACCCGTTTCATCTCTACTTTAGTCAGAACAAAAATCCAAAACCATACCCCGAAATAGATAGTGACCAAAGTAAACGTCCACCTGTAGAAAAGCACATAAAAGAAGTAAAAAAAGGAGTTGTAGTTAGAGACAATCAGAAAAGACTTCTAGGAGTTAACAAACAAAGGAATTATCAAGATGCTACGAATGATGACAACTAAATTTCTTTTTGCATAATTGATCTCATCTATGCACATCTGTGGAGAAATAAGTGTTAGGACTGTTAGGATGCCTCTGCTCATGCCTCAGTTTCATGATTGTATTAGTTGGTTGAGGTGGGGCTGTTACGCATATGGAGACTCTACAGATAAGAATGACTTACTGGGTATAGTAGTAAAACAATTCAAATCCATGAACGGCAACGTCAAAACTCAGAGCTATCAGAAGCAGACAGAAGGCAATCATCCGAAAGGACATCAAAAAAATGGGGTGAACTTCTTTTAGACATGGTTTCCAAGACTCATCATAGTGTAAAATACGCGAACTCTCTTGTGGTGTACTCCCTCCATCAGATTCTAAATTGTCTGAATGTTCATATTTCCATATTAGAAATGCTGCAACAACCATAGGTGTCAAGACCCATATTGCACACAGAAATACTCTCCAATTCAACCAATAACTCAATGTAGTAGGATCACCACACGCGAGCAGCTGCATCCTGTTACAGACGACGAATGTCAATGCCAAACAGTTTCATTCAAAATTATGGCAATAAAGGAAGGGGTAAAGAATAAACAGTTTGCAAAATCATTTTGGAAGTTGGTTAAACAAATAAAAAGCTCAGCATGGATATTCCAAGGTAAAATGAAAAGAAATTCAGTGTATACATTGTTTTTCTGTGTACTTAATCTAAACAACATGGAGAAATACATAAATAGAAAACAATTTCATAAATTTCATAATCCTCACATGAATGGAACACATGCAACAACCATTTTCAACTTACTAACTTTTTCTAATACACAGATATAGTGCACAAATCTTCTTGAAGCCGTAATGTGCCATTGGCGACTTGTGGATATTAATCAACAACTAAATGTTATAGAATCAATATCTTCCATCATGGTCCGATGGTGTCGTCTGTGGTCGTCTGAGAGGCCACTATTCCAGTTTTACTGCAACATCAAGGAATCACACAAGCTATTCTGTACCTTTTGGTATTTCCCACAAATTTACAAGGGGCAGCAGAACTCCTACTCCCATATCTTCCTCTCCGAGGCTTCATTCAACTTTAACTTTTTCATATCAATGGTTAAATAAACAAATATATAACAAAATGAGTCCTATAACTTTCTTATCAATAAATTTACTTTCATCTCTAGTCCACCAGCAACAACTTTTCCAACAGCTGTTAATGGGCAGCAACACTCTAATTTCTCGCTATTTCATCATTCTACCACTCTCGCAGGCTGAACTACGTGTCTATTGGAAAAATAGAAGGAAAGCCATTGTTCTAATTTCAGTTGCTCCGATCGTGTTCAGTGATAGCTCGCAAGCTATTGCAAAGTCGAGGCACACCCATAGAATGTTACCGAAGAAACAGCATACTTCGAATCCAAAAATTTCGGTCAACACAAACTTATTCGTCCGATGATATGCATCAACTGCGCTAAAATACTGAAACCCCCTAACCCAACGCAGACAATACAAACAAAAAATTCACACAAATTGACGAACATCTGACAGGCATGAATCATATCATATGCATTACAAACGGCGCTAAAAAAAATTCAAAATCAAACAATCCACTAAATTTGCAGAAGCAGAACTACTTACAGGATCCAAGTATACAATCTCCGGCTAGAAAATGCAGAATATGAACTTGAGAATGATAAAAGCAAATTGGAAACGCAAATCCTTTGGTACTTTGGCAATGGCAATGGCTACATGAATGCTAAGAATGAGGGCTGATAAGATTGGAAAAGATAAAAGTACTTGCCTTGAGTTTTGTCCCTTATTGTAGTACAAAATTGTATAATTGTATTGACATGACACGTGGTATGCAGTCCAATGTCATCTATCTTCTTATTATATAAGATGTCTCGTATTTAAAAATAAATGATATTCTTTTATATGTTTTATGTGTGTATTTAATTGTAGAGTTTGTATGTTTATTTAATTGATTTAATAATTAAATTTTATTGACTTGTTATACGAATAATTTTATTAATTTTTAAAATTTATTAACTATTTGTAATATTCTGTTTAAAAAAAAAATCAATACAGACCATATTTTGATTTGTAACAAGAGAAATTCTCCTAGTTGGTTATAAGAAACTAGTAGAAATTCTTCATCCTTTTTTTCAACTTTCTAATTCTTCATTTCTTTTTTCACATTTTTTTGTTTTTGTTAAATGGTATGTGGCCCAATGACATAATTCTTTCACATTATGTGGAAAGTCAGGAATTCGAGCCCTAACAGACTTCTAATATGCGTGCGTGTGTATAAATAATAATCATTTCTTTTTTCACACCAAATATCAAATTTGATTTTTTTTTCTTTAATTTTATGTAGTTGAAATCAATCAAATTTATATTTAAAAACACATGAGTCATTTCAAGTTTGAATCCAAATCATACACATATAAATGTAAAAATAATGATATTTGATTAATCAACAAGTGACATGATAATATCAAATTTCATATTAAAGTTAAAGATTAAACATTTATAATGTTTGATGATATTGATTCTTCTAGAGAAATTGAGTGAATTTATAAATTGTTAATTTTTTTTTTCACTTGGTCAAGAACTATTTCATAAGAATAAACTAACACTCGCAAAATTAGATTTAATGAATTTGAAGAGTCCAACGATCAATTGGCTCAGTGACATTATTTTTACACTTATAATTAATCAATATTTAGTGTACTTTTGTGTTTGTAAAAATAAAAAATAAATAACATATTTGAGGATAATGACAAAAGTAATTGTTGAAGATAGATAATATAAAAAAATAAATTACAACTTATTTTAAATTTATTTAAATAGAAAAAAATATATAAAAAAAAATTTGAATAACGTGTGGTCTTAAAATTAAAAGCCCAATCATGGTGGGGCCATGGTAGGCCTTCGAAAACCATGGACTGATTTGTTAGGATCCTCGTGAAAAATGTGAGTTGGGTTCCCATCATATGTTCCAATATCCTATTTCCTGGAAGTTGTGTACCCACCACATTTGAATGTGAACGTCAAAACAAGCCAACACATTGTCGTTTTGTGATGAAAATTTTGTGTTAGGTGTTCGTTTATGTTACTTACGTGGGTCGATTTATTTTTCCCTTGATTCGAAATTATATTAAGAGGGTATTTGGCTAAACTTATTTAAAATATCTTATAACATATAAATCTTATATCTTATAAGATGTTTTTGAAGTTTATAAGTTGTTCGATCTTATTTTTAAAATAAGTTATTGAAGTGTTTGAATAAAATAAGATCTTGGAGTTTATAAGATGTTAATAATGACAATTTTATAATTAAAATTGTTAAAAATAAATAAGCTTGTTAAGATTATAAAAATAAGTTAGGGTCTCCTCACATTTTTTAAAAGAGTTTATAACTCATAACATCTTATTTTATTCAAACACTTCAATAACTTATTTTAAAAATAAGATCTAACAACTTATAAACTTCAAAAACATCTTATAAGATGTAGGATCTATACGTTATAAGATATTTTAAATAAGTTCAACCAAACACCCTCTTAATATAATTTCGAATCAAGGGAAAAAAAAATCGACCCATGTAAGTAACATAAACGAACCCCTAACACAAAATTTTCATCACAAAACGACAATGTGTTGGCTTGTTCAATTTTGTAATTAAAATTGTTAAAAATAAATAAGTTTGTTAAGATTATAAAAATAAGTTAGGGTCTCCTCACTTTTTTTAAAAGAGTTTATAAACTCATAACATCTTATTTTAGAATTTTATATACTATTTATTAAAAAAATTATCAAATACTTTTCATCAACTTATAAATTTTTAAATATTTTCTAAGTTAATATATTTTTCAAAATCTTATAATGTATATCTCATTAGAATTGTTAAATTATCGATAAAAATTCTTCAATAATTAAGTTAATTAGATGAAGACTGACTTTTGAGTGTGTGTGTGTGTGTGTGTGTGTATGAGTATATAATAAAAAAATTAAAACAACATATTGCCAAAGAGTATCATAATAACTATTTATAATGAAAGGGTAACAGTATGTATGATGTGATTTGAATAGCTCTCTATCTGTTCGATCTTGAGGCTTCGAGAGTAGTAATTAAAAAAAAAAAAAAATGCAAATCCTTATCCAATTACTTAAACTAAAATATCTTAAATTAAATAAAGAAGTAAATCCACTTAAATTATTAATATGACCCAAATTTCAGTTATAACAAAATTTATTAAGTAAATTATTTTTTAATACATTGAAAATATTTAATAAAAATATGATTATAATAATATAGAAAATATTAAACTTGAAATCGTCTCGTGTAAATTTTAGTAACAACCATATTTTATATATACATTAAGAAAATATTAACTTAATTTTGAATTTAATGAGATTCATAAATTAAACCTATGGTTTTATTTTTCCCATCTTTGGCATTTCGACTATATTTATAAATTAATTCAAAAAATTGATTTTTATCTATTTTTTGCAAATGGGGTAGGTCCCCAACATGAGGCGGATTGAAATTATGGAACCCATAAAGATGTAACAATGAGGGGCCTTCATGTTTTCCACTTTGTGTCCAATAAAATTTGGGGCTAATTACGATGTTGGCCTGGTGTCAAATCATTCCACATCTCTTTATGTTTATCATCATTCTGTCTTATACAAAAATTTATTCAGTCGAATGGTATGTGGTCCAATAATTTAAATCTTTCATATAATATGGAAGGCAGGGATGCAAACGAGTCGAGCCGGCTCACGAACCTCACGAGAAGAGCTCGAGCTCTAATTCGAGCCGATCATGAGCCATCTGTATTTAAGCTCGAGGCTCACGAATCAGCTCACAAACCAATATATAATTAAATATTATTTTTATTTTATTAATAAAAATATATATATTATATTACTATTTTTTTATTTCAAATTCAAGCTTAAGCTTGAGCCTGTATTTTTTTATAATTCATTTGCTAATTTGAGCCGAGCTGAGCTTGAATTTTTGTCGAATCGAGCTCAATCTTAAAATTTTAGGCTTGTCAAGCTCTAGCTCGAAAATTTTGCCCAAACTAGGCTCGACTAGGCTCAATTGCAGCCCTAATGAAAGGTTAGGAGTTTAAACTCGAATAGACTCCTGATGTGTGTGCGTATATATAAATAATCCACATATATTTATTTTATTTTTACAACAAATGATTTTCACTGCAAACACCAAAATAAGTTTACCTCAAATATTCTTTAAAAAGTAGGCATATTTCAACAATTCTGTACATGAATATGTAACCAACTTGAAACTAAACAACTATTTATACTCAATGCTCTCTTAATCATTATCTCATACTATTGCAAGACACTGAAAATTTTCTCAAAAATAGCACCATAAAACTCACCCAAAAACCTTCAAGCATTCCAAGTTTCTCATTTTTTAAAACTATTTGCATATTTGATTAAGAAATTTTAGTTTATGGTATTAAATTTAAGATGCTTTATGATTTCTTTCTTTCTTTTTTCCCCCTTTCTTTGGGTTCTTCATCTATTTTTCTTGAAACAATTGAGTGTTTATTGTTCATCAATTCAATTAATATCAACATTATGGTAACATAGATTTTCCCACGCACCAAGAACTGGCATGGCAAATTGTACTATAAAAAAAACTTTTTGTACACAGTCAAGCATACCATACTAAATTTTAAGTTCCCAGTTATATCTTTGATTTCTAGTTTTCAAAAATAACTTTCATAAAGCACAAGCAATATGATCAAAACACAATGAAAAAATTTATAGTATAATGAGCGGTTATGTCTCACATTTTCTAATTTTCAGCAAATCAATTATTTGTTAATATTTATGGGTTTATCTTAAATAATAGTTAATCATGCATGGTATTCACTGTAGTTATTTCTACGCTTATGCTAATATTTATTTATACTACATAAAATATGAGCATTTTTTATGAGGGTAAAAACTATATATAACTAGATTGTGATGGAATCTGGGTGGATCGACCTGCCTGGTCGAGTAAATGAGCTCCACAGATATTTGGGCTAAATCCTGCAACCACGAACAAACGTCAGGTTAGCCGAAGTACCCTCGACTATGGCATTCCGACGCTTAAGTTAGTATGAGAATGACTAGATAAGATGAACAATAGAGTGAGAACTTTGTAGTATAAAATGTTATATCTTGTAGGGAGGTTGTAATGAGGGTATTTATAGTCCCAGTTGGGAGATCAAAATGTCCACAGTATCCTTACTCTTGCAGGGAGGACCTTTGTCCTTGCATGAGGGTTTTTAGATATTTTCCTTATCAAGAATCCTCTTTCCAGGTGGCGCCCCCACATCCTTTTAGGATATGGAGGAGATTTCTGTATTTAATGCAGAGACAAGCCACCTGTCAGTGTATTTAATGTGGCAGAGTAGTGGTTGAGTGCATTTAATGCGACAGCGACTGGTAGCGAGAGAAACCTTCTTGTCTCGTAGGTCGACCTATTCTACTCGAGATATCTCCCCGACTGTGGGTCTCACTGCCCTCTCTGGTCGAATACACGACCTCTTTGGGTTGACCTATTCTGGTCAAGATGTCCCCCAGTCGTGGGTCTCTCCGCCTACTCTGGTCGAATAAATGACCTCTTCTGGTCGAGATGTCTCCCCGGCCGTGGGTCTCGCTGCCCACTTTGATTGAATGCCCGACCTCATTAGGTCGAGACCACTTTCTAGCAGTGGGCTTTTCGACGATCAATTGAAGGAAATTGATAGCTTTTATTGGTCAATTAGTCCAATGTATTCTTGGGTTTGGGATGGTTCTATTGGGCCTATTGTGCTTGTCTTACTCCCCATATCAATTTTGTTATTTATCATTATAATTAATATTAATATCATTATATTCTAAATTTATGCACTTAGAGATGATGTGTTACGATGGTTAGTATAATATATAGACCACAATTTTCATACACTTTATGTACATATGCAATTTTTCTTTGTGGTCCTGGTGTCTTTTTAATAATTTTGATATATTTATTTAATTTTGAAATAAATAAAAAATCAAGCCAAAAGTAGGATAATGGAACAAAAAAGAAAAAAAAAATAAAAATTAGAAGGAAAAATTGTTAAAGAGGTGATAAGAGAAAACAAAATTATATTGTCATTCATCTTTTAAAATTAAGTTAATTTTGTTAATTTACTAAGAAAATGCATCAAATTAGTTGGATTTTTTTTTTAATCATCAAATTAGTTAGTAAAAGCCTGAACTTTGCAAAATAGTAAAAATGTAGAAATTGATACAACTCATACAAGGAATATAATTCAATGATAGAGTGTCACCTTAACATGATAAAAGTCATCAGTTTAACCTTGATTATTCCTAAACCCAATATGAGTTTCTATATAAGGAGCAATGTATTGTAATATAGCAGAGGGAATATGCCGCTCGAATTCTTGACTACTACAATAGTGTATTCCATCGGTCCCCTTTCCGGTAAAGTATTAATATGTATTTATATATACGATGTATATAATCACATATTTGATATAGTATTAATGAACAATTCATAGTTTCCACACACACGAAATAAAATTACTTCTTCAAAATGAAGCATGCACGTCAAAATGTGCAAATAATATTACTCTTGTAATAATATTATTTGTCACAATAGTTATTATTTTTTAAAATAAAAAATAAAATAGATGAGTGGATTTTACAACTTGTCATCCTTTGGAGGGAAATCCGTATAGGGATGCAAACAAGCCGAGTTGAGCTTTGACCGTTCTTTTAGGCTCGAGCTCGATGAGTTTAGAAAATTGAGGTTTGAGCTTGGCTCGATTCATTATGCTCAAACTTATAATCAAGTTATAGGCTAGAGTTCGGCTTAGGCTCCAGCTCGAGCTTGAAAAATTAAATTATTTTATAAAAAAAAATTAAAATTAATATATTTTATTATATTTTTTAAATAAAAAAATATAGACTCGCAAACTTGCGAACAAAAATTATTTGGCTTGAGTTTGAACACTTTTCGAGCCAATTCGTCAAGCTTACAAGCTGGTTCGGTTCGTTTGCATCCTTATTTAGTAACATAAGTCTTTTATATAATATAAAATATCAGAAATTTGAATTTTAACGAATATTTGTGGTGCATGTTTTTAAAATTGGAAAAAAAAAAAAAAAAAAAAGGTAGAAGAAAATTCCTTTGGAGGGAAACCCTAATACCCAAATTCTGAATTTCATCCTTTTTCTGTATTGTTAAGTCCGAACAGGCGCAATATCGCCTCATCATACCAAAAATTGCTACTTCCCACTCCTCTTCGTTCACCCTCCTCGGCCGCCCCGCCAAGCCCTAGCGTCCATAGCCGATTCTCTGAACTCAAAAGTAAGTTTTGCCTCTATATCACCTTAATTTCGCAGCTCTACCATATTTCAGTTCTGCTGTGGTGTTTTTCTTTTCAAATTTCTGTCATTATTCGCTTGTAATTTTTCCCTTTTTTTTCCCCTTCGAAATTAGGCAGATTGCCTGATTAAAGATTGATTTAAATTCCCAACAATGTTACCGGTTGATCCCAACAAAAAATTATCTTTTAATCGCCGCATAGTGGACGGAGATTTGGTTATAGTATACGAGAGATATGATAGCATGAAGCCCGTAAAAGTTTCCGAAAACGGGGTTTTGCAAAACCGTTTTGGTGTATTTAAGCATTCCGATTGGATTGGAAAGCCATTTGGCTCAAAGGTGTTCAGCAGTAAGGGTGGATTTGTTTACTTATTAGCTCCAACTCCTGAGCTATGGACTCTGGTTTTAAGCCACAGGACGCAGATACTATATATTGCCGATATTAGTTTTGTTGTTATGTACTTGGAGATAGTTCCTGGTTGTGTGGTGCTAGAGTCTGGTACTGGAAGTGGATCCTTGACTACTTCGCTTGCACGGGCAGTTGCGCCAAACGGGCATGTGTACACCTTTGATTTCCATGAACAGAGGGCTGCATCAGCTAGGTGAGGAGTTTATGAATTTGATTATTGATTTGACGGTGGGGTTTTTGAACTTGATGCTGTGTTTGCGTCTTGAGGAAATTACTAAGGATAGTGTTTCTATCAAATGGTTTTAAGAGAAAATGTGAAGTGAAGTTTTGTATGGTTATAATTATGGGATATTTTTTTGTCAATTTATCAAATATATTTGATTTGCATTTCTCAAGATTGATACTTATTTTATTAAAGACAAGAATAAGGGAAATATAAGACGAGAATCAGTTTTCATTGATTTTCCTTAAATAAATCCTAGTTCCATATGGAGCTAAGGAAAACCAAGATGTGAGAAATCTGATTTTGTTTATTTGGATATTGTGTAGTTCGAAGTGTGTACTGTATATTCATGGTGATGGGGTTGTTTATTCTGTTGGACCTTGAACTATATTTTCTGTATCTTTATGATGACATATGTTTTACTATTTTCTTCAGGGCGGATTTTGAAAGCACAGGATTGAGTAGTTTGGTGACAGTAGGTGTGAGAGACATACAGGGTGATGGGTTTCCAGATGAATTTATAGGACGGGCTGATTCTGTTTTCCTTGACCTGCCTCAACCTTGGCTGGCTATTCCTTCTGCTGCAAAAATGCTGCAACAAGATGGGGTCCTATGCTCGTTCTCCCCATGTATCGAGCAAGTACAGAGATCTTGTGAAACACTAAAATCATGTTTCACTGGTAAGCTTTCCTCCCAAGGATTTTAACGTGCAGTGACTATTTATATGTCATCATGCTCTCTTAACTGGTGCGATCTATGTTTGGTTTTTGCAGATATAAGAACGTTTGAAGTGCTTCTCCACACATATGAAGTTCGAGAAGGGAACTTGGGAAGCTGGCAAGATAGTGATGGGGGATTGGCATCTCTCAAGAGTAGTAAAAAGAGGCAGCGGTCCACAAATGGACTGGAAAATTCTAGACCTCACACGATTATGGCAAGACGAAACGGTGAGGCTAGAGGGCATACGGGGTACTTAACATTTGCCAGACTCAATTGCACCATGTAAACTTTTTCTATGGTATTGCTACTAGGTGAAGTTTTAGAAGGGTTCGATTGCTTCTACAGTTTCTCTTCTCAATCACTCTATTTTTTGTTACTCCAAATTCAAGTGTTCTGTAGGGCATTATGGAGTCATTCTGGAAAGACACTCTTATAATCTACCATATGTTTCATATTTTAAAGCGTATGCTGCAGTCTAATGGTGATCTACAAGGGTTCATCTTATGGTGGTTTTCCTCATAATTTCAGCGCAGAATAATTCAGGTAAAAAAGTCATCCTCAAGGAGAGTTGCAAGCTTGCATTTGATTTTGCTCCTAGGACTGCTGTCCATTTTTGTTTTGGATCTAGAAAATAATGGATATAATGTAGAAATGTCTAGTCAGAGGAGCTGTGTCTCTCTCCGTCCCAAGCCAAGTTTGAGTTTTTTCAAAAAACTACTTGTTAGGGTGCCAAAGTATTGGCTATGCTTTTTAATGCATTAACTAAATTAGTCTTATTTAAGTAAAAAGAATGACAAGAAGGTTGTTATTATTTTTTTCAATCTTATCCTCTCTATTTTTTTTTTCAATATTAAACAAAGATATTTAATAAATTGAGAAAATATACCGTCATGTAAAAATAAATAAATATTTTTAATTTTATATATATTAAATTTGATCACATACGTATCGAATGTAACACAATCACTAAAAGTCACACTAATAGTAGTAAACATTCAAATGTGCAACTACCACCAATATCACGTAGTAATCAAAACAAAATGATCAAATATTATCAGTTCAAGAAAACCAGGATAATCTCAAACTTTAAAAGCCATCATCACTTCATTTCAAAACCCAAAAATAGCATGAAAAATTCTATTTCAGAACAAATGCTGAACATCTGCTTTCCATGTGCGAAACCCTGTCCAAAAAATCAAAACAGAAAGACCCATATCCTATTAAACTGATCAAATGTACCCATAAGACAGCATTTCCATAAAATCCATTTCCTTCTGCAAATCAGATTGAATATGCATTTGAGAATCCAATAACTTGAAGCTCTCATCAGCTGCTGCAAAAGTCTGAAGATCATTTTCAGGAATGTTCAAATTTGAGAAACTCTCCACTTGTGATTTGGATTTCACCATTGGATTCATTATATTAACATCAGCTGGTGATGATGAGGCTGCAGAACCTGATGAGGATGAATTCTCCAAATAGCCCTTCTCATTATCTGAACTGGAGATCACACTCTTGATGTAGTTCTGCAGGGGACTGATTTTGTTGGGCTTTGAATTGTTGTTTTTGCCCCTGGAAGAAAGTTGCCTTCTCTTTGTTGCATTCCAGTGGTTCTTTATAGTGTTCTCACTTCTTCCAGGCAAGCTTCTTGCAATTTCTGCCCATCTGTTGCCCAGTTGTCTGTGGGCTTCTATCAGTATCCTATCTTCTTCCTCCGTCCATCGATCTTTCTACAAAATATTAGGCAAACATGCAAAATATTGTCCCACATTCACTTTCTTCTTTGGAGAGTAACATGTTTAGGAAAGTAGTTTAGGTTTCGATTTCAATTGGTGTTCATCTTCTATTCATAGTATTTGTAAAGTAGAATAAAAAAATGGAGTGCTGATTAGAATAGAGGATTTAAAAAACCACGAAAAAATGAAGTAGAAAATCCATGCAAGTTGGCCAAACATAAGTGGGAATATTCAAAGGATTAGGTTACCATTTTCAAAGGTTAATTTCTACTATCCCTTTTAAATTAGCAATAGAACCATTTTCTTAATTTTGAAGATATTTCCCCTTCTTTTGTGTTGATTATCATTGATATAAACTAGACAAAAGTAGGAAAACTATGAATTATGAGATTCTTAGATATAGAGTTTTGGGAAAGCTTATATATTTGTGTAATTTCTGTAACTTTCTAACAAGATGCATTCAACTTCACGTGCGATGTACGCGCAAAACACGTGTAAGACTAATATGGTGATAATTATGAGAACTAAATAAAAATAGAATGAAAATGAAGTTCGCGTGCAATGCACGAGTGAAATTAATATAATGATAATTGTAAGAATTAAGTAAAAATGGAACTAAAAATGATCTAAAAGGAAGAAAATAATGTATAGAGGGAAAAACCTTTATGTTGGGCTTTAGATGGTTGTGCCATCTTTCCCTACATTGCTTCCCAATTCTCCCCGGAAGCATTTGAGCAATGGTGGACCATTTTCTCACTCCATGCTTCTCCACCAACTCCATCAACAACCTACAAATTGTAGATAAAATACATATGAAATAAATATAAACATACATAGTTTATGATTTTGTACGTGTGGAAGATCAAATGGACCAAACTCAAAAACACACACACACACACACACAAAGATAGAAATGAATCATGAAACAAAAAGGTACCCATCTTCTTCAGGAGTCCATTGGCCTTTGATAATATCAGATTTCTTATTGATGATTCTTTTCCTTTTTGTTTGCAAGGGCTCCTTGGTCTTACTATGCTTGGCAACATTTGTGATCTTTTGATCATTTGCATCACCACCAGCACCACCATTCAACACCAAGCATGAATCCATTTCGAAGTCTTTGGCATCTGATGAATTACTCATTGTTTGAAGATCCAATTGATGATAAGGATCCAAAAATCTCCTACTTTGAGAGCCATGCATGTGAACATAGTTTGGCGCATGTGCAAAAGTAGCCGAAGCATGCAGAGTAGAGAATTCTTGGTTCAATTTTCCGAAAGAAGCTTGAAACGGATCAAAAGGGTCGTAGAAAGGAGAACACAAGACAGAAAAGGGGTTCGACGATGAGCCCTCCACCATGAAATGATGATCAAAATTGTTGAGAACTCTACTAGAAGAGCCATGGGATAAAGAAGAAGAGATTAAACCCTCATTATCCATTTGAGGTATATAGGGACTTTCCTCAAAGAACTTTGAATATAGAGCAAGATTTTCCCTTTGAACTGCATCAAAATCCATGTAAAAAACACACACACAAACACACACTTGGAGAGAGGGAGAGGGAGAGAGAGGAGAAGGAAAGTGAGCAAGGTTTGTGGTATTATAAGTATAAGATGTTTGAGGAGTGAAATGTGGAGTGTAATAGGTGTAGCTTTATTAGTGAGTAAAGGGAAATTAGTATTTGGGGTTTTAATGAAAATTAATGACCGTAGATATTGAAGGCTAATCTAACGGTGAGGAAGGAGAGTGGAGAGTGACTATTAAGCTTCATGGCACTCCTATACAAGATTTAAAAAGAAAAATTGTTATTAGGTTATTATTTCTTCTCTGCTTTTTAACTTACATGATTGACACGTGGCTCTCATTTGCTCTTTTTTCATATGTTTCATGTTAATTTTTGTATAATTCTAATTAAAGTTCCTTATGCTTTTAATATTTTGACAATTATCGTGTGGAACTATAACTTTATTGAAATTATAAAAATGTCTTTGAAATTATTAAAATTGTGTTGAAATTATAAATTAAGATTTTATGATTTAAGGGAATGATACTTTGTTGAAATTATAGATTATTTTGACAATGATGTTATGATTTGGACAAGTTTTCCTTGATTTTTTACCACATAAATTTCATTCCATGATTAAGCCAACTAAAATTATGAGTTGGCACTCTAATGTGTAATTTAATGGGTGATAAATTCTATTTATGTCTTTACATAATAATTATTATTCTTTTGACATAAATAGACATAAATTCTATTTATGTCTTCACATAATTATTCATAATTCAAAAAATGCAGTGCTTAAATTGAGCCTTTGACTCTTGAAATGGTAGCATTTATATTAATTAATTAATTGATTGGTTATGGGTTCCTATACCAATTGCAAACCTTATGCCTTTTGACCCTTTTCAACAAATATTTACTATATATCTAGTTAGTAAGAAAATTAAAAATATTCATGTGAAATGTTAGTACTATGTAAATACTACTGCTTCACAAAGTACAATATAAACTTTTTCTTGTTGATTTTTTGATTTGATACTTTTACATTTGATATATAAATTTTTTAAAGTGAAATACGTTTAAGTTAAATCCAACATAATAGTCATTGATTGAAATCATTTTTAATTCTGTCTCTCTTTCTATTTTTATTTTTTTTATTAAGAACCTTTGCTGTCTTGCGACAAGCATAACTCGAACCCACGATCAATTTATTTACAAATATAAGAACTTATCATCAAAATAACTCCTTATCCCTAATTCTTTGGTTTTCTTATTTTCAATTTTAGCCTGCATCTCAACATATAAAATTGCTTTGTTGCTCTACTCATTGGCCCTGACAGAAATTTTGTAGTGTTTCTTCTCAAACTGAGAGATTGTATCAATTACCCTTATTTGTCTACTTTAAATAAATCACTGAAGTCTTACTGGAACTGCCGGAAAAAATGTAGATTCCAGCAGATGATGAAATAACTTTAAAGAACTCCACAAGACAACATAAGATCTAACATCGTTCATCCAGTCTATCAGCATTTACAGCAAAATAACTGTTGCCGGATCATTATCCATTCTATCAACCTTGTAGTCTATAATTGTGAGTACCAGTACAGAAAACATGTATAATAAAAAATAACCAGCCTAAAAGGGTTTACTAGGCATCAGTTCCACGAGGAAAAAATCAAGAAGTATGTAATGTTTTGCTGATAAGATAATACTCTAGGTTACAACAATTATGTCAAATGCATTAAGGCTTTTTGATCCTCAATTTGCAGGTTGAAACAGACCATTATCTGCCTCGTTTATCATGCCCTCTTCCTCCTCTCTGTAATTGGAATTTGATCCGTAGGCAAATTCTTCATTACCTGACTGCCTAGCAATGGTTTCCTTCTTGTTCGCATCGGGATTAGGGTTGCCATAAGATGAGGCTCGTGAATTCTTGGATGGAGCCCGATCTATAATGGATTCATGGAAACTCCGTTTGGTGGGAGCAGCTAGATCAAATCTCTCCGTGCTACGGCTACGACTACGACTGTGTACTTTGATGCGGTTTTCACCCCATCCTGAATTCTTGATGGGGCTTCTGCTGCGGCTTCTACCTCTGTTCTTTGCAGCACCGATCGTGCTCTCATGAAAACTCTTGTGATGGAAGCTTCCTGTGCCATTTGTGTCATGTCCACTGAAGGATCCGGAACCATGCCTGTGAGCATAGAAAGACAATCTTCGGTCACAGGCTTCACATACAATAGTGAGATATTCCAAATTTTTCTTTTTCTCAAAGGAAAAACAAAACAAAACCAAACCATCGTTGAGATAAAGAAAGATAGATATATATACCTATCACGGTGCTCACGTTCATAACCACGGCTGACCCCCTTATCTGGAGACGACGACATCCCCCAACCACCCCTTCCCCCGCCTCCTCTGCCATTGTAGGAAGAATCATAACGTCCACCACGACCGCTAGGGCCTGAGCCCCATGGACGTCTTGCCCTCCCCATCGCCATTCCACCACGTGAAGCCATACCACGAACTTCAACAGGAACACGCTGATTGGCTCCCTCCAAAATTTTGACAAGCTCTGATGCATGCTTCGCATCCTGGTCACAGAGAAAAGTATAAGCAATCCCCGTGGCACCTGCACGCCCCGTTCTTCCAATTCTGTGAACATAGTCCTCTATTCCTGTTGGGAAGTCATAATTTATAACCACCCTATGACAAAAATGGGCACCATCATCACATGAGATTAATCACCACTACAAAACACTAGCAAAGCCAGATTTTTATCATCACAAAACAACTTGTAACATAAACCTATGAGAGATAATAAAAGATTTAAGGAGGGGGGAAATATAGAACATACCAAACACACACAATTCCAGCACTATTAAGATAATGAAAAAAAAAAGGGTCATGTAGCTCAAAATCAATCGCTTCTAATGGGATAAAATAGCAGTACGTAGCTCCAAAAGTTACATCCAGAACTCATAATATTATGACTATAATTTGGAGTAGTCATATCACAGTTAAGATACTCCAAAAATTATTTTCAAGTTCATTTTTTTCGCCCTGCAATGAGATCTTACACGTAAAAGTAGGAAAATTATTGAAGGAGAAAAGAATCCAAGATCATACCAATTCCTCCCAACAAGAGTATATGGTCAATATCAAAAATTAGAATTTAATCAAAAACAATGAAGACCAATCTAAAAGTCACCAACCTGATATCCTTTATGTCCAGACCCCGAGCTGCAACATCAGTGGCCACAAGCACTGGGGATCTTCCAGTGCGAAACTGATTCAACACATGATCCCTCTCACCCTGAGATTTGTCTCCATGAATAGCAGCTGCTCCAAATTGCCGGGTTAGGTTACCTGCAAGTTGGTCACACATTTTCTTTGTAGAGCAGAAAATAATTATCTTAGATCCTGGTCCTTGAGATCTCAGTATCTGTTCCAGGCGCTTGCGTTTATCCATCGGTGACAGAACTTCAACATACTGCAGAAAAAGGTAAACTGCTAAGTCAACCAAAGTCAAAATGTAGAAATCTGGTATTTCTTGTTTTCTTAGGTAGATAGGACAGAAATAAAATGCAGAGAATATATTCTAACATGCACCTGGGTTATTGCCTTGTTTGCAGCAAGCTCATCAACATTTCCAATGTTAACTTGAACAGGGTTAACCAGTAAATCAGCAGCAATTCTGCGAACTTCCTTTGGCCATGTTGCTGTGTACATCAGGGTTTGCCTATGAGAAGGCACCTCCTTCACAATTTTCCTTATTTGGGGTTCAAAACCCATGTCCAGCATCCTGTCTGCCTCATCTAACACCAAATACGACACTTGATGGAGGCTAACTCTTCTCATCTCTAGAATATCATTCAATCTACCAGGAGTGGCCACCACGACATCTACACCTCTGTCCAAGTCTCTCAATTGAGGACCTTTGGATGCACCTCCGTATAAACACTTCATCAGACAAAGATCAAAACTGAAATTAGTAAAAGCATACAGGAAATATGGGAAAGACGATAACACCCAGATGATCATGATCATGCATTTATATTGCCCAAGCATGGCCATTTGGACTATTTTCTGGTTCCAACCTAAAATTTCAGGTTTGGATGACACAGGCCTTGTGCTTCAGGTGTATACGGTTGGCCAATACCTATTGGCCAACATTGACACATTTACGAATCCAAATTCCACCTCTCACATTCAGTTGATTCCCTGTAACTCTCATGAGTTAAGAGTGGCACAACCACACTTCAACTACAGGCCATCATAGCAGCAGGGCTCCACACCTGCATCCAACAATTATCTCTACTAAAATCCAGTATTTCCCCTGAAGCTCATCTCTTTGCACTCTATTAAGTCATCTCCATATGTTTTCCCCCTCCATCTCCATGTCTTAGCCCTACCACCATCTCTCATCTACATAGTGACACAGAGGAAACTTGCACTACAAAGTTTTCTTTCAAAAAAAAAAAAAAAAAAAAAAAAGGGGAAAATACTCTCAGATTGACTTGTCATAGTAAAATACGATACCTGACCCAGCATAACCAATCCAAAACCCACCATGACAGTAAGTATATCAACTTTAAGAAATGGGGAAAAAAAGAAAGTATGTACCTAGAGACTGTAAACAGACAAAGGACCTAATACTTGTCTGGAACACATAAAAAGAGCAATGCAGAAAAGACATTTGAGGACACAAAGATGATACCGTGCAAGATATTTTAGATGATCTTCCAAATTTGATAGCTTCGTCTTGTATCTGAGTCGCCAATTCTCTTGTTGGAGATAGTACCAAAACTGTTGGACCTAATCTTGGATTATTACGCCTTTGCTTCAGATGAATAAAGCCGGGAATTAAGTAACCAAGAGTCTTTCCGGATCCTGTCTTGGCAATGGCTACAATATCACGACCTTGCAGAGCAATTGGCCATGATTGTGCCTGTATTGGAGTAGGAGCAGAAAAACCAGCATGCTGTACCTGTAAAATGAAACAAAAAAATCCGCAGCCTCATAAGCAAATGTGATGCTTCAACATCCTCACTGGTATGTTTTGGACTTAAGCAAGTGGCCAAGGAAAGAAGAAGCATCATCCCCCAATGAAGTCAGGCACTGCTTGCTGAAGCAAGCAATAGTAGGAGGACGCCTCTTCTTCTATTCGGACCAAGGGGCAGACTGAATCGCTACCAACAGAAGTCCCGGCCAAGCTTGATTCATTCGGAAAGCCCCTCACACAAATTGGTCCAGCAAAAAGGGCGCTCCAAATTCATGCAAGCCCCACAGGAGGGCAGCACAGCGTACGACATTTAGCTCCCCCTGGAGCAAATATCGCACCTGCGACAAAAAGGACAGATGGAAAAATTTGAGCATGAGTTTTTAATCTCTATATTGGGCCTCCAGTAGTATGTCAATATTGCAGAAAATTATTTTGACTCACGATTCACCCTTACAAATGCTTCTAACACTTGAGATTGTACAGATACAAACTAACTTCATACCTCCCTTAGAATCTCTGAAGGAAAACCAGTGGCTTCAAATGAGGTCAATGGTTCCAGGACATTATCTCCCTATCCAATTGAAGAGAAGAAAACCAATTAGAATTTACAAAGAGATGATGTAGCAAATAATAGATCAGATGCACAGACACAGAGGAAAAAGGAAGAGGAGAAATGAACAAATCCACATAATTAACACCAAAATAACCAAGTCAACTGCTGAATAATTATAAACTAAAACAGATTTGAACATATTTATTGCTTGGGATGAAAAGTTCACCATGAATTCAAGGAATCAAACTGAATCCCCATTTTACTCCTTAAAACCAAAATTTCCCTGAAATTTAACACTATGCACAGGCTTCCGTTCTTGAAGCATGAAATCCCATTTTAACATAAGATAAGGAAATATTGAAGAATTATCTAGGTCAAGACAAACTGAATCAGTCAAAGACTAAAAATCAGCATGTGCACACAATTATATAGATGCTTACTGTTACAGAAATTTCATGCCGCCGGCGATAAGACTCAGCTGACAAACCACTTTCTGCTCCTCTGGATGTGAATGGCCCATGTCCAACACTAGTTTTCACATCTTCCTCACTCTGAGAATAATCAGATCTGCTTCTGGCAGTCTAACACAACATAGAAAAAATTACAAAAAGGCCTAGGGAGTACAGTTAATGACTTAGCTTAGACATATCAGCTAACTCTCCGACAAAGCAAGAAAACAAATTCCAGAAAAACATTTTCTGCTTAAAAGGAAGGAACCAAAAGGATAAGTAAATAACTGCATTCACATAATTAAAAGAACTGCCAAGGTTAATAAATAAACCACTTGAGACACCTGATAAGTTCCTGGTCCAGAAGGACCCTTAGTTGATCCACCATTGCTAGCTTTGCCATATCTATCATCATTGATGCTGCGGTGCCCTTGGGGGGACTTTTGGACTGACGAACTCAAAGATCTATGAGATGGTGCAGAGCTAGTATGCGAAAAGTCGACAGGTCTCTCATATTGGGTTATATTAGTCTCTGGATTCCAGAAATACAGATATCCAGTCTTACCATCGACTAGTCCTTTCCATGGTCTAGGGAGGGTGGGATCCTCGGGGGCATACCGTATACCAGTTGCAGTAGCTGCCATATCAAAGCCTCCCATTAAATATCCTGGCATAAAAATATGCAATAATCCCAAAGAAAAGTAAAACAAAGATCAGCAAAACATAATTACTCAGAACTATAGCATATTTGAGTTGTCAAAAGAAATCCCATGTATCTGAAACCACATGGTAAAACAGAAACAGAAGGCGTGCAGCAAAGCCACATCAAACAATACATGTATTACATATATGTCCACGACATTCAAATTATTTTCCAAAGTATCGATGCATTATATAGAGGGTAAGAACAGCAAACGAGATCTAAATCAAGAAAAAATAAAAAGCAAAACTAGAAGCCGAGAAAGCATAGAAAAAGTGCGTTCACGCAAAATATTCACCGAAAATACTGATCTGAAACCCTAAAAATTATTGTGATTTTTCCCACCGACCTAAACACACAATTCTCAAGAATATCAAGTATTACAACTAGATCTAAAGAAACTACAAATTCACAACCGAGAATATCAAACTAATTGGAAAAATTTAGTTCAAGGGAAGAGAACGTACCGCACGATGTCGTCTTCTTGGATAAGACGGTGAGAAAAGAAAATCTCTTTCGCTGAGGCACTATCTCTCTCGAGAAACTTTATCTTCCTGACTTCCTCTCTATAAAGTGATTAAGAGCTAAGGATTTTTACATATATATGCAGCGCTAGATTGAGAGAGAAACAGAGAGAGAGATCTACGCTTCCGAGAAACCAGAAGCGTAGGCGAACGAAATTGTGGAGGCGGGTAGTATTTATAGCAGCCAAAGAAAGGAAAAAGAGAGAGAAAAGGAAAAGGGGGAAGAAAACACGGTTTGATTTTAGTATTAAAATTCATTTTTATCATGATATTTCAATTTAATTATAAAATCATCCATATTCTTTTAATCGGTTTCAATCTCATTCTTTTTGTTATCTTTCGGTAACCCTTTCCAGCCAAAAATTAAAAAAATGACCAAAAAAACGCTTTTAACGATCTTTACAGAACACATAATAAGCAAATTTATCCCAAAATATAAAAAGCAAAAGCAAAATGATTCCTGAATTTTGCATAGAATATGCATTTTTAACAAAAAAAATTGCTATCAACCTGTTCTTAATTGACTATATGCTATATTTCATTTCTATATTTTATTTCACATTCTAATTTCATCTTCATATTCTATTACTAATTCGTATTTTAAAATTAATTTTGAGTTTATAAGCACTTTATCAATTTACTATAATTTTAACTTTGTATTACTAGTGCCAAACCCTTTTCTTCACTTAATTATTCGATAACTAAGCTATAAGTCAAATTAAAAAGTTTTTATTAACTTATGTATTAATATTAATTTTAATTTTGTAATTATTTTATATATTTATTTTGATTTTTTTTAATTTTGTTATATTTACTGTCGTAGTTGTAGGTTTAATTGATTTCTAAAAAAAAAATAAAAATTAATTTTTTTTTTTTAAATTCTTAGCAATCAATATATTACCTAATTTTTTATATTTTAAGTTTTAAGTTAATATATAGTCATCGTCTTTTAATTCTAAAGTAATTTTAAATTATTATAATTTCAGTTTTTCTCCAATAACTTTTAAGTTGTGAATCTTATTTTCTATATCATTTTTATATATACTTATTTTTTAATGCAACTATTTATTAATTTTTTATTGCATAATATTCTATTAGCCATATTATTATTGTAACTCAAATTTTGTGTTTGTAAAATAAGAAGATAAAGGTCATAGTAAAGAAAATTATTAACTTTAACTAATAAATTTTGGATACAATTTTTATTTTAATTATAATATTTCTATTTAATAATAAGAATTTTTGAAATAAAAATGTTTAGAGGTGGAGGTCGACACTACAAGTCTACAACCTCCTTTAAATCGTTTTTTTTTTAAAATGTGAATAGAAAATTTTTGTATCGCAGTTTTGAATTAAACTCTATAATTGATTTCTCTTTTAAAGTTGATTGAACATCCAGTAATATCAATTCAATAATTTGACACCATAATCTGATAAATATATAGTAGACGCTTGGATATTAAAATTTAAATTTTTTGATAAGTTTGTATTGAATAAATTTAAAACTTTATATAATGCTTCTTGATTGAACGTAAAATTCTATATTTATTTATATTTATACGATAGAGCTATTACATTGCCATGTTTGTGTGATAAAGCATTATGATGGTGATTGTCCACAAGCACACTTTATAAGAATTTTCATTTTTGTTTCCTTTAAAATATATTTGGTTGCGCGATAATACTTTATTTATCACAACCACATATTCTAAGAAACTTGTAGTTCATTCAAGTTATTTGAGGATTTTTATTGGTTTCTCCTGAAAAAGGAAATTCTGCCTTTGTTGCAAATTTTTTGGTGATTTGGACACAAATTGTATTTATAAAAAAATTTGGGGGACATTTTTCCTTTTTGAGTTTTTGGGGTTAAGGTGTAATCATGATAAAAATTTGAAGGTATTGGAAAAATTTGGAGAATATTTGGTTATGTTTTTTGTGTGATTTTATTATGTGTTTATTATGTATTTTGGAATAATGAATTATTGACGAATGTAAAAGTTATTTTTTAGTATGTTTATTTATGTTTTAAAAAAGACATTTTTTTACTGTAATAGTCAAATCTATACTTTTTTATTGAATTTTTGAGATGGAAATAAAATTAAGTGATTTTTTAAATATTAGAATAATAATAAAATATATGTATGTATATATTGAAAAATATGTGTTTTGAAAAAAGAAAAAAATACAATTAATTATGTTTCCTAAAAACAATGTTGTTTTGAGAAAACATAACAAAATACTATCTTGACTTATGCGCTAGACCATCCTTTAATTTTCATTACATATTTTTATGAAATGATTGATTTACCTAGTCCTCCATCGTACTCATTATTCTTATACTATCATTTTTAGTGACTTTATTACTACAACAAAAATCAAATAAAATTAATTAGACCTAGAAAGTGAAATTCTAAATATTATAGAATTCTGAATTACGCAAAATGTAGTCCTTAGCTATAAATTTATTTTGTCTAAAATTACATGACATCTCTCTTCTTGGGGATTAGGAGAAGAGAATATGTTCACATCCTACACTGGTTAAGAACACATTTTATAACCAACAAAAATAAATTCAAAGCATTGAAATAGCATCAAATCCATTTGTTTTCACTCCCAAAAAATAAAAATAAACAATTTAAAATAAGTCAAAATTAGAATAAAATAACCCACTTTTGAATCTGCCTTGTCTTTCAAAGCAATGAGCCAGAACAAATTAAGCAATTATTGACAGTTTGAAGGAAAAAAGAAAGAAAGAATTCAAAAAAGTACTTATAATTGAAGTTAGATTAGTCTACCCACTGTAGCACCTGACCACTTCCAGTATACGAAAATATTCATAGAAAAGAGATGATTCTTTACCTTCAAGACCATCCCTGCTAACCCTGTTACTACCTGCAAGATTGTTGCAGGGGCTTCCACCAATCACCAGATCAAAACGGCCTATGGAGTTCATTATCGTCTCCAGTTGCTCGCCATCTAGCCGTTGAATGTCATCAAAGTCGATGAGATTCCCCGTCTGATTGGTTTGCTCCCACCAACTCCTGACAATGTCTCTATTGACTTTCGACTTCTCAACAGAAACCACATTCTTCAGTTTGATGCCGAGCCGGTGGAGGGCAACTTCTGCACCACCGATCCCAGAGAAGAGGGACAATATGTTTATCCCGTTCGGGAACATGTCCTTCAGGACGGACAGATGGTAAGCAACCGTGTCAACCTGCAATAGATGCTGTTTAGCAGAAGCATGATGAAAGATTTGCTGTTCAAATGGATTGAAATATGAAAATTGATCTCAGCAAAGCAAACTTTGGTACATAATCTATATGTGGTTTATTTAATCTTTGTGCTTGCTTGTACGAACTAAGAATAGATCTTCAAATAAAACAGATTAATAGGGGGGGGGGGGGGGGGGGGGGGGTTGTGTGTGAGTGTATAAGCTCTTTAAAGTATCTTATAAAATTGAACATGTTTGAAGGCTTATGAGATGTTATAAGATGTTTGCCAGAAGTTTTTAATGAAAAGCTTATAAACTACCAAAATTCTTTAGAAAAAGTAAAGAATTCTTAATTTATTTTTAAGATTTTATAAACTCTTTTAATTTTAATCATATGCTGAGTAGCCCTTGGCCTAGTAGCATAACACACATAAGTGTGAGGCCAGCCTTTGGCCTCCAAACGTACGTGTGTATAAATATATATATATATATATATATCAATTACAAAATTGTCATTACTAATATTTTATCATCCAAATATTTTAAGAGCTTATTTTATATAAAATCTATCATCTTATAAGCTTCCAAAAATATCTTGCATCTTATAAGGTCTTTTAAATAAGTTTTAACCAAACAGCCTCTAAATAAGAAACAACACGGAAAGCTTGGATATTTTACATAGAACAGAAACTAGAAGAACTGCTTACCTGGAAGGAGTTGCCAAGAGATTTGTATCGGTCGGTCCTGCTTATGCCGCCTCCTCTGGTGTGGTTCTTGGGGAACCCCAATAACATTTCCACTTCATCGGGCTCTAATGGGGCTACCTTGTTCCTTCCAACCCAAACCAAGTTCCATTTCCGACATTGGTCAAGAACAAACTTTTGTGCATGTTCAGGAGGGTCACCATCATGTCTCTCAACAGCACTACGGATTCTCTCCGTGAGTTTTGCACTACCAATTGCAGTTTGTATGCAGTTGAGCTTATCTCTGGTATCCCATGAGGGCCACCATTTTTTTGTTAGTGGAAATGCTTGGTGGATGGTCATGGGAGGAAGGGGAATTAGAGGGAATCTGTTTTGAATGGGAAGATTATGCACGTAGCCTCTTTTCCTTGCGGTAGCAGAAAAGTATTTCGAATCAACAAACTCGGGTTCAATTTCATAGAGAAATCGGGATATGGTGTCCCAGACTCCCTTAGGGGCAAGGGCCACATTTTCATAGTAGAAATAAGGTGGACCTCTTGCTTCTTGTGGCAGAGAGCGGTGGACATATTCAGACTGCTGAGTAGGGACACCATAGCCTATCATCGGGTTAGGAAGGCGAATTGTCTCCTCCTCGGTGGCATTTTTACTTCTACTCGTCTCACAGTACTTTCTCTTCTTATTTTTGCTAATTCCGCTGCACAAATGCTTTGGCTGTGAAGACGAGGCAAAAAGTGTGTTAGGAAATCTACAATGATTAACTGAAGTTGAAATATTACATCGTAAAAGATCGCCGTACTTTTATTGAATTTAAACATATAGGACTAAATAAATAAAGAGAAAGTTTACCTTGAGATCATCTTCAGGCAGATAGAAGCCTTCTTCTCTTGCAAATTGAGCAGCCAATATGAAATCAGTTATAACAGCTATTGAGGCTTCGGGGCCTGCAAGAAACAATGTGGGAAGAGGATTTTTTGGTTATTTAGCTCTATGAAGGGATACTCCAATTATTATATCTTAAAGAGACCATGTATTCATATGCATATCTAACAAGGGTTTGTCGACTTAAAAACAGTTAAGACATTATGACAATGTTATTCCTGAATCTGCATAGAATATTAGGGATTACTGATTGGGGAGGAGGAGAGGAGAGAACTGACAAAATTTTAACACCACAAGACAAAAAAATACTATATTTTATCTCATTTTCAATTGATAAACTTTATCTTTCTATTGTTAAAGTTCATTTTTGGATTTGTACTAGATTACTGTCACAATCCATAAACAAAATTTCCATTCTTCATAAACTAATCTTACAGGTATACTCAAGCAACCACATCAAACATGTCAGGTGAATATCGATTAAACTAAACACTGAATAAATACTTGATGAATAATCATTTTAAACAAGCATTAATATAAGGAGCACATACTAATGCAAATTAATTACCAATATTTTTCATATCAACGTCCAAAGAACATTTTTCTAACTACGTATATTCCCCAAATAACAACCAAAACTCATGCCTCAACTACCGAGAGAACAGTGTGAAATGAAGGAAACTAAAGTTCAAATCTGCACCCATTACCTCCCACAAAAGGGGGAAAGAAAAGAGAGGCGGAAAAAATGAAAAAAGAAGAAGAAGAAGAGAGTGCAGAAAGTTAGATAAATAAAATTCAAACAGGTCACACAATTAGCTTTTCATGTACATACCACATCTCTCCATAGCTAGTGAAGCCTCTTCAACACTGTATCCCATATTAGCTAAAGATAGCAACTTTTTCTCTTTATCTGACAAAGAATCTGCATTTGCCGATGACAACATTTTATGCTGTTCTGACATGGAACCACCACCATCCTGCAAGAGGAACTGCACATTCAATCTACAGCCAGGAATAAACAGATCTAAAATCATCATTATATGCAAGCTTAGATTATTAAATATCAATGACTATTATATGAAATCCAGTAACATCTCGATAAGCATGGAGAAGATAGCCTCCATGAGCCAAGAAAATGAAATTGTCAAAGCAGAACTTTTTCAAAGTAAATCCAGGACAACCAACCACTCATAAACACATTCATAGATATCAGGTTGTGGACTACTTAAGGTACCAATGCTCAGTTCCAATACTACTGCTTCATATTTTCTGGGATTATCTGGATTTGTGAAGAATTTTGCTTTTTTCTTTTGTTGGTAGATTCAAATATTCAAATATTTAACAAATTAGCATCATTTGGCAAACAAAAACTAAGAAAAGGATTCACCTTTCAGTTCTATGATGAATAAGTAATACGTGCCTATTCAGAAGATATCTGACGGTACTAGATACCATTTGAAAGGAGAGGAAAACAAAGTGAAGTGATGCCATGTAGTGCATCCTCTAGAAAGAAGAAATAGATGCACAACAGATGATTGAAAGCTTATGGTCTTCATTATTACATGAAATTTATGTCCATATTCAATAGAAAGAAACTGAATAACATATTTTACTGGTGCAAAGTTCAGATAAAACATAAAGCAATAAACAATGCACAAAGCTTTAGACTGCTTGAATATAATCTCATCAGCAGGAGCCTGAAGGTGTAAGATAAGAATGCAAGAAACGAGAGGATCGATCAAGCATCACATACTGCTTCTTCATTTTCTGACCAGCTATCGATGTCCGAAATATCATCTAGGGTCTCATTGTAATCTGAAGAGCTCGGGTCTGAACTAAAGCTCAGTTGTTGTTGAGGAGAGTCTGGAAGATTCTGCAAAACAAATTCTAGATTATAAATACCCATTAAACTCCTAGCAAGAAAAGTTGAAAAGGTTTGTGAAAATGCAGATTTGGAAGAATTGAGTTATGTAGGAAGAATGAATTCTAGAAAAGTTAAGGGCTTGCTTGAGAGCATTCTCAAACTAAATTTTTCCAAAAATGCAAAGAGATGATGTACTGCTATTTTTCTGGTCCAAACTACCTTCTGCTTCAGACATATGGACCCATATGCTATAAATAGTGAAAAGCACTTCTTCAAAACCTTAAAACATAATTTCGAGCACAATGCACAGGCTCACATGAAAAGTTAATGCTAATAGCTCCAAATATATAATGTTAAGGGACACCAATAGGTAGAAGCATGGCCAATTCTTTGGACTAATTAACCCTCAAGAACTCAATGCTGTAAGCTGATTCTTTTTGGGAAACATGGAGTGGACAAAGCAGACAAGAATCATTGTTTAATTGGTTAAGAAAATGAACAGCCTTGGATATATTTCTTATTGATAGAACATTGCAAAATAGTGGACATGTCACAAGTATCCAACACGGGTACATTAACTTTAGCAGATTTCTAAGTTGTGTCTGTGTGGATGAATTATTAAAAGCCACAGAAAAATAAAAAGTGGCTTTATGATGCTTCTTGGCCATGCTGTCACATAGCTCTTAACTTGTAAGGAGATACTGCTACTATAAGACATGCATCAAATTAACTAATTCATGAAAGAACCCATGCTAGAAAGATATAACAGTCTTTTAATCCTCACAAATAAAGCAGGTATGGTAGCATATGGTGTCTATTTGAATTTAAAGCATTTCTGTCCGCAACATGCATGACGACACTGTAATAAATCTTAAAAGAAGATAAATTTCCATCACGTAGACCAACAGGTATTGGAAAATACAACTTCTTGACCATAACTAAAATGCATCGCATAACGTGCTTGTGAGCAATATGCAGAGATCACTCACAGAGTATGTTAAAAGGGTATTCAATATCAATTCTGTATCCCCTCCTGCATGATAATAAGATAAATTAGACAAAGCTGTTATCTTGACTAAAATATTTGCGACTTTATCCCATATAAAACAGTGCATATACCATTTTCCTCAATAGCCTTTGAGACGAGTTTTTGCGAAAACCCCATTCCAACAAATTGCTTGACCAAATTGGAATGTGAAACACCTGCTGATGAGCTTGCCTTCACACAGAATATGGAGTTAATTGATTGATCATATTATACAACAATCTCTGCTTGAAAACCATCAGTTTCTTGCACTTGCTAAATAGGGAGAAAACAGGCATTCTATAATAGGTCTAATTGAGGTGAAAACCTCAACTATGTGCCATATGAAAGTGTAAAAGACCGAAACTCAAGGCGCCTTCGGCAGGAGGGAAGGAAATTACGTGTGAGAAGATCAATAATCAGGCTCTCCATTCCTTCCACCCCCTTGTCAAAATATAAGCTGATTGCCAAGTATCGAAGAGGGCAGTAAAGATGAAAACAAATTTACCAAATCTAAATTTTGATATATCAGTTTCAAATATTAATCACTTCATACATGAAATCAATCAGAGATTTCTTCATGAAAACAAATTTTAAGTCTTCTTTCCAACTAAACAAGGAAACTAAGTTTCTTTTTTGCTTTCAAATTCCTCTTCCTTTCCGTCCAACTTCCCATAGATAGTCAAATAACTGGAGAAATATCACGGTGGTTTTCTTTTCTCCAAATTCAATAGTCCGTATGAGATAAATCTCTCAAATAGGATTGCATGAAAAATCTCACATGTGTAAAATCACCTAAATGAAAAGGTTGAATACACATATCATAGACGAATATTTAGTTTGAGCCACAAACTGGTCGGCTCACTAATCAATATCAGTAAGCATTAACCATCAACCTAAGCCTACAGCTTTTACCTCCCCATTGACAGCAATGACTTTTGTAGCATCAGTTGTTAGAGTTGGAGGTGAAGATGTTACTGTTTCCTGCAGAATTTCCAGTTCATCATCTGTAGTCCAATCAACATTATCACTTTCCTCTCCAGAGGCATTTCCATCCTGCACACGCACATTGGGCTCAAACAAAGGTGTTAAAATAATGAAGTTATAACTGATCGGAAAAGTCATTAATGTCTAATTACTACGAAAAGAAGATGCCAAATAGGGTCACCCCAAGTTACAAGCAATAATTGAAAAAAAACAGAAACAAAAACTACCATTCTCCCCCACGTTTCACCAGGCAAAGAAACTCAACCTGTTCAATAATGCATGTAATCAAGGTCAGAATTTAATCAATAAAACCAATAGACAAAGGCCAATGCTTTGATCTTTACAGAGTCAAATAAGGGTACATGCAATCCGCCAAAGAAAAAAAAAGCCATTTAAATGCATTGAAGCTAAGGTGTTGAAAAAACACACGTTTCTGGATGAGGTCATGCCACTCTTCCGATAGAAAGATAATTCAGAATTATATAAACAATTGCCAAATTCTCGGTTTTCCCCCCAACCTAGTCAAAGAAATGACTAGTACAATTGTATCAGCCATATAATCTCTCATTACTTCCACTGCACTAAAACAGAAACCCAAATGATTCCCACAAGAATTCCACTCCAACCATCAAAATGCCATTCCACACATCAAATTTAACACTCTGACCTTCTGCATGGCCGTCAATTATAAATCAAAATGCATCAAAGGTTAAAATCACAAAACGAGCAAATTCCCATGGATAAAAAATAAAAATTAACAGGAAAAAAAAAGGAGAAAGAATCAGTTGATCCTCACAAAACTTACCTCACCAGCAACGTTCCACGCCAATCCTTCCTCAAGTCACCTTCAAACAACGCACATTCTCAGCAAACAAAGATCCAAACATAATCGAGAAAAACAACAGCATAATTAGATTAATTCAACAAAAATAAAACAGTTAAAATCACTACGAAAAAAATGCCAACATGCAGAAAGATACACACCTCTATGAATCCGAAGGATATAAATCAATTAGAGAAGAGAATAAATAAAAATTAAAAAACAAGAATCTCAATCCAGAGATTTGGAGAGAAGGAGAAATGAGAAGAGAAGAAAAGAAAGATTCTTCCAAGCACTAAGCAAGATTAACCCCCTGGGGTGTACTTGTAGAGTAGTACCGACAGTGAAACAAAAAATTGAGTTGATTAAACCTACGCGCCAAGAGGAGGAAAAAATAAAAGAATTTTGAATTTTTATTTTAATTGATAAATGAATAGTGTATTCTTTAGTGGTTTTAGTGGTTCTTGTGGATTTGACTTGGCTTGACCACGAGGTGCTAGGAGAGGCTAGTGGGAACAGTGGAGAGCAAGTAGCATGAATTCTATACTCTCGAGTGTGAGACAAGTCATCTTTTGATAGTTGTGCAGAGTTAAAGATGACCTTTATTTTGTCTTGAGAATAAATTTTTGGAGTGTTTTGCAGTGAATTTATTGCTGCATATCTTATTTAATACGTACTAGCTGTCGAGCACATTTGAAATTTGAAAAAATTTAATAATTTGGTGATTAATATTTGAGTTTGAATTTTAATTATCAAATTAAGAAAATACGTCAAATTGATTAATAAAAATTGGATCTTGCTTGTATAAAAAGAAATATTTGAACATTGTTCTTGTTATTATCACCCATAAAAGCTAGAGTATAACAAGCTTATTTATTGAAAATTTTAGTCCATCTTAAAACACAACTCATTAACAAGAAAACAACTTTGAATTTCAATTAATCGTATTAAGAAAATAAAATCAACTTAACACAATGAAAATGTCAATTAATTGCCTTAATAAAGATATCTTATCAAAAATTAGAAAGTCTTCATTTATATAATCAAGAAATTGTAAATTATTGCTAAGTAGCATCATTCTCGTATTTTATGTATAAAATCTAGAAAATTCAAACTTCCACGAATTCTTGATGGATGTGAATTTGATCATTAGCAAAAGGGTATTCGATCAATTTTATGAACTCTAATAACAAAACAATTCCACACCCTTTTAAGATATCGACAAATTCATTATATCTTTCGATATAAATATGAAACAATGATTTTTAATTCATAAACTTATTCTATTAAATTATTTCAAGATTTATCTTTAGCACGAGATATGAACTCCGAAAGATCTTATATCTTATAAAATGATTTATTTATGTCTTAAAGCATCAGCATGTCATAAAGAAATATAAAGTACATTCTTTCCCAAGTTTGCAGAGTATGAAGGCAATAGGAATTAGAAGATTAAAAAGTGTACATATCATATAAAGACACAAGATTAGGCAAACAATACAAAAGTCAGCATAATAGGGGGTCCAAGTTCTTGTCAGCCAAAGTAATTAACACAAGATGCAAATCAGTCTCTCAGTATACACATAGGATATTGGCAAGGGCATATCAGCAATTTCCAGAAATCTCAAGAACCAAGGAATGGACACTGCTTTCTAGCATGCTCTGGTATCAGATTGGAAAGTAGTTCCAGAGAGGCTCCTTTCAGCTCTGTAGATGCACAGCTTGACTCAGTATAAAACAAAGTGAAGAAAAATAAGGAAATAAGATAAAGAGGAATAAGAGGGGAAAGCAAATGGAACCTTGAGGCTTGAAGTTGAAGAGAGGCGGCAGTGGTCGACCGTTGGGTAGCCGGGTATTGGGATCGCGAAGTTCATTGAAGAAAGGGTGGACACAAGCTTCCAACTGCAACATCAATGTAATAGATAGCATGGGTTACACGACTCGAGTATTTGGCTAAACTTATTTAAAACATCATATAACTTCCTACATTTTATAAAACGTTTTTGAAGTTTATAAGAAGCTATATCTCATTTTTAAAATAAGTTATTACAGTGTTTGAATAAAATAAGATTTTCCAGCTTATAAAATGTTAGGAATGATAATTTCGTAATTAAAATGGTTTAAAATTTTAAGGAAATTGTTGAGATCTTGAAAATAAATTAGGATTTCCTTACATTTTCTAAAAAGAACTTATAAGATCATGACATCTCATTTTAAAATCTTATAAGCTCTTAAATATCAATAAAATGTTTTAAGAGCTTTTAAGCTCACCCAAACATCCTCTTGTAACAATTTACTTAAAGTTTTGCTATGGAGTAATACAATAAAGGTGAATACTCACAGCAGAGTATCTTAAGTTAGGAGAATACTGAAGGAGTCTTGACACAAGATCTACAGCTTCAGGAGGAGTCCTTTTGTGGAAAATCTGCAGATAGTGGTAACAAGAGTATAACTAATGTGCAAAGCCAACGGGAATAGGAACAGTGGACAAAGGCCAGCAGAGCCTGATCCTAACCTTGTGCCATGGGTGAGCCTTGATTTGTGGGAACTTGAACTCTGTGTAATTTGGATTCATGCATTTTATTTCCTCGCGAGTTGGTGTTCCCAGCACCTAAATATGAAGTGTGAAACCAGCTTTTCAGAAAATTAAGCATAATTATCAAGATATCCGTCTAAAATAATTAGAAATGGGTTTACCTTGATAATTTCCACAAGCTGATCAACTCCACTCTCACCAGGAAAGAGAGGCTAGACGACCAAGCAAGAAAGTGTTAGAAGGAGGAGCATGAAACCGTCATTTCTAAATATTTTTTTTTCCCCTTTATTCCAGATATAGTTATTTTAGGACTTTTATAACCTGTCCAAGAAGAAGTTCAGAAAGGACACAACCCACAGACCAGATGTCAATTGCAGTAGTGTATTCAGTTGCCCCAAATATTAGTTCTGGTGCTCGATAGTAACGGGAACAGATATAGGATATATTTGGCTCGCCTTTCATCTGTTGCACATGATGGAATATTTTAGAACATTTCATCAGTTTGTTACCCATGAGTAAAGCAGATGCGGGGTTAACAAAACAGAAGACATGTTTACAAACAAGAAGATTATATACCAAAAAGAGGAAAACAAATAAAAGGAAAGAACAAGACCGAGCGAGACACACTCAGAAATGGTCAGAAAGAAATGAGTAATGGTTATCACGGTGAGGATTGACGAAAAGGATAACATATAGTCATTACCAAAACTTTTGCACTTCCAAAATCACAGAGTTTCAGCTGATGAGTGTGGGGATTGACCTGCAACAACAGGTGTATTGATCAATATTTTACATACAGAATGCGCTCAATTACTTACCGATTAAGTACATACCAAAAGGTTTTGAGGTTTGATGTCTCTGTGGCAGACTCCCATGCCATGAATATATGCCAAAGCTCTGAAAATCTGTATAGCCAAAAACAATTCTCAAGATAAGTCACATAAGAGATTTCCCACAAGATTCAAGTCATGGCAACACACACATTGTATTGACTTCTTAATTAGAAGTCCTTTTAATGAACAACAAATGACCTCATAAATCCATATGTATTTTTTAGAGGAACGGGATTTGGTTGTTTGTACAAGACTATTTACAAACATGATAAGAAATTTAATGCAAAAATGGCATGCTAATACACTCTAATTCAAACGCAATAAGTTTCTAGATAGAGTTCAACTTACTAAGCAAGAAAAAAGCACGAACACAGAAATTCAAAGTTCAAACAAATACGAAGTATATCAAAGCACAAGCACAGATGAAGTTGACCAAATTCTAGAACATACAACTCACTAGAATTGGCTGACCTGATAAGTATAGAGTTTGACATAGATCATAGGCATTCGCTGGTTTGCTTTGCTATAGTGTCTACCTACACGGTATACTGTCTCAGGCACATATTCAAGAACTAAGTTGAGATAAAGCTCATCCTTCTCAGTGGTCGAAAAGAAGCAGTGCTTAAGTGAAACAACATTGGGATGATCAAGAAGGCGCATTGTCTGCAGTTCACGGTTTTTATATCTCTTATCCTGCAAGACTTTTTTGATAGCAACCATTTCACCAGTCTCAAGACATTTTGCCTGCAAGTTAACAAGCTGAGCTTCATCAATTTTTCTGTTTGTACATATTAATGTCAAAAGCGTATGGGTGCATTCTTCCAATAACAGAAAAGGAAAAAGAAATGACAACTTGAATCTGTTCAACAGTCCTCATAGTAACAGATGAGCTAATGATCATCAGTCACCAATTATAACTTGCCATATCAAGACAAAGAGAAGCACTAACCTGAAACACGATGCCAAAAGATCCTTGTCCTACAACGCGCTCTGCCATGTAACTTATAGTCTGAGAAGAAACAATCGAGCAATAAAATAAGTGAGCAATGCTACTCTAAGGAGCCACAATACAAAAATAAAGAGACATGTCCTAAGAAACTGGTCCTGCACTGACTGCACACCCACAAGAAAATGTAGTCATAACACAATAGTGCTAATAATAATAGTAAAGAAGAGGGAAAAAAGATATCTTAAGCCTAGTGTTTTATCACTCAAAAGACCACTATTTAATTAAGTTAGAATGCTGAAAGATTAGGTGTGGTAAACCAATTGTTCCCTAGAAAATCGAATACATAAGAGTTAGGCATTCATAAAGAAGCAGAATAAAACAGAAACCTAGAAGCTGAACCTATGTGATTTTGCAGAATAATCAAAGGCTTGATGAATAAACCTCAATTTACTCAAAAAAAGAAGGATTTATTTGCATTCTCTGAAGAGAGAAGTAATAACGAAACAATCAAACAGACTTCAGTATCAAGACAAAATATGGAAATCTACTTCAGTGTTTAGCCATTAAGATTTAAACTTTCATACAAAATGACAAACCATACACATTATCTCTGAAGGCATAACATACAACACTATCACTCTCCATAAAGCTCCAAACTCAAATTCGTGAGACAAGTTCCTAGCTCCACCTGAAATCTCAAGCTCAACGGCAAACCAAAACTAAGCCTCCAACAAACCACCTACAGCAGCTGGATTTTACCATTTCAAATATAAGGCAAGCTAAATGAAATAAAAAAAATCCTTCTAACTCTCTTTCCAAGCAACACATTATATGATCAACACACAGAGTTTTTCTAAAATCCACCAACTCCTAGTGAGATACAATGTTGCACCTAATTAGTTAAATTTCAGCCCCTAGAGCAGCTAATCAAGTGAAGTAATCCACCATTTCCTGAATCCACGAAACTTATATATACCATAATTTCCACTGCATTACCTGCTTAGGCTGACCATTTTTACCACCAATGGTTGTGACAATAATGTGCCCTGTTTCAGTTCCATTTCCATCCACTACTGCTGCTTCCATTTCCTGAAACCAAAATTAAAAACTCTCAACAAATCGATGGACACCAAGTCTGGAAAAAACTAATACACACACACACACACACACATACATGAAATTTTCCACACAATTTCCCTTAAAAGACCGACCTTTTCCACTTTTTCATCCTTGATTTTCATCTCATTGATTTCCTCCGGGAGCTTGTCCACCAGCATCGCATCGCATTTCGGCTTCTCAGACGCAACACCACCCGACTCCATAATTAAAATAAATGTGAAAAACTAGGCTAAAAAATTAACAGTCTCACTCCTCAGCTTCCAAACCCTAACGGAAACCCAAAAAAAGAAGAAACACAATAAGGAAACAACACATCAGAACTAATTTACAAACATTTATCATCCAAAAACAACATATCATTCCAAGAATCAACGGAAAACCTACCAGCAGCTGCGGATCAATCACATTTTCGGGAACTCGAAGCTTGTGATCATCTCACAGCTATACAAAATTCAAACGTAACCCTACAAATTTAGAGCAAAACCAGAAAAATACGCTATGAACTAGAAAATAATTCAGAGAACTTTCTCTTTCAACAAAAGCTTTGACTAGCAGAGACCGTCTCCTTCCCTTGGGATGCTGCTGTGTGTACTGAAGTTTCTGGCGGACTCGAGAGGTTTCATCAAATCCAGTTCAGAGTGAGTTTCTGAGTTCGGGCAGCTGGACTGTATCGACACGTGTCGGTTCATAATTGGCTGGAGCGTATATACGTCATGTTGTTGACTATGACCGGAATCTGACCCGACGTTGACATATGGGCCCAGAATTTAGTAACTGTTAAGAGGGAATGGGCCTAAAAGTGGGGTGTAATAATTTAGGAGCCCAATAAGCTTTGGGCCCCAATTTTATTTTATTTTTTTTAAATGTACATTTCATTTATTTATTTTCAAATTGGCTAGACAAGAGCTAATAGAATATATTCTAGTAGTTTTTTTTTTTAATTTGCAATGAATTCGTTAATTTTTTGTCCAATAGATTCTCTTGTGAGATGGCCGTTTGTAATGATTGGATTGTTAAATTAAGGGAATGTTTGGTTATGTTTCCCCATAACAACATTATTTTGGAGAAACATAACCAAATATATCTTATTTTTTATTATTCTAATATTAAAAAAATTATTTAATTTTATTTTTATCCTAAAAATCTAACAAAAAAATATTTATTTGACTGTTACAGTAAAAAAATATCTCCCCCAAAATATAAACAAACATACCAAAAATAACTTTCACATTTTTCAATAATTCATTCTCTCAAAATGCATAACAAACACATAATAAAATTACACAAAAAACATAACCAAACATTCCCTAAGTTTTTTTATCTAATTAATAAATTGGAGATGATCAAATTTTATTTAAGAGATTTGGCATGTGAGTCTTGTTGGGACTCTAAAATGATCGAATTTAGAAGATGTTTAATTGAGTTTATTTTTTTTTTAAATTATAGATTTTTATAGTTTATAAAATATTTTTGAAATTTTTTAGGTATTAGACCTTATTTTAAAGATATTCTTAAAATAATTGAATAAAATAATATTTTGAAACTTATAAGATGTTAATATAGACTTATCAACTGTTGGATCTTATTTTAAAAATATTCTTATAGTATTTGAATAAAATCATTTTAAAGCTTACAAAATGTTAATAATAATATTTTTTTAATTAGTATATTGAAAATTGAAATAGTCTGTTAAGATTTACAAATAAGTTCAGAACTTCTTACTTTTTTTAAAATAGCTTATAAGTCTCAACTTGTTATTTCTCTTTTTTCTGAAAATATATATATATATGTATATATATATATATCAAACACTTTATAACATCTTACCAATAATTTAAAAATAAGTTTGTTAAAATTGAAACTTCTTACTTTTTTTAAAATGGCTTATAAAATCTCAACTTGTTATTTCTCTTTTTTTTGGCAAAAAAAAGTGTATATATATATCAAATATTTTATGACATTTTATCAACTCTCGAACATCAGCTCATCAGAATACCATTTTAATCAATGTCCCATCAGACTAAAACCTTAAAAATTAGAATGAGAATGAAATACAACAAAAACAAATATGAATAAGTTCAATTTTTTCAATAGTTTCTCAAGTTCAAATAAAAACGAAACAAAAAAGGTGATTGGTTCGGTTCTCCTTCAAATTAAATTTATACAATCCAATATTACTCATATATTTTTATTAAAAATATAAAATATTGTCTTGCTAAAAAAAATAAAATTGCTTTCATATATTCTAAAAATTTATTTTTGCCAACAAAAACAAAATTTTGTCACTCTAAACAAGTTTAGAAGGTTGATAATTAAATTCCAATTAGACCCAATTTAATATAATCCAAATCCATCCTAATCGTGGCAAAGTGTCAACTTGATTGGATTAGAGTTATCTAGAAACTATGTTCACAATAAATTTTGAATAATGCATGAATCTTAATTTTTTTATTAATTTTTTTTATATGCCCAAATATCTTTTTCACTAGTCAAAACAACAAGTAATAAATTGTTCATTCACATGTGCAACCTTGTGACGTGCAATTTTAGTAACATGTTACCTAGTGGACAATTTCATAATCCTAGACATAAATTAATCCGAAGCACATGAGCCCTTCATATGAATATTGTTGGGGAGATTAAAGATTAGCATTTTAATATATGTTTCAATTAAAATTTCAAAGGGTTCATAAATTAATTTCATGTGTGCTCACTCCAACAATATTCCTTTATTAGGAAATATTTTAGTACCCCTATATGGTAAGATAGTCGTTTACGTGATTTTATAGTGAAGTTTCATTTACAAGACTGAATGAAGTGATGAGTTGACATGAATCTCGCATTCATGATATTGACAAATTGTTAGCTAGAGATGTGTAGCGTGTGTCTAACAATAATATCAGATAGAGAGTGAGGGAATAACTAAAAATGAAAAAAAAACACTAAAACAAATAGAAAGTAAAGTTAATTTAGTCCAAAAAAAAAAAAGATATTTATAAGAGTGAAATGAAGAGATATTTATTATACTCCAAGAGAACATTTTCTTAGTAATTACATGCTTTAAATTAACAAAAAATTGATAATATTCTTGAAAGATATTAAATTATATGTCAATAACAAACATATCCGTGATTCTCAAGTTGGACTTTGGTGTATATTTATAGGATCGTTTTTTCAAATTCGAATAAAATCATTAAAAACGGTTGGTATTGTGAATACCGATAATAATCCCGTTACTGTCATTCCACGCCACAAAAACATTATATTGTTCAATTAATTAATTATATATTTACAATTATTATATATATATATGTATATCTATTTTTAAGTACAAAAAGTTAAGAGAAATTTCAACATCAAATCCTTCCCTTGAGATCTTGTGATTGAATGAACAAGGAAGAAAATGTGGATTCATTAGACAAGTTGACAAATGGATGTTCGCAAGCAAACAAATTTATGAATTCCAAAAGATTTTGTTTTTGTTTTTGCGCATGTCTAAATTGTCCCATCATAACATTGTACCTAAGATTCACAAGCCACTACAGGATAAAACTATACTTGGGTTGCGACATGGACTTATCATGTATGCATATAACTGATTTTGTCTTTGGACATGATTCGGATTCTCTTCAGTAATTATTGCCAACTAGCGAATTATGCTACTATAGGCTCATTAACAAGGTTATGATTTTTTCCAGTGACATTAGTATCTCATATTATATAAAAGGTTTTGTGTTCGACTCAAAATGAGCGTGTTGTGCACTTTATGTGCATTTGATTATATTATACGTCAATTTACTTGATTTGATAATAGGATCATAATATTAATTTATTGAAATGATTAACTTTGTTATTTGTAATATTTTCTTAAAAAAAATGAAGTTATGGTTTCAAATAGTTGCTTTTTTATTTGTTTTTTAATCCCATAGAAATTCGCAGATTTTTATAGTATTATTCGCCTTATTATTGGATGTTAGTTTAGATTTGTTTTCATAGTGATTCTCTCTTGCACGATACATATGTGATGTTGTACAAAAGTGGAGCGAGATCCGTACTGATAGATAGCAGTGTATCGATCGGTTCTTTTTTGTTAGAGCGTTTGCAAAGAGATTCTTTGCTCTGGAATGTTCTTGAAGTTTTGCGGTTCTTTTGTGAATAATTTCTTATATCTAAAAAGTTTTTTCTTGATGGGTTTAGACCTATTAGGATTTTGTTGTACTTGTTTATTAGTTTAATTGTTTTTGGACTCTCACTTTTTTTATTTAATTAATTGATTTAATCCTTTGAATTTTTTTACTAATTTGTCATTATAATTTTAATTATTCACATCAATAGGCATGTTTTATTCATCGACTTTTGAAAAGTGTTATTGAATTGTAGCTTCCAACATTAATTGACTAAGGCATGACACTATTACAAGTTCACAATGTATATCTCCATTTTTGTCAAGAATGGGAGTAAATCCGATGTGCTTTTGTTGAAGTCTTAGAAAATTATTTTGGAATTTTCATTTGACTTAGATGATAATTATAGCATTTGGAAGGGTCGAGAAGTCACGCTAAATTAATCACGGAGGAAAATATACATGATTTGTATCTCTTTAGTCATTAATTGATGACACGTATTTTTATTTTATATCATTAAAATCAAGAATTTTAATATAATTTATAATTTATTTTCACTCTCTCCATCTTTAATTTTTTTTTTTCATACAGAACTCTCAATTAACACGTGACAGAAGAGTAATATCCTCAATGTAGTTGAACATTTATCGCGATCAATAAAATCGTCAATATCGGCACCAGTCTTGTCAATATCGTTCACATGCCTCTCATAAAGTCCTCAATTGAAGCTATGACAATACTCACTATTATTTCACAATAGTAAAAAAAATAAAAATCAAAAGTTTTCATATGTAATTTAACAAATTATTTCCCTCCTCTCATCCCTTTATTTTTTTCTTTTTTTTTCTTCCTAGAGAATATTACAAATGACGAAGTTAATCCTTTCAATAAGTTAATGTTATGTCCAGTACTTGTAGCCCAAGTGGTATCTGTTTCCCATAGTATGTGGAAAGTCTTGTGTTCAATCCGAAATGGATGCATTGTGCACTTTATGTGCAACGTGTATAGTTTATACTTTGATTTATTTAATTTAAGAATAGAAAAATATTAATTCATTGAAAGGATAAAAAATTCATTATTTGAAATACTCAATTTTAAAAAATAAAAAATAAATTAATATTATTTTATTATCAAATCAAGTAAATTAAAATATAATATAATCAGATGTACATAAGGTGCACAACGCATCAATTCTAAATTAAACACAAGACCTCCCACATAACACAGGAAGACTGATGCGATTGAGCAACAAGCAAGTGAACCCTCCTCTCATCCTTGAAAACGTTTTTCCAGTCTAAAGTATATTCTGACATCATTATAACGACAGAAACATAAACTTTTTACGTCAAAACAAGATTGTAATACCAGAAAGTATTGCATGATTTCTGGATGACATTGGGATTAACTAAGTAACGGCTTATAATAAACGACATTGAAAACGACACTCACGTGTTAACTGTAATCATACCAAAGAAAGAAGGTGCTATGCTATCCTACAATTATAGGCTTTGTTCCTCTACTTTCCCATTAATCTCACCTCTAGTCAAAAATCATCTACCACGTCCCATGGCGCTTTTAGTGGCTTTTTCACAAGTAAATTTGACAAGGAAAAAAGGCAAATGAAAGTAGGAGTTTGCTTTACTTGGCAAATCTTTCTTCCTAAGCCATTTATATAATATGATCCTAAAAATGAAAATTATATTATATATATATGATATGAGTATGAGATTTTTTGATGGGTCGACCTCTTTGTAAGCAATTCTAAGAATGCAATTCGTTAGAATCATAGAAAAAGTCCAAAAACAATCAAACAGTAAACAAAAAATAGTGTTTTACGTGCAAATATACGACAAATGAGTAAAAATGAGAATTATGAATGATACCTAAGAAAATATCTCAAACTGCTATTTAATTATAAAAATGAGTGATAGTGGACTAGCACACGACATGTGACGTCATTCAATTTTTCAACCTCTAGAGTAGTAAAACTCAGTAGGAAAGACTCAAATGTTGATTGAATTCGGATGAAAATTCAATAAGTAGCTGGGTAATTCATTACGAATATTACATTAATATATATCTATATATATATATTAGGTTCGTTAGTTTTACACCGTCGTATGTGTATCTTTTGAGAAATTAAATTGAAGATAAAATTAAACTTAATTCTTTTTTATTATCATAAGTAACCAAACAAAATGATAGTTTTAATTTCGTCTCATATAATACATCCATCCTCACCATCTCGACCTCAAATTTCAAACTCTACAAGTTGTCTTAATAGGCTACCAACATGGTAAACAATACAAATACATGCATGAACATAATTTTCTCAAGTCTTTTCAATTTAAAAAAAAAAAAAAACTTGAAAAAATAAACCCACTATCATGTGAACCACAAATCTTTGGTCCTTGTCAAGAATTGCTGGCGGATCAATTTCTTTAAATTCTATAATAATATTTAAATGATGCTTGCACGATTCTAGGATTCTACAAGCTAGGAACTCTATTTTTTAAATTGTTTATATATTAAAAAAATAAAAAACAAATTCAATTCTGAATATAATCTAAGTCAATCATTATTAGTATTATGTCTAGTGACATGTGGCCCAACGATATAAGTTTTCCACATAATATAGGAGGTCAAGAGTTTGAGTTTGAACGGACTCTTAATGTACATGTGTATAAATAAATAATTTTTTTTTTATTATTATTATTTAATTCACATAAAGAAAATTAGAGACAAATAATAAGAGGAAATCATGATCATTTATTGCATTAATCATGGGAATAAGTATAAAGTTTTGATGAATTTTGTTGTTGTCAAGGAGAACACAACATTTTTCTACAAGAATAATATACACAAAAGTCTACCTTATCAAAAAGTGCCACCGTGACATTTGACATTGATTTATAATTATCTGCTAATTTTTCTTTAATTAGCCTGTATAATCCTCCTACCATGACAATTTTTCTAACATATTCTAAACACCGGTTCGTAGTAGACTTTCTTGATTCAAATTCTCTATTTAAATTGATAGTTCATTTTTTATTTTACTTTTTTACTTAATAGATACATATCAAGTGTCTTAAATATTCTTCTTGAAATAAATTTTCGTTTTGAATTACATACTCTTAGGGCCCATCTGTTTTGTTTTATTGACCCATTTTTCATTTTTTGCTAAAAATGAAAACAGAAAATCATCAACTTTTCTCCCATTTTAACAGGCATTTTTATTCTCAAAATATTCTTCCAACAAATACATTCTCTCTCCATTTTCACTTTTCATTTTCTCTTATTCATATTTACACAACTTTTAATACAAAACATTATATTTTTCAAATACAACTCATTTTCAACTCTACATAATCATTACATTTTAAATAAAATATCAATACAACATTTCATTTTCAAAAACACTTTTATAACTAACTTTTCACTGTTTATTTTCACAAGAAAATAAAAATGCCTCCAGAAAACAAATCAAAACAACATCAGCATTTATTCATGAAACGTAACCAAAGATAAATCATCAATTGGAACATAGAATCCAAACTGAACTCTCTATTTCAATCACAATTTTGAGCATATTCAATGTGTATTAAAATTCCTTTTTTCTTTTGAGAACTTACAATGGCAATTTTACCTTTTCAACAAGACAATATTATCCTATTATTAAAATCAAACAAGTAATTTAAAAGAGCTCATTCAGGTTCGAACTCTTGACCTCCTACATTATTGAGGAGACTTATGATATTAGGTCACAAGCCACTCGACAATATAACTTGGTAGTTTCACACGGATGATTTTTTCCTTTTATTTTTCGTACAAAGAGGATTATTGCTAATTCTCACTATTTTTACAGGGCTCAAATCCCATCTATTCTTATAGAACTCGAATTTACTATCAAATCACTCATTTATCGATATTTTCCAGTGGATAATTAACTATCTAAACGTACACGAAAGGAAAATTAGAAAAAAATAAAATAAAAATTTGTCAATGTTTAAGAAGAAACTAACAATTATCACTGTGCAGCTTATGGGCACACAGTTATTCTCAGACCATTTTCACCAATTATAAATACACCTCTCAGGCATTCATCTTAACAAACAACAAACAAACACCTGATCATAACTACCACGTATTTCAACCAATTACTCTCGCACAAAGTTCAAACAGAATGAGGTTCCCACTTTATGTCTCAATGTTCCTTTTCTGGCTTTTGTCTGGCCAGCTGATTTCTCCCATTAGCGCCAAAAGTCACAGGCACCGGAAGCAAGGAAGAGTCAGTGCTCAAGTAGAGATCGTTGCAGACAAGAAGGGCGTCGGCAGTAGTTCCACGACGTTTAACGTTTTGAGCTACGGTGCTAAAGGCGATGGAATTGCTGATGAAACAAATGTAAGTTCATTTTTCTAAGTCATTGTTGGAGTGATCGTGGTATCCCACGTTGGTTTTATGTGTTAGGATATGTATATGTAAGAAAGATAAAAGTCGAGCCGGCATGTGAGAGTTTTGTCGGACTCGATCTCTATTGTGAGCTCATCATTTGTATTTAAGCTAGAGGCTCGTGAATCAGTATATAATTCACTTAATAATTCGAGGAGTTGAGTTAGACTCGAATTTTCATCAAGCCGGATAGGAACTTAACTCGGCCCAACTCGACTTCACCCATAATTGTGGGAGAAATATACATGAAGATTAATGTAGTATTCATGCACATAATTAAGATATGTTTTGTTTTGCCCCCATCAAGGATCAAGCAAAGGAAACTTGATATAATACTTAGATTTTAACCATTTGAACCCATTTTTGGCAGGCATTTGAAGCAGCATGGGCAGATGCTTGCAAAGTGCAGGGGGCAGTCATGCTGGTGCCATCAGGCTCTGTGTTTCTGGTCAGACCCATCTCCTTTTCAGGACCGAATTGCATGTCGAATATCATTTTCCAGGTAAATTCTAGTTTGCCATTCAAGCAATAAATTTAGGGGTGCAAATGAGTCGAGCTGAAATTAGTCTCCCGATGAAAATGGGCATTCTTTTCTGATTAATCTCCTGCAGTTGGATGGCAAAATAGTTGCTCCCAAAGGCTCCGGAGCTTGGGGATCAGGGCTCTTGCAATGGCTGGAATTCACAAAGCTTGAAAAGATAACAATCACAGGTAAAGGAATAATAGACGGCCAGGGATCCGTCTGGTGGAACGACTACTCAACGACAAATCCAACAGATGAATCAGCAGCAGTAAGTATATATTTTATCCAAATTCAATCTCAATAGAACTAAATATCATTCTTGACTACCCATATGGATGCTTCTTTCCAGATAACTGCTGAGGACAGAGGAGGAATGCCAAGCACTAAGCCAACAGTAAGTGCAAGATATTCCCTTTTAAGTTAACCAAAACAACAGAATTAAAGAATAACTAATCAGATCCATTTTCCAGGCACTTAGATTTTACGGAAGCACCGGTGTCACAGTCACAGGCATAACGATCCAAAACAGCCCTCAAACGCACCTAAAATTTGACGACTGCAATGGTGTTCAAGTCTTTGGCATAAGCATATCATCCCCTGGAAATAGCCCCAACACAGACGGAATCCATCTCCAAAACTCCCAAAACGTCGTTATCCATACGACATCTCTTGCTTGTGGTAACTTATCATCGTTCCAAAATTCAACACTTATATTTTTTTTTTATCAGAATAAAATAGCTGCAAAAACTGTACTATTTTCCAGGAGATGACTGCATTTCCATCCAAACGGGTTGCTCTGGGATATACGTACACAATGTGAACTGCGGACCTGGGCATGGAATAAGCATTGGGGGACTGGGGAAGGATGGGACTAAAGCCTGCGTTTCAAATGTTACTGTCCGTGACTCCACAATACAGAACACTTTGAATGGTGTAAGAATCAAGACTTGGCAGGTAAATTATCTTGAAGGACTATAAGTAATCCTCCTATAGGAACAAGAAGAACTCATATCAAAGAGCTTCAAACGCTTGAAATTAATGACAACGCCATCTACCCTCAATTTTCTAAGGGTTTATTTGCTTCACATGATGAGACATGATAAATATATTTTCAAACCTTATTTGCTTCACATTTTTATGGCCCATGATATTTTTACGATCCGACATGATATCACGGGTCAAGCTAGTTTATGGATCATACCAAGATGGCTTGATCGATTTTTTATTTTTTTAAATCTAATATGATAAAGATTAAAAAAGTCATTATTACCCCTCATATAAAGACCCTAACCATCATTTTGGAAATTTACCTTTTTAGAAGTTATGATATTTTGAACATTACAAAGTGTAATTATATTGAGCAATTTTGCTAACTAAACATTATATTGTGTCAAGTGTAGGATATCACAAATTTCTAAAATCAAAGCAAATAATAGATTACATGGTATTAAATACCATTTCTAACTTATGTATCATTAGTATATAAATCTTGTCTAATCATATATGCCCAAACACATAAGCTCTAATCGAATTAGACTCAGTCCTGAACGAAAAGACACAAATCTTGAAATATTTGGCTACTTTCCAGCCCTCAGCGCTGCAATTTTCAGCATTTCTTGGACTATTTCTACTTTTTATCATATCAAATTATGAAACAGTGTATTTGAACTGCAGGGTGGTTCAGGCTTGGTGCAAGGAGTGATGTTCTCAAATATTCAAGTTTCTGAAGTGGAAACTCCTATAGTCATCGACCAATACTACTGCGATGGGCATCAATGCCCCAATAAGACATCAGCCGTGGCTGTTTCTGGCGTAACTTATCAGTCCATAAGGGGAACTTACACAGCTAATCCTGTGCACTTTGCCTGCAGTGACTCCGCACCATGTGCCGGGATAACTTTATCAAGCATAGTCCTGAACCCGTTATCACAGGCAAAGAACGAAAATCCCTATTGCTGGGAGGCCTTTGGGGAACTGAAAACAGCCACCACTCCTCCTATCAGTTGTTTGGGAACAGGGGATCCATCCCATAAACAACCATATAGCAACGGTGGATTGTGTTGAATTAGTGATGGAAAAAGTAATTTTTATATAGTTAGAGACTCAATTAATATATATGTGGGCCCGGGTGGTTCTGCAATCGGAAAATAGTCCTATTAGTCATATTTTCATGAGCACTCGTTTGCTTTTAATCATGTGATTAGAAGTGATATATAAGCAAATGAATATATTTTAAGTTCATTAGGATATAATATTCTAATTTTATGTATGGTTAGTGAGATTAATATATAAATAAATTAAAATACAATATATAAATTTCCTATTATATCCATTATACATTTTAATATATTTTTCACAAATTCCTCATTCTTTTCCATTCTTATGAATAAGGTTTAATTGAAAATAAGATAAAAAAATAAGCTCTATTTGATTTTTGTAATTCTTATCACATCAAATCAAGCATTCCCCACTTTAATCCATTTTTCAAAAGCAATAATAAATAATGTTGGGTCTAAGATTTATCAAAAAAATTTATCAATTAAAACAAATATTAAAAGAGACTTGATTAGATACGTATCACATCCAATCAAATCAAGCAAACAAGGCTTGAGGGATTTTACTTGTAGTAGTTATATAATTTACAATAGAATTTAATTAGAAAGGAAGTACATGTATTGGTGGACCAAAACCCCTTTGCGGTATATATGAAATGTACTTTGTTTTTATTTATACACACACGCACATCAGGTATCTGTTTGGGTTTGAATTCCTAATTTTACACATTATGTGAAAGATTTATGCTATTAGGCTATAGGCCACTCGAAACATTAAGTAATGTAATTACGTTTGATGAGATTACTAATACCGCGACAATACGGCCCAACACAGGATTTCATATGAGCCCAGTCAAAGAGTCCCCAGCTCAAATGAACGGCCCAGATTAGTTGAAGACTGCTTTAAGCATCTTTGATAGTGCGGCCCAATTACAATTAACTTTAGCACCGACCGTGTTATTCCCACAAGCCCCGTGGAAATATTACCGACCCGATTTAGGTGCAATTCGAAATTCCGAGCTAAGTTTATCTACTGATCCAATTTAAAGCATGGACTTGAGCTGCACAGCTCGCGACCGTCAAAACCGCCACTCAGCGGGAGGTGTATTGTCCTATAGAGTGTTTGACTAAACTTAATTAAAATATTTTATAAGCTCTTATATTTTATAAAATATTTTTAGAATTTATAAGATGTTAAATTTTATTTTTAAAATAAGTTGTTGAAGTATTTGGATAAAATAAGATTTTGAAGTTTATAAGATGTTAATAATGACAAATTTGTAATTAAAATGTTTAAAAATAGAGAAACTTGCTAAAATTTTTAAAATAAGTTAGTATCTCCTTACTTTTTTAAAAAGAGTTTATAAGCTCATAACATCTTATATTAAGATCTTATAAGCTCTTTTTTAAAAATATTATTGATATGGGGAAGTAAGACGAGCCCAACAGGCCCAATACAATCATCCCAAGCCCAATAATAGGTCGACCAGAGAGGTCATGCACTTGACATCTCGACCAGAAGAGGTCGACCAGAAGGGGTCGACCACGGTGAGGCCCACGGCCGCGAACATCTCGACCAGAAGAGGTCATGTACTCGACCAGAGTGGTTAGAGAGATTCGGTCAGGGAGATATTTCGACCAGAAGAGGTCGACCTCTGAGACAGGAAGGTTTATCTGACCACCAGTCGCTGTCGCATTTAATGCACTCAACCACTACTCTGCCACATTAAATACACTGACAGGCGGCTTGCCTCTGCATTAAATGTGAGATCTCCACCGTATCCCAAAAGGATATGGGGGCGCCACTTGGAAAGAGGATTTCAGATAAGGAAAAGACCTAAAAACCCTTATGCAATGACAAAGGTCCTCCCTGCAAGAGCAAGGGTACCATGGACATTTTGATCTCTTACTTGGGGCTATAAATACCCCTATTCCAGCATTTTAAAGATATGCTATTCTATACTACAAAGCCCTCACTCTGCTGCTCATTATCTACCCAACCTCATACTAACTTGAGCGTCAGAGAGCCTACGCTGAGGGCATCTCGGCTAGCCTGACGTTTGCTCTTAGTTGCAGGACTCAGCCCGGGTATCTGTGGAGCTCATTTACTCGGCCAGGCAGGTCGATCCACCCAGATTCCGTCCCAATCCAGCTATATACAGCTCTTACCCTCATCAATTATCAAATATTTTTTATCAACTTATAATCTCTTAATCATCTTATAAGATGTTTTGAGAAGCTTATAAACTAACCCAAACACCCTTTTAGTCGCATGGAGATGACATATAGTAATGACATTTTATATTTGATTCGTAGGTACCCTTTTTGATCTGTTTCAATTGAAATGGGTAGAAAATTCACTCCGAATTGTAGTAGGGTAGGACAAGTTTGTACCTTAATATCTGTTGTGCAGATTGGGTTTGATGTATGGTAAATTTAATCCCCCCACTTGAAATATTTTACAAAAATATATATAATCATCTAACTTTAAATGTAATTTTTTCAGTCTTAAAATTTGGTGTTTGATAGTGTCCCTTCCTTTTCTCACATACTAGCATGTAGTCTATGCATCTTTAATTTTTTTTTATATTATTTTAGCTAAATTGGTTTGTGTTATTGTGCAACTTTAGCTTGGATTAAAATTTTCATATTAATTTTAATTTAAAAAGGACAATTTTTAAAGTAAATGATATGATATTCTAATAAATTATAATATTTTCTTAATTATTACATAGTATCTAATAAGGTTTATAATTAGGTATAAGTAGGGTTAGGTAGGATTTCGGTTTTACATATACATTGCGGTTAGGGTGCAGGTTTTCACTTGTAAAACTTGTGGGGTGGGTAGAACGAGTTGAGAGACTATAAAATATCTATGGGGTGGGTTCAAGTTGATTGAAAACCTGCCTCGTAACAGTTGAATAATTAGTAGCTGGCTCCGCAATGCTCATAGAAAGTAAAAGACATGAATAATGAGAGATTCTGAAATCATTATCCTGATCACAATATCTGAATATTAGTTATTTAAAATAAATTCCCGATAAAATAGGGGAGGTTCCTGTTCTCAAATGTATAAATAAACCCTTTTGCCTATCGAAAGGTTTCAATCACCAATTTTTTAGAAAAATACACATCTATTCCTTGTGCGAGCCTTTTATTTCTTATCAGTGCATTACACGCATTTTCTATTGGTGCTCATATTGCATCAACCTTTTTCTTTCCTCCTTTGTTTGTAGCTTTGGGAGTGTTTGGTTATGTTTTGGCAAAACAGTTTTGTTTTATCAAAACATAATCAAACCTACATTCTGTTTTCCATTAAAATACTAGAATAGGTTTTTTTTAAATATTCTCTCTTATTTTTTATTATTTCCCAAACTTCCCTATTTTTCCATATATTTATATCATATATATTTTATTATTATTTTTATAATAAAAATATTATTTAATTCTATTTTCACTTCAAAAATCCAACATAAAAGCATTGATTTGACTGTTACAGTAAAAAAATTTCTCCCTTCAAAACATAAACAAATATACTAAGACTCTCAAAAATAATTTTTTAAGTACTCCCCAACAAATATATATATCACATTCCCCAATGCAAGTTTTACATTATCCAACTCTACTCCCAAAATACATGATACAAAACATAACCAAACATCACCTTTACCTTCATGCCAATAGTTTCCTTGTAATTTTCATAATCTCACCAATTTCTTGGAATATTTTTCTAGAAAAAATTACTATTACTTTAATTTTATTGTGATTTTCATTGTAATCAATTGTTCTCGTTAAAAAAGGGAAAAAAGAGAAAAAGGGGTAAGTTGAAAAAGGGTATTGGTCAAGATTAATAGAATCATTGTATATATGTTGGACATTTTGTATTAATATCAAATTGGATGCTTGACTTGTCTTTGATTGTCAAAAAATTGCAAAGACTTTCCATCTATTAATCACAATTCAATAATCTCATTTTGTACCCCAAATCCAACATGGTGAATATGAAATTATATACACTATTTCCATGAAATTATAGATTCATTTTGTCCTATATATAGTTCCAAAGCCCACCTCAAAATGGCACCAAGAAACAAAAATATAAGTAAAAAAACAAGCATATATAAAAGAAAAATAGGTGCAATTAAAATGTTTTTTCAAACATATTTTAGGTTTTTATTTTGTATTCTCTTGTGTTTCACTTCTTTAGAGCATGTAATTTGCTATAGTAGAGAAGGCAATTATTTGAGCTATTTTATGTCATTCTTTGAAAAAAATAATTTTATTATGCCAGAAAATGATATACCACATAATTACGGGAACACTGCTGGTGCTCCCGTTTTTAATGTACTAAGCTTTGGTGCTAGAGGAGATGGAAAGACGAACGATGTAAAGGTAAAATCAGAAATTTAATTATTTATAATTAGTCAAAAAAAAAAAGGGAAAAAAATATTTTCTATTTATTTATTCTACTTAATATTTGTTAATAACATTTCTTTCAAAAAAAAAAATGTAACATTAATTTTTTTAATTTATTGTTTTTACTTTTGTGCAGGCATTTCAAAATGCATGGAATGCAGCATGCCAAGTGAATGGTGGGGTGATTTTAGTCCCCGCAGGATTTACCTTTCTACTCCAACCAATATCTTTTGAAGGAAACAATTGCCAACACATTGTGGTCCAAGTAAATTTCTTATCAAAAATAATTAGTCAAAATAAAAAAGAATCTTAATTTTTTTTTTAATATTGTTATAATTTACTCATCATTATAATTAATCTGAATACGAACAAACACTATCTAAACTCGAAAATTTAAAATTTTAATCATATAAGAGTTGACGAGATCTAATTATATTTTTTTATATTATTATAATGTACTCATCATATAATTAATCTGAATATGGCAAACACTATCTGGGCTCAAAATTTTTTGAATCTTAATCAAATTGAATTTGATGAGATTTTATTATATTTCCTATATTATTATAATTCATCCATCATATAATTAATCTGTATACGACCAGACACTACCTAAGGTCAAATTTTTAAAACTTTAATCAGATCAACGTTGACGAGATCTAATTGCATTTTTTCATATTATAATGCACTCATCATATAATTCATCTGAATGCAGGCAAATACTATTTGGGCTCAAAAGTTTTTGAATTTTGCTCAGTTCAAATTCAACGAAATTTAATTATTTCTTTATATTATTATAATTCACTCATCATATAATTAACCTTAATAGGACAAAAAACTCTAAAAGGCTAAAGGGTTTTTAATTGACTTCATTTTCCTGCAGGTGGAAGGGAAGATCGTTGCCCCATTGACAAAGTCGCAATGGGTATCTACCGATTTTCAGTGGATTTTATTCATTAGACTTCGTAAGGGGTTAACCATAAGCGGCAAGGGAGTAATCGACGGACGTGGCGAGTCTTGGTGGGCTGCTCCCGGAAGTGGGTTAAGGCCGAATGTAAGAACTAAGTAATGGTAATAAATGTTTAAAAAGGAAATTAACTAAAACTTGATAAAATAAATTTTTATATAAAAATAATTCATAAAAGCATTTTCAATAATTTTACTAAAGATTACTGTGGGGATGTTTGATTGTGTTTTTTATTTGATTTTATTATATGTTTATTATGTGTTTTGGATGAATGATTATTTGTTTTGGGGAATATATTTTTTACTGTAGCAATCAAATTAATTTTTTTTTTTTTTTTGGTTTTTGGAGTGAAAATGGAACTGAGTGATGATTTTAATGTTAAAATAATAATAAAATATATATAATATATATGTATATATTGGAGAATGTGCGTTTTGGAGGAAAAATGAAAATATGTTTGATTATGTTTTCCTAAAATAATGTTGTTTTCGGGAAACATAACCAAACAAATCTTTGAGTTTAACAAATTTATTGAAATTTGGTACGCTACAAAATTGCACACTTTGAAATCTGAGTCAGAGGGTGTTTGGATGAGCTTATAAGCTCCTCAAAATATTTTATAAGTTGATAAAAAATGTTTGGTAATATTTTTTTAAAATTTTTTTATAAGATTCTAAAATAAGATGTTAGGAGCTTATAAGCTCTTTTAGAAAAAGTAAGGAAACCCTAACTTATTGTTAAAATCTTAACAAACTGCTTCATTTTTAACCATTTTAATTACAAAATTGCCATTATTAACATTTTATAAGCTCCAATATCTTATTTTATCCAAACACTTCAACTACTTATTTTAAAAATAAGATCTAACATTTTGTAAGCTCCAAAAACATCTTATGAGATATATGAACTTATAAGATATTTAAAATAAGTTTAGCCAAACACCGTCTTAGTAGAATTTTATAATTGAAGATCACATTTGAAAGCAATTGTTATCTCATTATGTATAAGAAATTTCATGTTTTGTTCCTTAAGTATATGGATTTCAGTTTATTAAATAATATTTGACTTTAATTATTATTATTATTATTTGCTATATTGTAGGCACTCCGGATTGCGGATAGTGTTAATGTGACAGTTACAGGGATAACAATTCAAAACAGCCCTCTATTTCATATTTTCATTGATGGTACCCAATACCTTCGTATCTTCAGTTTGACTACATCGTCTCCAGGCGATAGCCCCAACACAGACGGAATCCACATCTCAAATGTTCAGCATGTGGACATCCAAAACTTGAACTTGGCTTGTGGTAATTATTTTTTTCCTACTATTTTATCAAAAAATTCCATCTTATATTATTTCATGAAATAAAAGTCATAGTTGATTTTAATTAGCTTTTTGAGATATTAGTTTTCCTCAATAGTCATCAAGCCCTTGTCCAATTGACAAAAATTTTGATGTAGAAACACAATAATTATATTAATGGCTATGTTTGGTGACATTTTGTTGTTTTCCCAAAATATAACCAAACATACAAAAAAATTTCCTCTAAAATGCTAAATTAAAATTTTCAAAATACCTTCTTTTATCTTTCATTATCCCCCAAACTTCTTTATTTTCCAATATATAGATATATTATATATATATACACATCATACGTTTATTATTATTATTTTAACAATAAAAAAATCACTCAATTCTATTTTCACCCCAAAAACCTGATAAAAATGCATTAATTTGACTGTTACAATAGAATTTGTCTCCTCCCAAAACATAAACAAACATACCAAATTTTTTCAAAATAATTTTCTTATTATTCCCAAAATATAAACAAGCATACATCGCATTCCCCAACACAAATTTCACATTCCTTAACTCCACTTTCAAAACTTATTCTCTCAAAATATATAATCCAAAACACATAATTCATATCCAAACACTACCAAAATTCTTGAATTTAAATTACATAAAAAGTTAAAGTATTTCTCAAATTTGATATTATTTTTTCTATATCACTTTGACATTTAGTTATTCCTTCCCAATTCTTAATTTAATATCAATTGGCATTCTTGTTTAAAAAAACAAAAAAACAAAACCCACTAATAACTTCAGCCAAGAAAATATTTTCGTCTATACCTAAGTGAATCAAAATATAATATATCAGGCTAATATAACGTTACTATATAAGTAAAATTTTAACCCGTTGAATTACATGCGATAATATTAAAATCGTTCAACAAACCCTATCAAGCAGTCGTCAAGTGGACAACTTATTTATTTATTTTTAATAAATTTTACTTTTTACATCATTTTTTACACATTTTCTAGGAGATGACTGCGTCTCAATACAATCCGGATGCTCCGACGTAAAAATATCCAACGTCCAATGTAATCCCGGACACGGCTACAGCATCGGCGGGCTTGGCCAAAACAGGCAATTCGCTCAAGTTTCAGATGTTATTGTTCTTAATTCTATGGCTGCAAACTCCTTAACAGGAGTTCGGATAAAAACTTGGCCGGTATAATTCTTCCTTTTCCCCCCAATTCTCCTTTCAATTTTAGATGTTGAAAATAAGTATTAAATTTTTTTCAATTTATTTTATTTTCAATAAATAATTATATTTATTTCATAATTAATATGCCTATTTATTCATTTTCATAGTTATGGCCTTGTTATTCATCATATTATGATCTTCATAAATATTTGACCAATTTATGTTATAATCATTGTTGGGCCTAATTTTTCTTGGACTTTTGTAATGTTTCATTGGCCCATTTAATCTTTTATAGGGTCAAGAATTGGTTTTATAATAAAAAGGGACCCCGTTTCATTCTTTGGCATAGATATTGTGGGTTTTAAATGTTTTCCTTTATACTTCCACAAGATTTTATGGGCTTCTTTGTTTACAATTTAGAGCATTTTGCTAGAATATTTGGCAAAATGGTTTTTAATAGTGGATTGGGGAATGTTATGGTTGTTTGTTTGTATTTTGGGTGGTCGATAGAGCATATTTTGGAAGAAAATTATTTGTTTGGTTGTATTTTGGGAGGGAATAAGATGTCACATCAATAACTTTTTTTTTGGTTGGTAGGATAAAATTGATATTATAAAATTATTTATGTATGTGTATATATAAATTAGTTGGCGGGACAAAAAATAAAAAGGCTAAAACATTGAGAAATGGGTAGGAAATGAATTGGGAGGGTATTTTGGGTATTTTTTGTGTGTTTTGGGAGTGGGGGTTGGGGAACATGTATGATTTGTTTATTTATATTTTGGGAGTTGAAAAATAAATTGGGAGTTGGCAACCAAACAAGGCATATATTTTTGGCAAGACGATTATGAATGGATTTTTAGTCTCCTCGTGCCCCCGTGACCTAATGGGATTTTACCATAAAGTCATAAACAATCGTCAAAATCTGCACACAATAAAACAATCATAACTTCAAGATAACAACATATGTCGAGAATTTTAATTAATCCAACTTGAATTTTCTTCACCGTTTTATGTGATTTAATTTATTAATCTACACACACAAACCGCACCATAAAATTTTTTATGTAATTAAAATCTCACAACCTGCCAAGTGGCCTGTGGCTTAGCGGCATAAATCTCTTATATAATATGGGATGTTAGAAGTTCGAGTTCAAACGGACTTCTGATGTACTTATGTATAAAATAAAAAATAAAAATAAAAATTCTCACAACCTTTGTGTCTTAAAAACTTGCAGGGTGGGCGCGGTTCGGTTCGGAATGTTACGTTCTTAAATGTAACAATGTCCAACGTTAAAACGGCAATCACCATAGACCAAAACTACTGCGGCGGTCCCAAGGTTTGCCCCATCCCCAGTTCGGATGCAGTGGCCATCTCCGGCGTAACGTATAAGGGTATAATCGGAACATATACTTTCAAATCCGTTTCTCTTATCTGCAGCCAGTTCAATCCGTGCAGGGGCATACATGTTGCCAACATAAACCTGTTGCCCTCAGGAAAGACGCCGGGAGGCGCCGCTGATACAGTCTGCTCGAATGCTTTTGGAAAAGTGATTACCAATACTACCCCTCCACTGGGTAATTGTTTGAAGCCCGAAACTAGATTTCCGCTGGCCGGTCTGGCGCCGGTTCCAGCGATCTCGCGTGAAGCTCTCAGATATCTGTTGTGATTGCTGTAGAAAAAGAAAATTTGTGCGAACAAAAAGTTCGTTAATTTAGAATCCTTTTACCAGTATTAATGTCATTTTCTTTTTAATTTTTTAATTTCGATATGTTTGGGAATGTTTGGTTTTGTCCCTAGAACTAGGGGTGTAAACGACCCGAGCTAAGCCCAAATCTAGTATACTCAAACTCGACTCGTCTATTAATTCATGAGCTTGAGTTCGAGCCGAGCTTGGTCGGGCCTAAACAGCCAAGTTCAAGTTCGACTCGTTGGAATAGACGAAAGTTTGGCGAGTTTTATTGAGCTTGATTTGATAAGGCTCATCGTAGAGAAGCAAAAAATCTCAATTCGTTAAGCTTGAATGAGCTCAAGCTCGAACTCATATAAGTTTGGATTAACTCGAGCTCATTTAAACTTAAAACAAAATTTATAATTATAAATTTTTTAAATAATTTTGTTATATATTTTTTAAAAATAAAAAACTAAATTATTATTATTATTATTATTATTATTATTATTATTATATGGGCCTAAATTATAATTATATGTATATATAATAAAAAAACTTGTTTAGACTCGCGAGTTTTTCGAGCTAAATATTATTGAGCTCAGCTCAGCTCGGCTCGTTTGACTGACGAGCTCGAGCTCGGTTTGGCTCAGGCTCGAAAAGATATAGCCGAATACAAGCTTTTATTGAGTTGAGCCTGAACCATTCACGAATAGTCTTATCTCATTTACACCCCTACTCAGAACAATATTGTTTTGGAAAAACATAACCAAACATATCATCATTTTTCTCCAAAACACACGTTTTCCAATATATACATACACATATTATATAATATATTATATATATATTTTTATTATTTTAACATTAAAAAAACCACTCAATTCTATTTTCACCCCAAAAACCCAACAAAAAAATTATTGATTTGACTGCTACAGTAAAAAAAATGTCTTTCCAAAACATAAACAGACGTACCAAAACACAACTTCACATTCTCTAATAATTCATTCTCCCAAAATACATAATAAAATCACACAAAAAATATAACCAAACATTTCCATTGTCTTGATAGATTTTATTTAAATTTCCTTACATAATTTTAAAAAACGAAGAGATATGAAATTTAAATATAGGGTTGGCCTAGTATGGACATTTTTTTTAAGAATAAATCTCTTAAAATTCAATTTTAATCATTATAGTAAGATAATGCCACAACGCAATTAAACCTCCAACATACAAACTCTGTTTTTCGATTGATTTTTGAAACTTTAGTGAAAATCGGGTTAAGTTTTTAATACAAATTAGACTAAAATTATAATTTTGCAAGTTACGATGAATAGCTGATGAATAATATAATATTTTTTATTTCTAAGTACAAAATCTTTCATAAATTCGTACCGTAGATATATATAATATTTAATACTTCGACGTAGTTAGACCCTGTATTTCATGGCTAATTAGGTGAGAAGTCAGATTCAAAAGTTTTAAAATAAAAAATTATCTAAGAACAAATATAAGTTTGTTAAAAAATTAAATACCCCGTTTGAAAATTAAAAAGCACTATTTTGGAATTGGATCAAATAGTTTCATATTCTATCTAGGATGATCTCATGTTCCACTAGCCATTAATTTATTATACACAAACCCCATAATCAAGAATTTTTTGCTATTCTAAAGTCTTAGGTTAGGTAAATGAATAGATGCATGCAATTTAAATCTTTTTTTCTAATACAAGGAGAAAGTGAAAAAAGTGAAATTTATTTTATTTGTGGGGAATAAATAGTTTTTCTTTTCTTTGTTTATTTGAATTCGAAATTTTGCAAGAAAAAATAGAGGGAAAAGGAAAAGTACCAACAAATTAATTAAATACAAAATATTGTCATTAAAAAATTTTCGTTAATGTTTTCCACTTTGTCATCCAAGGACCAAACCTTAAAGCAAATCTCAAATACAAGTGGGAAGGAAATATTAATTCTTTTTCCATATATATATATATATATATATTAATTTTATGCTAGATAATGATTAAATAAACTACTAAAAATAAACTAAACTTTAAAACCTTTTTAGCAATAGTTCCACTAGTGAGTTATAACTAAAAGTAACATTAATGAAAATGATATATTTATTAAGTTTCAACAATATCTAAAAATTATTAAAGATTTTTTATGTTTCAAAGCTCGATCGGGAAGAAATTGTATTACATATAACACAATAAATAAAAATAAAACAAAGACTTTTATATCGTTTTGAATAATATACTTTCACTGTTCACCCAATTTTAAACTGAGTCAAAATTCAACTATAAAGGTGTTTTTACATATGTCATATTTTTTTAATTCCCTGCAATTTATTTAATTAAATCAAATAAATAATTTTCTCTCATAAATGCACTTATACATGTACTTCCATGACATATCCATTCAGTGTTCCAATAAAACAAGCTTTAAATATATATAATGCCAAATAGATAGGGATACAAACGAGTCTAGTCGACTCGCGATATTGTTTTAAACTCAAGTTGAGTTGAATCGAATTCGAGCTTTATTTCGAATCGATCTTGAGTCATCCATATCTAAACTCCATTTCATGAGCCATATAATTAAATATTATTTTAATTTTATTAATAAATATATATATATATATTATATTATTATTTCTTTTATTTCGAGTTCGAACTCAAGCTTGTAGTTATTTATAACTCATTTGATAATTCGAGTCTTATCCAACCAAGTCGAACTGAGCCAAGCTCAAACTTAAAATTTTAGTCTCATCGATAGAGGTGCAAACAAATCAAGTCAGCTCGCGAGCCAAGCTCAGGCCAGTTTGACTCAAGTTCGAGCTCTAATTCGAGCCGATCTTGAGCCGTCTGTATATAAGCTTGAGATTCATGAGTCGGCTTGCGAGGTAATATATGATTAAATATTATTTTTTATTTTATTAATATATATTATATTATTAATTTTTTATTTCGAGCTCGACCTCGAGCCTCCAGTTTTTTATAATTTATTTGTCAATTTGAGCCGAGCTCAAAAATTTTACCCAAACTCAGCTGGCTCGATTCAGTTACATCCTTACTCGTCGAGCTCAAGCTCAAGCCCTATACATATATTTCAAGTTCGAACTCGGGTTCGAAAATTTTCGCCACGCTCGGCTCTATTGCACCCTAACAAACAGAGGACCGCATTGTATTCGTAACGCACTTCAAGGAGCAAACTATAATTATTAATACATTAAGGGCCAAATAAATATTTAGATCTTCAAATCCGAACCTCCTTTTTGTGTGAACTAATTCTTGTCCTAAATCCAAATGAGACGCTTACTAAATTAATGATGAATGGTAACACAACACAACAGCTCAGCCATCACTACTTGTGTTTGCCAAAATTTGTGCCCATAATTCTCCTCAGATGGTCCAGCCCACTTAATTAACCCTATTTTTAGGTCCACAAAACGGGTTTGTGGTCAGGAATTAATTATTAAGCAGATATTAAAAAGCTAATGGCGCTTTTAGCTTTACATTAATCACGACTTTACAGTCCATAATCTCTTTCAATTTTTTTCTCCATTTTTGGAAAGTGTGTGAATGGATTAGTCATAAAAGCGTTTTCCCCATTTGGAAATATATAAGCTGTGGGAAAAGTATAGCTTAATTAAGCTCATAATTTAGTGTAGTCTTCATTGGCTACATTACATGTGATAACCACTTAAAAGGATGATAATTGGTGCTTAATTTGTTAATGACACTTCAACTTCAAGGGGAACTTTTTGTTGGACTTAATTTTTTTTAATGGAAAATTCAATGTTATTAGTTGTTAATTCAAGTGGGTTTTTTTTATTTTATTTTATTTATGATTATCCCTTTTTTGAATAATGTGTTTTCTTTGATTAATATTTTCGCATGTGGAAGTAATTTGAAAGGGGAGAGATTAGAGAAACATACAATTTTTGTAGCTCCTACTAATTGTTAACAATAATAATTTCACAATTTTTGCATCATTAATTTTTAATAGTTACAACTTATTTGTTGCTTTTGTCACTATCCATATATTTATAAAAATTATTATTATAGTAAAATAAAAATTCTTATATCACTTGCATCTCGGGGTGCAAATAAGTCTACCGGCTTGTAAGTCAAGCTCGAGCTATACATCGAGCCTGATCTCTAGTTTGACTCATTTATATTAGACTCACGAGTCGATATACAATTAACATTAATTTTTTTATTTTATTAATATAAATACATTATATTACTATTATTTTACTTCAAAATTGACCTCAAACTTACAGTTTTTTAAAACTGATCAAAGAAATTTTAGTTCAAGTTTTCATCGAGTCAAGCTCGAGCTAAAAAAATTAGATTCGTTGAGTTCGAACTCGAAATCAAAATTTTCCCAAATTCAATCCATTTCGGCTCGATTATACCCCTACTTACATCTTGTCCATTAACAAAATGAAAATTCTTTACACTATCATTCAATTATCCAATAATATATTTGTAAAATAGAGAAAATTTCAAGTACTTACAATTTCTTATTTATTTTCTTAAATTAGTGTAGGTCTTGTCTTCTCCTTCCACCTCTTCTCTTCTTTCTTTTCAGCACACACCCCCAAGAACAAAAGTACAAATTAGATTTACAACATTAATGTAAATCATGATTAACCTTAATCTATGTACAAAAACTTCATTCTTCCCACAGTAGAATTCTTTCCACATTTGAACTTTTCTAGCAAGTGTCAAACTCATGGTACAGTTGTAAAATGTTAATCCACATGAAGAGATCCAGATAAAATTATCCGGGCATGCATGCATATGAGTGGTGGATAGATTATTTAGTTAGGAATCAGTCATCCCCATCTTAATTGCTTAAGTCTAGACAGGATATTATTATCCAGTACAAGTGCTTTTGTCCCCTTCCTGTCTTTACTTGCTAAGAATTTTTTTGTGGATAATAAGAATTAGGGCTTGCAAACCTAATTCGACAACCTCTTTACATTTAATCATATGCACTTGTCTACTTCTTAATTTCCTCAAATTAAAGATCTTTTGAATCAACAGCTAATACTCTTTTCTCAGCCACAAATTAATTTACATAGCAAAAGTATGATTAGTACTCATATTAATTTGTTGGATAGTGTAGTGTTGAAGAGTCACACCTTAGGATAATCCTATGCATGTGGATTGTAGGTAGGATAGTAAGTGGAGATAAATGTTGGGATGTGGGAATTGTTTTACTTAGACATATTGAGCTCGTTTGCTTGGTGTGTTTGAATTAGACATTATATTTATAACTAGGATAAATAGCAAATTATTATATATCATATCTAATGTTTATTCGCATATTTTAAATAACTTGATATCCTATTTTGATTGTTTACTTGGCATGATTATCCCATTTGATAAACTATAATTTATTTATAACTTAGGTTGGAAAGCATATCACACCCTAAAGCCTTGATACACAAGTCAAGTTTGACCTTAATGTATACTGAGCCTAATTGTATCAAGGGCTTCTAAAAATGAACCAAACATTGAAACTGAGTTGAATAACGTATCATCATGCAATATCAAAGCAAGCAAACGAGCTCTAGGGTATTTGGATGAACTTATAAACTGATTAAGATATTATATAAATTAACTCTTTCAAAAAAAGTAAAGAGTACTTTCTGACATATTTTTTAAGATTTAATTTTTTAACTTTTTGTTAACCATATTAACTACAAAATTATTATGACTAATATTTTATAAATTTCAAAATTTTATTTTAAAAATTTATTTACAAAATAAATTTAACATCTTGTAAGCTTCCTAACTAGATAGTAGAAGTTACCAATCAAAAGAAGAAAAAAAAAAAAAAAAACTAAATGGTAGGAATTTATAACATCTTTTAAATAAATAATTTAACCAAATATCCTCTTAATAAAGCATAAATTTATTGTTTTGTGTGAATTGTGAGTTATGCTAACTGCGCTACAAACAAAACCTACGCGTGAGTTAAATTTAAGTAGCATTAGAAAAAAGATAGCGAGTTACGTTAAAAAAAAAAAAAAAAGAGCTAAATTTAAGCTGCGCTAAAAAAATGTGAATTTAAGTTTAAGTTGTGCTAGAAAAGAAATTCTAATTGTTGATTAAATTGAAGTAAAATATACATCAAGAAAATAATGGTAGTTTAGCTTTGAAAGCCTCGAAGTATAGTTCATAAATTAAAGTCCAATTAATTGTATAAATTTATTGCTTGTATGAAATTAGGGGAAAATATGTATAAAGAATAGAATTGGAAATTCTACACTTGGTTGAATAAAAAATTAATTATACGATGAGAAAGTTAAACTTGTTATGCAATTTTATGTATAGATTTTTAAAAATAATTAATCACATAATAAGTATAATAATTTTTAATTTTTCTTGTTCTATTTGGACAAGAAATTCTCGCAAAAAATTGGCATAGTTAGACTTATATTTAATGTCTCTATTAGGGATGTAATTAAGATGGGATGATTCAAGAATGATTTGGACGCAGCTTGATGAAAGTTTGTATTTGACTTTATTTTTTCAAGCCCGAGCCAATTCGAGCTTGAGCTTGTCAGTCAAACGAGCCAAGTCGAGCTTATTATTGTTTGGTTCAAAAAGTTCACAAGCCTAAATGAGCTTTTTTGTTGTGTATTTATATATATTTTAGGCCCGTATAATAATAATAATAATAATAATAATAATAATAATAATATATTATTATTATTATTATTATTATTATTTATTTATTTTTTTTTATTATTTTTTTTGAAAAAATAACACAATTATTGAAATGTTTTATAATGATAGATTTTGTTTTGAGTCTAAATAAGCTCAAGCTAATTCAAATCTATACTTGCTCGAGTTCATCCGAACTTATACCGTTATACGAATCAAGCTCTTTTGCTTTCATATGACGAGTTTTATCGAGTCGAACTCGATAAAACTTGCTGAGCCTTCGTCTATTCTAATGTGCCGAGCTTGAACTTGGCTATGTAGGTTCGACCGAGCTCGACTCCGAACATACGAATTAATAGACAAGTCAAGCTTGAGCTAGCTAAATTCGAACTCGACTCAACTTATTTACAACCCTAGTCTCTATTAATGTATATACATGTGATCCAACTGGATCAGTAAAGAAAATACTTACAGTTTTCAAATGCTTTTTTCATGGTTTTGCATTTTAGCCTTAAAATTGACAGTACAGCCCAACTTATGACTGTTCCTCAAAGAATATATGAATATATATATATATATTCCTGTGTGGCACTTGTGGTTCATTGCACTTAGTTTATTTTGCAAGAAAATTAAGACAAATTCAACACAAAATTAAAATCAAAGTATTGAACTGGTTAGCACTTTCTATAAATAGCTAATAGGTTTGTCTTCCAATGTTTACCCACTAAATTGTCTTGTGAAATGAAATAAAATTTGGTATATATTCTAATTTGTTGCATATATTTCAATGTTGTGAAGTCAAATCTTTTGCTTCCTTTAGTTAGTATATAATAGTCTTAACAGCTACTCTAGCTTCTTTTATGAGATCATGATATTTTTATCAATTCATGGTGTTAATTATTTTGATAAAATATCATATTATTGAATTTTGAGATATGCGATTCCGAAGATCTCAATCCGCTTTTATCTGGACTCCACACGATAAAGGGTTCTAATTTAATACCCAAATTCATCATCCATTGTAAAAAGATAATGCAAGAATTCATTTTTAATTGTGTTTAATTTATCGACTGAGGATCTATATCCCGTAAATCTCGATAATTGGTAAATTGAAAATCTTTTGAATTTGAAACATTCTTTTTTTCACTATTACGGATATCCAATTATTCAATCGTATGGATATATAAAATACATGATTTCCAATCCCAGCAAAAAGGGGAGAGAAGAGGACACTCAATTTAAAGTGAATAAATAGAATTCCATACTTAATTTCATAAATAGATATACAATTATGATAAAAATGTATTCAATGAAAGTCGTATGTACAACAAAAAAAATCTTTCGTAACGTATATAACAATAATATATTTTAAACAATAATGCCACCAACAATAACGTACAATCATCTATTAGTCAATTCTACTTAAATAGTTGATGCATGATGCATGAGATTGTATAGTACATTTCACATTAAATGAACTGAGGGAGACTATATATATAAATGATATATTGACTATAATTCCAAAATTGATTATCAAATTAAATAGGACTATGCTAATTATTAGTGCAATTTATAAATTAAGGAAATATCGCTTCAATTTCGAAAGATAATTATTGTTTTTCTTGTTTTTAAGACTCTTTTGCGTGCACACAATGTAAAGGTTTGCGTACTTCGCTACTTCCACATAGATTTTTTTTTCCCCTTTTATATCAATTGTTGATTCCAAGGATGATAATTAGAGTGAGAAAAGATCGTGTTATCTAATAATATTAGATGTTTAAATGAATATTAAATTTTTTTATTACTAATTGTATTTGTATGTATGTATATAAAATATTGTTTGTATATATATTATCTGTATTTGATTATTTAATAATCGACTATAAATAAAGACAAATATAATAATCTTATAATCATTTTTTTTAATATTCATCCCGAACATATATTGAATTAGTAAATATTTGATTATATATATATAGAATGTCATTAAGGATTGGGGGACACTCGACGCATTTGATATCTGAATAATCACAATTAGATATAAATTTTTAAATAATCGAATATGAATAACTACAGTCGAATATGAATATGATCAATATTTAACGTCTACCGAATTCAATTTTGGATGTCTTTGTCTAAATGTCCATTGAATAAGGATACGGATATGAATATTGTATAAGTTATCCAAATAATAATATGGATTTAAATGTATTCATGATTTAACATATATGAATAAGTTAATCAATGTGTTTTAAAAAATTATTTTTTGGTCAACATTTTTTTTTTTTTTTACATTTATAATTCATTTTGCTAACTTTTGTCGAATTATTTCTGCCGCTCAGTAAATATTATTTGAGTAGATTAATCGATGCATGAGTTGGATAGATTTGAAATAATAATTAATTATGTAATTTTAAAGGAATTAACTTTTTTTCCAGTAAAATAAATTAAAAAAAGTACGAGTTTTTTTTCCCCCCTCCCCTTCTCTCTTTATGTTTTGCAAAATAAAGTGAGATTTTTATTAAAATTTAATAAAAAATTAATTTTAAATTATATTTTATTAAACAAGTCATTTCTAAATTTAAATTATATTTTAAATTCTAATAATACCAACTCATACAACTTTAAAAAAATGCACTTTTTGGTCTGTTTCAAATTATATGTAACTCATATGATTTTCTGACAAGTAAAACATTCTTAATACTAAGAATATTTTCAATAATGTTTTCAATAAGAACTTTATTCGTGTCCAAAGGGCTATGCCATTTGGGGCTTTATTTCTTTTGATTGATGAGAAAGAAGGAACGGTACATATACAGTTAAAATTAAATGTATGATTTAATAATATGACTATTTATATAAATAATATCATACTTACTTTATATTATTATTATTATTATTATTATTATTATTAGAAATATGGAGCATATTCTCACCTTATATTTTGATTAATCTACTAATGTAATTGAAGTTAGATTACCTAATATACCCTTGCTCATGATATATATATATATATTCACTTTCATTCGTGGCCTTAATTATTATTTTTTATTTTATTTTTGGTATATATATACAATATCGCCACTCTTTTTTACTTTTTCTTTATTATTATTATTATTATTATTATTATTATTATTATTATTATTATTATTATTATTATTATTATTAATGTCCTTTTTCACCCCTTTTTTATCCTTCTAACCACCTCCGCGTTATTATATATTGGCAAAATCTAAATTATTTGTATGTCCAAAGTGCAGGGCGTGATAAAAAATTTCTAAGTGAGTGATCCAATGAAAGATCATAGTTAAGATAAACAAAAGTATTAATCCAAAAAGTACCTAATTAAATTATGTGGTCATAATGAGTAATTATATTACTAATTGCCTGATCTGATCCTATCACATAATGTTGCAATGAATGAGTAAGATAATATTAGGCCTCCAAACGAGTCGAGCTAGCTCACGAACTTTGCGAGTCGAGCTTGAGCTCAAGCTTTACCTCGAGTCGATCTCGAGCCATTTTTGTATAAGCTTGAAGCTCGCGAGCCAACTCATGAGCTTGATTTATATTTTTAATATTTTTTTAATATTATTAGTATATAATATATATATATATCAAAAAAGAAAAATAATATATTACTAACCTAAATTCAAAATAAAAATAAAAAATAAAACTAAAATATTTTACTTATAAATATTTACCATTTTATTAAAAAAATTCGAGCTCGAGCTTGCATATTTCATAATTTATTTAAAAATTCGAGTTTAGTTGAGTCGAGCTCGAGCTCATAAAATAAAGCTCGTTGAGTTCGAACTTGAGCTAGTAAAATTTTCCCAAGCTCGACTCGTTTGCAGGGCTAAGTAGGATGATGCCACGTATAATGTAGAAATGGCTAGGATTATAAATTGTACGTGGAATCAGATCCAACCTATGAAGAAAGATACAAATTTTCTAACAACATATGCATTTCGACTATATTTAAAGGGTAAATCGTAAATTTAGTACATCCCATGTCAATCTCAACGAAAATTTTGGCTCATTTGCCGCAAATGAAGCCGCATAACATAGAATTCATAACATTGTTATTATTAATTTATTTTTCGCTTCAATATATTATACGAAGGGCACAAACTAATTTTTTTAATATTTATCAAGAGGAAATTTAGAGGAAAAAATTAATATAAACTCAAAGTAAATAGACAAAATGTAACATGTAAAATCAAATTGAAAAAAATATAATTAGAAATAATCAAAAAGAAAGAAGCCAAAGCAGGGACATTTTCTATTTTCCTTTTTTTTTTTTTTGGTAGTGGGGGGATAATTTTTTTAGGGGTACGTGTCATAATTAAGATTTTCTTTTATTTATTTATACACACGCACACCAAAAATTTGTTTGGACTCGAACTCCTGACCTCATACATAATATGGAAGACTTATGCCATTGAATCACGGGCCACTCGGCATGTGTCTTAATTAAGGTTAAATATATGATATGTTGTCCCAATGTCAAGACAAGACATTTAACTTAGTCAAGTCATTGCTCGTCCAGTTGACCTCAATAGATCCATAATTTAGTCTTGATAATTTCTTCTGTCACTACTTAATATGGCATTAATTCCATGTTAATTCTTTTCATTATCATTTTTACTTCCATAAATTTCTTCATTTCAATTATTTTATAATTTCATTTATATTTTTATATATATATATATTTTTAATTTCTGTTTAAACATTATTGGCGGATGTTATTAATTATTAGGTGTAACAATGAATCTATTGGTAATTAATACTTGCATGCACCAGCCATATTTTGGTCTAGATGCATTGTTTGTCACTATACGAGAAAAATATTCTTATTATGTCATTCCAAATTATTAATTTCGGATGTTTATTTAAATATATATATCGTCTAAATTAAATATCATATAAATGAGGCAAACATACGATATATAATAAAGTGAAAAGGCATATCGAAAACATATCTATAATATTAATAAAGCACCTGTCCTTTTTTGGTGTGTTTTAAAATGATTTACTTAAAATGTCTACAATTATTATTTTATTATAATTTTTTAATTCTTATTTATGTAAAAAATTTAAATAAATATATTAATATTAAAAGACAAATTTACATTACAAATATATATTATTATATAATTAAAATATTATAAAAAATTTAGCACATGCATCGAATGTGCCTAATTGCTGGTATTAATTATTGAACATTGACTTGCCACGTAACTACATAAGTACATAAAAATATCTTGTGGTGCTCTATTTTACAAGATATTTCTTACAATGTATATTTATGTATATATGTTCCCACCTAATTAGTACCAATTGAAAAAGATCAAGACAAAAAAGAAAGAATAAGAGTCGTTGAAATTAACTCGTAGCTTCCACTTTGACATGATATAGCATATATTTCGATTGATTAAATTCCGATTGATCTGATGGGGATAGATAGATTTCTCAAATACTACAAGAAAAAGGAAAGGTAAGGGTAAAATAATAAGTGACAGTGCAAAAATTATGATTAATTATGTATATTAAGTGAGAAAAGATTTTGTATGTCATCTTAATGATTTTATTAATTTAGTAATGATAAGAATTAGTGACATACCTATTGTGATCACCCAATAATAATGAAAATTTTATCACAAATTATAGTATTAATTTTTATTATCACTATAAATATATCACTAATTATTAATGGTGACAACTTAATTAAAACATTAGTTCATATCACTATTAAACATATTGGAATAGTACAAATAAATTTATCACTTAAAAATATAATTAGTGACAAAATAAAAGTTATTATTATTTAATATATATATATATATCATTAGCGAACTACTTTTATATTGTTACTTTTTTTTTTATCACTGATCATATACATCTTTTTTATCAAAATAAATAAAAGTGAAATAAAAATAAATCACAAAATAACTATCTAGAAATTATTTTCAATATTTAATTTTAACTATTACTTTCATTTCTATAACAATATAAAACTCATTGGAAGACCTTAAGGTGTTCAACGAAAATTAAATAATATTGAGTCTCTCCATCTTTTAACTTAGGGTCTGTTTGTTTTTGTTTTCAAAGCCCCTTTTAATTTTCTGCTGAAAATGAAAACAGAAAACTGTCAACTTCTCCTCCATTTTCACAAATATTTTCATTTTCAAAATATTATTTCAAACAAACCTGTAGGGCCTGTTTGGTTTCATTTTTTGAGGCCATTTTCATTTTCTAATTAAAATACATAGTAGAAAGTTAGTTAGAAAAAGTATTTTTAAAAATGAGTTGTATTTGGATGAGTTGTTTAAAATTATAGGTATATATAAGTGTGAAAATGAATTGTATTTGGATGTTTGATTTTTTGTATTAAAAAAGAAGAAATAATTTGAATTTGAATTTAAATTGATGATGTAATATGTATTTATTTGAAAAATAATATAAAATAATATTTTTGTGGTGAATGATGATTGAAAAGTATTGGGAAGATAAAAAAGTAGATATAAGTAATAATATGAGTTGAAATAAAGTGAAAATGGAGAGAGAATATATAAAAGAATGTTTTGAAAATGAAAATATTTGAAAAAATGGTGTAAATAATGATAACTTTCATTTTTCATTTTGAAGAGAAAATGAAAATGGGTGTTGAAAATGAATTCAAACGGGCCCTTACACTCTCTCTCCCTCTCTTCACTTTTCATTTTCTCCTACTCATATTTCCACGACTTTTAATACAAAACCACTACCTTTTTCAAATACAACTTATTTTCAACCCTACATAATCATTATATTTTAAACAAAATATCCAAACAATATTTCATTTTCAAAAACACTTTTATAAAACTTTTCACCAAAAAATAAAAATGCCTCTAGAAAATAAATTCAAATGGCCTATTAAGAAACTACACTAACGTGTGTTCTTGTCCATGTAATTTTTTTCAATTTTTACATATGTTTGTGTCATATTCTCTAAGGTAGGGCTAACCATAGTGTATACAATTACTCTTGCCTTATCATGCATGTCCAAAACCGCGTTTGTTCATAACCTATTAGATTAAAACCCTAATTGCAAATGCTATAACAAAGTTAGGTTAAAAGCTCAATATCTTTTTGACGTCAATTAACAGCTCATTTAACTTGCAAAAAATTCTCCCACACAACCTCTATAAATTCAGCTCACCACCTCCATTATTTTCTTCAAATATCTACCATCTCTCTCCCCACCTCTCTCTCTCTCTCTCTCTCTCTCTCTCGATCTTGAACACACACACAAACACGCAAAAACACACACTAGTTTCTCTCTCGATGGATAAGAAACCATGCAAATCTCAAGATGTTGAAGTGAGGAAAGGCCCATGGACTATGGAAGAAGATCTCATTCTCATGAACTACATTGCAAATCATGGAGAAGGCGTCTGGAATTCTCTAGCTCGATCTGCTGGTAATTTGGACGAAAACCCTAATAGAAAAAAACCCTTTTTTTTTTTTCCCTTCTTTTTTAGTGTATATTTGGAAAACCCTAATGATTAACATGTGTTTTTGTTCTAGGGCTGAAGCGCACCGGAAAAAGCTGCCGTCTCCGGTGGCTGAATTACCTCCGGCCGGACGTCAGGCGGGGAAATATCACGGCGGAGGAGCAGCTTTTGATCATGGAGCTGCATGCTAAGTGGGGAAACAGGTCAGTTCTTGTAGGGTTTTCTTTTGTTGGATGGTTCTCTACTTTTGCTAAAAAAATAAAAATAAAAATAAAAATTGGGGTTTATTCTCATCCAAGAATTTGAGCCACCGCAGCTTTCTTGGTTTTTGTGTGGAGAAATAGAAGCCCTACAATTTGTCTTACAATTTAGGCTCATGGGTTTGTGTTCTTGAGTAGACTTGGAGAGAGACAGATAGAAAGAGTCTTTTTTAACCTGTACGAAACCCTCAAATTCCAAACGTGGGGAAATTCAAGTGATTGGCTGCAGAAGCCCTTATCAAGAAAGATGTGATTTTGCAGTTTATGGCTGCAAAAAATCCTTACTTTTTCTTAAAAATTTAAATTATCACATGTCTCTGTGGGGTGGGGTGGGGTGGGGTGGGGTGGGGTGGAGGAAAAATAAAAAAATATTTATTTATACACATGCATATCATGAGTTTATTTGGATTCGAACTCCTTGCCTTCTACATTATATGGGAAACTTATGCTGTTGGACCACAAGCCATTCGACAACGTCGTTAGTTTCATTGAACACACATAATTTTTTTTCTATATTATCGAAAAATAATCTTTTTCCACAATTATCAAAAGGTATTTTAAAGAAGTTCAAATATTGGTATTAGATCTATGGTTTTTTTGTTATTCTTGATTTCGTTAAATAAAAACTATCACATACACTTTATAACCCTTTTCTTTTCTTTAAAGAAAAGGAAGAATATATTTTTTTTCAAAAAATAATGAAAAATAAAAATAAAAATAAAAAAGGTGCAACACAAACACGTTGTGAATGAGGACCCTAACGGTTGGGCGATAGAATTTTCCATTTTGGGGAGAACCCTTTTCCAATAAGTCACATGTTAAGACCTCAATCTATCAGCCCCCCAATTGCTGGCTAGTTATGTGTGAAGTAGACATCTGCCATATTGTTTTGTCCTTTAATGACAAAAGGGGTCCCTCGTACAGTTGGTTTCTCCTTGGAAAATGGTAAATTTTAACTTTAATTAAAGTTTAGGCTACCCTGTCAACATAAGAAGTATGATAGTCATGGTAATAATAAAGTAAACCAAAAAGAGAGATATAATCCTAGTCTTTTTCAAAAGTCTTAAGGTTGAAAGAAACATAACATTTCAAGTCATGTAGCCGGGTAAATTGCATTTTTAGTCCCATAATTTAGGCTATTTTCGATTTTGGTCCTATTCTTTTGCACTTTCTCACATTGCATCCCATAAGTCCATTTTTTTCTCAATTTAAGTCTTGAAAGGGGGTTCTGTCCAATAATTAACGGAGAAGTCACGTGCCACTCACGTGGCCGTTAAATTGTTGCTTTCTTGGTCCCATAAGTTAGGCCCGTTTGCATTTTTGGTCCCAACGATAGCTTCAATAAATTTTTTGTAGAAGAAGAAAGAAAAATAGTTGCAAGTGAAGGTGCCATTTATTTTTGTGGCACATCGTCTTCATTGAAAACCTCATGGACAAATGAAAATCCAAATAGGAGGTTTCATGGTTGTACTTCTATGAATAATAGATATGGTTTCTTTGTTTGGAAAGACCCTCAAATGTGTGAAAGAACAAGACAAATGATACTTGGATTATAGGATATTGAATGTAACGAAGAAAAGTTGTTAAAACTTCAAAAAAAATTATTGGAGCTATCGTTGGGACCAAAAATGCAAACGAGCCTAACTTATGGGACCAAAAAAGCAACAATTTTAATGGCCACGTGAGTGACACGTGACTTCTCCGTTAATTATTGAACGGAACCCCCTTTCAGGACTTAAATTGAGAAAAAAATGAACTTATGGGATACAATGTGAGAAAGTGCAAAAGAATGGGACTAAAATCGAAAACGGCATAAGTTGTGGGACCAAAAATGCAATTTGCCCTCATGTAGCCCTTAAAGGACATGACCCATCTTTGATTTTACCCTTTTGATGCCTTGCACAACTCCTTTTTGACAAAGACAATTGGAAAATTCTTCAATGTGAAAACACGAAATGAGATTATGCCACATTTTTAATAATACTTACGTACGACATGATCCATGTTATTTAGTGTTTTCAAACTTGATACATATAAAATATTTTCAATAGACCTGTGAATATCAAATTACAAAGTAATTTATAAAATACATCAGTCCTTTTTTCCTCGTAAATATTATAGTATATATGCTTTAACAAAGTAAATCAAAACTTTGATTTCTTTTCATATGAAAATTTTATTTCATTTTATTATTATTTAATTTTTTAGGGTTTTCAAATTCTATTTGGAGCTTGTGACAACATACAAATTAAAGTACCAAACCTTGAAGCATATTTTGATTGAGTGTGCCTACATGGATGATGAGAAGCCCTTGAGATGCCATCATTTTCTCCTTTTCTTCCATAAAAACACATCCAAATATAAGCAAAACAAACATGTTTTTTGTGCTTGGAAATGGATCTCAGCCATATCAACTGATAGTGAGGGATACATAATGCTGAGAGGCCTTTTAATTAGCATATGCATTCAAGAATCCTTTAAATACATTGGGGGAACTCTAGCAACTTTCAGTTTGAACCATAGAACATGCCTTCATGTGGTTTCAACCACAAATTAAAAAAGCTAGCTGCTCATTGCACAAATTTAATGTTGTGATGCCCAAAACAATAAAAAAAAAAAGTTATGTCTTGTAGCAATATAATGAGTGCACCCCTAAGTATTATTTAGGATTAGGTGAATAATATTATTCTTGTTAAAAGTTATGTGGTAAAAAATTTGATCCACGTGAAATAACGCAGATTGAATTAAACTATACAGAAAGTTAGAGGGTGTTTAACCAAACTTAGATAAATAATTTTATAAACTCTTAAATTTTGTAAAATATTTTTGAAGCTTATAACATACTAAAAACCTTATAAGACATAAGCAGTATCGATTTTATAATTAATAAGTCAAATTAAAAAAGTTTGTTCAAATCGTGTAAAAGAATTAGTAACTTCTTACTTTTTCTCAAAGAACTTTTACTTTAATAACTAATAAGATCATTTATTACATATTTTACCAAATACTTTAAAATATCTTATAAAATATTTCGACAAATCTATAAGCTCAACCAAACAGTCTCTTAGTTCCCTCCAACCTAATTAAACAATATTTTTTCTTGGCTCGCAGGTGGTCGAAAATTGCCAAGCATCTGCCGGGAAGAACAGACAATGAGATAAAGAATTATTGGAGGACTCGAATTCAGAAGCACATCAAGCAAGCTGAGAACTGTGTAGGGCAAACATCAGATCATGTGAGCTGCAACGATCAAGCCAGCACGAGCCAACTGTCCGGTTGCGGCCCTACGGATCATGCAGTTGAATCCTACTCTCCTCCTTCCTTCAGTGCAAATATGGAGGCTTTTCAGAGCCCTTTCCCCACCGAATCAAATGAATGCCTTTGGAACATGGAGGATCTTTGGTCCATGCAACTCAATGGAGAGTAAGCGGCTTTCGGGCCGGGTCGAAAGTCGAAACCCTAGCTCCAACCCTAGTACGAATAGAATATATATGAGTATATATATGCATTAATTAATTAGTTTGATTTTCTATTAGTACTCCTTGAAGTTCTAGTTTTTTAATTAAGTTTGACATGTAATATGATGTTGGTCATGGTTTATGATATATATATATATATGAATATGAATTACATATATTTGTCTATGTATATATATTTATATATATATATATACTAAATGAGCTAGGAATTATAATATCTTGTGATGTTCATATTTTGTAATTTGGTGAGTAAAGGTTTTAATTATTTTACGTAGCGGAAATCTTGATCCATTGTTGTCCTACTTCAAACGACGATTTTTAGTTGGTTGTTTATATATAATAATATAATGATTTAGATATGGTTTAATCATTTATTTGACTTTGATCGTGTGATAGAGACTTCAATTTAATTTTCATGATCAGCCGACTTGAGAGTATTGTCTTAATCGATTTTGAGATGTCCTTTTTGTTGTTGTTCTTATCTTTCACACACAAATTAGGATTTTGAAAATCAAAGGGATGAAAAGGTTACAATGCTCCTATGCATATATATATATATACACACACACATGCACATACATACATATATATCAATTTGTGCATGTGATCAAGTTAGAAAACACACATTTATGCATATATCAATGTGGATGGCTCATGTCATGTCCATGTATAGTAAAAAAAAATGCAAATGAACATATCATACATACATACATACATACATACATATATATATACCCAAGTTTATGTACAATATGGGATAGTTCTCCCATGTTTCTAGTGTTGTGTTGTTTGTATGTTTTATGTGTGTCCATGTATATATATACATGTTCGTTGAGTCCAGTTTTGTGGGCCGGTGACCTAAACAGGGGCGACAAGGGAGTCGAAGCAACTACGATTGCACCAATTCTAATCCTAGATCGGGAATGTGTTCGACATCTCAAGGGGATATTTAGATCAAATTTGGGACAATTCCATTGCCATTTGAATAAATATATGTATATATATATATGTACATGCATAATATTTGATGTTTCACATATACATGGATGCATGTAAATATAAAGCGAAAATGATCGTGACATTTATTTTTTTTGGGTCAAGTGGATCGCAGGATTCATGCGGGAAACAAATACCGAAGTAACCGAACTGAAGTGAGGATAAATAGGCACGTGGAAAGGTGGCGTAGCTATTTTTGGCAAAATTCAGCGTTTTCTTTCTATATAGGACTATATTTGTGCATGGCCGTGCCGATATCAACTTGGACTGCTACCTAACTCTAAAGTGTCTATTAGGAAATCTCAACGTGGTCCCCTTTAAAAAATCACTTTTTCTTTTTTATTTTATTTTATAAATAAATTGTAATAGTTAAAATATTTCATTATTGAATATTACTTCGTCATTACATAAAAGCATGGCATACAAAGAATGTATGCAATAAATTTTTATTTACTTTTTAAATAGTTTTCAAATTTTTAATTAATTAACTGAATTTTAATTATTTTGAAGTATTCGAAAATCGTCTATATGCTATTAAGTTATTAAAATTAAATTAAAAAAATCCTAAAGCTAAACAAAACTTTTCACTATTGTGTTCATAAATTTTCACCTTTTTACTATAACTTTCTTTAGAACTTTTTATTTTTCTAAATGCAAAAATTTTTGGAAACATCCCCATATTAATAAGTTTGCAATTATTTTTGATATATCTTACGTAGGCTCTAGGGGTACATAGGTAAAATTACTCTAAAAGACAAATATGAACTAATAGAATGGGTCAGTGAGCGTAATGAGCAGCATATCGAAAGCTCAATCACTATAAATATCAACATTTATAGTCAAAAAAGACATCGAATGATATTTTAATTAACTCGAACATTAATTCTCTCTATACAAGCATATTCTTGAAGCAAAAATCCATAGCTTTGCAATTTTTAAAAGAATTTCCGAATCCAAATTCGGGCAACATTAATTTTTCGAGGACTCTAATACACGAACAATCTGTTCGTAGTACTGTATGAAATTGCTACCAACCTGACCACTTATGAAATTTAATGAATGTTAACCATCAATACATTGAAAAAGAAAATTTCTTAGTACCATGGGACAAAATCTGATATAGAGACTAAAAGGGTACAATTTTCAAGTACTTGTGCCATAAATTTGCAGCTGGCAATTGTAGCCCCATTTGCCTTTTTTTTTTTTTTTTTTTAATGGGTAAGGGATCATCCCTAATTTGATTTGAGTACCCCGTGGCCTAGAATCCATCCTCGATTTAGGATTAGAATTTGTGCAATCGTAGTTACTTCGGCCCCCATGTCGCTCCGCTTGGGCCACAGGCCCACGCAACCAGGCTCGAGGAATATAAGTATTAGTGTGGGCCCACTTGCATTAATTATAAGAGAAGATAGGTTTAAATTGAGGTTCTAATATCTAACATTTAAAAAAGAATTGAATTCAATTCTCAAAAGAAGTATTAGTATGAGATCTATTTTCACAATGGTATCTTCTCATTTGATTTATTATTTTGATAAAAATTACTAGTTGTACTTATTTAATTAGAATTAGAGTTATAATAAAAGGGATTCTTATTTGTCCAAACGGTACTTCAAACTTGGAACAAGCATAAAGAAATTAACAATATTTTTTTATATTTTGAATTGTTTTGTCGGATCAATCTCTCAAGATCTTTGGTCTTTACTCAAACCCGATGAAAAATATGAGATCACTTCTTATAGACTAGTTGAGAATAATTCGGATCTAGTTCATGGCCTATTTAGAAGTAGAAGAAACTCTGGCAGGATCAGGATCTTCACTGATAGAAAAATAGTACAATCCATTTGACAATGATCGAATTAAATTGCTTCTTTGGGCTGAATAATGTAATTAATCTTTTCTCTAGAATATTCTCAAATAATTCCTTCAAAAAAAATAAGAAAAAAAATATATAAAGTGTATCAAATTTGGGCCGCTCGTTTATTTTAGCCACATGTTTCAAGTGGGAAAATAGTAGAAAGCAAAAGGGGTACCATGTGAATGATAAATAACTATCACATGGCGGGTCGGCAATGACTGCATGGAAAACATCTTTTTCACAAATTAGCCATGGCAACAAGTTTAATTTATTAAAGAAAACAAAAACTATATAGGGTTAAAATAGAAAAAAGAAAAAAGAAAAATAAAAAATAAAAAGAATTCCTGCAAAATTAAATTCTTATTCAGGCCCACTACTAAAAAATAAGCAAAACTATGTTTGGGCTTTTATGTGGGCCCAGTAGTTTGAGCTTAAGCCTATATAGTGGCCCTGATGGGCCAATTGGGAGTGTAACTAGTGGGCCTAATGGACATCAATGATATATTTACATCAATCTACCCTTCATCCATTCAAGTATGGGTTAATTGAAGTCACCCCCAATATATGACCTCTTTTGCACATTGTCTCAACCCATTGTCGATGTGCAATTTTAATACATGAACTAATTAAAATGTTTTCAGATACCACATTTATTCATTTTTGATATAATCTAATAAATGAGCATTGGGCACAAGTCTGAAGAAAACGGAATATATTTGTTGGATTCCACCGGAATGAGCAAATGTGGTGTCTGACAATATTTTAACTAGTTCATGTAGTAAAATTGCACATCAACAATGGTTGAAGGGCAATGTGCAGAGAAGGTTATAGGTTGGGGGCGGGGGCGGGGGAGGTGACTGCAATTAACCCTTCAGTTAAACTCGAGTTGCATCCAATACTGACTTAAAAAAATCTAAACAATGATATGTAATAAATAATAACATTGATTTTTAAATTGTGTTGAGTCGATCACAATATATACTTGCCAATTAGCACCAGTTATAAATAGTTGGGCTGGCTTCATTTGAAAGGTATACCATCCAAACATGACATACACTTTTTTCTTCAACTTTTGTATATTTATTCAACTTTATCGATTTGACTTGAATGTCAGGTTCCAATAATATTGTTATAATTTCAGCCTTTACACATTATAAATTATTTAATAGACCTCGTCGATTTGGATAAACATCAACCGCACATTCAGTTCCTCATCTTTCTCGTTTCCATTATTTTCTTATCATCGTCTTTGTCTCTACTCTCCGTTATCGACATTTCATTACATCTTTTCCCCTTATGCATAGAATTTCTATGTTCAGATTACTTTTAAACTTCAAATTTTGTCATAACATGATCAAATAAGGTTGCTAACCACTTGATAATCATGATAATCTTATAGGAAAATTTTTGTAATTATGAAATAAAGAAAAAAAAAATAGTAATTTGATTACTTCAAGAGAGATCACATCTAATCAATCACATTTTGAATTATATATTCCAATTTATATTTTATCATATATCTTATATTACAAATAAAATTTATAACGCAATTCAAAAAAAATAAAAAAATCTACACACTTAATATTTTATTTGGATAATTGGCCAAAAAAAAATATGGGTGGTGGAAATGAAGAACCTCATCCAGAATTTTGGCTGCACGAACGGCTGGCTCTGACACACTTCATTATAATCTTCTGTCCACAAGTCCAACGTAATCCAAACTTCCTCAAGACATACTGCCCTCCGATTGGCCTACTCGCATGATCGGGCCCCACTCATATGGAGCCCATACCTTCGGTGGAGCATGATGGACCCAATACCTCTATTTACTAGAATTAAACAAGATATTTGGCGATTAATTATAACTTTATTAACATATTTATAAATTATAGCATCATAACAAACATTAATAATATGATTCATAATTTAATTAAATAATGTTAAATGAGAACATAATTTATACTATTAATAAGGTATCAATCGTTTTTAAGTAATGTGCTAAAAATGTGTTTATATTTGTCTTTTAATCATTATAATTAAAATTTTACATAACTATCACTTACAACCAATTGAATATACCTCATTTTATTATTTTATCATAAATTTTTATTTTTATAAAAATTTAAACAAACATATTCGAATCATTAGAAAATTAATATTATTATAATAAATACATAATTTTATTTATTATCTATACTATATAAAAAATAAATACCCTTTACATATTTAAAGTGGCAGTTACGCCATACTACACCAAAATTTACTTTATCAATTATACCCTTAATTTTTAATTTTATTTCAAAAGTGAATTTATCACTTAATTTAACATTAAAAATACAAATAAGTAGCGAAAACGTAATAATAAAATTTATGGAATATATAGTTAGATATAGTTAATAATTTTAAACTTTTGATGTAGAAATGATTTGCTAAACATGAATTTATATTAATGAATAATTACTATTGTATACTATTGATGTGATTATTGTTAAAATTATGTTATTGCTAACATATATTGTAAAAAATTGAGTATTTTATTTATTAATACAATTTAACATCAATAGTATGATAAACTAATGTGCACACAATGATAATGTGCCACACAATTAATATATTACAAAATATTAACACACATAAAATATGTCGAAATCATCAATATAAATAATGAGGCTTTTTCATTCCACCAATGGTCACGATCGCTGATCCACCAACTGCGCATGAAGAAGAGCACACCAAATCAAAAGGATAAAACAATAAATTCACATTTTCCTTCACTATATGGGATTGAGAATTAATGGTCCCTATTTCAAATCCCATTCCAATCCATTTCTCCATTTTCCATTTCTTTTTTCTTTCCAAAATCCAATTACTAAGAGAATGTTTGGTTATGTTTCCCCAATTATTTTACTAAAATAATATTATTTTGGGAAAATATAATCAAATATGTCCCAATTTTTTCCTCCAAAACGTATATTCTTTAATATATACATATATACAACATATATTTTATTATTATTCTAATATTAAAAAAATCACTCAATTCCATTTTTACCAAAAAAATCCAAAAAAAAGGCATTAATTTGACTGTTATAGTAAAAAAATATTTTCCTCAAAATATAAACAAATATATAAAAAAATAATTTTCATATTTTTCAATAATTTATTCTTTTAAAATATATAATAAAATCAAACAAAAAAACATAACCAAACATTCCCTAATTTTTTTTAAGAAAAAAAAAAAGAGGAAAAGGAGAATAAAAATCATTTTCAAAGTGGTAGTTATTTGGCCACTGCGTCAAGTCTTGCGAGGTGGCACAGCTCTCAAGGAAGGAAGATATTCTATAGCTTTTTTTCTGGAGGGAGAAAGTTAGCTCATAATTCTTCAAAATTACAAATATATATATAATTGGGGGAGGAGTTGGGGTGGGTTGGGGTGCAGCCGCAAATGGGGAGAGCGTTTGTGTATGTGATAGTCGGAGGTGGAGTCGCAGCTGGCTACGCCGCCCATGAATTTGTGAAGAGAGGCGTTTCTCACGGCGAACTTTGCATCGTCTCCGAGGAGCCTGTAATTTGCTCCCTCTCTCCTTGTTTATCTATATCTATATGTTTTGTCGATTGAATTACAGCTTTAGAAAGCCTAAATGAATGGAGAAAACGAAGAAAATATTGTGATTTTATTTAGCCAGTTGTGTGAATAATTTTCTTTTCCTCAATTTCGTATGGTGGAATTTTTGAGTTTTTGTTATGGTTTTCAATTTTCAAAAAATTATTGTTGTGGTTAGGGTGATCCAGTTCAATCCCTTTGTATTAGTGTTCTCAGGAATAAATTGCAGATGGAGCAGTACACCTTTTCCATGAACAGCTTTTAGAAATTCTACCACACAAAAGTTAATATTAGTAGGCCGTGTTTTGTAGGACGGTGTAGCTGTTATATCTATAGTGTAATATGCTAAGGCTTGTCTTCCCAAGAGTAGAGAATTAATAAGAAAAATAAACAGTTGAGCTGGGAGTATAGGTATCCAGTTTACTCCGGTTGGATGTTAAATGTTATGCTTAACTGTTGACAAGTGCAAAACTGCCAAGTGATATTGAGAATTAGGAGTTTCCAAGAGCTTTTTAAATTTTAAGAGCTAGTGCCCTATATCAGCCAAAGAGAACTCCTATTGTATGCAAAAGGACTAGGTGGTGGACCTCATATTCTTGGTGGTCCTCGACCTTTGGCTAATACTGGGCATGAGCCTCATATACTTTGTCAAGAGCGTTAGATAAGAACTTGGGGTTTAAGTCAAAATAAAATTCAACTAGGGGCGATATGCCTATCCAGAAGTTTATTCTTACTCTAAACATCTGCAAAATTTTCTCATGAAGTATGAGAGCAAATATCATCTGTCTCATGTATAAATTGTATATAATTTCTCCGAAGTGGGCCAATTTGACCTCTTAACTTTATGCTGATCCAAGTTAGAATTGTGAAAGTTTGTAGAGATTGTGTTATTTCTTTTTCTTCTATAAACAATGTCAGCAACTAGAGAAATACTCGAATTAGAAAATTTTAAAAAGTGATGTGGCTTTGGACACTAGTTGGCTTGTGAAACAATGGTTATGTGAACCAACGCCATGGCTTATTTTTCATTTAGTCATTGAACCTTAACGCGGCCTTTCATCCTGAGCCTATTAGTTCTTTACAGAGATGTGGAGGTATATAAGATTACCACTCATATCTCTCAGTTTGAGACACTGTAGTATGCTTTTCTGTTAGTGGTATGTTTGATGGGGTTCTTTATGCAACATACTTTGATATTCTGTTTGTTCTGGCATGTCTTCTGCAGGTTGCGCCCTATGAAAGGCCTGCATTGAGCAAAGGTTATCTACTTCCTGAAGGTATTTATCACTTATGGATTTCTATGCAAATTTCTTTCATATGCACATACTCCTTAACACCCTGTGTAACTGGCATCTGTACTAGAATTATCATGTGTCCACTTGGAATAAGTGAAAGTTCTACGATCATACTACTAATAGCCTCCCTTGAGTTTGAGATGGTGTCTCCTTAAGGTTGAGTACTTGAGTTCATAGAAAACCAAATAGTTTTATTATTTTATACTGGCATTATTAATTGAAAAGACAATAATATAGAGATATTCCCTCCGATATTGCAATGAAAATCACTTCTCTATCGCATTTAAGTAATTAGTATTTTTCAATCTTAAAAAAATTGGAGGTATGCGTATTGGTCCCTTGTCTTAGCATGTGTTGTGTGCATCTATTGCATTTGCCGTTCTTTATGTCTTGGATGTACATGTGAAGTTATTATGATCTTCACTGATTGTATTTGTGAGAATGAGATTTTCTGTTTTATGTGATTTAATCTCTGCATCTTTTCTTGCATGCAGCTCCTGCACGCCTGCCTTCATTTCACTGTTGTGTGGGTACCAATGAGGAAAGGTTGACTTTGAAGTGGTACAAGGAACATGGTAATCTTCTCTTGCAACCTAGCAATTGTTTTAGGATTTCTCATATAGAAAATAGCAGCTCTTCCTATATAAACATATCGGACAGTAAGTCATAACCTCATAAAGAAGTCCATCCCCAATTTTCTGATTCTTGGATCACACAACCTTAACAATATATTTGAGTCAGACCAAATGTTTACATTGAAGATAATTCTTGTTTTAAGCTAGTTACTTCAGTCAATGAATGAAATACTTCTAAAGTAGATCAACTGGTCTGCCCTCCTTCCAAATAATATTATTCTGAGATTGGCTGGTATGAAATACCATCCTTGTGGCAGTTATTTGCTAAAACTGGTAAAGAAGCTCTTCAATTACTAGAAGCTTTTATCACTTCTGATTTATTGTTGGAGATTGTTTTAATTTGCCAAAATATTATATTTAGGACTCAGTATTTACTCACTCATAAACGCAATTCTTCAGGTATTGAATTAATCCTTGGAACTCGAGTTAAGACTGCTGATGTGAGGCGTAAGACATTGGTAACTGCAACAGGAGAAACCATAAGCTACAAATATCTCATTGTTGCAACTGGTGCTCGGGTATTGAAGCTAATTATGTTTTTCCATATCTGGTATTGTTGTGCCTGATGAGTAGTTTATCTTAGTGTGCTTTTGGTATATAATTTCTGGGAGTTGATTCTTCCTCTAAAAACTGTAGAATTAGGTTTATTTGAGTCCTTTTCAGTGTGGGAAATACTGCAGTATACCTCCTAAGTAAGTGGCCTCTGGGATGGTCCAAGAATCCGTGAAGAGTGGCATCTCCTATATAGAGTCCGGATGTGTAGTTGAAATTAGTACATTCTATTTTTAAGTCATGTACGAATTCAGCCATTTTCTTATGTAAATAAATTGCTCAAGTCATTCTTGAGTTTATGGTGTGGTGGACCTTATCATGGACCAATTTCAACTTTAAAGCCCAATTGTCAGTGGATTTGGTCTTGGCAGAAGTTCACATAATTAAAGGAATAAAATAAAAGAGTTTATGTGACTCTGACTAGCTGGCACATCATTTATAGGCATTGAAGCTTGAAGAGTTCGGTGTAAATGGATCAGATGCAGCGAATGTGTGTTATTTAAGAGATTTGGCTGATGCGGACAGACTTGTAAATGTGATGCAATCTTGTACCAGTGGAAATGCTGTTGTTATTGGTGGCGGATATATAGGAATGGAATGTGCAGCATCTTTGGTGATAAACAAATTAAATGCGACCATGGTTTTTCCAGAAGCGCATTGCAGTAAGTAATTTTCTCACACCTATCTTTCCAGTTTATGCTTGAAAATTCGTTATCTCGTTGAACTGTCATCGAAATATAAAACGACAGATTACATATGTAATATGGAATAGACTAGCACTCCTCATTTTCACATCAGAAAACTTGTCTTGGTTATTATAATTGCGGGCTATGTTCATTAATCTTCCTCCGCGATTCCTTTTTTATTTTGGTCTTTGCAGTGGCCAGATTATTCACCCCCAAGATCGCCAGATACTATGAAGAATTTTACCAGTCGAAAGGAGTGAAGTTTATCAAAGGAACTGTGTTGACATCATTTGATTTTAGTTCTGATGGGAAGGTAAAACTGTCATCCCTCTGAATTGCTTTAAACACTTTCATAATTTCTCACATGCTCAATAATGTAGCAACTGAGAGTCTGAGACCAGGGAATTGTTAATGAATTATGATAATTGCTAAGAACTATAAGCACTTACCCAAAGGTTATGAACCCAATTATAAACACTTCCACTTCACAACCAATCTTAAAAACATCTATGTTGTCCATGTAAAACAACCAATGCCATTTCAGATTGAAATGATTCCGCGATGATATGTTAATTATTATGACAATTGAATTTCATATTCTTTGCAAATATTTTGGTCAGGTCACTGCTGTTAATCTGAGAGATGGGAGTAAGCTTCCAGCAGATATGGTTGTGGTTGGGATTGGGATTCGTCCAAACACAAGTCTATTTGAAGGTCAACTAACCATGGAGAAGGGGGGAATCAAAGTGAATGGCAAAATGCAGTCAAGCAATAGCTCAGTCTTTGCAGTAGGAGATGTTGCCGCTTTTCCAGTCAAAGTTGTTGGAGAAACACGCAGGCTCGAGCATGTTGACTCTGCACGAAAGTCAGCAAGACATGCAGTTGCTGCAATCATGGAACCTGAAAAAACTCTTGACTTCGACTACCTGCCTTTCTTCTACTCCAGAGTCTTCACATTGTCTTGGCAGTTTTATGGGGACAATGCAGGTGAAGTCGTCCATTTTGGAGATTTTTCTGGAAATACTTTTGGGGGTTACTGGATACATAAGGGCAGTCTTGTTGGTTCTTTTCTGGAGGGTGGAACTAAAGAACAGTATGAAGCCATAGCCCAGGCCACAAGGCTTAAACCTACAATTACAGACTTAGCTGAACTTGAGAGGCAAGGTTTGGAATTTGCCTTGTCCTTGACCAGGAAACCTCCATCTTCATCTCCGCGGCCAACTGATGGTGGTGGTGGTGGTTCTAGTGTGATCGTGGAAAAACCTTTATATGTGTGGCATGCAACGGCTGGTGTTATTGTTGCTGCATCAATAGCTGCCTTTGCATACTGGTATGGTAGAAGGCGCAGAAGGTGGTGAGATGTCTTTTTGGCATCTCAGCGATCTTCATATTTATGATTGTATGATGAAGTGCCCATGTTGTAGAAAAAGGCTTTTATATAACACAACAATTTATCTCAAGGCAGAAAAAGGCTCAAAGCATTGTTCTCATATGATAATTAGTCAACAGAATAGAATCTCAAGATCCTAATAGGGTGTATATGTACTGAAGTCCTAATTCAGATTGGATTATCATGAACTAAAATCAGGTGCCGAGCGCTAAGCTCATGTGCAAAACATTATGCAATAATAACTTACTTAAAGTATTATTCCTCTTCACATAATTTTTTGTGAAGAAGCTTGTCGATTAGCTTATGTTTTCAAGCATAACATAGCTCGACAAACTAATACTATGCGTAGCATTGAACATACAACAACTAAAAATTGTATCCACTCACACGAGAATGATTTACATGGACACAGATACATCAACATTCTAAATACCAAAATGTTAGGTTACAATATAATATATGGCATTGTTCTATTGAACATGCACTGAGGTTCATATTCGTATATAACATTGAACGGGATTATTTTGTCAGTTTATCATATGAAAATACAATTTCAACATTAGTGCAAATAGGTTAAAGACCCTTGTCTTGTCTTAAATACCGAGTCAATCCAATCAGGGTAACAAGTGGACCAATCTTATTTTCGAAAGTAGAGGTTGACACTAAATATTTATAAATAATTATTCTAATAGAAATTGATTTTCAATCAAAGTTAAGAAACAATTAAATCCTTGACTAACCACGTACCAATCAGGGCATTTGGTCTAGTGGTATGATTCTCGCTTTGGGTGCGAGAGGTCCCGAGTTCGATTCTCGGAATGCCCCATACCCTTCTCTCCATTCATTTTTCCCCTTAATGCCCAATCCGCTCTATTTTTTTTTTTCATAATGCTTTCGAAGGGCATTTAAGTCAATAGACAAATAACACTTCGAAAATTGCCTTAAGCATTCATCCGTTCAACTCTTATCCTATCATCTTCTTCTTCTTCACTAACTATTTGTCGCAGTAGAGCTCTGTCTCTCTCTCAGTTCGGCAATGGCTTCAGCGCTATCCTCCGTTAGCCTACGCTCTCCCTCTTACACTTCTACATATTCTGCGCACCCCTCTCCCACATTTCCCAAACAATCTATCGAATTCCCCCCCAAAAACACCCCTACGTTCCTCCGCCGCCGCGCCACCGCTATCCGCCCCCTCGCAGCCGTCGACGCTCCTGAGAAAGTCGTCGAGCTCGGCGACCAAATCTCAAACCTAACACTCGCTGACGCTCAGAAACTCGTTGAGTATCTCCAAGACAAGCTTGGAGTCTCCGCGGCGTCCTTCGCCCCCGCCGCTGCCGTAGCTGCGGCGCCTGCGGCAGCAGGGGAAGCTCCCGCAGCCGTGGAGGAGAAGACGGAGTTTGATGTTGTGATCGAGGATGTGCCGACTAGCGCGAGAATCGCCACCATTAAGGTGGTTAGGGCTTTGACTAACTTAGCTTTGAAGGAAGCGAAGGAATTGATCGAAGGATTGCCGAAGAAATTCAAGGAGGGGGTGTCCAAGGAGGAGGCAGAGGAGGCGAAGAAGCAACTGGAAGAGGCCGGCGCAAAGGTAGCTATTGCTTAGTATGGCTGCAGAAAAAAGAGTAAAGTGGCTGTATGTTTGGTGGATTTTATAATTTGAGTTCAATAAATGTAGATGCAGAGTCATATTATGTATTTGTCATTTACATTGCTTAACTATCACTTTTCCAAGTGAAAACTGGAAAGGAATGAAAACATAATTTTATATATAGAAAAAATAAAAAATAAAAAAAACTTAAAAAGAGTTTATGCGAATGCAATGAATAAATAAACTATAAAATAGTATAAATAGAGAAATTTATTTCCTTTCAACTTTGAGCTGACACTATGTTTGGTTTAAGGAATTTGATAAGAAAAGGAAAACAAAAGTAAATAAATATAAAATCTCAATCTTGTTTGGTTGTAGAAGAAAATAGCGAAGAAAAGAATGAAAGATAAATGTGTTGGAAAAGAAAAGAGAGCTCAAATGGAATTTTTCCTCATTTTCTTCACCATTTTACGAGAAAAATTCATTTTCTTCAAATCCATCCTATTTTTCTTTAAGTGTTCCTTTCTTTAACATTTTTATTACTAACCAAATAATCAAAAATATTTTTCTTAACATTTTCTTTTCTTTTCTCTATCAAAATCTGTGAACCAAACATAATGTTAAAGAAAGTGGAAACCATATAAAAGAGAAATTATAATGAGCAAAAAAATGTGAAGTTGTTTTTTAGAGGCATTTTATTTTATGGTGAAAATAAATAGGGAAAAATGAGTTATAAATGTGTTTTTGAAAATGAAATATTGTTTGGAGATTTTGTTTAAAATGTAATGATTATGTATTGTTAAAAATGAATTATATTTGAAAAATGTAGTGTTTTGTATTAAAAGTCATGTAAATGTGAATAGAAAAAAAATAAAAAATGAAAATGGAGGGGAAGAGAGAGTGTGTGTAATAGTGTGTTTAGAAAAATATGTTGAAAATAAAAATATTGATAAAAATATGAGAGAAATTAATCTCTTTCTATTTTCATTTTTAGAAGAAAATGAAATGGGGCTTTAAAAACAAAACCAAATGGTCATTAAGAAAAAGAAAAATTGCATCACATTTGAAGTGATTTTATTGTACAAGAAATAGAACAACTGAAAAAATGTAAATATAATTAATATCTTAATTGAAATATTTCTTAGATTTATGTAAATTATGTCAATTTCGATTGAATTTTTTATGTGTGAATGATCTAAATAATATATTAAAAGATCATTAAATTTGGTTAATTGATGTCGTTTAACAATTGAGAATATTAGATAATCTAAAGAGACTTTAAATTACAAGAATTCAAATTATTCAACATTACATAATTATGATTAGGAGATAGAATTCCTATGTCTAATAGTATTATCTCTATATAAATGGATTTAAATGATACATAAACAAGTCACTAACTTTAGCTAGTCGACATGTTTTGAAAATTTAGGAAAAGAAAATCTAAGGATAATTTGCTTAACAACTATTATTAGGTAAATGACCAGTGGCTTATAGTTTAAGTGGCATTGGTCTTCCCTATTACGTATGAGGTTTTGTATTCGACCCGTTATGGACACATTATGCATTTTATTTGATTTGTGTGTCGTTTATAATTTGATTATTTAATTTGATAATAAGAATTTATTTGATTAAGAATATGAATATATCGTTTTGTTGAAAGGATAACATTTCGTCATTTTAAATGCTCTTAAAAAAAAACACTATTATTAGGTAAACAATGAAATTATTGTAAAAAGTTAGTGAAGTTCTCATTATGAGGTTTTAGGATTATGTCAAAATTGCATACATAACCCACAATTATAGTCAAAATACCCAATTTAAATTTATATATTTAAATAATGTATTAAAAAATCATTAAATTTGGTTATCGATATATTCTAATGATCTAATGAAAATAACTGATATTGATGTTAAACAACCAATCTAATTATTCTAAATTATTTAAAAATAAATAAATATTGAGAATTCAAGTCAAAATTACTTAATTGTGATTAAGAAACCCTGTCCTCACACATAATTGTATAAATATATACACATATATGTAGAAAGAGAAATATTTGAGAATTGATATTTATCGAAATTACATAATATAGCATTAACTCAAGATAAATACTGTAAAGAGATTAAATGAATTCGGACACTATACATTATTTGAATATTTACTTATTCATATTAGAAAAAAAAAATTACAATTAATTAATATTTGGTCTAAATTCAAAAAGATTAGATGAATTTGGAAGGAGGCAGATTTTTCATTAAATATCTACTAACCAATTAAAATACTTTTACAATTTAATTTAAAGTTATCAAAATTTAAAGGTTAGAGGAGTTTGAAAACCACACATCATTATTCAATATTTAAAACATTCTTTATAATTAAAAAATAAAAAAATTTCAATTTTTTTTGTTTATACACATGAACATTAGTGTCTGCTAAATTTGAACTCATACATCACATTTTATATGTGAAACTTATATTACTGAAACAAGGGCCTGCTTGGTTTCATTTTCAAAACTCATTTTCACATTTTTTACTATTTAAATTATAAAGTACATAACTTTTTACACATTTTTTTCCGAACATTACTTTTATTTTCATTTTTCAAAACGTATTCCCCAATAATCTATATATCTTCTCTTTATTCCATTATTTCTATCTCTCTTCACCTACAACATACTAAAATCAATATAATCATTACTTTTCCAGCAATCTATTTAAATATAAATTTATTTTCAACTTATTTCCACTAACTTCTTTTCAATATTTTGAAAATGACATAAATAAAAATAAAATCAAATTGGCCAAAGACCACTCAACTCTAAAAAAAATTATATTTATTTAATTAAATATTTGTCGAAATATTGTTAATAAAATACTTTTTGGATAATTTTGAAATTCAAATATTTATTTTTTTATAGTATAAAGTCCAAGCTTGCCACGTTGAAGTACTTCCTTACCCGCTCTCGCAGCTTCATACACCGAAACGCTAACCGACAACTGTCAGTACTGCCTGCAAAATTCAACTTTCCATTATCCCATCCAACCTCCGCGCAACCGCACGTCCGATGCACTCGCCCTGCTATGTCTCCCACGTCCTTATCCACATTGCCGTAATGTTGCAAAGTCCCGCGACAGCGGACGAGTATCCGAAATTTCATACTCTCGCGACTATGGGTGAAAACTTTTAAACATTTCAAATCGCAGATACGGAAGGCCACCGTCTGGAAAAGGCAACTCTAAACTACATTTATTTTTGGTAATAATTACTTAATGTTGAAAAAAATTACTAGAATCTTGTAGTTGTAAATCCTTTTTCAATTCTCAAACCCTAATTTATGGGGAGGTACTTGTAAGAATTCTGCGTTGTGGGAACTCTCTGCTGTGGAATTTGGAGAAATGGTCGTCGAAGAAAGTTACGGCGTGAAGTATTAGTCGGGAGAGAACTATTTACTTGTTTTGTTCAGGTATTTCCGTATTATCTAGCTCTTTTCTTTTTTTTTTAATAAAAAAAATCGTATTAAAGTTTAATTTTTTATTTGCCTTGAGTGACAAATTTGCGATTAATATATATATTTTTATTATTTTTTTAAAATTTCAAAACTTTACGGCTTTACCTTTCCAGTGTGTGTCGTGATTCCGTGTTCTTCAAGGGGTTTAGGCGAAAAACCCTAGAGAAGTTTGTCGTTGATTCTTGCTTTTTTTTTTTTTTTTTTAAATTAGTTGTCGATTTTTGTTTATACTAACTGCTTGCAGTTATTTATTGGGTTTCTTATTCCTTTTGGTGTTTTACAGTTGTATATATCCGAAACGTTCGGTGCAGTTGAAAAGAAACGAGAATTTTCGGGATTTTGTTTCATATATATAATGGCCAGTTGGGACGATATTGTAGCGGCGGCGGAGAATCTTGCCGGGAATTCTCACAATCTAATGGGTGGGTCGGTTTCTAAAGCCGAAGGAAGTCCAGGTAGGGTTTCTGGTGTAAATAAAGATATTGATGGTTCTGCTTCTGCTTTTGTTGTTTCTAAACGAGTTGTTGAGACCGTAACTGTTGTGGACTCTACTTTTGATAGCAACAATGGGTTGATTGATTCGGATAAAGAGAAAATTGGAGTTGGGAATTTGAGCAGTGTGTTGAATGGTGGTAGGAGTGTTTCGGCTAATGGGATTGATGTCAGGGTTGGTGTTGATGGTTCTTCGGATGGTGTTCTTGGGAGGGACAAAAAGATTAAAGATGGTCAAGATTCTTGCACGGATAATGGGGGAAGCGGGGGTAGTGATTGTAAGGAAATGAATGGAAGTGGGAGGAACTTTGAGTCGAATGCGGATGGCGATGAGAAGTTGGAGGATGGGGACCATGGATTTCGCGTGGGAGATCTTGTTTGGGGTAAAATTAAGAGTCATCCATGGTGGCCGGGACAGATTTATGATCCAAGAGATGCCTCAGAATTTGCTGTCAAATATAGCCTGGAGGGTCGCCTCCTTGTCGCCTTTTTTGGTGATGGTTCTTGTTCTTGGTGCTTGCCGTCACAGCTGATACCCTTTGGGGAGAATTTCAAAGAGATGTCGATGGATAGCTCTTCTAAGAGCTTTCTCAATGCTGTACAGAGGGCCAGCAATGAGGTTGGTAGACTTGTAGAGTCTGGATTGACATGTAAGTGTATACCTTTGGAGAAAAGAGATGGCCTTGCCAGGCCAGTGGTGGCAAATGCCGGGCTGAAAGCAGGGGTTCTTGCGCCAGAGGTAGATGTTCGTCGGCTTTCTGTCCCTAACTGTGGGCCTGCTGAAATACTTGCAGAAGTGAAGCACTTTGCAAGGACTGTTTCTGTTGAAAGTGTGTTTGAGCTTGCAGTCTTGAGAAGTTGGCTCTCTGCCTTTTATCGTGGCAGAGGCGGTTTTCAGTTGCCTGTATACAGCGAACCTGTTCATATTGAAGGTCTGGAGGATAAGAACAAAAGTGTGCCTGCAGTTACGGATGATTTTAGTGTTCCAATTGAAGTCCCTATCCAGGGGCCCTGGGGGATGATTCACCCACTTCGGCCGCGGTTAATACTTCAAAGTCCCAGACCTCATCAGAAGATAAGATTTATCATAGAAGGAAGCAGAAAAGTGTTGCTGAGCTTATGGCAGAAAACAATATTGTCAAGCCCAAGATCCAGAAGAGAGCTAAAGTCAAAGAGGAAAAAGATGTCGGAAGGTCTGTGTCTGCCCTGAAGAGAAAGAAGAGCCTTCATGGAGAGGAAGAGGAAGGTGGCCGTCGGGGGGCTTCTTCGACTGTGAAGACTGGTAGCATGAGAATGGTTGAGGTTCTGAATCCCCTAAAATAACAAATGAGAAGGTTTTAAGTTCAGAAAACAGTGGCGATAGGGATGTGGCTGGTGTAAATGAAGGTACTTTGTTAGAAAAACCAAAGCACATTGAAGTTTCTGCTGCTGAAAATACTACTGGTGAAGCCAAAGAGGAATCAGAAACGGTATCTACGCCAAGGGAAAGGAAGAAGAGTAAGTACTTGTCTCCTCCTTATACATATCCTATATGGAGGATTGGAAATTCAAGCACTAAGGCAGAATCAAAATCTGCAAAAATCGCCAAGCCGGATCGGGTGGTAGAACACATGACAAAGGTCTCTAGTCCGCCTCTTTCAAAGTCTGTTGATGAGGCATCTGATGAAAAACTGCCTAATGGTCTGCCGAAAGGGCTTGACGCATCTGTTAACACAAGCCCTCGACAGTAGAGAATGATCAGAAAATGACTGTTTCTGCATCTGATGTTAATGTGCCAGTGAATGAGTTGCTATTAGAAATCCAGTTTGCAGCTGTTGATCCTCGTTACTTGAACAAGGAGGGTTCTTTTGATATGGTCTGGGCATTTGCTTCTGCACTCAGAAGCTCAACCTATTTCCATGGAACAAACTATAAGCATATCAGAAACACAAGACACGTAGGAAGAGAAAATCATTGCCTCTCGGCATCAAGAAAATGAACTTACGAAGGAAAAGGCCAAATCAGCTCACCAGATGAAGTCTCCCAAAGCAGTGAGGACTGAAGGAAAACCAGATGCATCCAAATCCAAGAAAGCTGCTGAGGAAAATGATTCATCTTGCCTCGTTCTGACATTCACACCTGGATATCCTTTGCCCTCAAAGGAAGAAATCTTGAAGCTCTTTGCTAAGTTTGGGAAGTTGAATGTAAGGAAACCAATGTGTTCCCAGATTCTCACTCTGTCCAGATTGTCTACATGAAGGACTCTGATGCAGAAGCAGCCTTTAAATCATCTGTAAATCAGAGTCCGTTTGGTGTTGAAAATGTGAACTATTGGTTGCAGCATTCTTCACCTCACGGATTTCGTCCAAAAATTCGTCCTCGTAAGCGGGCACCTGAGATTCCAGAAGCTTCCCAACCAACCGATGATATTATGTCGGACGTTAGAGTGATCAGGCAAGAGGTCGAGATAATGACGGCTATCCTGGAAAATTACCATACGAAATTTTCAGCGGAGGACAAATCTAGCTTGAGGATGAGATTAAACACCTATATGGTTGATGTAGAAACAGCGATTGAGAAGGTAAGTGTCTTGGCTGAGAATACATGCATCTTAGAGAGAGTTTATCATATGAGGCGTGCGGGCAAGTCTTTTTGAGCATCATGTTGTGATTGTAGCTGGCCTGTTGATCAGGACAATTGCGAATTCTTTCATTTGTTTAGGACTTGCTGTATGATAGCAATAGGACAGTCACCGAGAGTTTATAGCATGATGTCAGAATGGTATCACATATCCTTACTTTGCTCCCATAAAAGCCTTTCTAGTTGCTTTTTACATTGGACAAAAAGTGAAGGTGACCGGTAGAGAAAAAATGTAAATGTTTAGCAGATAAGAGTGGAAAATGGAAGAAACTGGAAGAATTTTGTCACCATTCTTACCAGGCCTCGTTTGATTTTGAATTTGGATAGTATATGCCTATTCAAATCGTGGGGATATTAGGTGAGATTATATCAATATGGTCTCATATTTGATTGGGTAGATTGGGATATATGTAAGTCCCAAATTCAAACTCTCCTAATCTCTAATTTCAGTGTTTGAATACACGCTGCTATTGAGAAATTGACTTTTTTGCCCGCAAAAACATTCAGCCTCTAATGTAAACCCCAATCAACCTCTTCCCATCAATTCAACAACCCAATGGGAATTCAGAAAATCGCGCTGCTGGATGGTGATTGGAGAATTTCAGAGGTTTCCTTAGGCTTGAAGGCAAGATGGAGTTCTGTATAATGTCAATTCTTCTTCACCCCTTATTTTCAATACTCCAGGACTTCCATTTGACGGATTGTACCCTATTTTCCTCCGCCATAGATATGCACATACACACACCAACACACTAACCCACAGCAGTCCTCCGCTAGAACAATTTTCAGATGCATGCAGTTTCTTCTCTTCTTTGGATTTGTTACCATCAAAAAATTAAACAAACAATTAAATCAGATGGAAATAGGTTAAGGACAGCAGCGGGTTTCCTCCTCCTGTACACTCTAATGTTGTTGTTGATCAGAGGTTTAATAGTGAGTTGAAGTACAGGGGTGTGCAGAAGAGGAAGTGGAGGAAGCATGTTTCCCAGATAAATACGGTTGGTTCCATTATTGTACTGATCGAAAAATGAAGAACTCAACCACATCAAGCTTCGAAGTTGGATTTACGATAGATTAGGGTCGGTTCACTGCAGTGGTGACGGTTTGAGAAGGGGAAAGCAGAAATGAAGCACGTCTCTATCTAAGGTGAAAGTCAAGATAGATGTTAGGGTAAAATGGAAATTTGGCTGGCAACATTGAGGGCTGTGATGTAAAAACAAAGCAAGAAATCTGAAACGGGTAGGGTGCAATTAATCAATCGCAAACCAGACATGCTACTTCATTCGTGGGTAGTAACTAGCATAGTTGCGGGCTCACCATATTACACGGGCCGGCCCGCTTTT